>OU342736.1:280638918-281838918 GCA_910589765.1 Avena atlantica | reverse complement strand
GAGACCAAACGAGGAAGTAAACCGAGGAACTCACACCGTTGGCAGTTTTATTTATTCAGTTATCGTTGCAGCAATTACTAGTCAGGTATAGATAGTCATCCTGATATAATAAGCAGTGGGCAATTTTAGTTAACCATTCCGTTATAGTTGCAACACTTACTAATCAGATACAAATAGCATGAGATAACCCAAAAACCCAGCAGTTGTTGGTACTTTTATTTAGCCATTCCGTTGTAGTTGCAATATTTACTAGTCCGGTACAATGGTCGCAAACGACAACCCAGCAAGCAATTGTTGGTAATTTTATTTAGCCATTCCATTATAGTGAAGTTGATTACTAGTCATTATAAAGTCAAATTTATAGCACTACTTTAGTTATAGTTGTCTATGATCGAGATAATGTGCTCCAAGTCGTCCATAACCGCGGACACGGCTTTCAGAAAGTTTTACCCGGCCGGGGTGCACAAATAGCAACACACACACGATCAACCTCGGAAAAACCAAATCAAAACCCAACAAGGCCTTCACGACAAAGCAATCACAAGATTCAGAAATATTTCAGGGGGCCACCCCTTGGAGTACACCCGCAACGAAGCTAGCTGACTCCGAGACGGACCCGAGGTTTGGGTGGACGGCTGTGAACGACTGGGAACCCAAAACTGGGCTTGTCGACACCGCGAAAACGTGTCCCGATCCTAAACAGTACAGTGTGCTCCTCGCACAATCGTAAATAAAGCAGTAAAGCATGACATAAGTACATGATCGTAAATAAAATCTCAAACTAGTTTGTGGCCCCAAGAAATAAGAATGAATCAAGCTCTGGCTAAGGGGGGTCCCATAATTCCCCGTATGTGGATAGCGCGAATATTCAAGGAACAGGTATCAAGTACTCGGGGTCCTACGGGACACAAGTGGACGGTTAACAACCAAATAACATCTATTGCCCACCTGTGCCTCTGCTTACCTACTTCAATTTTAGTTGTTAAACAGTAATTAAAGTGAACGATAAGTAAAGCCGAGATCATCTCCAACATCAAACATGTGGCAATACTCCAACAACTGTGGTACATGGCGACACGCAACAGCACTTGAGCAAGCGACTACGACTCGCCAGTCCAACTATCTACCAAACAACAGGTAATAGGAGGTGGTCATGGCAATATAGGGTTGCAAGGGATATCACGGGTACGAAAACTAGAGCAACGCAACACAGATAGCAATAGACCAACAGGAGGGAATACATACTATAAAAGTAAGATAGGTAGAAAGGGGGAGATGCTCGCCTGAAAAACATTGCCGAAGGTTCGTCCGAAGATCGGGTCGACACTCGCATCAACTCAACGGCCTTATCCGCGAAGAAGCAAAACACTAGCACAAACACCGGGTGCACTATTTAATACTACGGCAAAAGATCGGCATGATGCATGTATGATGTATGGCATGGCAAAGATGCGATGCAATTAGGTCATATTAAGCGGAACCGGGGGTCCCGACAATTATTCAGATGGTTCAAGTTATTTAACTACCCCGCAATTTTAATTGTTGTCTTAACAGGACAAACATGGCATCGGTTCGCTACACAAGTTTAAATGAGGCCAATATAAGGCTAGATTTGCCCGCATATGGATCCCATATTTAATTAGGTTAATCGGCCTAAGGCCCCCAAACCACACAAATATGCATGCGAGTATGACAATTTAATATGCAACAGGTTTTATAATTAGCATTTATAAAATAGGGGCTCGGGAAAAGGTTCACACATTAGAGTTCGGCGAGCTTGGGGTTCCGGGGGTTCGGGGTCCAGGGTCCGACGGAACGTTCTCGGACTCCGGGATTTAGGGTCTTGGCGAACTTGGCGGTTCCGAGGGTTCGGGTTCGGAAGGAGTACTTGGCGCGGCGCCGGGTTCGGATCGGTCTTCGGACCGGGCTGAACTTGGGTTCCGTGAAGGAGTACATGGCGTTCCATGTCCAGGGCTCGTGTGGCGATCTTGTTATCGATGGAGAACTTGTTTGATGCCAGGGCCTCTAGGAGATCTTGGGTCGGGGGTCTCGGCAACGATATTCGAGGGTGACTTGTTTGGTGCCGGCGGTACATCGAATTCGTACGGGTCGTTGTCGAACTTGGTGAATCCTCGGGTTTAGTCATTGCGGGGCGATTCCACTTATCCAACAACCACAACATAGCAACTAGACGCCATCAGGACGGTACCAACCCGACCTGGTACTGCAGACGGAGAGGGCGCAGTCGGCGCACCGGCCGGAGGGCAGCGGGATGCAGCGGTGCCTCGCGGGGACGACGCCGGCCGGAGGAGAGCCGCGCGGGCGCCGGAGCGAGCATGGCGACGGAGCTTGTGGAGGAGCGGAGCGAGGTGAGGGCGGGGCGCGGCCGAGCGGGAGGGAGAGGCGACCGGCGGAGCTCCGAGGGGGGGCCTGCCGGAGCACGGGGCCACGGCGGAAGGCGGGGAGGAGGCCGGCGCGAGGCGGACAAGGGCGGCACAGCGGCGGGCGGGCCCGACCAGAGAGGTGGGGGCACGGATGCGGGCGAGGCGCCGATGGCCGCGGCGGGGAACTCGAGCGGCGGGGCGGGGAGGCAGCTCGGGGGCACGGGCGCAGGACGGCGAAGCGGAGACGAGCGGCGGGCGCGGCGAGGAGCGCGGCCGAGCGGGAGGCGGTGGAGGCGGAGCTCGCCGGCGGGTGGAGAGGAGGCCGGAGGAGGGGAGCCGGAGGCGGCGGGGCGCGCCGACGAGGGGGTTGCTCGGGGGCGAGGAGCAGAGGGCGGCGAGCGGAGGGAGAGGGAGGCGCGGGCCGGTGGCGGTGGCCGGAGAGAGGAGCTCTGAGGAGGCAGAAGGAAGCGGGGAGGGCGGGTGCGAGCGGGCGTCGGGCGGAGGAAGAGAGAGGCGCGTCGGGGGAGGCAGGACGATGGGGTGGGGCCGAGGCGAGTGGGGCTTGGGGTGGAGGGCGGCTGGCGGGTGCGTGTGGGGGGGCGCGTGGGGCCAGGGAGGAGGGGCCCAGGTGGCAGCGGGACAGGGCAGGTGCCGCTGTGTGCGTGTAGGCGTGTGGGTGGGAGGAGAGAACCTGGCGTGGCGAGCTGGAAGTGGTGGAGAGAGGACAGAGAGGTGAGGTGGCATACGGTGATTGGCCAGGGTGATGTGGCTGGGGAGGGGTAGAATAGGTCTGGGTAGAAAAAGGATTTTTGGGTAGGCTGATTGGTGAGGTGGCGGGGTGGGTAGGAAATGGGGGAGGGGTGAGGTGGCGAGCTGTGAGAGGTGGGTAGGATAGATTCGGGTGGGAATAGGATTTAAAGTGTAGGTTTTGCAAATATGTGTTTGTTTGGTTTTGTTTATTTTAAAACAAGGCCACTTTGCAATTAGTTTTTAGGGAAATAAAATATCCGATACGCTCGGGGTTTTGCCTTTGAAATAAAGAGGGGTATTTGTACAAAGCAAAACTAGGTTTTTCAAAATAGTTCAGACAAACAATGCAAGATGATGGCGATGCAATGCACAAAAACAACGCGATTTTCTAGTAGTGGTTTTGCGGGATGCCACAATCACCCACGAGAATCTGCTCTCGTTAACCGCTTTGGAATCTTCGAGGGTGAGTACTCTAATCGACTCGTTGCTACAATCTAGTAGATAGATCTTGGCTTGTTTGTGTGCATGTGTTAGAATTTTTTTGTTTTCCATGCTACAAACCCCTACAGGTGTCCCCTGTTTTATTGGCTGTTTGCTGCCGGGATCCCGCCATTTTCTTGGCCAGGATGTGGCGGCGATGTGCTGTGGCTTGTGCTCCGCCTCAGCGCTTCGATGTATAGAATTGAGGGTGGACTGAAGCTTGCGCCTCCCCATGAATAAGGCCTTGGGCTTCGCCCTGTTGGTACTTCTCCTCCCTCTTTCTCTCCTTGTCGGCCGGTCGTGGCGGTGAGGGATGGGGATTGGAAAGGGGGTGGGGACTGACGGGGTGCTGGCCGGGTTGGCTACCTCTTGGTGGTGCTTGGTGAGATGCCAAGGGGTGCTTCCGAGCTTCGATGACGTGCTCCCATGGTGGTGGACGACAACGTATTTATCGACGGCAAGCCTCCCAAATAATCTCCTCCATCGCTTTCTCCTTCCTGTTCAACGACTTCACTCTCTTGTCCGGCCGTGGTGGCGAGAGAGAGGGTGGGTTCGTCGGTTGTGCGGCTGGCTCTTGGCGGTGGAGGATGCTGAGCTACTCTTGACATGCTGGAGCAACGCCAGGAGGTTGTGATGCGCCCTTGTTTTGATGCCCCATGGTGGGTGGAGCCGTTGGAGGTGCGGTGTTTGCAGCTTGGATGATCTGCTCGCGCTTCCCTGTTGAAGCACCAGATTCTGCTCTTCTCTTGACTTGTCGCCGGCCGTGGCAGCAAGGGCGAGCTGGGAAGTGGCTTCTATTTGGTGATTCTTCTCAATAAAGTGTTTTTGCATAAGAGATGCTATGAAGCGGTGTTTTCCTGGAGCTTTTCTCTGACGTGTTTCTGCTGGGTTTTCTCCATCGTCGCGCCGGACCCAATGGCAGTAGGGCTGCCGCTCCGTTGCTGCTTTGGCTCTGCGACGGTGCTCGCCGTATCCTCTCCACCAAGTGGTGTTGTCCCCGGTGCTTTGGAGGTGGCCGCTTGCAGAGTCTCTTCTCGTCGGATGAGCCTGGTCGAGCCCGATGCTCTGACCTCGATGCTGGCTTGCCTCCGAGGTCGCCGGCGATGGTGGCAGAGATGCCGTGGACCTGATTACGTTTTTCAGTTATCTGCTAGGATGTTTTCTATATTTGTGGAGGCCCTTATCTTCGAATTCAGTCCTTTGCGAGTGTTGTGTAGGGCTTCCTTGTTTTTTTACCTGCCACCCCTGTACAACTTATTAAAGTTGGGTGCTATGCATCCTTTGACCGTTCAAAAAAAATAGTGGAGAAATTATTTATGTTTCTCTTTATTTTCTGAGGGAATACCTTTTCTCTACTATTTAAAAAGAACTTTGCGTTCCGTTTTCTGCCAATGCGTGCACTCCGTCGGTTTTCTTTCGTCAACATCTCTAGGCTCCACCGGTTTTCCCTGGTTTTTGTCGACCAACAGCCCAACACGCGTCAACGCGTTTCTTCGCTCGCCTCTCTCCCTCCCCAGCGCCGCCGCCACACAGTACCGACTGCCTCCTCCGCTGATTAACACCGCCATGGAGCTGCCGGAATCCACCATCTCTTCACTCTCTCGCTATCGCTTCCGCCCACTGCCGTGGCCTTGCCATCGCTGTCGCCCAGTACCAATCCGCAACGCCGCCGCCCTAGACCGGTCCTACACCGTGAGAGCAGTAGTCTCCTCTTATCTCTCCCCGGGTCCGCTGGTGAGTCCCTCCACTAGCCACCTGAGACGCTCCCGATCTGGGTGAAGGTGGAGCTGGCCATCCGCACCACGAGGTCATATTCCCCTATGTTGAGTCAGAGTTGTAGGACCTGGCCTTCGTTGCTGATGTGTTCCCATGCGCGGTCGGGGCCCCTCTATTCCCCGCCTCAGATAAGGTCGCCTATGTTGAGCCGAAGCTGCAGGACCGGGCCACTATTGCCGTCTTGCCGTTGTGGTCCACTGCGCCGCCGGCGCCCCTACGTTCCCTTCCCTAGACCAGGCAAACGACGCCCAGAACTACACCGAAGGAATTGGCGATAGAGTTGGGAAACATGATGATTTATCTGGGGTGCTCTATCTACGGCCCATGTGCCTCCCCTCAATCCACCAATTTACACCGCAGAAAGATTAATGAGAAGAAGGCATATTAGATAGGACATCAAAGCTACGCCTCTTCAACCGATCTTCTCTGCATAGATGGTGGCCATAGTCCTGATTTCACTTCTCTGTCGCAGACTCCATGCAAGTGCAGTGCAGTGCAGCTTGGTCCTCCGGTAAGCTGTTATGCCGCAAATTTTTTAAACTCTTTTTTTCTTGTTTTCTGAGATGTTCAATTCATGGAGATTTTTTATATCACACTGTACTTACATTATACTACGGATGATCTGTGTTTTTGCATCTCAGCATTGCTAAACTCCAATGGAGTCGCTAGGTTTCTATTTTAGGGCATGGAATACGTGAAGTATGACAACTGACAACTACAACAATGGCCACTTGAAACAGCTGTAAAGGTACGCTGAGATGAGCAAGGCTCTGATGAAGGTTGACCGACCGACTGATTTGATTTTTGCTCTGAATGGTACGGTGTCATCTGTATATGCACGAAGGGTCACCAATTTGAACTTGACAACATTCCATATGGGCCGATGTTTATGTCCTTGCCGGCGGTGGTGAGCAGGGGCGACATGCATCGGCGTGGTGGGGCACGGCGTACAACAACAGCGGGAGATGATTGACGACATATAGGACACGTGGGAGAGGTTACCAGCTTCACTCCTGTTTCAACATTGACAGTCCAACCTAGCTTCAACTCTGTAGCAACTGATGGAGTAGCATTCTTTGAGATTGTTCAGAAACTGACATTTATTTTTTTGTTTCAGCATGAGGTAGAGGACGGACCAAAACGAGGTTTGGGCAGAGTACGTGCGCCTTGGTGGCCTGAAAGTTCAGCCCCTGAAATAAAACGAGTTGGTTGACTCGATACCTCTGTTTTTGGCTTGTTTTCCTCTGATCTATTATGGAGAGTTTAGATGTTTGTAGACAATGAGTAATTTTGATTTATTTTCTTATACCAATGAGCTTTTGCATCGCATATTAATTTAGCCAGTGATCAACAAAGAAACGGAGAGATGTACAGAGCAGCAATAATATGCTACTGAATATACTCCAATTCTTTCAACCATGTAGCTTAAATACTTTGTGTGGTTGTCTCTATTGCAGAACCATGTTGTGCTCTTCTGTATGGTAATGCTTTGACTCATCCTTAATGAAGGTGAGTTTCATTGCTAGGATTTTGCTCTATTGTATTTTCAAGTGTAAAGTGTTATTTCTGAAGTAAATAATTAGTATATGTATGCTTTGATCGCTGAGAATACTCAAGAAAATACCTTTTGTAGCATCCTTTGCAAGTATAATTAGTATTACATGGCATAGGCCATAAAAGGAAATGGCATAATTTATTTTTCTTTCTAGGGTTAACTTTTGTTATACACATAGGGCCTCGCTTGGGAGTATGGTTTGTTTTCATGCTCCGGTTTTCTCACGGGCGTATTTGGACGTGCACGGAGTAAATAAAACGGATCGACAGAGATGCTTTATGTTTACCCCGACATATGGGCCATAAAAAACTTGGAGGTGTAAATATTCCGGTGAACCAAGTGCCTAATACTGGGCTTGGGCTAAAAACGGTTCGAGTCTAACTAAAACAGAGGTTTGTGGCTAATTTACAGCCAAGCAAGCGGGGCCTAAGTCTCGCGCATCTCTTGAAAACACTAACTTTTATCAACAGGCAATTTTTTGTATATTTATTCATGTCTTTTATTCATGGTGATCCTTCCATGGCTGGGCAGGCATCCTCCTACTCCCATCTTCGCGGCTGGGAGGACGCACACCACACTTCTGCCAGCACGGCATGTAGTGATGACATGAAGACCGTCATGGTGGTGGTCGTCATGTTGGAGGCGGACATATCGGCGGACGCACGGCTTGCAGCGACGAGATCGAAACACCCACTGCCGCCTCTGTTGAAGATACCAGTGAGGGTGGTCGACACCGCCGCACCTTCACAGCCCGCTTCAGGTTCCGCCCTCTCCTAATCTCCCCTCCCATCTCTGTCATGTACGAGAAATTTGGTACTACTTGCTTAGGATTGGAAGGATTCAGATGTTGTGGTGAACCCGCTCCAGTGATAGCCGATAGTATTAGGATACATTAAAAGGAAGTCTCCTACATAAACAAGTACTCTGAATGTTCGTCTGAATTTAATCATTCACAAGTGCGAATTTGCGTTACCGTGTGAGGTTCTGAATATATGTGGGCATGCATTCTTCTCCTCTACTCGAGTAAACTGCTGAGGACATCTGAGAGAATTCTCGCTGAATAAAGCGATAGCTTGATTGTTGGCTAGCAACCTCAGAATCCCAAGATACTGTTCACTTAAAAGATGAGGAATATGTAGCCTATATTCTTTGTCTATGGCAGGACAAGTACATTGATTACATGATATTGTCACTAGGTGCAAAGAACATGGCATTCAGTATATGTGAAGACCTGTTCTGTCGACAACAAAAATCAATCACTGTTGTCCTGAATGCTTATTCGTTTGAACATATGTAACAAAGAAACAAAATCAAGTAACGAACATGATGCTGGACCTTACATTGATTCGGTGAGAATTCTCTCAGATCTTCTATTTTTACCCATCATGCACTATTTCATTCACACAGTCAAATATTGGGATGATCCTACAAACCAATCTCCAACCATTTAAGTTTTAAAATAAGCCAAAGTTAAAAAGTACTGGTCATTTTTATTTTGCATATGTGATCATGTCCTAGCGGCGGCTAGAGAAGGAGCTCGTCGTTAGGAGAGGGGTCCATGGCCCCGCCTTCCATCTCCAGGGTGCTACTCTGCTCAACGTTGCCCGAGCTTCCGGCGGCCTGCAGTTACGGTCATTTAGGCTGACCTTCTGGAAAGGCATGGCGCCATCACCATGGCTTGCGTCAATGTCGCCTCCATGTGGGCTGCTATGGAGCTCAAGGTTGATGCTCTGTGCGGTGCAGGTCAAGCTGCACCAGCGAGGCGCACAGGGCAGGGGAGGTGGATGCCCAACTTCCTGTCACATTTTCTTGCTTGGTCGCTTCCTCTGTTCTCTCGACATGGACTTTTACATCAACTAAAGAAGATATGCTAACATTTAGCACAATAATATCTCTATATGGTAACTAATATTATCAAAATGCAGGGATGGTGCATCTGCATATACAGACAATCTTCTTGCAGCTGCACCTGTAAGCCTACTGGGCTATAGGCGTGCTTCTTTTGTTTCAGGTTAGTCTGACTGACTGTGCTATGCTTTTAGACCATTTGTTTGAGTTATAGCTGAACACATATTGTTGGAGTATTCTCTAGCTTACAGAGAATGTAACTATTATCACAGTTCTCAAAAACTACGATGCTACACAATCTGCAAAGAACTACTATACTATGTGGTTGAACTTGGTATATGTTTTTGGTTAATCATTGTTGATTGACAACTAAGCTAAAGCTGCTTAGTACTAGATGATGGATAATAAATGAAATGAATTTGGAGATACACTGAAATGAATTTGTGAAGTTGACATTTTATTGTTTCTCATGCAGAAAAATGTGAAGACAAAACATCCCAAATTGATCTATGATTCTAAGATTCACAGGATTTTGCGAGGAGGGGGTATGGAAGCTATGCATGGTCATATTTCTTTAGGAACAGTGATAGAACAAGCATGGTTTTACAATCTTTGTTGTGGCTGCTAGAATACCAAATACCAGATGGTTTGGTATAGGAGACTACAACATCTTGGTTATGAATTTGTTGGGGCCAATCCTGGATGATCCATTTATCTTTACAACAGAAAATATCTTTCAATACTGTACTTGTGCTTGTCGATCAGATGGTACATATAATCGAATTGTTTGATGCTTTTCCCTCACAAAGAATTCGTGCTTTTTTGTTTATAGCAACGAATTAAATCTATAGCACTAAATTCTGTAGACCTTATTTTGTGTACAAACACATTTTGACTGGTCTTTTCATTTTTTGTCATATAACAAAACTTTTAAGATGTCCATCCTTTGTCGCCAGCGAGTGTGCTGAGCTTTATGTTATAGGAATTTTACATTTATCTACAAAGAAAATCCTTTATTATTTTCATGGCATAAAAAATTAATAAAAAAGAAGATGACTATGTGTTTTTCGTGTTTGGGAATTTTTCTCTCTCGTTGCAACGCACGGGCATGTTTTCTAGTTTGGTAAAAAAAAAAAAAGCTGTTCGTTTAGCCGAAGGTTGGCGCATCCGGATGAACTGCTAGACCCACCCGTCATCACGCCACAGTCCACTAGCCCAGCTGCCACACATCGGGGCCACTCGTGGTGGACGTGGACCCGCTTCATGCACTCGACGGCTCCCGGCCCCAATACGCCGGCCGCCGCCGTGCGTCGCCTCCCACCTCGGAGCGCCGCCGCCGGCCACCAGCTACACGCACTCCTCGCTAAGCACGGCCTCCTCCACCACCCGGCATTCCTCCGCGCCCTCCTATCCCGCCTGCCTGCCTCCCCGTCGTCCATCTCCCTCCTACTCTCCGCCCCTCCGTGCGTCCTCTCCCCGTCCCTCTTCTGCCCAGCTATCGCCGCGTTCTCCTCCTCCCCGGTCCCGTACTCCTCTCTCGTCATATTCAACCACGTCTCCTCCCTCTCCCTCCCCACCCCGCTCCCCGCCTTCCCCGCCCTCCTCAAATCCTGCGCCCGCGCTTTCAAGCTGTGCTCCCGAGCCAGCGCGTCCGCCGCGGCTTTCGCCACCAAGGGCATGGAGCTGCACTGCCGCGTTCTGAAGCTCGGATGCGGCACGGATCGGTACGTGCAGAACGCGCTCGTGTCCATGTACGGCAAGCTGGGCCGCCTCGGGGACGCGAGGATGGTGTTCGACGAAATGCCCGTCAGGAACGCTGTCTCTTGGAACGCGCTGGTGGGGGCACACGGTGCGGTGGGAGACTCACAGGGTGCAGAGAGATTGTCTCAGGATACGCCAGATAGGAACATTTCGTGGTGGAACGCCGAGATCGTGCGGAATGCGAGGGTTGGGGATATGGAGGCGGCGGCGAAGGTCTTCAGAGAGATGCCTAATAGGGATGCCGTGTCATGGAACTCCTTGATCGGTGGCTATGTGAAGCTTAAGAATTATAAGCAAGCATTGGAGATCTTCCAGGAGATGCAGAACAATGGTGTCGAACCGACTGAACTAACACTTGTGTCGGTGCTTGGAGCGTGTGCAGAGATTGGCGATCTGGAACTTGGGAAGGGTGTCCACAGTTACCTTGGTATCAATGGCATTGCAGCTGATGGATATGTCGGAAACGCGCTCGTTGATATGTACGCAAAATGTGGCAGGTTGGAGCTTGCCAGACAGGTCTTTGAGAGCATGTCAACCAGGGATACTACTTGCTGGAACACGATGATCGTTGGGTTGTCGGTCCACGGCTACTCACGAGAGGCTCTGGATCTCTTCCATTCGATGAAAGTTGAACCTGATCGTGTCACATTCCTCGGTGTCTTGACTGCCTGCAGCCATGGTGGCCTAGTGAACGAGGGTAGAGCATATTTTAATAGCATGGCTGCAGACTACAAAATTGTGCCGGATGTGAAGCATTACGGCTGCATGATAGACATGCTCTGCCGCTGCGGGAAAGTTGCAGAAGCTTATGAAATGATCAATGATATGTGCGTCAGGGCAAACTCCGTTCTTTGGAAGATGGTTTTGGCTGCATGCCGAGTGCACGGGCACATGGACCTTGCTGACAAGGCCTTCCGCAAACTGCATGAGCTGATGCCAGCCGACGATGGGGATGTGGTCACAATATCAAATGTGTATGCAGAAGCAAAGCGATGGGATGATGTTGAGCGTCTGAGGACGAAGGTGATTGAACCCAGGTCTTGGAAGCATGCGGCACACAGTCAAGTTAATGCAGCGTAGCCAATTATTTCTGCCAGAAACTGGAGCCTACAATAGCTGACTTCAATTACCACTTGGTATATGTTGTCAGCTATCGCAAATCGAATTTGTCGGTAAAAAGTGAAGGAATTCAATTCCTGGAGTCTGATTTTGGCAATTTGAGTACACCCAGGCTGCAGCTTCGGTAGGTGACTTGGCATTCCCCATTTTAATGTGCTGTATATTGTGCTAATGTTCATATCTTTAATGGCTGCTTGATGTAATTCTGCAGGCCGCGCATCGTTTCTTCGACTCTTCCAAGTTCCAAGTTCCAAGTGAAGGCTGAAGAGAATCGTCATGTTAGTAACCATGCTGAGTTCGTTGATCTGTTTACACAACAGACATGGGATGGCCTTGTTTTAAGATGGAACCCTGAAAAGCTTGACAAAGCTTCATTTCCTTAGTGGGTGTAGCGGCGAGGGCTGGAAAAGGGAAACAGCGGGAAGGATGACGACGACTCGGCTTCTGTCGCTGACAGGCTGGTCCACTCGGTCAATTCGCTGCGTCCGGCGTTCCCAGGGCGTATCCGAAAACCTGGGTTCAGCCTGGGTAGTCCGGATGAAAGTTGGCCCAAATCTGGCCCAAACAGGTCCCTAGGTACGCTGATTTTCGGCGTCTGGACGAAATTTCGGCGTTCGGATCGGCGTCCTGGGTAGCAGAGTGAAGATGCCCTAAGGTGGAAGCTGAAAAGCTTAAAAAAGCTTGATTTCCAAAAGCTTAAAAAAGCTTGATTTCCTTAGTGGGCCATATGATTCGAGGAGCCGGAAATATTCCATAGTGGAGCTACTGCAGTTTTAAAGCAATGGCTTTGGCCTAAAAACTATCGAAATGAAAACGAGCCATTATTGCTGACTGCTGAGTCTGATCATCTTTTGCTGGTATAATGGTAAAAAAAAAACACCAACAAGCCTGCTTGAATGGCTCTGTCCATCTTGCGAGGCATTCTTGGCTTACTCTTGTAGTGTTGTTCAATAAAAATGTTTACACATGACACATCTGATGTGAACTTCAGATAAATTTTGTTATAGAATGGATTTTGGGTTGTTAGAAACAAGAGTCAAAAGTTGGAAAAAATCACTTTTGATAACGGAGAACGTAGCAATCAGTTTTGTTTGTTTTAACGACCAGGCAAAGTCTTCCCCACTTGTCCAGTCGTCTCTACGAGTCGACGACCCCTTTTATCCTCTTCCTTGCTTTTCTTCCCTCGCGATTCCACCGAAGGCCCAAGCACGCCGCCTCCGACGAAAAATTCTCCTCTTGTAGCCATCGCCATCGCCATCGTCGTCCGCTCTACTTGCGTCAACTGTTCCCACAGTCTTGTACTGGTCTGGTCTGTCCCTTCGCCGTAAACCCGAGATCCCTTCTCCACAAGTCCAACCCATCCAGTTCGTCCTCCTCGCCGCGGATTTGTTTGCCACGTGGCGGCAGTTAATCCCGGAAAGTAATCCGCGGATTTCGCGAGAGGATTCTGCGGCTCTCTCCCCGGATTTCCCGAGAGCCGAATCTCTGACCACATCATATAGCCTGCCTCTGCCTGCCTCAGTCAATCCTTCCTCGTTATTGCCCACTCCCGATTTCTGGAATGGAAGAAGACGCCCCGGCGGCGCTGCGCGTGATCCGGAGCTCCATCGACGCGCTGGGCAGAGGGTTCGACGCCAACCACGACATCAGGCTGCTCTACTGCAAGGGATCCCGCCTCGTCGAGGTCGACGACCACGAGCTCACTTCCAGGGATCTGGTCCTGGCTGATGGACTCACTGTCCCCGGTGTACCCAAGGATGTCAGTTGTTCGGCTGAGACTGGAACTGGTGGACCGGAGACCGCCGGCCCATGTGGCTTCCACGAGGTGACGATCACTCGTTGATTTTGACAGTAATTTTGTCTCTGATTCTTGTTTGTTATTTTTTCGCTAATCACAAGTTGTATGGTCGATTACATGCTGGTTCTGAACTGTCTGTGGTATCGTAGTAGATTCTGAATTGTAGTGCCTTTTTAGACAAAGTCAGGATATGTATAGTTCGATACATTGTTAAGCGCATGTTATGGAAAAGAGTCGCAATTAGTCAGTGAAGATGTGCTTTGGTTTGCTGTCACATGTCTACCTGAAACTTTAAAGACCTAGCTAGTAGTATCAGTGATAAGAGGACTATGGTGCTTTACAAATACTCCCTCCGTTTCTATGAATAAGGCGCACTCGCTTTTCAAAGCTTTGATCAATAATATCTCTATTATGCTATACGAAATTGATATTGTTGCATTCGTATTGGAAAACACTTTCTAATGATATCAACTTTTTTATCAAATAGTCCTCCTATACCTGTACTTATTTCTTGGTTAAAGCGAAATCTTGGAATATGCATGCGCCTTATTCATTGGAACGGAGGTACTACATTGCTTGTCTAGTGAAACTGCAAGAATTCAGGATCTGTGTAGTATATCAGTTAAAGTAAAGTACAGGCATTCAAATAGAGAATCCGGAGTTCATAGGGTTGAAACAAGTGTTGTTCTGACACATTGTACCAGAGTTAATTCTGGGACAAGTTATATTGCCGCTTGTTGTCGTGGTTTTCTGCCATCAGCTCTTACTGTCTGTCCGCCAGAAAAGAGTTTAGGTTTCGACTGATCATGAGATCTACATTATATTTCTTGCAGGCTAGTACCAATAGCTCAGTACTACTTCAGTACACATATTTCTTCTTGGATCCTTAGTGTTTGTTGCCCCATTGGACGTGATTATATGAAATATAAATCTCTATTAATCATAGCTTAAGAATCCTTTTTTGGTCCAACATCAACTGCCTAGTTAATTCCCATCTTGCTTCATGTGGTCTTCCAGTCTCACTTGTCTGTTTCCTTTCCTGATTGTAGATGGCTGGGTATTTTAACAAAAAATCCCAGCTTGCAGGAAATATACCTCTTGGAAGCTTCAATTCAGCATATAGCTTCACTGGATCCAAGAAATTTGATGCCATGACTACCAAAAGTCTTGGGATGGAGGGAAAGACTGTTTCTTTATATAAGGCCCAACTTGTACGACAGCCTTTATCGCTGGTAGAGGAAGTTAAGCATGCAGTGCCACACTCATGGGAACCATCATCTCTAGCAAGGTAAACAAACACATGCAGATTGCTCTAAGAAGATGAAGGCCTTAACAGTTTGCAGCTTTCAACAGGTTCATTCAGAATTATGGAACACATGTCGTAACATCAATTACCATTGGTGGGAAGGATGTGATTTACATCAAGCAGCATATGTCATCATCACTTTCTGCGGTTGAAATAAAAAATTACATACAGGATCTTGGATATCAGAGGTTTTCTGAAAATGAAACCCTTGCAGGCTCAGGCCCTATAAGACCAATGAATAAGGTTTGGTTTTCTTTAGCTAGACTCATCCACAGTATAAGTTAAGAAAATCTTATTGTACTTCAGTTATGATTTTTGGTCAGGAAACAGAAACTCTTGGGTTCAACAGCCAAGGAGTATATCCACAACCTCCAAGTACACCATATATTCCTGCAAAAGAGGCAAGGGCATGCTAACCTAATTGAATTTCCATGCTGCATTTTCTTTATGTTTTGACAACACTGAGCAGCAGTTAGTATGTTTGGTGAACAATCTTTTGTTAATTTCCTCTCAACGAAGTATTAAAGTGCTGTTTAATTGATATCAGAGTACAAGTAGTACCTTTCTGTGTTTCATATAGTTTCATGACACCAGTTCACTATGTGTTATGTTATGTGAATTTCGTACTAACATGTCCATTACACACCATTATTGCAGTATTTACCTAGTCATCATCATTATGCCGTTACAATTTTTTTCTAGCTGCTTGACTGTAAAACATCACAGTTCACATGTAGATCTATTGCTGATACCCTTCACATGTATTTTGCTATAACTTCCTGAAAGAATGCTTTATAACTCTAGGCTAAATGGATCCTGGGCGCTGTATGTGGTTAGCATGTGCTGAAACTGCATTACTCAATTGGTTGATGTCAATTTTGTGACCATTTGCTAGAATAAACTCTGGCGTCGAATCTCTTTGTAGTATTTCTTAGTGCATTGGTGAACATACCAATCGACCTTGCCAGCTTGGTGATCATTTCTTTTTGTGTGCCATTGTTGTATTACTGAAGTAATGTACCTTTAGTGTGACATACTAAAAATTTTGAGCGTTCCAACGGATTGTTCTGCAGGATGTCACTGTAATTTTCAGAAGAAGAGGAGGAGATGATTTAGTTCAAAGTCACACAGAGTGGGCAAGAACTGTTAACTCAGCGCCTGATGTTATACATATGACTTTTGTTCCTATAACAACTCTGTTGGAAGCAGCCATCCCTGGAAACGACCATCTCATCCGGGCGATCAACCTTTATCTAGAATGTAAATATTTGCTTCATATATATTTATTTTTGGAGTATGTCCTGCTTGCATGCATGATTTTTTTTGTACATATTATATGGAAACAATAGAACCTCTTTATTTAACAGAAAAATAATTAAAAAACATATAACATAAATCGTCCCTCAATTGTATACTTTGCACATCTGGACCAGCCTACCAGTCTACTTTCCAAAATATGCTGTCGTAATCAAGCTATATCGTATTTGCAAAATCAGGAGTTTTGGGGTTACATTCTGTTCAAATTTAATTGTTGTCGAAAAATAGTAATTTTTTGATTTGATTATTAACCATTCTCTATTCCTTTTCCTTAGTTAAACCTCCAGTTGAGGAGCTACATTACTTCCTAGAGTTCCAGCTTCCCAGAGTTTGGGCGCCAGTTCGTGATGAGCACCCTGGGTATCAAAGAAAAGAGCCTGTGTGTCCATCCTTGCAGTTCAGCATGATGGGGAAAAAACTGTATATCAGCCAAGAACAGGTACTTAGAGTTAGCGGTGATGATTCTCATTTCATTGGAAGCTTATTGATGCATGCATGTCATTGTTATCTTTTATGTAATCTTAGTCAGTTAAACATCAAATCAACAAACAGGGAGAGATTTTAGAAAACAATTGTCTATTTGTGTCGGTATTTCTTTGGTATACCTTACTTGTCGTACAACAACTTTACTTAGTAGCCATACCTTTCTTGTTAAACCCAAAAAAAATGCTAATATTATCATTCTTACTGTTTTAGCAGATATAGCCCTACGTTTAGATATGTCCACTAGAAACATGAAGTTGCCTTAGAGCCTGGATTCCAGGACTAATCTCTATACAACTCTGCTGTAATATCTGTATGTAGATAAGATGGATTTTGTAGAGTTTGAGAGACAACCACATATTACTATTTCAAATTTGTGCCTGATATACATAGAGAACAACCAAACAACAACAGAGGAACAACTTGTAGAGGTGCTCGGATCCTTTGGATCTACAAACAGTGCTCTTTCCCTGGACTTGTTGCAGGACTTGAAGGATGTTATGTTTTATGAGTGGGTTAGAATGTTGCTAACCAAGTTTACACTTCTTCCAAAAACCATCTATGTTGGCCTCAGGCTCGGCTTTTCTTTGGCCGATATGGTCCATCGCCTTGCCACGTACTTTCCAGCGAGGGCAACCTGCACAAGCTGGCGTGATTTTCTTCCCATGGTTGCTACTTTCATGAGAGCATTCTGCAGTGTATGGCTAGCTAGACTAGATTGATTGATCCATTTATGGTGTAGTACAACAAGGCTTCTTTTCCGGTGTTCCTTTATTGTTTTAAATAGACCCTGATACAGAACTAGTATCTGTGTCTGTAATGTAAGTGGATACTAGTCTCACAACACCTGCACAAGTCTCAGTACAATTATCCTTTAGGCTTTGTTATGCATCGTCATATCTTTTCAGGTATCAGTGGGTCGCAAGCCAATAACTGGCCTAAGGTTATGCTTAGAAGGTGCTAAGCAGAATCAGCTATGCATCCAACTGCAGCATCTAGCATCTCTTCCAAAGATTCTCAAGCCTTACTGGGATGCACACATCACAATTGGCGCGCTGAAATGGCAGGGGCCAGAGGAGCAGGACAGCCGCTGGTTTGAGGCTGTGAAGTGGAAAAACTTCTCCCATGTCAGCACAGCTCCAGTGGAACACCACGAGACACTCTTTGGCGACTCCTCTGGCGTGTACATTGTCACCGGGGCGCAGCTTGGGGTGTGGGACTTTGGATCGAAGAATGTCCTCTACATGAAGCTTCTGTACTCGAGGGTGCCCGGCTGCACCACCCGGAGGTCGCTATGGGATCATAGTCCTGCCACCAGTAGCAACCATCCGGATTTGGGGGACTCGGGCGCAGGCTCGAGCGATGCGGGGAAGTTCGTTAAGATAGTGGACAGGTCGGAGCTGTGCAAAGGCCCCGACGACATGCCGGGGCACTGGCTGGTGACCGGCGGGAAGCTTGGCGTTGAGAAGGGTAGGATTGTTCTGAGAGTGAAGTATTCCTTGCTGAATTACTGACAAGTGTGTGTTGTTGTGAACTCTGTATTGCAGCGTATTGTGTTGGGATTACAGTTGTAGTTGTTAGAGTTCCACTATTTTTGTTGGTAATCAAGTGATGGTTTGATCTGGTACTACTCCCCCCTTTCCAAAATGCAAGACGTTTTAACTTTTGTGAAATGAATGTATCTAGATGACTTTTAGTGTGTAGGTTCACTCCGAATCTAAACACTAAAAAGGTGTCTAGATACATTCGTTTTATAAAGCTAAAATGTCTTATATTTTAAAAAGGAGGAAGTAGTTGTTTGCAGATGATCGCTCTCTCTCTCTCTCTACGTTTACGTGAGATTTTTTTTTTTTTTTTGACATGGAACTCATGATCCCATTAAATACCTGGCTCAGTCGAAGCACTGGCCACCATTACACGTACATCGTCAGGTACCGATTCCGGCCATAAGGTTTTAATGTCTGGCCGACTCGCACCAAAAGCAGCTAAAGTATGCGCTAAATTATTACATGTACGTGAGACATATTTGAACTCAAAAGAGTTGAACGCTAGCAACATATGGAGACGTAAGTTTCTATATATGACTCCCTCCGGTGCACGATCAAACTCAGTGGTTTGCATAGCTTAGCTTGGACAAGGTTCTGGGTGTCAGACTCGATCTGTATCTTCACCATACCCCAGTCAGCAGCTGCATGGGCTGCCTCCTCGCAAGCTCTAATCTCTGCTTGGGCGGCACTTGAGACGTACGGCAACATACCAGCACCGGAACCTCTGATACGACCATCTGAATCACGAACAACAAAACCCCACCCTCCCTTTCCTGTCTCTACGCAAAAAGCGCCATCGACATTGATTTTCAGCCAGTCATCTCGAGGTGCTTGCCAGGAGTTCTCTTGCTTCTCCCTAGTTTCTGATGTCGATTTGCTGCAATACAGGTTTGATTCACCAACCCAGTACCTTACTTGACCGACAAGCTCAGCTGCTGATCCCACACGTTCATTTGCATTTAATTTATTTCTTCTTGTCCACCAGCACCACAGCAAGCATGCAATCACAGTGCACTTCTCATCACTCATCTTGATAATCTCATGTATCATTATATTGGCATCCGGGCAGGTCCTCAACGCCTCTCTCTCTGCTTCAAGTTTCAGCTCCTTCCAAACTCCCTTAACTTCTTTGCAATTCAGAAAGAGGTGTGAGCCGTCCTCGTCAAGTCTCTTGCAGCAGACACAAAGTGTGTTACACTCAATGCCTCTCTTCTGAATGTTTCGTTTGAACGGCAAGCTATTATGAGCCAATCTCCATATAAACTGTTTAACCTTCGGGGGGCATGAGATCTTCCATATTTTCTCCCATTGCAATGTCTCATTATCTGAAGCTGATGAAGCCTGTTGGGGTCCGTCTCGGTTCTGCACATACAGTCTGTGTGCCGATTTTACAGTGAAACATCCTTTCGTGTCATAATGCCATGCAATGAAGTCCTCAAAGTCATCCTTGATGGGTGTTGCCAGAATGGCATCCGCATCAAATTTCATAAAAATATCATGGACTAGTTCTTCATCCCATTGTCCTGTCGCCGGCGAGATTAGATCACTGACTTTTGTGAAGATACACTGACCTCTTGGGGTAATTGGTTTCAGAGCTCCATCTCGTGCAAGCCATTGGTCCTTCCATATATTAATATTTTGGCCATCACCAATACGCCAAATGGTACCCTCTTTGAGTAGTTTCACACCTTTCAAAATTCTCCGCCACGAGTAAGACATACCATTACGTGGCTGAGCATTTTGAGATTTTTCTCTATGTATGTAATGGGAAGTTTTGTGGTGGAGTTCGATCCTGCATAGGGCTTCGGTCATTTTTTTAACGGGAAAAGGGGTCGCGAAGGACCTCGAAGCTGCTTCCAATTACTAGTCAACGAGTGGGTACAAAATTACAACAAAGCCAAAAAAAACAAATTTGCACCACAGACCTTGCCACACATGTAGGTCAAGGATAAGGCCTTGCATTTTGCAAACAGGACCCTAGGACTAAAAGTGAAAAAGTAATCAAGTCCTGGCCCTCCTCTACCCTGGCTGAGCTTCCAACAACGTCTGCCGCTGCAACGCCGGGGACGAACCACTCGACGAAGCAACAGAGGGGACTCCGATGAGAAGCTCCAATTGAGGCCTCCATCCTGGAGGTTGAAGAAATTGCCGATCTTGTGGCGGGAGATCGCGGTGGCATCCATTGCCAGCGCGTGATGAGCTCTGGTCCGAAGCAGCAGACGAAGCAGCCGCTCGAAACTACCAGCAACACTGTCTCCCAACCCCTCTTCCTCGCCACCATGGCCGGCCAAGAGGGAGAGGGACACACCAGCACCAACAGATGGATAGCGACGACGCGAAGATGAGGCCGACCACCAGAGGAAAAACCGCCGCCCTCCACCTCAGATGCCCAGCAAAATCCTCTGCCAGCCTCTGCTCGACAGCGCGCCACCATGCCGAGACAGAGAACCTCCAACCCTCCCTGTAGCCCGCATCACCTTCTCCTCCCACTCCCTTCCCCTCGCCACCGCGGCCGGTCGGAACGAGGGAGATGAGAGGAAGAAAGCAGCAAAGCAGAGAGAGGAGACACACCATGGCACTTATTACGGAGATCCCGATAATGGCCAAGCTCGCCGTCCCCTCCGTCCATCGAAGCATGACGCCATCGCGAGCCACTTTCCGGATGCGCTAGTCCCGGCCAAAAAGCACCGGCGCCCTACTCCATACTACTGGCATATAGCCACTACACCTACCTAAACTACCGTCGCCGCCCCCTTTGGTTTGGCTCGGGGCCATTAGAGATTTTTCTTGGAGCTGTAGCAGAGAGAGGTGGGAGAAAGGTGTGTTGTGTTTGGGAGTGCTCCACTCCACCTAACTTCACTCTGGGCTTCGGTCTTGTAAATGCATATACCTCCTTCCTTGTCAAACTTTTTTGCATTAGGAATCATTCCTAGATCATGTCATTGCTACTCAGTGATGAAGTTTGAAAGTTAAAAGTATTTTGGCTTTTCGAGAGGATGAGTATCTATGAGCTAATTTTCTGAACTTCATGATGACAAAGTGGACCATGACAGTAGTTCCACTGAACTTTTTGTAACATAGGAAAACTGCAGAAATAAGCAATCACTCAGAAGAGATGGATGGGAGAACAAGTCAACTGTTGAAACTATAGGACTTTCTTTTTGTAGGAATTTGCGAATTTGAAGAGTTTATTACTCCCTCCTTTTCAAAATAGGATGCATATAGTTTATTGTCAAAGTCAAACTTTCTAAAGTTTGATGAACTACATAGAACAATTTATAACTATTTATGACCTCAAATTAGTATTGTTAGGACCATCATGAAATAATTTTCACTTTGTATAAGTTTGGTGTTATAGGTATTTATATATTTTAAATATAGTTGGCAAACGTAAAAAGTTTGACTTTGACCAAAAACTATAAACATCCTATTTTAGGAATGAGAGAGTAATTAGTCGAGAGAGAAGGCCGAGAGAAAAGAGTGAAAATTCATCTGAAATTCTGAACTATCGGAGAGAAAACTTGTATGAAGGTAAATCTAGTGTTTCGTTTTCATTTTGTACCCTCTCTAATCTAAATTAATAAACACAAATTTGTTTAGATTTAGATATAGCTTATATTTTACTGTTAAATACATTCGAATTTAGATAAATCCAAGTACATTTATTTAAATAGGATAGGACTTAACCGTGGAACTTGTGCCGGATGCATGTTGTGGGACCAATCTCGTCTCGTTACTAAGATGGGGTGAATGTCAGTGTCACTTACTACGGGCGTCGGCACGCAAGGGTTTCACGTATGGTTAGAGCATCTCCACTCGCCTACCCAGGAGGCCGATCCGAGTGCCAAATTTCGGTCCGGATGCTGAAAATTGGCCCAGTCGTGTATCAAGGACCTGTTTTCGTCTGGATTTCAGCGTGTTTTGGTCCGGCCTATCCAGACCGAACCCAGGATCCTGGGTACGCCCTGGGAACGCCGGACGAAGCAAATTCGACAAGTGGACCCGCCTAGTCAGCATATATTCGCCCTTATTTATACAAAGTTCGCCCATATTCGCCCAAATTCCGCCCATATTCGCTAATATTCGCCCATATAGACCATATTCGCCCAAAATTCGCCCAAAATTCGGGCATATTCGCCCAAAGTTCGTCCGTATCGCCCATATTCGTCCAAATTTGGTCTAAAGTTGTCCATATATACCAGATTCGCCCAAAATTCGGACATATTCGCCCAAAGTTTGTCCGTATCGACCATATTCGCCCAAATTTCGCCCATATAGACCAGATTCGTCCAAAGTTCGCCCAAAATTCGCCCAAAATTCGGGCATATTCGCCCAAAGTTGGTCCGTATCGACCATATTCGCCCAAATTTCGCCATATAGACCAGATTCGCCTAAAGTTCGCCCAAAATTTGGGCATATTTGCTCAAAGTTCGTCGGTATCGCCCATTTTTGCCCAAAGTTCGCCCATAGTTCGTCCATATCGCCCATATTCGTCAATATAAGCCAAATTTCGCCCATATTCGCTCATATAGACCATATTCGCCCAAACTTCGCCCAAAATTCGGGCATATTCGCCCAAAGTTCGTCCGTATCGTCCATATTCTCCAAATTTGGCCCAAAGTTGTCCATATATACCAGATTCGCCCAAAATTCGCCCAAAATTCGGGCATATTCGCCCAAAGTTGGTCCGTATCGACCATATTCGTCCAAATTTCGCCCATATAGACCAGATTTGCCCAAAGTTTGCCAATATGGGCATATTCGCCTAAATTTCGCCCATATAGACCAGATTCGCCAAAAGTTTGTCCAAAATTCGGGCATATTTGCTCAAAGTTCGTCGGTATCGCCCATTTTCGTCTAAAGTTCGGCCATAGTTCGTCCATATCGCCCATATTCGCGCAAAGTTCGCCATATTCGTCCAAAACCGCTTATATTCGCCCAAAGTTCGTTATTTTGGCCAAACGTGAAAACTCGCCTGGATACGCGAGTGGGAAATTAGGCATAGCCAGACCGAAATCAAGCTTCGTCCGAAATTTTCTTTTCGAGATTTTGGTCTGGGTTCGCCCAACAAGTGGAGATGCTATGTGTGCACGTGAATTGCTTATCCTGACCGATCAGGATGAGATGATCAGATGACAGATGAACAACAGATTAGTCGACCGTCGCTCTGTCAGCGTGACCCATATGGCACATGCACGGAAGTGACCGATGACCAGTCGATCCATACCAGGTTCAGCACAGTTTAAAAACCTTGATTTAGTTAAGCTTACCGTTGGCCTTTAGATTTAGCTTTTGAAGAAGAAAACAGTGAATAAGAGCTATCATCGTTCGACTAAAGATCATAGGGTTTTCACTTTAAAAAGTACGCGCTCTCAAACAATATCTTTAATAAGTCTATTACCGACACAACCAATTAAGGCTAGACCTGGATTTTCACCATAAAAGATAAGACTTTGTACGTGTTGTCGTCTTACTTGCCGATGATGCTGCTACAAGTCACGGAACACTAAGAAAACTCATCATGATCTCAGAAACTCGAACCATCATTATTAGTCCTCATATCCCATCCTTTATGACACTCTCCACCTTTGACTTCACCATGGAATACAAGATATGTCCCACGATGGCAACATACAACAAACCTTCGGCCGACTCCGTCGAGAAACTAAACGGCCAGAAAAACACTGGTGCACACGAATCCCATCTGATCCCACAATCTCCAGGCATGAGGTGTCCAATGGAGATCAATGAGGGCATGCTTCAAGCAGAACACCATCTTGTCGCGAGAAGAACCCTAGGACCGCCACCTCAACACGGTGCACATGCGCTCAGGAGGGAAAACTTCCTTTATTCCGATCGAGGACACGAATATTCTAGCTTCAACCCGCCCGGGCAAGGGAGGCCACACGCAGGCTGGCCAGAGCACGCCTCTCACGCCGCCCACCTTGAATGCCACTAGACACGGCCAAACGATCCACCATCTCGATGACGGGTCTTAGTGGGATCTAGATTCATAGCACCGCCCTCCACAAATCGCCATCGTGCACTATCGAAGGAGGAGATCCGGCCGCCGCCTCGACCGAGGATCTCCGTCGTCGCCGCCCTCTGCCTCCCAACACCTTTGGTGTTGGGGCCCGACGCCATTGTGGACAAGGCCGGGGGCAGAGGCATCAAAGATCTACAGGGGGTGGTTCAAGTCGCTAGGGTTAGCCCCTGTCGCCTCCCTAGGTAGAGACACTGAGAGGCACGGGATGAGACGATCATGTATTAATTTCTTTTATTCAAGACGATCATGTATTGACTTAAGATGGTTTCTGATTAATACTGAATCTCTGGTAGATATCTCATCCGCGAAACTGCAAAACACAAATAGGTGTACTACAAAACATTCTTTTTGTCTAAAAAACGTCGATACAGAATAGATACTGCATATGTATACCGCAAAACAGAATATACCGACGAATATTCCATCATCTTTTTGGTAGACACGCGGATCTGGATCAAGGCTGATGATGTGTCTGCCGCTGCTCGAGAAGATGGCCTGATTCACGCCGCCGGCTGGAATCGCGCCGCCGTCGGCTAGATTCGCCCGTCCCTGTTTGGCTGCTTGCTGCGCGTGCTCGCTGCTTTTGCTTGCTGCACATGCTTGATTGCGGCGCGCGTGCGTGATTGGCTAGCTAGCTAGCTGCTTGCTGCGCGCGTGCTCGCAAGCAAGTCCCTGCTTGGCTAGCTAGCTGCTTGCTACGCGTGTGCTTGGCTAGCTGCCTGTGACCCTTCGTAGCTTCGGCGACCGACTTCCGGCAGTGGTGGCGAAGGAGGGATAGCCGGAATCGATTTCCGGTGGTGACAGCAGCGAAGGAGGCATTGTAGCCTTGCCGCCAACTGTCTTTTTATTTGCAGTAAACCGTATTAGGAGTCTTTTATACGGAAAATATGCAACATGGAAGCGTCCATGTGCAGTGAATAGTAATTTTTTCGAATGCGATACGGTTTATGGTATCTAAAAAATCTATTTTTCGTATCATATCGCAAACGGGTGGTTATTTTACGGAACGTGACCGAATAAGGTATGTGCGAGAGATGCTTTTATAACGTACCGCTCTACCTCCAATGGCCCAACTTGCACAAGATTCCTACCTATCTCTCTCCGAAGAGGCTCTTGCAAAATTGCACCGTTTGCTGATCTCTTTGGACTCGTAATGGAAGATAATACGTTGGCACATGGACCTGATTTTCAAGTTCTCCAGAGTTCCAAGTTTTTCCGAAGCATATAAAATCTGTCGTGGGTAACACACCCATCATGGCAAGCTTCAAATGGACGTGACAACCTCGCTTCCTGGAAGATAAGGGGTGTAAATTCATAAAAAATGTTAAAATATTCATCCAAATTCATTAAAAAATGCGCTATGCGAGCCGTTTTGAATTTCCGAAAGGCAAATTCTTTCGGACAGACAGTAAATTCATAAAAGATGTTAAAAATATTTAAAAACAATTTTTCTGTAACTTGTACATGACGTAAAAAATATAAGATGTGTCATAGATAAAATTAAATAAAAAGTGGTGCTTTTGGAGCACCAATTTTTGTTTCGCATGACGTAAAAAACGTCTTTTTTTCTAGAAAATTTATGCGTGAGTATGGATCATGAATACATGCGTTCAATTTTTCAGATGCTTTTTACATTTCAAACGCCCTTTTTATTTGGGCAGGAGCAGCGCCCCGATTGAGTTGTTTCAAATTTCCAAAAGGCAAGTTGGTGAAACATATACAATACAGTATTCCCTCCATTTAGAAATATAAGATGTTTTTGGTTTGTCAAGTAAATGTATCTAGTTTAGTATGTAGATTCATTTAAACCTACGCACTAAAATATGTTTAGATACATTAGCTTCATTAATCTAAAACATTTTATATTTCTAAACGAAGGGAGTACCATACTAGCAAATTTTGTGTGCACCCATGTATTGGCACCACAAATTTGCCTCTTCACGAGGATTTAACAACACATACGTATGTGTTCATTTTTTTTACGGAGTGAATTTCACTTTTTACCTTCTATTTGTACATCTGAGACATTAATTACCCCGTTTAGTAGAAATTGTACCTGAATGTCTCATTTAAGAAGATTTTAATCATAATTTTGTCTTGTTTTAGCATTCAACATGTGTTCTTGGATAAGGCCGACATGTTAGGACGATGTGCCGCCACAAAATATATCAAGATTGGAGGACGTTGTCATCGATCATATCTACCATTCTCCGCACCAAATGTTCTATTCTTTGTTGTCATCTCGATAAATTCGAGGTTCAATCGTTATCTCACATCTTACCTAATAAATATGCATCAGAAAATAAGGGTTTAAAGTTTCCGAACATAGTAATTTAGATTATTTTTTAGTATATAGAATAATTAGTATCACAAAATACACAAATAGAGAGTAAAAAGTGAAATTCACTCTTTTTTTACGCGAGGAGTTCAACTATTACTCAAAGAAATAAGGTCTCAACTATTACGTACGGATGACATTGAAGGGATTAGTTGACGAATTGGGGTGAGGCGCGGTACGAGCACCTTTCGGTGCTTATTAATTTCGTAGTCGCCGGGGTCGCTGGGTGCATGTGTTAGCTAGCTAAGCTGGCCCATAAAAACTGACCGAGTACACACCTCCGACAGTCCGACTCCGTCCCATCAACCAACGTGTCCGGGGAATGCACGAGACGTCCGTCCTCAAGTTCACATATGTACCATCGATTTTAATCTTCTCTCTTCGAAATACCTAGTGGAATTTTGCCATAGTACGAACCTGCGGTGAATAGTAAAATGAAAAAACTTTTGGTATACTAAAATTCGAAATGACAAAGTTTTGAATAAACAAGAAAGCTATATAACTTAGTGATACTAATATAATTGCACAAAAACAAATTTAATGATCGTGTAAGTAGATTCAGGTTTACCTGTGTTCTTTACGTCTTGTTTTCTAGGGTATAAGACCACCTCCACTCGTTGGGCGTTTCCAGGCCGAAACTCAACGCTATTTAGCACTGAACGAATGCATCCAGTTATGTTCCTAGGCCGAGTTCCCAGGAGAAGCAAAAACGACGAGTTTTCACCCAAATTCGGCTCAAATTCGATCAGTCGGTGTAGTTCGGCATAATATGAATACATAGCACTGTTCAGCATAGTTTAGCATAAATTTAAACATAGTTCGGCGTGAAATTAAACATAGTTCAGCATAGACTGAAAATATAACATAGTTCTGCCAGTTCATTCTCGATATCTACATGTTGCTCCTGCGTGTTCATATGCGCTCAACCAGATCATCCTGAAGCTGTTGATGCACTACCGGGTCTCGGATCTCCCGACGCATGGTGGATCTCCTGAGACGCGGGTCTCGGATCTCCCGAGCTGCGGCGAAGGGGGACGACGAATGGAGGCCTAGGCCAAGGGGAGAAGATGCGGCGACGGTGATGGACCTATCTACAACATGGTGGAGCTTCGCCTGGCGAAGAAATGACATGGCGACAGGAACAGCTGGGGAAAGCTCTTCGTCGCAGGAGAGGCGAGTGGTGGTAGAAAATAGGGTTGTCTCGCCGACAGGGTTGGCCCATCCAGGTTTCGCTTCGTCCGACGCTAGGCGGTCCTAGACGGTTTCCAGCGTCCCGGGTTTCACTACAGCACGCGACGGCTACGCCGACGGCTAAATGCCCTCGGCGTAGCCAGCATCGCCGTCGGCACACGCTACGCCGAGGGCTGCCGTCGGCGTAGCCCCCTCGGCGAAGGTCTCCCTCGGCGGAGTAAAAACGACCGTCGGCGTAGCAGAAAACCGTCGGCGTAGCTCTACGCCGACGGCCGAGGCGGGCCCGTCGGCGTAACGGCCGTCGGCGAACGGCGGCGCTGCCATTAGACGGCCGCTAACGGCGCACCGCATACGCCGACGGCCGTACCCTCGGCGTATGGTGGCCACGTGGCACGCGCTGGGCCTCCCCAGGAGGGGGCTACGCCGACGGCCTAGCCCTCGGCGTATGTGGACGCGTGTCCACCGCCTGAGCCTCCCAGGCTGGCGCTAGGCCGACGGCCTGCCCTCGGCGTAGGAGCATGTGCTACGCCGACGGCAGTGCCCTCGGCGTAGCCCTGACCATATGGCACATGGCAGAGGGCGTCGGCGTATCACATACACAGTTTTTTTTTTGAATTTTTCTCAGCAGCACTCACAGCAGCCATACATCATCCATGCATACATCCATACATCATCCATGCATACATCCATACAGCCATACATCATCCATACATCCATGCAATATATATTCCACACATTAGTCATACATCATCCATACAGCCACACATGTATCAACATCAGTCATACAAGATCATCCATACATTAGTCATACAAGATCATCGACATCATCACACATTCCTACAACTCTGGAGGAGACGGGGTGTACCCGAGATCTCCCCTGGTGAAAAGTGGGGACCTCTGCCGAGGGTTGCGTCCAGTAGAAGCAGCAGAAGAGCCACCTGGCGAGGGAGTAGGAGAAGTGTGAAGCTCGGGAGAACCACCTGCAGAATGGCCAGGAGATGGACCATCGTCATGAAGCGGTGTGATCTGACGCCCATCCGGCGAGGCGTGGCCAAAGTGCCGGTTCCCAGAAGCTCCCGTTCCCTACATGTTGCCTACATGTTAGCAACTTGCGAGGCAAAGTAAAGCGATAACCAGTGGGTTCGCAAAGAACTTACCGGTGTCGATGCGTAGTAGGTCCTAGCGAAGCTTTCCTTCGATTGCCAAAATGGCATCGGACCTGGCATGGGAGGCACGGGCCCTAAATCTCTATTCTGGCCAGTTTGAATATTCACCATCATGGCCTGCAAGATAGTTTAGAAGTCAGGCCGTAGTACAACAAACGGGGGGAAGTGGGACTTGTATCTTTTGCAAAAAATAAAGGTTCGGACTTACATTTACGTATTGCATGTAGATCGCAGTCGCCTCCTGATGCTGCCGAAAGGCCACCTGATATTCCTCATAAGCGGCTTCGTAGGCCGCGTCTAACTCAGGCTACAATTTCAAATACAAGGAATCTCGTCAGCGGTTAGCCATGCAGGAACAAAAGTCATAAAGATGATGAAAACGAGAAAAACTTACATCCTCGGCGGAGGGACGAGGCTGGCCACGAGGCGGGATAGGGGGGCCGTCGGCGGGGTAGGTAGCCTTGAGACGGCTGAAGCTCGTGTTGAGGGTAGGCTTGACCTTCTTATTCAGAATCTTGAGGCGTCCATGCTGCAATCCGTGCCCCGACAGGACCAACGACTCCTCGTCGATCTCCGCGTGAATGGGGTCATCCACATGGGGGTGACGAGCCTTCACCATCGTGCTGTAGTTCCCCAAGTCGTTCTGGGCAGTGCCAAAGTACACGGGCAACGAGGGTTGAGGCTCCGAGTAATTGGGCTTCTTTCGCCGCATCATCTCATAGACGGCGACGTCATGAATCACCTCCCCGGGTTGTGCCTCGGCCACCTGTATCGCGAAAAGAAAATATTATGCATATGAAGTACAAACATAAGCAGAAATGCACGCAGGTCGTTCCATGTATATACGTACCACCTTCCCCTTGAAGCGGTCAAAGTTGCGGTTTCCCGCGCAGTGCGTTCCACCATCGCCTCGGTTATCCGCGTTCCGCCTCGACAAGGCTGCAAACTCCTCGTCTTCTCTGAGCCACCTCGTCCTAACCAGCTCCTCCCATGCGAGTCGATGCGGCTCGGCCCAATCGGGGATAACCTGAAAATGCAATACTCAACTCCAGAAAATGCAATGGCAACTTAGAAGCAATGTAGAATCTCATTGACATTTTACTCACCGACATGTACTCTTCTGGCGTCATCGAGTACTCAGGATTAGGGTTCCTACCGACAATGTCTTCCTTCCTGACCCTCACGCCCCTGTCAGCCCAGAAGTGGCTAGCGGCCGTGACCTTCTGGTTGTACCACACCTGGGGGGTCAACTTCACACAAGCCCCAAGCAAAGTCCTCTGCGCCTTCTCCTGGTCCTCCTCGGCCACACGGTAAAAGCACTTCAATCATGCATAAGAGTCATGAGTTAGCACGGTGGGGTCATCAAGTATGAACATAACTCGAGAAATATGCTTTACCCAAAACTTGGTGATGACAGCATCAGCAGCTGTCGGAAAGCCCGGGACACGGGTAGTCTAGTAGTCCGCCCAAGTAGTAGCTAGCTTCCTGTCACCCTCGGGGGTAATGTGATAGCCCGGCCAGAACTTCCTAATCAGAGCTCCAACGAGGCTGTTAGGAAGGCGAGCCTTGGTCCCCGGAGGAAATGTCCAATTGCTGCACAAAAATAAACATTAGTACACAATAATTATTTATGACCAACATGAAATAAAATGTTTTAAATTGCCAAATTAGTAAACTTACTCAAGGCCATCTGGAATAATAAGGGCTTTCGCCTCCTGAGTCCTAGGCTCAAACTTCTCGTCAGGGACTCCCGATTCCCCACGATTCCGCAATTTCTTCGGCCCCACCAACTCGCGGCTAGTGTCCGCCTCCGTATCGGTCCCCGCCTCCCTCTCGGTCCTCGCCTCCCTCTCAGACTCTGCCTCCCTCTCGGACTCTGCCTCCCTCTCGGCCCTGAAAGGCTGCTCTGTCAGGAACAACTCAGGAGCCACGTCGCCAGAAGCAGAGGGTGGTGGGTCAAAGTCCACGCCTCCTCCCGTGGCACCTCGTCCTCGTCCTCCTCGACCTCGGCCTCGACCCCGTCCTCCGCCAGCAGGAGCAAGATCGGGGTAACGCGGATTGGGATTTGGCTGTCTCCCACTCCGTGTAGCACTTTTCTTGCGCTGCTTCAGCGCATTAAGCAAGGACGAACTGGTTGCCTTGCCGCTGCTCATATTGTTCAATCACCTGCATTAAGTAAGAGAAAACAGTTAAGCACAAAGACATAATAAAATGTATACACAAAGAATAAAGGCATAATGCAATTAATAAAACAGTTAAGCACAAAGACAAAATAAAATGCATTAAAAAATAAATACTCACTATCATTTTCATTCTCATTCTCATTCTCATTCTCACTATCACTATCTTTTGAGTAGAAATCTGGATTCTCATCGAAGGGTGTAGGCTCATCATCGTTGTCATTCTCGGTATGGAGCTTCTCGAGCATACTTATGTCATGTAGATTCACCACTGACTCACCCCGAGTTTCTACATCATTCCCAAGATCCTCAAGATCAACCGGTTCTAAATCAAAGTGTCCGAAGTCCTCTTGCTCTTGATAGAAAATTCCCTCGTACGTTAAAGGGTTAATGTTGTTGTAATCGTCCTCGGAGGGAATCGGTAGGTTACCATGTGGCGATACCTGGAACACGACTTCCCAGCCCTGGAGTTCCGCTTTCTGGCATGGGTAGGGCAAATAATAAACTTGGTTGGCTTGGTGAGCAACAACAAAGACGTCGGCTCCGCTATAGGTGGTTGAAGGCCTAACTTCAACTAACCCAATGGAAGGGGTACTTCTCAGTCCACCCCTTGGGTCAAACCAGTGGCACTTGAACACAACAAGATTGAGTTCGACATTCGTACGATTGAAGGTCAGCTCGTATACATTCTCTAACCTTCCGTAGTAATCAAGGGAATCGGCTCCTTTGGTGAACACCCCAGTATTTACCGTTTTTGCATTCGGTCGCCCTTTCTGGTGCGTCTCTGTATGGAAGCGAAACCCATTCACATCATACTTCTCATACTTCATGACGACACTGTTACAACCTTGGGAAACACATTTCAGCTCATGTGACATCTCAACGTTGGGATCAGCTCCCTACAGGTACAAGAGGAATTTGTTGCGTTCAGTAGTTACGTGGAATAAGAGCGACAAGTCACATATTGCAAGGTAAGAGGGACAGGTTAGAACTTACTTTTTCCATAAACCAGGACACAAAGTTTTTTTTATTTCCGGGAGCACCCTCTTTCAGTAGAGTGTCCAACTCCATGGGAGAGGGATCAGTCGGTCCCGGCCACTGTTCATCCGTGAAATCGCTAAGAAGGAGAAAATAAGCATTAGACGGAGACCGAGTTACTAGCTGCATAGAGAAATAGGGTGTTCACCATTTTACCTAATGAAATCGACCACTTCCTTCATGTTCATAAGCACATAGAGCATTATGCAATCCTTCTCTTCCTTCGGCAACCTATATTTTAGTCCTTTACCGGCCTTGCCACCGGGAAATTGGAATAGTTCGAGATTGGGGTCATTCTTGGGCAGGTCGACATTGTAACGAGAGACCGGGTTATGCATAGTGGGAACATCATCGGGCCAGTAGGTTGTCGCGGCGTCTGCCATCTCCCGAAGGCATGTTGCTTCAGCTATGCATGCTTCAATCTTGGCTTTGTTTCCAGTTATCTTTCGAATATACTTAAACTCTCTCTCAATACAAAATTGCCAACGAAATTGCACCGGCCCCCCCAATAGTGCCTCGTTCGCGAGGTGCACAATGAGATGTGCCATCGGAGTAAAGAAGCCTGGCGGAAAGATCATCTCCAAATTGCATAGCAACTCCGGCACCTGAACTTGCAGCTTCTCAATCACCAGAGGACATATCTGCTTAGCACAGAGGGTGCGGAAGAAATGGCTCAACTCCGCAAGCACTCGCCATACTTTTTCGGGGAGATACCCTCGAACCATCACCGGCATCAGCCGCTCAATCCATATATGATAGTCGTGACTCTTGAGCCCGTTGACTTGTCCCGTCAAAAGATTGACTCCCTTACTTATATTCGAACAATAACCGTCAGGGAACATCACGACGTATTTGAGCCACCTAAATGACTCCTTCTTTTGGACATTATCAAGGCAGTAGTAGGCATGCGGCTTGAACCAATTCTTTCGACGGACAGTAGGAGGCTGCATGTGTAATCTCTTCCTATCACAAAGCTTCTCAGCATCAACTCTAGCCTTGACATTATCCTTTGACTTCCCAGGAATGTTTAGGACTATGTGAAAAAGGGACTCCCCGACATTCTTTTCGGTGTGCATCACATCGATGTTATGGGGAAGTTCGAGGTCCTTGTAATACACGAGATTCGTTAAGGCTGCCACGTGAGTCCAATTATGCGTTACACCATATCCCGCAAATTGATGGCCAGTTCCCGGCGCCGCGGGCACGAGAGCACGTATCTCGGCATCAACAACTGCACCCTCGAACTTTGGTACCTCTTTTACTTCATGCACAACTTTGCCCTTCTTGAAGTTCTTTCTATCTTCTCTGAACGAATGATTTCTTTTGAGGTACTGTCGATTCGTGTCAAACGCAACATATTTGCGACCCGACTTTAGCCAAAGGAACTCAAGTCGGTGCCTGCACACTGGGCATGGCCACTTACCAGCTGTACACCATCCGCACGTTAGGGCGTACCCGGGCATGTCATGCATAGTATATTGTAACCAAACTTTCATCAAAAAGTTTCTCTTTGATGCTCGGTCGTATGTCAACGTCCCGTGTATCCAAGAGTGGTTCAAATCATCCACAATTGGCTGCATGTAGACACTCAAGTTCTTCCCCGGATACTCAGGTCCTGGAATTATCAGCGACAAAAACATGGTCTTCCGTTGCATTAATACTCCGGGAGGGAGATTGAGCGGAATAACATACACCGGCCAGCAGCTGTACGAGGCCGTCGACATACCATATGGGTTGAAGCCATCTGTTGCTATCGCAATTCTAACATTCCGAGCCTCTTCTGCCCACCGGGGGTATTTGTCATCGAAGTTCTTCCATGCCTTACCATTATATGGATGTCCCATCTTCTTCCGTCCGTGCCCGTCCTCGTATCTTTTCCCCTTCTTGTGCCACGTCATCTGTTTGGCAGTCTCCTCGCTCAAGTAAGCCGCTGGATTCTTTTTATGAATGGGAGATACCGAAGTATCTTCTTAGCGACCTTCGACTGCCTCACCTGACCATCCTTCCCCTTTATCTCTTCATATCTAGAGGCCTTACAAATGGAGCAGTACTTGTCACCCTCAAACTGTTTCCAAAACAAAAGGCAGCCTTTATCTTTTCATAATCCATGTTGAGCTCCTTCATGAGTTTCTTCGTTTCGTGAAAGGTTTTGGGCAGACAATGCCCTTCGGGCAACATGTTACCACATGTTCTCAGATTAGCTTCAAAGTGAGAACGGGTGGCGGAGTACTGGCACTTGTCGGCTAGACACTGAGAGATGGCATCGAGCTGAGAAATCTTTGCACCCTCGTACAGAGGCCTCTTAGCCGCGGCCATCATATCAAGGAAGGCCTTCGCGGTTGGCTCCGGTTCCTCCAGTTCTAGCGGTTCCTCCGGTTCTGGTGATTCCTCCCGTGGAGGTGGCGAATTCGGCTGGTCGGCATCGATAAGATCATCTAGCATGTTTCTAATCCCATCGTGCTCATTGCCATTGAGCCGCTGACGCATCACCTCACCTCTGTCACATTCGTACCGAGCAAAGTCGACTTGCGTGACATAGTTAGACATGTACCCATATTGCAGAAGGTGTTTGTACATGTCATCCTTTCCCTGACGATGACGCTTAGTGCAATGAGCGCAGGGACAAAGTGCCCGAACAATTGCCTTCGAACCACGCGCTAACTCATTCACTAACAAATGAGTGTTCCGTACCCAATCGTCTGTTTTATTAGTCGCACTAATACGGCCACTGTACATCCACCCATTATCATCCATCCTCTTCTGCTTTGTTGGGAGACAAACAACAAATATAACATTTTATATCAAACAGGAGATTAAATGCTTCATATTTTTACGCATTCATCAACCTACATGTCCAATAGGAAAAGAGGGTCCTAACCAGCCGCCGGATCCGTAGATTGGGTAAGTTCTCCCTGGTTCTACCCCGATCCAAGCAGAATTTCGGCAGCACCTCCCCGCTGCTCTCCCGATACACGTCTCGACAAAAAGCCAAGAGGATGTGCATCCGGAGAACAACGAGGAGGCGCCACCGAAATCCTGTCTCGAATAGAGGTAGAGCCAGGGAGAACCAAACCCATCTACGAATCCGCCGACTGCCCGATAAAAGCCATAAGCGTTACAGTCCAAAATATGCGAGACCACTAATGCATATTAAGTCGCGTAACGCTTACGGTCGGGATGACGCCTAGGTGACGCGACAGACTTGGTGATCTAGACACAAAAATAAAACCTAGGTACAAGAGAGGCGAACAGATTCTCACCCTCGGCGGTAGAGGAAGTAGTCGATCAACCGAGTGTCGAGGTCGGTGACGGAACTCGGAGACGGGATCGAGGTGTCACCTACACCATCTCCCGCAACGACAGTCACTCCCGAAACACTACAAAGTTTGTACATTGACATAAAGACAACACCTTAGTCACAACATGTATAATTAGTCTCATTCAAAAAATATTCTACTATGTGCATCTAGTTTTATTTCTATCTCTACCTATTATATTTCTAAATAATTTTTGCATCTAGTTTTATTTCTATTTCTACCTATTCTATTACTCTAACAAGATTTAATCTAACAAAATTAATTAGGCTCATTCAACAAGATTTAATCTAACAAAATTAACTCTAACAACAATATTAGCTTCTAGAGGGGAGTGGAGGAGGTACCTGCAGAGGGGGCCGAGCTCGAGGAGGAGGGGGAGAGCTTGGGAGGAGGGAACCGAGCTCGGGGAGGAGGGGGCGAGGTCGGGGAGGAGGGGGAGAGCTTGGGGAGGAGGGAGACGAGCTCGGGGAGGAGGGGCCGAGCTCGGGGAGGAGGAAGGGAGGGGGAAGGAAGGTCAGGGAGAAGGGGAGAGCTTGGGAAGGAGGGGGCAAGGTCAGGGAGGAGGGGGAGAGCTCGGGGAGGAGGGGGCCGATCTCGGGTAGGAGGAAGGGAGGAGGGAGGAAGGAGGAGGAGGAGGGGGGGGGAGCTCGGGGAGGAGAAGGGAGGAGGGAGGAAGGCGGCTGGCGGCGGGGAGGAGGGAGGGAGGCGGCGGTGGGGGAGGGCCAGGGTGGGGGAGGGCCGGGGTGGGGCTAGCGGCGGCGGCCCCGAGCTCGGGGACCGGCTCGGGGGAGGGAGGAGGCGGTGGAGGCTCGGGGGAGGGAGGGCTGCCGGCGGCGGGAATAGGGGAGGAGCTGGCGGCGGGAATGGCGCGCGGCTGCTGGCGGCGGGGTCGGGGTCGGGAGCGGGCGTGGGCAGAACAGTTGGTGAGAGGAGCAGGGGTCGGGAGCGGGCGTGTGGGCAGCTAGTAGGATAGGGCTACGCCGACGGCCAGGCATACGCCGAGGGCAGCCGTCGGCGTAGCTAGGTTTTTTTTTTCATGGTAGAACGTTTTTTTTTGAAAGAAGGGTTTTTTGTTTAATATCAAATTTTACAAGATACTTTATTTAGTGTCTACTATTATATAAGAAACTATATATTATTAATATATAATTTTTTATTTCGTCTTGTGCTCGTTTTCCAAGCAAACCCTAGATGTGGGCTAAACGGGGAGATTCCCCCCTTATACGGGTACGGAACCTTCGCACCTATACCAACCTCTCACCACAGTCACACACATATGCTAGGGACACATGGAATTTCTCGTCTGATTCCGATGTTCTCGTGGTGTTCCTCCGGCGAAACCCTGATCTCTGTGCACACTCGGATCGTCTACCCCCCTAGACGTTCCTCTGACAGGGGTAGCCCGGCATAGCTCTCTCTTGTTTTGTGTTTGTTTAGGTCATAGGGTGATATAAAACCATGTTGGTTCACAAGTTGGGGCACTATCCTACCCGGTTTCACCTAAACGGGGAGATTCCCCCCTTATACGGGTACAGAACCTTCGCCTCTAGGTTAGAGCGCATGCATGCGAGGGGGGACACATGCAAGCACCTATACCAACCTCTCACCACACTCACACACATATGCTAGGGACACATGCAAGTTCTCCTCTGATTCCGATGTTCTCGTGGTCTTCCTTCGGCGAAACCCTGATCTCTGTGCACACTCGGACCGTCTACCCCCCTAGACGTTCCTCTGACACGGGTAGCCCGGCGTAGCTCTCTCTTGTTTTGTGTTTGTTTAGGTCATAGGGTGATGTCAAACCATGTTGGCTCACAAGTTGGGTCACTATCCTACCCGGTTTCACCTTGACGGGGAGATTCCACCCTTATACGGGCCCGGAACCTTCGCCTCTAGGTTAGAGCGCATGCATGCGAGGGGGGACACATGCAAGCACATATATATACCAACCTCTAACCACACCCACACACACATATGCTAGGGGCACATGCAAGTTTTCATCTCATTCCGATGTTCTCGTGGTCTTCCTCCGGCGAAACCCTACTCTCTGTGCACACTCGGATCGTCTACCCCCCTAGACGTTCCTCTGACAGGGGTAGCCCGGCGTAGCTCTCTCTTGTTTTGTGTTTGTTTAGGTCATAGGGTGATATAAAACCATGTTGGTTCACAAGTTGGGGCACTATCCTACCCGGTTTCACCTAAACGGGGAGATTCCCCCCTTATACGGGTACAGAACCTTCGCCTCTAGGTTAGAGCGCATGCATGCGAGGGGGGACACATGCAAGCACCTATACCAACCTCTCACCACACTCACACACATATGCTAGGGACACATGCAAGTTCTCGTCTGATTCCGATGTTCTCGTGGTCTTCCTCCGGCGAAACCCTGATCTCTGTGCACACTCGGACCGTCTACCCCCCTAGACGTTCCTCTGACAGGGGTAGCCCGGTGTAGCTCTCTCTTGTTTTGTGTTTGTTTAGGTCATAGGGTGATGTCAAACCATGTTGGCTCACAAGTTGGGTCACTATCCTACCCGGTTTCACCTCGACGGGGAGATTCCACCCTCATACGGGCCCGGGACCTTCGCCTCTAGGTTAGAGCGCATGCATGCGAGGGGGGACACATGCAAGCACCTATATATACCAACCTCTAACCACACCCACACACACATATGCTAGGGGCACATGCAAGTTTTCATCTCATTCCGATGTTCTCGTGGTCTTCCTCCGGCGAAACCCTGATCTCTGTGCACACTCGGATCGTCTACCCCCCTAGACGTTCCTCTGACAGGGGTAGCCCGGCGTAGCTCTCTCTTGTTTTGTGTTTGTTTAGGTCATAGGGTGATGTCAAACCATGTTGGCTCACAAGTTGGGTCACTATCCTACCCGGTTTCACCTCGACGGGGAGATTCCACCCTCATACGGGCCCGGAACCTTCGCCTCTAGGTTAGAGCGCATGCATGCGAGGGGGACACATGCAAGCACCTATATATACCAACCTCTAACCACACCCACACACACATATGCTAGGGGCACATGCAAGTTTTCATCTCATTCCGATGTTCTCGTGGTCTTCCTCCGGCGAAACCCTGATCTCTGTGCACACTCGGACCGTCTACCCCCCTAGACGTTCCTCTGACAGGGGTAGCCCGGCGTAGCTCTCTCTTGTTTTGTGTTTGTTTAGGTCATAGGGTGATGTCAAACCATGTTGGCTCACAAGTTGGGTCACTATCCTACCCGGTTTCACCTCGACGAGGAGATTCCACCCTCATACGGGCCCGGAACCTTCGCCTCTAGGTTAGAGCGCATGCATGCGAGGGGGGACACATGCAAACACCTATATATACCAACCTCTAACCACACCCACACACACATATGATAGGGGCACATGCAAGTTTTCATCTCATTCCGATGTTCTCGTGGTCTTCCTCCGGCGAAACCCTGATCTCTGTGCACACTCGGACCGTCTACCCCCCTAGACGTTCCTCTGACAGGGGTAGCCCGGCGTATCTCTCTCTTGTTTTGTGTTTGTTTAGGTCATAGGGTGATGTCAAACCATGTTGGCTCACAAGTTGGGGCACTATCCTACCCGGTTTCACCTCGACGGGGAGATTCCACCCTCATACGGGCCCGGAACCTTCGCCTCTAGGTTAGAGCGCATGCATGCGAGGGGGGACACATGCAAGCACCTATATATACCAACCTCTAACCACACCCACACACACATATGCTAGGGGCACATGCAAGTTTTCATCTCATTCCGATGTTCTCGTGGTCTTCCTCCGGCGAAACCCTGATCTCTGTGCACACTCGGATCGTCTACCCCCCTAGACGTTCCTCTGACAGGGGTAGCCCGGCGTAGCTCTCTCTTGTTTTGTGTTTGTTTAGGTCATAGGGTGATGTCAAACCATGTTGGCTCACAAGTTGGGGCACTATCCTACCCGGTTTCACCTCGACGGGGAGATTTCACCTTATACGGGCCCGGAACCTTCGCCTCTAGGTTAGAGCGCATGCATGCGAGGGGGGACACATGCAAGCACCTATATATACCAACCTCTAACCACACCCACACACACATATGCTAGGGGCACATGCAAGTTTTCATCTCATTCCGATGTTCTCGTGGTCTTCCTCCGATGAAACCCTGATCTCTGTGCACACTCGGATCGTCTACCCCCCTAGACGTTCCTCTGACAGGGGTAGCCCGGCGTAGCTCTCTCTTGTTTTGTGTTTTTTTAGGTCATAGGGTGATGTCAAACCATGTTGGCTCACAAGTTGGGGCACTATCCTACCCGGTTTCACCTCGACGGGGAGATTCCACCCTTATACGGGCCCGGAACCTTCGCCTCTAGGTTAGAGCGCATGCATGCGAGGGGGGACACATGCAAGCACCTATATATACAAACCTCTAACCACACCCACACACACATATGCTAGGGGCACATGCAAGTTCTCGTCTCATTCCGATGTTCTCGTGGTCTTCCTCCGGCGAAACCCTGATCTCTGTGCACACTCGGATCGTCTACCCCCCTAGACGTTCCTCTGACAGGGGTAGCCCGGCGTAGCTCTCTCTTGTTTTGTGTTTGTTTAGGTCATAGGGTGATGTCAAACCATGTTGGCTCACAAGTTGGGGCACTATCCTACCCGGTTTCACCTCGACGGGGAGATTCCACCCTCATACGGGCCCGGAACCTTCGCCTCTAGGTTAGAGCGCATGCATGCGAGGGGGGACACATGCAAGCACATATATATACCAACCTCTAACCACACCCACACACACATATGCTAGGGGCACATGCAAGTTTTCATCTCATTCCGATGTTCTCGTGGTCTTCCTCCGGCGAAACCCTGATCTCTGTGCACACTCGGACCGTCCTAGACCGTCTACCCCCCTAGACGTTCCTCTGACAGGGGTAGCCCGGCGTAGCTCTCTCTTGTTTTGTGTTTGTTTAGGTCATAGGGTGATGTCAAACCATGTTGGCTCACAAGTTGGGGCACTATCCTACCCGGTTTCACCTCGACGGGGAGATTCCACCCTCATACGGGACCGGAACCTTCGCCTCTAGGTTAGAGCGCATGCATGCGAGGGGGGACACATGCATGCACATATATAACCAACCTCTAACCACACCCACACACACATATGCTAGGGGCACATGCAAGTTTTCATCTCATTCCGATGTTCTCGTGGTCTTCCTCCGGCGAAACCCTGATCTCTGTGCACACTCGGACCGTCTACCCCCCTAGACGTTCCTCTGACAGGGGTAGCCCGGCGTAGCTCTCTCTTGTTTTGTGTTTGTTTAGGTCATAGGGTGATGTCAAACCATGTTGGCTCACAAGTTGGGTCACTATCCTACCCGGTTTCACCTCGACGGGGAGATTCCACCCTCATACGGGCCCGGAACCTTCGCCTCTAGGTTAGAGCGCATGCATGCGAGGGGGGACACATGCAAACACCTATATATACCAACCTCTAACCACACCCACACACACATATGCTAGGGGCACATGCAAGTTTTCATCTCATTCCGATGTTCTCGTGGTCTTCCTCCGGCGAAACCCTGATCTCTGTGCACACTCGGACCGTCTACCCCCCTAGACGTTCCTCTGACAGGGGTAGCCCGGCGTAGCTCTCTCTTGTTTTGTGTTTGTTTAGGTCATAGGGTGATGTCAAACCATGTTGGCTCACAAGTTGGGTCACTATCCTACCCGGTTTCACCTCGACGGGGAGATTCCACCCTCATACGGGCCCGGAACCTTCGCCTCTAGGTTAGAGCGCATGCATGCGAGGGGGGACACATGCAAGCACCTATATATACCAACCTCTAACCACACCCACACACACATATGCTAGGGGCACATGCAAGTTTTCATCTCATTCCGATGTTCTCGTGGTCTTCCTCCGGCGAAACCCTGATCTCTGTGCACACTCGGACCGTCTACCCCCCTAGACGTTCCTCTGACAGGGGTAGCCCGGCGTAGCTCTCTTTTGTTTGTGTTTGTTTAGGTCATAGGGTGATGTCAAACCATGTTGGCTCACAAGTTGGGTCACTATCCTACCCGGTTTCACCTCGACGAGGAGATTCCACCCTCATACGGGCCCGGAACCTTCGCCTCTAGGTTAGAGCGCATGCATGCGAGGGGGGACACATGCAAACACCTATATATACCAACCTCTAACCACACCCACACACACATATGATAGGGGCACATGCAAGTTTTCATCTCATTCCGATGTTCTCGTGGTCTTCCTCCGGCGAAACCCTGATCTCTGTGCACACTCGGACCGTCTACCCCCCTAGACGTTCCTCTGACAGGGGTAGCCCGGCGTATCTCTCTCTTGTTTTGTGTTTGTTTAGGTCATAGGGTGATGTCAAACCATGTTGGCTCACAAGTTGGGGCACTATCCTACCCGGTTTCACCTCGACGGGGAGATTCCACCCTCATACGGGCCCGGAACCTTCGCCTCTAGGTTAGAGCGCATGCATGCGAGGGGGGACACATGCAAGCACCTATATATACCAACATCTAACCACACCCACACACACATATGCTAGGGGCACATGCAAGTTTTCATCTCATTCCGATGTTCTCGTGGTCTTCCTCCGGCGAAACCCTGATCTCTGTGCACACTCGGATCGTCTACCCCCCTAGACGTTCCTCTGACAGGGGTAGCCCGGCGTAGCTCTCTCTTGTTTTGTGTTTGTTTAGGTCATAGGGTGATGTCAAACCATGTTGGCTCACAAGTTGGGGCACTATCCTACCCGGTTTCACCTCGACGGGGAGATTTCACCCTTATACGGGCCCGGAACCTTCGCCTCTAGGTTAGAGCGCATGCATGCGAGGGGGGACACATGCAAGCACCTATATATACCAACCTCTAACCACACCCACACACACATATGCTAGGGGCACATGCAAGTTTTCATCTCATTCCGATGTTCTCGTGGTCTTCCTCCGACGAAACCCTGATCTCTGTGCACACTCGGATCGTCTACCCCCCTAGACATTCCTCTGACAGGGGTAGCCCGGCGTAGCTCTCTCTTGTTTTGTGTTTTTTTGGGTCATAGGGTGATGTCAAACCATGTTGGCTCACAAGTTGGGGCACTATCCTACCCGGTTTCACCTCGACGGGGAGATTCCACCCTTATACGGGCCCGGAACCTTCGCCTCTAGGTTAGAGCGCATGCATGCGAGGGGGGACACATGCAAGCACCTATATATACAAACCTCTAACCACACCCACACACACATATGCTAGGGGCACATGCAAGTTCTCGTCTCATTCCGATGTTCTCGTGGTCTTCCTCCGGCGAAACCCTGATCTCTGTGCACACTCGGATCGTCTACCCCCCTAGACGTTCCTCTGACAGGGGGTAGCCCGGCGTAGCTCTCTCTTGTTTTGTGTTTGTTTAGGTCATAGGGTGATGTCAAACCATGTTGGCTCACAAGTTGGGGCACTATCCTACCCGGTTTCACCTCGACGGGGAGATTCCACCCTCATACGGGCCCGGAACCTTCGCCTCTAGGTTAGAGCGCATGCATGCGAGGGGGGACACATGCATGCACATATATATACCAACCTCTAACCACACCCACACACACATATGCTAGGGGCACATGCAAGTTTTCATCTCATTCCGATGTTCTCGTGGTCTTCCTCCGGCGAAACCCTGATCTCTGTGCACACTCGGACCGTCCTAGACCGTCTACCCCCCTAGACGTTCCTCTGACAGGGGTAGCCCGGCGTAGCTCTCTCTTGTTTTGTGTTTGTTTAGGTCATAGGGTGATGTCAAACCATGTTGGCTCATAAGTTGGGGCACTATCCTACCCGGTTTCACCTCGACGGGGAGATTCCACCCTCATACGGGACCGGAACCTTCGCCTCTAGGTTAGAGCGCATGCATGCGAGGGGGGACACATGCATGCACATATATATACCAACCTCTAACCACACCCACACACACATATGCTAGGGGCACATGCAAGTTTTCATCTCATTCCGATGTTCTCGTGGTCTTCCTCCGGCGAAACCCTGATCTCTGTGCACACTCGGACCGTCTACCCCCTAGACGTTCCTCTGACAGGGGTAGCCCGGCGTAGCTCTCTCTTGTTTTGTGTTTGTTTAGGTCATAGGGTGATGTCAAACCATGTTGGCTCACAAGTTGGGTCACTATCCTACCCGGTTTCACCTCGACGGGGAGATTCCACCCTCATACGGGCCCGGAACCTTCGCCTCTAGGTTAGAGCGCATGCATGCGAGGGGGGACACATGCAAACACCTATATATACCAACCTCTAACCACACCCACACACACATATGCTAGGGGCACATGCAAGTTTTCATCTCATTCCGATTTTCTCGTGGTCTTCCTCCGACGAAACCCTGATCTCTGTGCACACTCGGACCGTCTACCCCCCTAGACGTTCCTCTGACAGGGGTAGCCCGGCGTAGCTCTCTCTTGTTTTGTGTTTGTTTAGGTCATAGGGTGATGTCAAACCATGTTGGCTCACAAGTTGGGGCACTATCCTACCCGGTTTCACCTCGACGGGGAGATTCCACCCTCATACGGGCCCGGAACCTTCGCCTCTAGGTTAGAGCGCATGCATGCGAGGGGGACACATGCATGCACATATATATACCAACCTCTAACCACACCCACACACACATATGCTAGGGGCACATGCAAGTTTTCATCTCATTCCGATGTTCTCGTGGTCTTCCTCCGGCGAAACCCTGATCTCTGTGCACACTCGGACCGTCCTAGACCGTCTACCCCCCTAGACGTTCCTCTGACAGGGGTAGCCCGGCGTAGCTCTCTCTTGTTTTGTGTTTGTTTAGGTCATAGGGTGATGTCAAACCATGTTGGCTCACAAGTTGGGGCACTATCCTACCCGGTTTCACCTCGACGGGGAGATTCCACCCTCATACGGGCCCGAAACCTTCGCCTCTAGGTTAGAGCACATGCATGCGAGGGGGGACACATGCATGCACATATATATACCAACCTCTAACCACACCCACACACACATATGCTAGGGGCACATGCAAGTTTTCATCTCATTCCGATGTTCTCGTGGTCTTCCTCCGGCGAAACCCTGATCTCTGTGCACACTCGGACCGTCCTAGACCGTCTACCCCCCTAGACGTTCCTCTGACAGGGGTAGCCCGGCGTAGCTCTCTCTTGTTTTGTGTTTGTTTAGGTCATAGGGTGATGTCAAACCATGTTGGCTCACAAGTTGGGGCACTATCCTACCCGGTTTCACCTCGACGGGGAGATTCCACCCTTATACGGGCCCGGAACCTTCGCCTCTAGGTTAGAGCGCATGCATGCAAGGGGGGACACATGCAAGCACCTATATATACCAACCTCTAACCACACCCACACACACATATGCTAGGGGCACATGCAAGTTTTCATCTCATTCCGATGTTCTCGTGGTCTTCCTCCGGCGAAACCCTGATCTCTGTGCACACTCGGATCGTCTACCCCCCTAGACGTTCCTCTGACAGGGGTAGCCCGGCGTAGCTCTCTCTTGTTTTGTGTTTGTTTAGGTCATAGGGTGATGTCAAACCATGTTGGCTCACAAGTTGGGGCACTATCCTACCCGGTTTCACCTCGACGGGGAGATTTCCACCCTTATACGGGCCCGGAACCTTCGCCTCTAGGTTAGAGCGCATGCATGCGAGGGGGGACACATGCAAGCACCTATATATACCAACCTCTAACCACACCCACACACACATATGCCAGGGGCACATGCAAGTTTTCATCTCATTCCGATGTTCTCGTGGTCTTCCTCCGGCGAAACCCTGATCTCTGTGCACACTCGGATCGTCTACCCCCCTAGACGTTCCTCTGACAGGGGTAGCCCGGCGTAGCTCTCTCTTGTTTTGTGTTTGTTTAGGTCATAGGGTGATGTCAAACCATGTTGGCTCACAAGTTGGGGCACTATCCTACCCGGTTTCACCTCGACGGGGAGATTCCACCCTTATACGGGCCCGGAACCTTCGCCTCTAGGTTGGAGCGCATGCATGCGAGGGGGGACACATGCAAGCACCTATATATACCAACCTCTAACCACAACCACACACACATATGCTAGGGGCACATGCAAGTTTTCATCTCATTCCGATGTTCTCGTGGTCTTCCTCCGGCGAAACCCTGATCTCTGTGCACACTCGGATCGTCTACCCCCCTAGACGTTCCTCTGACATGGGTAGCCCGGCGTAGCTCTCTCTTGTTTTGTGTTTGTTTAGGTCATAGGGTGATGTCAAACCATGTTGGCTCACAAGTTGGGTCACTATCCTACCCGGTTTCACCTCGACGGGGAGATTCCACCCTCATACGGGCCCGGAACCTTCGCCTCTAGGTTAGAGCGCATGCATGCGAGGGGGGACACATGCAAGCACCTATATATACCAACCTCTAACCACACCCACACACACATATGCTAGGGGCACATGCAAGTTTTCATCTCATTCCGATGTTCTCGTGGTCTTCCTCCGGCGAAACCCTGATCTCTGTGCACACTCGGATCGTCTACCCCCCTAGACGTTCCTCTGACAGGGGTAGCCCGGCGTAGCTCTCTCTTGTTTTGTGTTTGTTTAGGTCATAGGGTGATGTCAAACCATGTTGGCTCACAAGTTGGGGCACTATCCTACCCGGTTTCACCTCGACGGGGAGATTCCACCCTCATACGGGTACGAAACCTTCGCCTCTAGGTTAGAGCGCATGCATGCGAGGGGGGACACATGCAAGCACCTATACCAACCTCTCACCACACTCACACACATATGTTTTATGTTTGTTTAGGTCATAGGGTGATGTAAAACCATATTAGCTTCGCTTCAACGGGGAGATTCCCCCTTATACGGGTCCGGAACCTACGCTTCCGCATGCATGCGAGGGGGGACACACACATGTGATTGAATCTTTGAACAACTTCACAAAAATTTGTGAAATATAAATTTCATGCACATGTGATAATAACACACAAACATGCAAATTTCTCAACTTGTGAGAAGATTCGACATTTTATGTGGGCGTGAAGACTATTATTCGGAGGCTACGAATCCATCCAATTGATAAAATAGAACCTAAATAATTAATACTAATAAATAAATACAAATAATTTGGTAAGGAAAAAAAAGTGCATAGGTACGCCGAGGGTCACCGTCGGCGTAGGCAGGACGTACGCCGAGGGTGACTGTCGGCGTAGCCTATGCCGACAGCGGCTCTCGGCGTAATGCTGACGCCGTTAGGGCATGTCCCGGCCTGGCCTGACTAGTGCCACGCGGCCACCCCGTACGCCGAGGGCTAAGTTTACGCCGACGGTCACCCTCGGCGTACGTGCCGCTACGCCGACGGCTGCGGTACGCCGAGGGCTCGGAAGCTGGGCTGGCCTGGCCCGGTGCTACGCCGACGGCCCTGAAGCTGTTGATGCACTACCGGGTCTCGGATCTCCCGACGCATGGTGGATCTCCTGAGACGCGGGTCTCGGATCTCCTGACGCATGGTGGATCTCCTGAGATGCGGGTCTCGGATCTCCCGAGCTGCGGCGAAGGGGGACGACGAATGGAGGCCTAGGCCAAGGGGAGAAGATGCGGCGACGGTGATGGACCTATCTACAACATGGTGGAGCTTTGCCTGGCGAAGAAATGACATGGCGACAGGAACAGCTGGGGAAAGCTCTTCGTCGCTGGAGAGGCGAGTGGTGGTAGAAAATGGGGTTGTCTCGCCGACAGGGTTGGCCCATGCAGGTTTCGCTTCGTTCGACGCTAGGCGGTCATAGACGGTTTTCAGCGTCCCGGGTTTAGCCCTGAAACGCCGGATTAAAGTTAGACCAAATCCGACACTATTAAATTCTCCGTTCGAATGAAAACAGGCTCTGACAACACCGAGAATGCGGGTGAAGATACTCTAAGTGCTGTATTGTACTCCTTACGTGCGAAGTACACGACCCACTCACATCACATTCGCCTCAGCTAGCGCGTCTGCTCTACGAAAACATTGGCGTGTCTATGTATTTCGAACACCCTATACAGCATGCTCTCCTCCATACATGCGCCAATCTCCAAGATTTTTGAACGAGTTGTAGCTAGGTGCACGTAACGTATGGAAATTGTCATCCGGCTAGTAGTAGTAGTCCTTGGTTGACGTGGACTTGTGGCGGTAGGCTGGTAGCAAGCAATTAAATCTGCACGCTTCATGCTTCGCCAGATCTACGATACGTACGTTCAGTGCGTCAAGCCATGCATGCATGCAGGTGGACCTGGTGTAGAAACGACTACACCTAGTACAGTACTAGAGGTAGTAATAAATGGCAACCACCAGCGGTACCGAATTAACAAGGCATTCACAAACAAGGCTGGTTTGGTTGTCCTCGAACTTTTTTGGCCATAGCCTTTTCTATTTTCTGGGGGAGAATAGAAGGTGCCAAGTAAACCAGTTGAAGTGATCCAAGACCTAGCGCATGCCATTATTTACACGAATTACCCATGCATATACATGTACACCACGCCAAATGAACGCCCCTAGCTAGCTTTATACTAATCACACAAGCTGCATGCAGTTACATACTGTAAATCACTTGTGGATTTAGATATGTACTGCAAGTAGTACACAATTTTGTGACGCCGAAAACCAGAGGGAAAAAATCATCGAGTATGTCAGACAGTGGAGTGTGGACTCCCTGACCAAAACGCAGAGATAAACAAGCAAGCAAGCAAGCATGCTAGACGACGTCGACACGACTCCCCTATCATCTGCAGGCGCAGGTGCCATGAGTTTCGATCCCTAGCGAGTGAATGTGTGAAGAGAAATGTCGCAACCACCAACTGCCAAGCTCTCCACTGTACTTACCACTACTGTGTGCACACATGTGTCTGCCTCTGCCTGCATGTGGACGTGGCGTGTGGGTGAGGTGCCCTAGATAGTCTCTTCTCTTGCATTACCTACCAGTGTACATTACTACTTGGTTAAGAAAATAGCAAAGCAAAGGACCCAAAACCCCTATAAAAACCCTCCTAGACACTCCACTCCACAGCATCACTCACTCACACACTCACAGTCTCAAACTCCAACCCACCAAAGCCACTAAGCTAGTTCATCCCGCCCGCCATGGCTTCCCGCCGCGCCCACGCCGCCGCGACCTTGGCCCTGCTGGTGGCCGCTCTGGTGCTGTCCGCGGCGCCGGCGGAGGGCGCCGTGACCTGCGGCCAGGTGGTCGGTGCCATCGCCCCCTGCATCACCTACGCCATGGGCAACGCGCAGGTGCCCAGCGCCAACTGCTGCAGCGGCGTCCGGAGCCTCAACTCGGCCGCCGCCACCACCGCTGACCGCCAGGCCGCCTGCACCTGCCTCAAGCAGCGCACCGGCGGCATGGGCGGCCTCAGGACCGACCTCATCGCCGGCATCCCCGCCAAGTGCGGCGTCAACATCCCATACGCCATCAGCCCATCCACCGACTGCAACAAGTAATTTGCTTGCTACTTCCATTCTTTTAATTCCTGCATCTATCAATCTGATTCACTACATGCAATGCATGCGTCCTAATTAGCTCTTCAATGTGTGTGCAGGGTGCGCTAAGCAAGTGCCGTCAGATCTGAATCATCACATCAGATCCATGGGACTGTGAGGTGGTCAGGAGAAATAAATTGAGGAGGACTAGCTTTAGCTAGCTAGCTAGTAGTGCTGGTTGCAGATGCAGTACTACGATGTTTTACTATTGCCGCGTCATTAGTTTCCCTGCTTCTCAATAATTAGTTTTGCTGCTGCATGCTACTTCCATCGTAGTAGTAGTACTTTGTGGTCGCCGCTGTTTTCGTGACGGTTTTAATCACTGTGTCTGTACTCCTGAGGACTCTTTGTGTACTGTGTCTGTAATGCATGGCTTTATATCTATCCGTGAAGTGAAATGCATTGTCCTTTCCAATAATGTTACGTACAGTAATATAATTCTCCTTTTATATCTAACGGCCGGTGATGTGGTTCATATGTACAACAAGAACACATATATGCGAATCGGCAAAAGTTCTGTAATAAGGACAGATACAAAATATGTTTAGATAATTACTCAAGGAATAAACGTACCATACCAACCGTGCTAGCTGGATGTCAAATGGATCGCAAACTGTTTTTTTTTTGGCGAGAAAGGACATGCTCTTAACTTATAAGAGTATCACGCTCATTACAAATGGTGTTCAACACGACCTCAGAGCTCATTACAAATGGTGTTCAACACGGCCTCAGGAGCACCCCTAATCCAAAACTGGGTGCGATGCTCCTGTCTACCTAGCTGTGCCATGAGATGACTAGCAGTATTTTGATCTCTACCAATCTTTCTTACTTTAACATCTCTTTCTACTAAGTTCTCTCTAGTACTATTATCTAGATGGACTAAAGTAGATTGGTCATGTTCTTGTGCCGTCAACAACTTGACAGCATTTGCACAGTCCATATCAAGAACAATCGGTTCCGTCGACCACGCAAGGGCGAGCTTCAGTCCTTCATCACACGCCGCAAGCTCCGACTCCAGTGCCGACGAACTGTTCTCGTTACTGCGACAGGCCGAGAAAATAACTTCTCCGTCGTGGTCCCTTAGAACCATACCGGCACCTGCTTCTCCATTATGCTCCACATAGCTTCCATCTACATTCAGTTTCAGCCTTCCTCTTGGCGGTCGTTCCCATTTCTGCTGTTGCTTCCCTGTTTTTACTTCTTCTTCTTCTTCTTCTTCTTCTTCTTTCTTATCGGCTTGTCCAGCATAAGAGATCACTATTTTCTCCTTGCACACATCCACCATCGGGGACTGTTTGATCATCAGCAGAGTATCAACATAGCTGCATAAGAATCGCTTTGCGGCTTCAACAGGCGGCACCGGTTTTTCATGTGTTATCTCATTATGCACATGCCAAGCACGCCACAACATCATCATGGTCAAGCGGCGACCATTCTCCCCCCACACGGAGAGTCGCCTTGAGAGTCGCCTGCTCCGCCTCGGCTCCTCTTCCCCTACTCTCCGGCGGCCCAGCCGACCGGAGACGACGGGGGAGAGGAGGCCGACCCTCTCCTATGTATAGTAGTAGCTTAGGTCTGTGTTCGTCCTACGTGGCGATTGGCGTGATGCTGTTGGAATTATGCCCTAGAGGCAATAATAAAGATGTTATTATTATAATTCATGTTCATGATCAAGTTTATATTCCATGCTAGAATTGTATTAAGCGGAAACATTAATACTTGTGTGGTTTGTGAACAACACCGTGTCCCTGGTACGCCTCTAAGGACTAGCTCATTGATCAATGATGGTTAAGGTTTCCTAACCATAGACATGAGTTGTCAATTGATAATGAGATCATTTCATTGGAGAATGATATGATGGACAGACCCAAACTAAGCAAAGCAATTAGATCGTGTCATCGTGTTCGTCTTTGCGAAGCTTTTCTTATGTCAAATATTGTATTCCTTAGACCATGAGATAATAAAACTCCCTGGTATCGGAAGAAAGCTTTGAGGTCATCAAACGTCATCCTATGAGAGGGTGATCATAAAGGTGTCTCTCAGGTGATCGGAAAGTATCTGTTGGGTTGTATGTATCGAGATGGAATTTGTCCCTCCCAAGTCGGAGAGATATACTTCGGGCCCACTCGGTAATCGATATCAACACCGCTTGCAAGCATGTGGTTAAGGAGTTAATCACAAAGTGATATCGGATTACGGAACGAGTAAAGTACTTGCTGTGAACGAGATTGAACTAGGTATGACGGTACCGACGATCGAATATCGGGCAAGCAAAATATCGCGAGACGAAGGGAATATATATATGGGATTGATTGAATCCTGGCATCGTGGTTCATCCGATATGATCATCGATGAATGTGTGGGAGTCAATATGGGTGCCCAGACCCCGCTGTTGATTATTGATAGAAGATCATATCTGCATAATCTCGAACCCGCAGGGTCACACACTTAACGTGTCTTGACGCTAGGATAGATTGGATAATTGGTTTATGAATTTTTGTTCGGAGTCTCGGATGGGATCCGGGATATCACGAGAGGTTCCGGAATGGTCCGGAGAATAAGATTCATATAAGGCAATGCAGTTTTTGGAGTTCGGAATTGTTCCGGGTTAATCGGTATTGTACCGGAAGCTTCTAGAACCTTCCGGAAGGGGACCAACGTGGCCCCACCTTCCGGGAGGGGGCATGGGCCTATGAGGGAGTGTCCTGGCCGCATTGGGCCAGGGGCACAAGGCCTCATAGGGCCCAGCCGATCCTAGAGAGTTTAAATCGTTTAAACTAGAGATAGGGTTTCTAGAAGAGGGGAGAGTCCATGCCCCCCACTCCTTATCCTTTGGGCTTGGGGGAGGGTCTAGGGCTGCGCCCCCCCTCTATATAAAGAGGGGTGGGGGCGCACCAAACCCCTACACCTTCCCCTCCAAACCCTAGCCGCCTTGCTGCCTTCCTCTCTCCCTCCCGACTGTTTGTAGGCGAAGCCCTGCGGCAGAAATTCTCCACCATATACACCACGCCGTCGTGTTGTAGATCCAATCTACCTCTCCACCATACTTGCTGGTCCGAGGAAGGAGGAGACGTCGAGGTGCTGCACGTGTGCATCTCACGGAGGCACTGCCACTTGTGGTGCTAGATCGGATCGGATCGCGAGGAGGAGAAGCGAGTACGACTACATCACCCACGTTCCGACGAACGTTCCGCTGTGCGAATCTTCAAGGGTATGAAGATCTAATCCAATCTCTCTCGTTGATTGCATCTCCTAGATTAGATCTTGGCTTTCCCTCTGTTCGCATCCGTAGAAAAAATTTGATTTACTATGCCGCGAATCCCTTCAGTGGTATCAGAGCTAGATCTATGCGTAGATGTGTTTCACGAGTAGAACACAACATGGTTGTTGCGGGCGTTGATGTTTTCTGTTGCAAGCCTCTTGTTTGTGTTCTTCTTATGACGCGGGATAGTGAGATTGAAGCGGTCCAGGCCAACCTTACGCGACGTTGTTCGCGAGACCGGCTCCGCACTTGACGTGTGGCTTGTTCCACACATGCGGCTGGTGGATGTCAGTTTCTCTCACTATAGTTGTCATGGGATTAACACCGGAGTTTGGCAACCATAATATCACCGCTGTGGCTTTTCGTAGGTAAGAATCGTTCTTAGCATCTACTCCCATAAGCCACGTAAAACATGCAACAACAAAGTAGAGGCGTCTAACTTGTTTTTGCAGGGAGTGTTTTCTGTGATATGGTATGGCCCAAGATGTGATGTGTATAATGTATGCGATGATCATGTTTTATAATGTTTCACGACTTGCATGTCGATGAGTGCACAACCGGCAGGAGCCATATGGTTGTCTTTATAATTGTGTATGACCTGCGAGTCAACTTCTTATACGCCATGTAATAGCTTTACTTTATCGCTAAGTAGTTAGCAATAGTTGTAGTTGCTATTCGTGGTGAAGGCAATCATGGTGGAGTGATGGAGATCATGCCGGAACGCACAAGATGGAGATCATTGCGCGAAGATTGGCTATACCATGTCACATAAAGTTATATGCATGTGATGTTTATCCTTTATGTATCTTATTATGCTTAGATCGCGACGGTAGCATTATAAGATGATTTCTCACTTAAAGATCAAGATAAAAACTGTATTCTCCCCAAGTATGCACCGTTGCGAAAGTTCGTCGTGTCCAAGCATCACGTGATGATCGGGTGCTATAGACTCTACGCTCACATACAACGGGTGCAAGCCAGTTTTGCACACGCGGAAATACTTGGGTCTAGATTGACGAGCCTAGCATGTACAGACATGGCCTCGGAACACAAGAACCGAAAGGTTAAGCATGAGTCATATGAATGATATGATCGACATTTGTTGTCCACCATTGAAACCACATCTCTTCTCGTGATGATCGGATTAGGTGTGGTGAATTTGGATCGTGTTCACTAAACAACTTGAGGGATGTTGAATTTAGTGGGAGTTCATCTAGTAATTTGATTAAGTTGAACTACTTATCATGTACATAGTCTAAATTGTACTTGCAAATACAGTAGATCACATGGCCAAATCCAACTTCAACTTCAACGTTTTTGCTGAGAAGGAAAAGCTTAGAAACAATGGGTCTAACTTCACCAATTGGTTCCGCAATCTAAGAATCATTCTGTCTGGCGGACAAAAGGACTATGTCCTTGGGAAAGCGTTAGGTGACCCCCCTGCTGCAACTGCGCCGGCTGATGAGAAAGCTGTCTATCAGTCACGCAAAGATGATTATGGTGTGATTAAGAGCACCATGTTGTTTGCTATGGAACCGGAACTTCAAAATCGTTTTGAAACCTATCCCGGGCCCTTTGAGATTCTCGAGGAGCTGAAAACCATGTTTCAGACTAAAGCCTGTTCTGAGAGATATGAGATCTCTGAGAAGTTCTTTAACTGCAAGATGGAGGAAGGGAGTTCCGTTAGTGAGCACGCCATAAAGATGTCGGGCTACACTCAACGCCTTGAGCAACTGGAATGCACGATTCCAGAGGAGCTCGAGATTGACAGGGTTCTGCAATCACTCCCTCCCAGCTACAAAAGTTTTGTAGTGACTCATAATCAGATTGGCTCCACTGATACGATCACCGAGCTCTTCGCAAAGCTGAAGGCTGCGGAGGTGGACATCAAAAAGGATAATCATGTGTTGATGGTCAACAAGCCCTCCTTTAAGAAAGGTAAGGGAGCAAATAAGCCCTTCAAGAAGGGCGGCGGCAAGCGCAATGCTCCTGCTGAGAAGAAGCTCAAGTCTGGTCCTAAGCCCGACACTGAGTGCTTCTATTGCAAGGACAAGGGTCACTGGAAGCGCAATTGTCCGAAGTACTTAGCGGACAAGAAGGCTGGCACCATCAAAGGTATATTTGATATACATGTTATTGATGTTTTTCTTACTAGCCCTCGTTGTAGTTCCTGGGTATTTGATACTGGTTCAGTTGCTAATATTTGTAACTCGAAACAGGAGCTACGGAATAAACGGCGGCTTGCGAGGGATGAGGTGACGATGCGCGTTGGCAACGGATCAAGAGTTGATGTGATGGCCGTCGGCACGCTCTCCTTAGTTTTACCTTCGGGATTAGTTTTAAACCTTAATAAGTGTTATTATGTGCCTGCGTTGAGCATGAACATTATTTCTGGATCGTGTTTATTGCAAGACGGTTATTCATTTAAATCGGAGAATAATGGTTGTTCTATTTATATGAGTAACATCTTTTATGGTCATGCACCTCTTGTAAATGGTTTATTTCTTCTAAATCTCGAAAGGGATGAAACACACATCCATAACATTGAGGCTAAGAGATGCAAAGTAGATAGTGATAATACTACTTATTTGTGGCACTGTCGTCTAGGTCATATTGGTGTAAAGCGCATGAAGAAACTCCATTCTGATGGACTTTTGGAGTCTCTTGATTTTGAATCATTTGACACATGCGAACCATGCCTCATGGGCAAGATGATCAAAACCCCGTTCTCCGGTATGATGGAGCGAGCAACGGACTTGTTGGAAATCATACATACCAATGTATGCGGACCGATGAGTGTTTCGACGCGCGGTGGATATCGCTATTTACTCACTTTTACCGATGACTTAAGTAGATATGGGTATATCTATTTAATGAAACATAAATCTAAAACATTTGAAAAGTTCAAGGAATTTCAGAATGAAGTGGAGAACCATCGTAACAGAAAGATTAAGTTTCTACGATCCGATCGTGGAGGTGAATATTTGAGTTATGATTTTCTCACGCATCTTAAAGCAAGTGGAATCGTTTCACAACTCACGCCACCCGGAACACCACAGCGCAATGGTGTGTCTGAACGCCGGAATCGAACCCTATTAGATATGGTCCGATCAATGATGTCTCTTACTGATTTGCCGTTATCATTTTGGGGTTATGCATTAGAAACCGCTGCATTCACTTTAAATAGGGCTCCATCTAAATCCGTTGAGACGACACCGTATGAACTGTGGTTTGGTGCTAAACCTAAATTGTCGTTTCTTAAAGTTTGGGGATGCGAAGCTTACGTCAAGAAGTTTATGCCGGACAAGCTCGAACCCAAAGCGGAGAAATGCGTCTTCATAGGATACCCTAAGGAAACTATTGGGTATACCTTCTATCACAGAACCGAAGGCAAAGTGTTTGTCGCAAAGAACGGTTCCTTTCTTGAGAAGGAGTTTCTCTCGAAAGAAGCGAGTGGGAGGAAAGTAGAGCTAGACGAGGTTATTGAACCTTCTCTTGAATTGGAGAGTAGCATAGCACCTGAAATTGTTCCAGTGCCGCCTGCACCAACAATAGAGGAAGCTAGTGACAAGGATCATGAAGCTTCGGACGATGCTGCTACTGAACGTCGCAGGTCGACAAGGTCGCGTGCCCCTCCTGAGTGGTACGGCAACCCTGTCTTGACTGTCTTGTTAGTAGAAGACAGTGAACCTACGAACTATGAGGAAGCGATGATGAGCCCAGACTCTAAGAAATGGCTAGAAGCCATGAAATCCGAATTGGGATCCATGAGCAAAAACCAAGTATGGACTTTGGTGGACCCTCCTAGCGACCGAAAGGCCGTTGAGTGCAAATGGATCTTCAAGAAGAAAACGGACGCGGATGGTAATGTTACCGTCCATAAAGCACGGCTTGTCGCGAAAGGTTTTCGACAAGTTCAAGGTGTTGACTACGATGAGACTTTCTCTCCCGTAGCGATGTTTAAGTCCTTTCGGATTTTATTAGCAATTGCTGCGTTTCATGATTATGAAATATAGCAGATGGATGTCAAGACTGCGTTCCTCAATGGCAACATTGATGAAGAGTTGTATATGATGCAACCCGAAGGTTTTGTCGATCCTAAGGATGCTAGTAAAGTATGCAAACTTCAGTGTTCCATTTATGGACTGAAGCAAGCATCTCGGAGTTGGAACCTTCGTTTTGATCAAGTGATCAAGAGCTTTGGATTTGTTCCAAATTGCTACGAAGCTTGTATCTACAAGAAAGTGAGTGGGAGCTCGGTGATGTTTCTGGTACTATATGTGGATGACATATTGATTATCGGAAATGACATCAACATGCTTAACGATGTGAAGAGTTATTTGAACAAGTGTTTTTCAATGAAAGACCTAGGTGAAGCTGCTTATATATTGGGCATCAAAATCTATAGAGATAGACAAAGATGCCTGATAGCTTTAAGCCAGAGTACATACCTAGACAAAGTTATGAAAAGGTTCAGAATGGATAAGGCAAAGAAAGGTTCAGTGCCTATGTTGTCAGGTAAGATATTGAGCAAGGCTCAGTGTCCAGCTACGGTAAATGATAGGGAATCTATGAGCAAAGTGCCTTATGCCTCGGCCATAGGTTCTATCATGTATGCCATGCTGTGTACTAGACCGGATGTGTCCAATGCTCTTAGTTTGACGAGCAGATATCAAAGTGATCCAGGAGTGGAACACTGGACAGCCGTGAAGAACATCCTAAAGTACCTAAATAGGACTAAAGAAATGTTCTTAGTCTATGGGGGTGATGAACAGCTTGTCGTAAAAGGTTACGTCGACGCTAGTTTTGACACCGACAAGGATGATTCCAAATCTCAGACAGGATACGTTTATATTTTGAATGGAGGAGCTGTGAGCTGGAGAAGCTGCAAGCAAAGCGTGATCGCGGGATCTACAGTGGAAGCGGAATACATGGCTGCTGCAGAAGCGTCAAGTGAAGGAGTTTGGATCAGAAACTTCATCACTGAGCTTGGCGTGGTTCCAAGTGCATTGGACCCACTGGAGATATTGTGTGACAACACTGGCGCCATAACACTCGCTAAGGAACCAAGATATCATCCAAAGACCAAGCATATCAACCGCAAGTTTCATATAATCCGAGATTATATTGCAGATGGAGATCTGAAGATTAGCAAAGTACATACAGATCTGAATGTCGCAGATCCATTGACTAAACCTCTTCCACGTGTAAAACATGATCAGCACCTCAGTGCCATGGGTGTGAGATTGTTGCCAAATGTAAACTAGATTATTGACTCTAGTGCAAGTGGGAGACTGTTGGAATTATGCCCTAGAGGCAATAATAAAGATGTTATTATTATAATTCATGTTCATGATAAAGTTTATATTCCATGCTAGAATTGTATTAAGCGGAAACATTAATACTTGTGTGGTTTGTGAACAACACCGTGTCCCTGGTACACCTCTAAGGACTAGCTCATTGATCAATGATGGTTAAGGTTTCCTAACCATAGACATGAGTTGTCAATTGATAATGAGATCATTTCATTGGAGAATGATATGATGGACAGACCCAAACTAAGCAAAGCAATTAGATCGTGTCACCGTGTTCGTCTTTGCGAAGCTTTTCTTATGTCAAATATTGTATTCCTTAGACCATGAGATAATACAACTCCCTGGTATCGGAAGAAAGCTTTGAGGTCATCAAACGTCATCCTATGAGAGGGTGATCATAAAGGTGTCTCTCAGGTGATCGGAAAGTATCTGTTGGGTTGTATGTATCGAGATGGAATTTGTCCCTCCCAAGTCGGAGAGATATACTTCGGGCCCACTCGGTAATCGATATCAACACCGCTTGCAAGCATGTGGTTAAGGAGTTAATCACAAAGTGATATCGGATTACGGAACGAGTAAAGTACTTGCTGTGAACGAGATTGAACTAGGTATGACGGTACCGACGATCGAATATCGGGCAAGTAAAATATCGCGAGACAAAGGGAATATATATATGGGATTGATTGAATCCTGGCATCGTGGTTCATCCGATATGATCATCGATGAATGTGTGGGAGTCAATATGGGTGCCCAGACCCCGCTGTTGATTATTGATAGAAGATCATGTCTGCATATTCTCGAACCCGCAGGGTCACACACTTAACGTGTCTTGACGCTAGGATAGATTGGATAATTGGTTTATGAATTTTTGTTCGGAGTCTCGGATGGGATCCGGGATATCACGAGAGGTTCCGGAATGGTCCGGAGAATAAGATTCATATAAGGCAATGCAGTTTTTGGAGTTTGGAATTGTTCCGGGTTAATCAGTATTGTACCGGAAGCTTCTAGAACCTTCCGGAAGGGGACCAACGTGGCCCCACCTTCCGGGAGGGGGCATGGGCCTATGAGGGAGTGTCCTGGCCGCATTGGGCCAGGGGCACAAGGCCCCATAGGGCCCAACCGATCCTAGAGAGTTTAAATCGTTTAAACTAGAGATAGGGTTTCTAGAAGAGGGGAGAGTCCATGCCCCCCACTCCTTATCCTTTGGGCTTGGGGGAGGGGCTAGGGCTGCGCCCCCCTCTATATAAAGAGGGGTGGGGGCGCACCAAACCCCTACACCTTCCCCTCCAAACCCTAGCCGCCTTGCTGCCTTCCTCTCTCCCTCCCGACTGTTTGTAGGCGAAGCCCTGCGGCAGAAATTCTCCACCATATACACCACGCCGTCGTGTTGTAGATCCAATCTACCTCTCCACCATACTTGCTGGTCCGAGGAAGGAGGAGACGTCGAGGTGCTGCACGTGTGCATCTCACGGAGGCACCGCCACTTGTGGTGCTAGATCGGATCGGATCGCGAGGAGGAGAAGCGAGTACGACTACATCACCCACGTTCCGACGAACGTTCCGCTGTGCGAATCTTCAAGGGTATGAAGATCTAATCCAATCTCTCTCGTTGATTGCATCTCCTAGATTAGATCTTGGCTTTCCCTCTGTTCGCATCCGTAGAAAAAATTTGATTTACTATGCCGCGAATCCCTTCAGATGCCGTGGGGGTTGTGTTCGTCGGAGCTTTCGGGCGGCTTTCGGCGACAGGTGGTGGCGGCGCTGCTGCTCGTGGTGCTCCCGTGGAAGGAGCCGAAGGCGAGCAGTGGGGTTGCTTCTTCCTCCCCTGGAATAAATAAGCTCGGTAGGAGCCTTCTTTTCTTGCAGGGGTGCGCTGCCGTTCTTCCTCTTCTGGCCGGCCGTGGCGGCGAGGAGGAGAGGCTTAGCGGCAAGGCGCATGGCGTGGCACTACTTCCCCCGGCCGGCCGTGGTGGCGAGGGGGTGAGGTGGAGCTCGTCTTCTTCATGCCTTCTGCAAGCTTTTGGAGGTGCTGTCCATGGCGTCATGCAGACCCAGCCGTCGTCTGTTCTGGCCACTGAGGTGGTGGAAGAGCAAACGCGGTTTGAAGCTTTGCATGGCGTCGAGTTCGTGAAGCTGCGTATTGGAGATTCCAAGCTTCGCTCCCGACGAAGCTATCCGCGGTCAAGAGAGCCGCCTTGTGTTCGGATGAGCCCGAGCCCCGTCTTCCAAGAGGCCAAGTCTGCGCATGTTCGCAGCAAAGAGCCCAAGAGGAAGATCTTCCGCTCCTGCCACGACGCTGGACCAAGTGGTTCGTCCTCGGAGTCAGCGTCCTCTCTGTGGCGGAGCAATTCGACGGCGAGGTACGTCAGCAGCGGTGCAGAGCTCGGCGGAGGACCCGATTGCTTTTTACCAATCTTTTCTAGGGTCTTCTTTGTAAGAGTTCAGTCCTTATCCATCAAAACCCTAACTTTTAGGGGCTTTGATGTAAATTGTAGCCACCGCTTTGGTTAATGCGAGCAGCTTCTGGGGTCTTCGAACCCTTTCCCGTTCAAAAAAAAAACATCATCATGGTCATCATCCTCTGAACCTCATTCAGTTGGGCAATAGTACTAGGATCCAATCCCTTCACGTATTCTGTATCATCTGATCTCCTGGCAGATCCCAACATTTCCTCATGTTGTGCCATAGGCCTCTTGCATGTGGGCAAGTAACCAGCGCATGGAATGTGTCTTCATCTTCTTGCCCACATATTTTACATGTGGCCATTGTCTCTATTTTCCTCATGTCCATATTCTATTGTGTTGCTAAACCATTTTTAGTCAATCTCCACACAAATGTGCGCACCTTTGGTGGTACTGTACTTTGCCAGATCAGCTTTCATGCCGTGTTAGTACCATCGGGAAGGCTACTTGTATTACCACTGTTAGACTGCCTGAATTGTTCTTCCATGCTCATCCCATAGGCAATCTTGATAGTAAAAATACCTTTGCTATCTGGCTGCCATGCAATGAAGTCCTCATCATTCCTTCTTGATGGTCAAATTTTAATTATACAGTCAATATTAACAGGTAGTAAGTATCTATTCAGCAGCTGCATGTTCCATGATCCGTCTGGATCCAGTAAATCTAAGACCCACTTTAACCTGCACCTTCGTTTTAGAGAGATGACTTTAAAATATTCATTCTGAGGTATCTATGGATCTCGCCATATACGTACCTTAGCGCCATTTCCAATCCGCCAAATAATTCCTTTTTTCACCAATTGTAGCCCATATTCAATAGGCCGCCACGTTGGCGAAGCATTCCCTGTGAACACTGTATCTATCAGATTACCATTCGTATAATATTTTGCTCGTAGTAACTGACTGCATAGGGACTCTGGGTTCTTAATTAGCCTCCAAGCCCGACGTGCTAGAAGTGACTGGTTAAACATTGTCATATCCTTAAATCTCATCCGGCCTCTTGACTTTGGTTTAAGCATGACATCCCATGCCACCCAGTGGGTTTTCCTTTTTCCTTTCACTAATCCCCACCTAAAGTCCCTAATTATTTTGGTTAGATCATCACACAGACCTAGAGACAACTTTTACACTTCCATAACATAGGTAGGTAAGGCTTGCGCAACAGCTTTAATCAACACTTCTCTTCCGCCTTGAGCCATATGGTTTTCGCCTTAGATTAATCTCTTAGCCAGCTTACCTTGAAGGCTTTGAAATTTATTTTTAGACATTCTTCCTTTTGGTATTGGAAGGCCAAGGTATTTAGTCTCAAAGTTCTCTACTGTAACCTGGAGAATACTTTTCACCTCTTCTTTAATGTCCTCATTGCAAGCCGGCCCAAAGTAAATGGAACATTTGGCTGGATTTATGAGTCCTCCTGTACTCTAGCTATATTTTCCCAAAGCCTGTACCACCCGGTTAGCTTGTGATGATTTCGCCTGAAAGAAGAGTAAGCTATCATCGGCGAACAACACGTGTGATATACCAGGGGCCCTTCGTGGATCGCAATATATGTTGGAAACTAGAAATGTTCTATCATGACTATAACTGTAACGTGAGATCTAGTTTTAAAGATTTTATCGCGAGCCAATAACAAAATAAATAGAAATGGATCACACTCCGTTTCTTATATTAATTGACGGATTTTTACTAAATCAGTAACAGCTAATATGGAACAATGGAAATAGGAATCATTGAAATGTCTCTACTAGAGATCTAAGTTCTTTGTAGTGACTATTAATTATTTCTGATTTTACACTAGTAGAAAACAGGTTTATAGTCCCGGTTTGTAAGAGCCTTTAGTCTCGGTTAGAAAACCGGGACTACGAAATCGGGACTAAAGGTTCACCCCTTTAATATCGGTTGGGCTACAAACCGGAACTAAAGGCCCTCCCGGGGCCGCGGTCGGGCGCGAGACCTTTAGTTCCGGGTTTTTTTTTCAATTTTTTTGAACTTTTAAATTATTTGACTTGTTAATATCTCTCTCCCACTTGGAATATTTTTAACACTAACTATACTTAATCTTAGGTCAAATCGCAGACTTCACCCATCCTAGCACTACTCCACCGCCAGCATACTTAACTTCTCTATTTCATTAAGATGTCTTTGCCCGAAGTCCATTAGTACCTTGTTGTCAACACTACCATATCAATCCTATTAGCTCATATCAATATGTCACACTTCTTTATGTTTCGAAACTACAAACAACTATTTAAGTAAACAACAATAAATAGCTAATAATAGTATTTTAATTCAATGAAAGTAAAAAACTAATTAAAATAATATTTAATACATTTTTGCCATTTATTCATTTAATATGGCATAAATAATATCTTCAAATCCGTAAATCGAAATTCGACAAATAATATATTCATTACTGTCAAAAAATGCGAGGAATCGAAATATGGCATATTTTTTTCTAAAAAAATATTAATTTTTTAATTTTTTTCCTTTTCGAATTTTAAAAATCTAAAAGAATCCCAAACGGCCTAGGATCGTCAAAATCGAATTAATTTTTTTCTGCATATTTTGATAGGTCGTACTTTTTTTCTGACATCGTACGCAAAGTTATAGCCATTTGAAGTTTTCATGATAGTTTTTGGCAAAATATGTCTAAATTCATGTTTGTTATTTTTTGTAACAACTAAATCACTTAATGTAACTATAGTTTTAAATATTTTATTTTTATTTTTTTATAATTTTGTGGCATGTTTTTGAAACTAGAAAAGGCGATCTTGGGGAGGGTGGGGGAGGGGAGGATTTTTGCCCATTTTTGTGCCGTGGCAGAACCCATCAAATTAGTTTTGCCAAATTATTTTAGTCCCGATTGATATCTCAAACCGGAACTAAATTGTTTATCTTTAGCCAACCAGGACAGGGTTGTTGTCCACGCCCGCACCCGTTCCACCCCTTTAATCCCGGACCGTATCATGAATCGGGACTAAAGGTCCGGAACAACCCGGGACTAAAGGTTGTCGGCGTCCTAGCTATGAAACCGGAACTAATGTGAGCATTAGTCCCGGTTTGTAACACACTAATGCTCCAGAGAGCTCTGGACGAAAGCCCTGTTTTCTACTAGTGTTATATAAAGTTTTACTAAATCAGCGACAACAAATATAAAACGGAGAGAATAGGGTTCATTGAAATATCTCAACTAGAGATCTAGTTTTGAAGTTCTTGTCTAATGACTACAACATTAGATATCTAGTTTTACATAAAATAAACCAACGATGAAAAATAAATGTTAGTAATCAAATTAGCGTTAAAATAAATAAAGTTATTGAATGTTTCAAGTCATGGTAATCTTTAATAATATCATGGCTACATGCACGTAGGGAGAGATGAGAAAAAAATCAAGACATCACTACTCTAATTTTTTGTACTATATATCTTTTCGTACAGAGACGAGTATACTTCTGCAATTCAAAAAATTTAGGAAGAAAACAGAAATATTGTGACATGCCCTAAAAAGACAAGCTGAGTGCCAACTTTGTTGTTTCTTTAAGCATTGAAATTTGTCTTTTTTATTAGGGAAATATACTTGTTGAGTTTTCATGAAAGTTTGCACAAACACGGATCATAGTAGCAAAAACAAGTACAAAAAATTTAAGTTTCTATAAATTTATTTCCTATTTTTCCAAATTCACTATTCATCTGAGAGCATCTGGAGACAAAGCTCCACTTTCTGACTAGGCTATGAAACTTTCATAAAGCAAATAAAAAATAAAGATAACAAATAATTAATCAGTTGAAGATTAAAAATACTAAGGATATATTTACTTTTGTATAAAAAGATTAATCATTTATTTGGAATGGAGAGAATAGTATATTTATCGAAGATATGAACTCCTTACTTATTTAGCTTAGCTTTACACAAATACAGTAATCTTGTATGGAAATATAGATCGTGTTTGGATAAGTTTGTAGATAGATTGACCAGTACATCAATTTTATCAATCTTGCACAAAAGTAAGGTTTTATAGTTGATCCAAACCAAATTTATTAGAACCTTTCTAACCAAATATCAAATAAATATATCAATCTTAGACAAAAATAATGACATGCACATATAGTAGCGAAGTAGGGTCCATGTTGCATGCATGTATCTTTCATCCCTCGATCATGCATCTAGTCATGTTTCCCCTCATAGTGTCATCGTATCCGGACCTCCTCTCAATGTTTTTGACCTCCCCCTAAGGGTCTGCACTTGATTGATATGGACAGTGGTGGCCTTATTGAAGGGAGTATGCCCTGAGAGGCAATAATAAATTTTTTATTATGTGTATTTCAAGTATATGATATATGTTTATTTTTCATGCTATAATTGTATTAATGCGGAAACTTTAATACATGTGTGTTTAATAAACAAACAGAAAGTTCCTAGTTATGCCTCTCTCATAAATTAGTTTGTTTATTAACAAGATGATCAAGGTTTTCTGATCATGGACATTGGATGTTATTAATAACGAGATCACAATATTAGTGTAATGGTATGATGAACATTCATCCGAAGTATAGCATTATGATCAAAGTCATTGAGTTTATATCGCTATAACAACTTATGAAGTAATCCTAATTCTTAGGCCATGAGATCATGTCAATCACTAAGTTTCTTGATAACATCAAACGTCACACGGTAACAGGGTGATTATAAAGATGGGTTTAGAACAAATAAAGTGTTATGTTGAGGCCCATGGATCGAGAGTGGAATTTGTTCATCCCGATGAAGGATAGATATACTCTGGGCCCTCTTGGTGATATCACATTGGTTAGCTTGCAAGCAAGTGATTTGATCACTAGAATGTTATATCACGGGAACGAGAAAAGAGTGCATGTCAGTAACGAGATCAAACTAGGTATTGAGATACCGATGATCGAATCTTGGACATGTAATATATCGTGAAACAAAGGGATTAAGATACTAGCGTAAAAGGTTCCGACGATCACAAGAAAGTCATTATTGAATGTGTGGGAGTCAGTATGGGTCTCCAGATCCCGCTTCTGATTATTGATCTGAGAGGGGTCTCGATCATGTCCGCATTATTCACGAACCATAGGGTGACACACTTAAGAGACACCGACATCCAATTGGAGCAAAAGTTTTATGCCGAAAAGAATAACAAGCGCAGGAATTTATTTCACTAGATACCGAAACAGGTTTTCGCGTGAAATTGCAGAAAGTGTTTTTCCATGTGAAATGAAATACTAGCAAGGGGTTATATGTGAATGTTTGTCATTAAAGTAATTGATAAAATTCTGAATAAATAAAAGGAGTTTTATTTAATAAGAGTTTGCATTAAATTTGGTGGAAATTTAATAGCAATTTTGAGTGGAGGGAATTGAAGAGATTTTTGTGAGTGGAGTGTCCACCCACATGAATGAAGGAGGGGAGCGGGCAGCCCCCATGGCCGGCGGACACCCCCTTGGGTGCCCCCTCCTCCTATAAAAGGCACCCCCTCTCCTCTCTCTCTCTCACTCACACCTCCTCATGAAGGATCTCTCTCCCCATCTAGAATTTATCCCCCATGGTCTCGGACTAGTGAGATACATGTTCCCGATGGATATTCGGAAAGAAAGAGTTGTGCTTCCGCTGTATCGCTGGAGCGAGGAGGCGGAGGTTGCTCGATGCCTCGGACGTGTGTGCGAGCATGGATGCGCTGCTGATTTGCGGCACTAGGACTTCCTCTCGATCTTGAGATCGGCAAGAGATCGTCTACATCAACCACAAGTTTAACTCGTTAAGCTTTGTCGGTATTCAAGGGTATGTTCTCTACGGATATACATCCATCCGTTGTTTGTATCTAGTAGATAGATCTTGGTACATAGTTGTTCCCATTATAGGAAATTTTTGTTTTCTATGCTGCGAACCCTACACTTATCCCCATAGATCAATGTAGGGATGGACTTTCAGCCAGTTAGCTATGCCCTGAGGTGAACGACCACAAAGGACAATCAGATTGAACAAAATAAATCATACATGCTTATAATAGGCCACCTCTATACCACCCTTTGAGGTGCATGGAAATATGAGAGGGAATTTTCACTTCCTAAGTATGTTTCAGGGTGTTTATTAACAACACAAGCGAGTTTTACCATGTGTTAAGTGTTTCTAGGTATTTCCTATGGTCACCACAAGATAGTTATTGACCCCTCAAAGGAGAAAATATCGAGAAGGTTTTTCATAGGTTTTCTTGGTACATAGTAGATAGATCTTGGTACATAGTTGTTCCCATTATAGGAAATTTTTTGTTTTCTATGCTGCGAACCCTACACTTATCCCCATAGATCAATGTAGGGATGGACTTTCAGCCAGTTAGCTATGCCCTGAGGTGAACGACCACAAAGGACAATCAGATTGAACAAAATAAATCATACATGCTTATAATAGGCCACCTCTATACCACCCTTTGAGGTGCATGGAAATATGAGAGGGAATTTTCACTTCCTAAGTATGTTTCAGGGTGTTTATTAACAACACAAGCGAGTTTTACCATGTGTTAAGTGTTTCTAGGTATTTCCGATGGTCACCACAAGATAGTTATTGACCCCTCAAAGGAGAAAATATCGAGAAGGTTTTTCGTAGGTTTTCTTGTTTGTTGAGTAGTAGGGAAACTATGCTATCAAAAGGGGTTGCTCTTCGGAAAGTTCATGGGACATCAAATCACATATATAAACTCAAATGCACCCATCTAGCCTTCCTGTGTGTAATCGAGAAGACCTCTAGAAATTATGCTGCTACCTGCCAAGTTACACCGGAGACTCCGACTTTGGATCTCGGGGTCATTCCTTGCAATCTACTGGACTTAGGTCGGAGACTCTGCCCCTTCTGGTCGGAGATTCTACTCTGACCAGAAACTCCAAGGAGTCAAGCTCGGAGACTCTGGCCCGTTCTCTCTGGCCAATTTCTTGTAATGTACTGGAGCTGGTCCGGAAACTCCGGCATCTAGGACGTAGACTCCTGTGAGTCCATGCTAGAGACTCCGATGTAAGTAGTAGGAAACAACTCTATTTCTGGCAGACCTATAAATAGAAGTCTTCTTCTACCTTGGGCTACTGTGACTTCCACTCTCTCTTTCCACCATTACAGTTGATCTCAGTTCCACTAGATCTCCCTCCCTAGGCACTAGAACTTGATTCCCTTTTGGGAATTAAGGGAGAAGACATAGATCTACACTTACATCAAAGGGATTTGATATCTCCACTTTTCTTTGAGGAACTTGTTACTCTTGGGTTCTTAGAACTCTAAAAGTAATAGGTCTCCCCCAAAGCACTCTCTTGGTCTTGTGAAGCTTCGTGCAAAGAGACTCTAATTGAGTTTTGGAGAGTACCTCGACAAGTTGGTAAAGGTTTTGGTCACCACCTTGAAGATCACCACATAATGGATCGTGTGCCCGCCATTGCGGTGCGCATACTGAAGGGAATATGCCCAAGAAGCAATAATAAAGTAGTTATTATCTTGTTCCTTGTTTGTGATAAATGTTTATTTTGCATGCTATAATTGTATTATTACAGAAACATTAATACATGTGTGTTTAATAAACAAATAGAAGGTTCCTAGTTATGCCTCTCTTATAAACTAGCTCGTTGATTAACAAGATGATCAAAGGTTTCCTGATCATGGACATTGGATGTTCTTAATAACGAGGTCACAACATTATTGGAATGGTGTGATGAACATTCATCTGAAGTATAGCATTATGATAAAAGTCATTGTGTTTATATTACTATAACATCATACGAAGTAATAATATTCCTTTGACCATGATATCATGTCAATCACTAATACTAGAAGAGTATCTTGATAACATCAAATATCACACCGTAACAGGGTGACTATAAATATTGGGTTCAACACTACAAAGGTGTTATGTTGAGGCTCATGGATCAATAGTGTAATTCTTACATACCAATGACAGAGAGATATACTCTGGGCCCTCTCGGTGATATCATGTTAGTTAGCTTGCAAGCAATTGATTTGATCACTAGAATGTTATATCACGGGAACGATAAAAGAGTACATGTCGGTAACGATATCAAACTAGGTATGGATATACCGATGATCGAATCTCGGGCATGTAATATATCACGAGACAGAGGGATTGAGTTACATGTGTATAAGGTTTACACGATCACAGAAGTCATCGTTGAATGTGTGAGAGTCAGTACGGATCTCCAGGTCCCGCTGCTGATTATTGATCGGAGAAGGGTCTCGATCATGTCTGCATTATTCGTGAACCGTAGGGTGGCATACTTAAGGGATACCGACACCATTCAGAGCAAATAATATGCCAGAGAAAGAAAAATAAAGCGCAGGAATTTATTTCACTAGACACCGGAATTGTTTCGGTTGAAATTGCTGAAACTGGTTCTGCATGTGAAATTGAAATGTTGTAAGGTTTTTTTGTGAATGTTTGTTAATTAATTAACAAAATTCTGAATAAATAAATAAAATAAGTTTTATTTAAAGAGAGATTACATTAAATTTGGTGGACATTTAATGGGAATTTTAGTGGAGAAAATGGAGGGCCGTCTTTATGTTAGTGGAGCTTCCACCACATGAATGAGGGAGAGGTGGGGGCACCCTCTATGGCCGGCGTCCATGCCTCCTTCGGATGCCCCCCCCCTATATAAGGAGCACCTCCTCCTCCACTCCCACACCTCCTCGTGAAGGATCTCTCCCCCCCTTTAGAATTTCCCCATGATCTCGGATCAGCGAGATATATTTTCTCGGTGGATTTTTCTGGAAGGATTTGTTGCTTCCGTTGCTTCGCTGGAGCGAGGGCACGGAGGTTGTCGGGATACCCAAACGTGTGTGCAATCACAGATGCACCACTGCTTTGCGGTGCTGGACTTGATGGCGCTGAACCTGCTGGACCGGATTTGATTCTTCTCGATCCTGAGATCGGCAAGCGTTCGACTACATCATCCATGAGTACAACCTCGCTAATGCTTTTCGATCTTCAAGGGTATGTATTATATGAATGTATATCCATCCATTGCTTGTATCTAGTATATAGATCTTGGTACTTAGTTGTTCCCATCATAGGAAATTTTTTGTTTTCTATGCTGCAAACCCTACAGTGGTATCAGAGCTGGATCTATGCGTAGATGCTTTGTACATGTAGTACACATATGAGTATGTGGCCAATGATGATGATGTTATTTCTTCTTACTTGTACTTTGGATATTGGTGGCATAGTGGGATGAAGTGGCCCGGACAAACTTTACATGTCCTCGCACATGAGACATGTTCCACGCTTGACATGCAACTAGTTTTGCATAAGTGGCTAGCGGGTGTCTGTCTCTCCTAGTATAGTCAATATCTAATTTACAACGAGTTGTTAATAATTTGGGTATCCTCGTTGTGGTTCCATGTTTGTAGGTAAGAATGGTTCTATCTTCGAAAGTCCTAAACCACGTAAAATTTGCAATGGATAAATTATAAGCGTCTAGTTTAGATTATTGCTGGGCTAGTGTCATGATATGGTAATGTTGTAAGTAAATGTATAGTTGATACTCTTACAACACACCTAACGTGTAAGTTCCATAGACCTTGGCCTTACACAAAAAGTAATGATAAATATCATACCACAATGCACATGATGGTGATCAAGTGCAAGAACCATATCATTTCACTTTTCATATATGATGTATGTTTGCATCTTATATTGCTTGTTTGGCTCTTTAGTAGCATTATAATATGATCCCTCATTTAGATATCAAGATAAAAAATGTGTTCTTCCTTAAGTATGCATCGACTACGTTTGGTCGCTTCAAGACATCACATGATGATCGGGCGTACGTGAATCCACAAAAATACATCGGGTGTAAGACAGTTTTACACACGCGAATACTAAGGTTCTTACTAGATGATCCTAGCATGTACAAACATGGCCTTGGAACACGGACCGAAAGGTTAAGCATGAGTCATATGTTTGATATGATGCCCATATAGATACTCGCCTTTGAAGCTACACCAACTCACGTGATGATCGGAATTGGTGTAGTCGATTTGGTTCATGTAATCACCAAAAAGACACGAGGGATATCGTTTTTGAGTGGGAGTTCATTTCTAATTTGGATTAGTAGAACTCAATTTATCATAAATTAAATCAAAGTGAATTTGCATAATTTGTTGTAGTCATTGGCATTCGTTCACCACTTTATGCTTAGTTGTAATTGAGATAATAGAACTATAGAATTCTGGATATTTATTTTACAAACTAGTATCATATTGTTTTGAGTGTCAATCTAAAGTTTTAAGTCCTATTGCAAACTTTCAGCAAACTTTGTTTACTCCGTGAAATTTAATAATTAGTATTAAATCAAGAGTGACAATTTCAGTATTAGTATCTAAAGTATCATGTTTGCCTCCATGATTCTTGATATTCAAAAGTTGTTTTAAATATCGAGTTTATCTAGGAGCTGAAAGAATTGTTTCAGAACCATAATGTGTGGCAGATATAAAGATATCTGAAACAATGTTTTTTTGGTTACAATATGATAGATTATAATATATATTCTCATATTGGATGAGAATTTGCAAAGGTTGGAGATGCTAGACATCCTAATCATCCAAATCCAAAAGGGTTTTGGAAAGTAACATTATACTCATGATTCGCCTTTGTAAGCTATATCAGCTTGATCATGAAAGTTGTCAGGATAAGGATGAATAGAAGATGTAAGTAAAATGTTTACTGCACTAAAAGATTACTAAAGAATGGATTTTGAAAGAACGCCAATCATTTGATGATAGTGATCTACTTCAAAGTGCAACTCCAAAGGTATTAGTATTTTACTATACACACTTTGGACTATGTGTCATGTATATGGTGCCACAGTTGATGTTGATAGATTCTTTTAAAAGGAAAAAAGAAATGCTGAAAGAGAATCTATAAAATATATTTGGCAGAAAAGAAAAGACTGGAAATATCCAGTTTAGGTATATAGATGATATACATGTTATCGCTATATTCTTTGCTTATTAAACAATGTGGTTCTTGGGTATTGGATACCGAATTGGTTGGTATGAAATATCATACAGAACAATACAATTCATGAACTAAAATGGCGTAAGTAACTATCAAGAGAATATGTGATAATGTTCATCGAAAACAAACAAACGGTTGTTTGTATTTCTCGTTGGCATCAAAGCTTGCCTTCAAGATTTGTTTTAATAAGTGTTATTTAAATCAGATATTATGAGAACAAAGATTGTTCAAATAATTACCGTATTCCATATAAGATGGATGATTTACAAATCTAGTTGGAGAAATCACATCCATAAAACCTAATGCTAAAATGTCGCAAGAAAAATGATTGAAAGATCATTTACAAAGTGACATCGCCGTTTAAATTATATTGGAAATAAAAACATGAAGAAACTCCATGTTAATGGATTTTTGGAGTCTTTGATTTGATCAAATGACGCTTGTGAGACTTTCCTTGGGATAATTAAAACTCCATTCATAGGCCAAAGAGGAACGGATGACTAACTTATTGGACATTGTGCATGTTGATGTATATAGTCCATTATGTGTAGCCATGTGCGGTGGACCTTTCAACTTCATATGCTTTCTCCGGAAATTTGAGTGAATGTTCACTTAATGAGGAAGAAGTGTGAAATATTTGAAGATATTCAAATAATTTCAATATGAAGTGGAAAATCATTGTAACAAGAAAATAAATAATTTATGATTTGATCATAAAAATATTTATTTTAGTTGCAAGTTTAGCAAAACACCTACATTTGCATCTCCCGAAACACCATAGGAATATGGAGTGTTTGAGATATGTAATGAAACCTTGTTTGACATGGTACAAATCAAAGGTGTCATTTATAAACTGCCATTATATTTTAAAAGATTAAAGCTTTAGAGACTACCACTTTTACACTGAAAAGAGCACCATCGTGATCCGTTGAAATGACACCATAAAGGTTATGGTTTGGGATAAAACCCAAGTTGTCCTTTCTTAATTTTTGGTATGCTAAGCATAAGTAAGATGTTTACAACCAAAGTCGGATGAGCATGTCTTTGTAGGTTATTTCAAATAACCATTGGTATTCCTCCATAACACAGAGGACAAAAGAGTTTTTCGCTTTAAACGTCAAGTTTCTTGAGAATTTTTTTTTGTAAAAGTTAAGTGGGAGGACATTAGAACTTTGATAAGGTAAAGGAACCTTAGCTAAATGTGCTGAGTTGCGCAGCGCCGGAAATCGTTCCGGAGGCAGCCATAATGCACATAGCTTATGTGCCTCAAAGGTTGTGGTCATAGAGATCTAAGTTCCTATTGAACCAAGTAGGTCGGGTAAACAATCAAATACTAAGATTTGAGAGTAAATCATTGTTGTTTAACAATAATGAACCGACTGCATGCAAAGAAGTGATGATGGGCCCTGGCTCCGTCAAATGGCTTGAAGCCATAAAATCCGTGATAGTTCCATACACGAGAAATCAAGTTTTTTGAACTTGGAAGACCATCCGGAAAGGAGTAAAAACTTATCGGTCGTATTTGGATCTATAAACAAACAAACATGGATGTTTCACATCTATAAAATAGTCAACATGTTGGTAAAGATTTTACGACAATGTTCAAGGAGTTGACTATGACAAAATTTGATCTTTCATAGCGATATTTAGTCTGAACGGATTAATGTAGCAACCACTACATATATTTTAGTATATGGTAGATGAATAAACAAAACAAAGTTCTTATAATAAAATAGTTACCTAGGACGTGTACATGACATGATCCAAAGGGTTTTGTTAATTCGAAGGATGCTAAAAGGGCATGCAGACTTCAATGGTTGAAGTAAGCATCGTGGAGTTAGAATCTTCACCGTGATGAAACTGTTAAAGAAGTTTAATTTCATCAGGAGACAATGAAGATGCTTGCATTTGCAAGAAATTAAGTAGGAGCGCTGAGACACATTTATAATACATTATGTGGAGGACATATTGTTGACTGTAAATGATGTATATTTTATTGACAAAGGTTAAGAATTTCATTTCGATGAAAGACTTGGGAAAAAACTGGAATATTAGGCATGAATGTCTATATGGATACATTGTGACGCTAATATGGTTGTGCCAGACGTATATATATGAGATATTGAATGAGTTCAATATGGAAACAACGAGAAAAGGTTCTTGTGGCATGGAAAAGAATTGAATCAAGGCTCAAGTGTATTAACACTTGATAAGTAAAACAAGATTCAAATGCTTTGACACATGATGAGTGAAATCACAAGAATGTTTTGATCAATCATACCATGATATGTACACATCCAGATATGTCCTATGCTCTAAATATTATGAGCATATACTAGAATGAATCATAAAGATGATCATTGGACGAAAGTAAGGATATTCTTATAATCTTTTGGAAGAATTAAGAATATATTCTATTTGTATAAGAGACAAATAGTTCATTAAAAAATGACACTAGTTCTGTCACAAGATACAAATTAAGTTTATCTCAATTTAAACTATGGGTGGCACAATGTAATGGGAAGGAGATTCCATGACAGATTTGGATGAATTCCAAAGTTAAGACATTGTGACGCATACTACAACAAAAGGCTAAGTATATGCCGTCTATAGTAGCAGCAAAGGAGGGAATTTGTGTCAAGTAGTTTGTTATCAAACTAAGGTGTAGTTCACAATAGGCTAACACTAAAGATATATTGTACGCCAATAGTATCGACATGATTTAACCCCAAGGAACTAAAGGTCACACCAAAAGACCAAATTTATACAATGTCATATCATTAGAGAATGAGTGATGCGTGAAGATGCAAAGACATGCAAATACACACGGATCCGAAAGTGTCAGATCCAGATATTATGTTAACCACTAGCAATCGCGTATATGCAACACCGGAAAGCCATAGGTCTTCAACACGCAAAGTTTTCAAACTATATTATTCACTCTAGTGCAAGTGAGAGACTGAAGGGAATATGCCCGAGAGGCAATAATAAAGTGGTTATTATCTTATCCCTTGTTTATGATAAAAGTTGATTTTGCATGCTATAATTGTATTAATACGGAAACATTAATACATGTGTGTTTAATAAACAAATAGAAGGTTCCTAGTTATGTCTCTCTTATAAACTAGCTCGTTGATTAATAAGATGATCAACGGTTTCCTGATCATGGACATTGGATGTTGTTAATAACGAGGTCACAATATTATTGGAACTATGTGATGAACATTCATCCGAAGTATAGCATTACGATCAAAGTCATTGTTTATATTGCTATAACATCATACGAAGTAATCCTAATCCTTAGACCATGAGATCATGTCAATCACTAACACTAGAAGAGTATCTTGATAACATCAAATGTCACACCATAATAGGGTGACTATAAAGATGGGTCCAATGCTACAAAGGTGTTATGTTGAGGCTCATGGATCAAGAGTGTAAGTTTCCATCCCGATGACAGAGAGATATACTCTGTGCCCTCTCGGTGATATCACATTAGTTATCTTGCAAGCAAGTGATTTGATCACTAGAATGTTATATCACGGGAACAAGAAAAGAGTACATGTCGGTAACAAGATCAAACTAGGTATGGAGATGCCGATGATCGAATCTCGGACATGTAATATATTTCTAGACAAAGGGATTAAGTTACATGCGTATAAGGTTCACACGATCAGAGAAGTCATCGTTGAATGTGTGGGAGTCAGTACGGATCTCCAGGTCTCGCTGCTGATTATTGATCGGAGAGGGGTCTCGATCATGTCTGCATTATTCGTGAACTGTAGGGTGACACACTTAACGGGTACCGACACTATTCAGAGCAAATAATATGTCAGAGAAAGAAAAAGAAAACGCAGGAATTTATTTCACTAGACACAGGAATTGTTTCAGTTGAAATTGCTGAAACTGGTTCTGCATGTGAAATTGAAATATTGTAAGGTTTTTTTTGTGAATGTTTGTTAATTAATGTAATTGACAAAATTCTGAATAAATAAATAAAAGGATATTTATTTAAAGAAAGATTACATTAAATTTGGTGGAAATTTAATGGGAATTTGAGTGGAGAAAATAGAGGGTCATCTTTATGTGAGTGGAGCTTCCACCACATGAATGAGGGGGAGGTGGGGGCACCCTTTATGGCCGGCGGCCATGCCCCCTTGGGCTGCCCCCTCCCCTATATAAGGAGCACCTCCTTCTCCTCTACTGTCGGGGGGATAACCCCTGGTAGGGTCACGAGGGGTGAAACGTAGCATAGACGGGCAGGCTCCGAGTGAAGAAGAAACCATGCCGAGTAAGAACGGCCGGGAGAGCGAAGCGTGTGCGGCCGACGAATGAACTATGTCGGCCCGCATAAGAGAAAGTTGTTATTCTTGCAGGAACCAACGAGCCGAGTCTACTGAGGAGGGGTCGAGTCGGATAGGACGCGTGGCACCTTTCCGAGTAAGTTTCAGGAGGGACCATAGCAAAGCATGGTCAAAAGAGAAGGGCGACGACGGGTGACACAAAAGGAGCCGGGTGACGCCCAAAGCAAACGCTGACGTACAAAGTTACAGCATGACGCCAAAAGGAATAGGAGGCAGCATACCAGAAGACCGTTAGCTGTCAAGCTTTGTGGACTGGGGCATTGGGATTAGGGCAAGCCCATGATCCGGCCCACATTGTAGGGACCAAGATCCAAACAGTAAACCCTAGAACCCAAAGGAGTATAAGCTAGCTAGCGCTGCCTATATAAGAGGGGGCATAGTTGTAGTAGAAAGAGGTTGGACCAAGTAAGGGAACTAGGGCACATACCACTAGTTCATACAGCTCAAGGAGCACCTGTAATTCTCTGGTATCAATCAAATCGCTGAGTGTGGAGAGTTCATCTTGTTCTTCATGCATGGATCGACCGTGCACTCCCTCCCCGGTGACCACAAGCACCCATTCAGCCCCAACTTAAGCCTACCCATGGCATCTGCCGTGCCACCACCACGACAGTTGGCGCCCACCGTGGGGAAGAAGCAGGTGCTTGATGGATTCTTCATACGGACGGGCAACATCATCGCCAAGACCGGCGAGCGCGTCTACTCCGGCCTCATCCAGAGGTTTGGAGCGCTCAACTTCGTCAGCGACAACGCGGGCTGCTTCGGGACCAAGCCGTTACCTAGGGGCGGTCGCTTCATCAAGTTTGGCGAGCATCAGGTCTACGTCGCTGTGCGCGTGGAGCGCGCATATCCGGAGCGCGTCGTCCAGGCGTCGGATCCACCAGCAGTTCCTATCACTCGAAAGCTTCACCAACTCGTCTCCGTGGAGGTAATGATGACATCCTATAACTCAGCAGCTCCACCTATAGTTCCGGTAGTGAATGAGAATGTTGAGGGACGAAATCATGAGGAAACACCAAGGGTTGCAAGAACAGCAAAGGCACCACTGGAAAAACCAGAAAAAATATCCAGGAGTAAAAGGGCTAAGGAGCTGCAGGAAGCAATAGATAAGTTGGCAGAACCAGTAGCACAGGCAACTGACCCGACACGTGTGCAAGCCGAGTTGGAGGAAGCTAGGATAAAAGTTCTGGACAAAGCCAAGGAATTAGCGTAGTTACAGCAAGATGTGGATATCACGATCCGAGAGCTCAACTCGGCAAATCAAGCCAAGGGCGGGAAGACCCGGCTTGATGCGACAAGATTAAGAGGAAGAAACCTCAATGAAGAGCTGGCTGATGCAACATCAAAAATAACGCCAGAGAACAGCAACGAAACAGCTATGCGGCCAACATATAATACAGCAGCAGCTAATTTGCGAGCAGCAGAAGCAGCAATGGAAGAATTACCCCATTTGGAGGGAGAAGAAAAGAAAAGACAACAAGAACGAGTCAATGAACTAGTGAGAGCAGCTAGCATGCTGAATGAAGCGTATTACAGAGAAAATCCAGGAATAGCAGGAAGGTCACAACTGGTTCACTCGGCGACTCCTGTTCCAAAAAGATCGGCAGGGCACACGACATCCTCACCCGGAGCGGCGCCAAGGACGAGAAAGGAAAAAGTGTGGTTTTAGGAAGAAACAAGCAGATGATTCCTATGACCTGATGGCTCAGGGAAACCCGGCGCATGCACAGGGAATGAGAAGGAATAATGCCCAAAGAAATGAAAACCAGGAAAATGCAGGCCGAGAAAGGAAAACAGGGCAAAGAAACGATAATGGAGGGCAGAATTTTGCGCCTCAACCTAGGCGTGGAAATCACTCTGTAGGAGGAGGAAATCCAGCGCCAAACACGGCACCAGCTCAACCCGAAAGAAGACAGCAAAGCACGGGAAAGTCAGCCCAACAGCCTGCAGACCCGAACGCTAATAAGTACAATGATGGTTACTCGGCAATGGTGAATGACGGGTATGAATTGCCGGATCACGCATATCAAGCGATGGGAGCTAGACTCGGAGGTAGGAACCTTCAGCCGGATGATGCGAGATTGAAGCTTGACCAAATAAAGATGGCAGAACTGATCGAATCGCAAGGTCCCCAGGGTCCACCATGTTTTAGCCCAAGGATCATGAAGGAGCCACCTGTACCAAATTTCCAGCTGACCAGAGGAACAAAAACGTACGATGGAAGCACAAAGCCAGAAGACTGGCTCATAGATTATGGAACTGTTGTGAAGATCGCACAAGAAAATTTGAGATGGGCAGTACGGTATGTACCACAAATGCTAGAAGGACCAGCTCGGGTATGGCTGAACAATTTGCCACCCGGAAGCATTAACAGCTGGACCGATTTTCAAGACGCTTTTGTGAGCAATTTCACAAGCACTTACAAGAGGCCGGATCGCCCACAACAACTGGCAATGTGCAAGCAAAGACCAAATGAAACAGATAGAGAGTTCCTCATGAGATGGTGCACAATGTGCAACTCTTGTGAAGGAGTAATCGAGTCGCAGGCAATCCCTTGGTTTGCACAAGTGAAAGGACTATATCTTCCCATGATGTTTTTGGTGTTAATGATAATCCCAATTGTGTTTTTAATTGTGCGCTTGAGTTTTAGGGGAAACGTTGTTGATGTCTCCTTCTATTGTGGTGGATGCTCTCTTGGGATCTCTTGAAGACGGTGGCCCTTTTAGTTTTCTCCTAGTTTCTCCCCGGTTGTTGTTTTTAGGTCACCGTACTATTAAGAGGGGGTCCATCTTGGAAGGCTGTGGGAAATCTCTTGTTCTTGCACAAACCTATATGCACCGCCACAGTCATCCCACTATTCCGTGAGAGAGAGCGTGTTCCTGTTCTGTTGGAGCCTTCTGTGTCTCACCGGAACTTCCGGCCTGGCGCCGGAAGTTCCGCTCAGGCTTTTTCTGTGGGCTTTTCTAAGCTTTATTCCGACGCTAGTTCTGCCCCAAGTTCTGGTGGTGAATCAGCAACCTTCTGTATGAAGCTTTCTATTTGCCGGAACTTGGGCCGGAACTTGCGTTGGAACTTGTCCTGCCAAAAGGTCCTGAGCGGAACTTCCGCCCAGACGTCGGAACTTCTGGCCAGATTTGGTTCGCGACCCAGAAATTCCGCCCCTAGTTCCGCTCCAAGTTCCGGTGGTGGCCCAGTAACCTTCTGTTTTGAAGTGTTCGATTTGCCGGAACTTGGTTGGAACTTGCGTCGGAAGTTCACCGGAACTTTCGGTCTGTTTGGACCGAAACTTCCGGTTGCGCTTCTGGAGCGGGCGTCAACGGTCTGATGACCGTTGGAGCCAGGCTGGGCGGAACTTCCGGCCTCTCACCGGAACTTCCGGTGAGGTCGCGGGGGCTGTAACGGTTCAGCGCGAGGGGGCCTATTTAAGGCACCCCTCTTCTTCGTCCCACTTGCTCTCGAATTTTTCTCTCTCCTCCATTAATGCTTGAGCTTCACCTCACTAGATCTCTCTCTCTAGCCACTCAAATGACTTGATCTTTTGAGAGGTGAGGGAGGTGACCTAGATCTACACTTCCACCAAAGAAGATTTGATTTCCCCCACCCATCCTTTGTGGATCTTGTTGCTCTTGGGTTTCTTGAAACCCTAGATGGTGTAGGGCATCCTTGGATCTAAGGCTTGTGTTGTAAAGCCTTGAGGTGTCGTTGAGGGCCTCCAATTGAGTTGTGGAGCCTTCCCCTCAACCTTGGTGTAAAGGTTTCGGTTGGAGCCTTCAAGGTCACCGGTTAGTGGATTGTGAGGCTTCCTTTGTGGGGGAGCTCACCGGAGAAGAAGGTTAGGCCTTTGTGGCGCTCGGGTGACCTTGTGTGGCCCCGACACCTCTCCAACGTTGACGTAGCTCCTTGGGAGTGAACTACGGGAATTACATCTCCGTGTCCCCGCTCCGGTTACTTCGTTCCCTTCCTTTACTTCTTGCTATTTACCATTTTTGTGGTTGGTGTTTGTTTTCTTGCATTTAGGTTGTTCACTTAGTTGCATCTCTAGATAACTTCCCTTCTCGTTTACCCTAAAAGTGAGAAACAAATTAAAATTGGGTAGATGCCTATTCACCCCCCCTCTAGTCGTATCAAGTCGGTACTTTCAATTGGTATCAGAGCCAAGGCTCTTATTTCGGGCTTTACCGCCTAAGAGACTATGGCCAACGAAGGGGGTAGTGAAACCAAAAAATCCAAGAACTTGGAAACTATGGATGACCTCAAGAAATTGGAGTCGTCCATGATGTCCAAGTTTGAGGAAATGATGACTATCTTGCAGTCTCTCAAGCCAAACCCCATGGTTGCTCTTGACACACCCCAACCCACCGAGGTTCCTCCCACCGTTACGGTGTCCGCCCCCGGGGTAACTCCCACGGTCGCACCACTCACTTGGGACTTGGTTTTGTTGTTCAAACCTCTACCAAGGTTCCAAGTGAGAACATCGAGGAGCCCGAGAACCCAACTTCCAAAGAGGAAAATGGAGGAAAGGAATACTCAGCGGTACCCCCACCGCCGAAGTACACTCCGGATCCACCCATTCCCATGCCACACATTATACCTCAAGGAGCACCACCCATGCTAGATACTTCTAATTTCGCCAATTAGCAATATCTAATGCGCTCACATATTTCCAGCTCTTCTATTGAGTTAATGAGGATTGTGGAGGATGGATTCTCTCCATATGACCCAAATAAGTTGACACGAGGTGAAGTGGTGGACAAGCAACTCAATGCCATAGCTTTGGGAATGATTCAAAAGGCCTTGACTCCAAAGGATTTTGCTCCCATTCGCCAATTCGACACCGCCAAGGGAGCTTGGGATCAACTCACCGAGCTCTTTGTTGGGAATGCAAGCATCCAAAGCTCCAAGTTTGATGAAATCAACAACAAGTGCGATGGTTTCGCAATGCAAGATGATGAGACCCCCGAAGACATGTATAGGCGCCTTTAGGTCCTTTGTTCCACTATGAGGGACCTTGGAGCCCACTATGTTGATGACAAGTTTATGAAGAGGAAGTTTATCCAAGATCTCCTTCCGTTTGAAGAACAAAAGCTCAACTCTATCAAGGGAAGAACCAACTTTCACCTAATGACCTCCCAAGAAGTCTTGAGTGAAGCAATTGCCATGACTATTGCCAAGAAGAACGCGGAGTCCGCTCGAGCTAGGGCCATTGGGTCAACCAAAGTGAATCTTGCTTTGAAGGCCAAGGCTATTGAAGTTGATGACGATGATACATCAAGTGAGTGGTCTCAAGAGGATCTCAAATGTGCCTTCAACGAACATCTTGCTGTAGCTTCAAGGGCCTTTTGGAACAAGTCCGGATTCAAGTCAAGATCAAGGGACAACTCAAGATTCAACTCACCCAACAAGTCTCCCAAGGCAAGGTCGTGCTACAATTGCAACTACAAGAGTCACTTCGTGGCCAAGTGTCCCTTTGAGAACCATGAAGACAATGGTGGTCATCTCATTCGCAAGATCAAGTCAAGACCTCCTCAACCCTTGAACAAGAACTACGCCGTCAAGAACGTCACTAACAAGGAACGAGCAATTGTGGTCCATGAAGAATACCTTTCGGGCATGGATGAAGATGATGATGATGAAGTTCATGGTGGAGAGATTGTGGGAGTTGCTTCTATTGCGACTACCTCAAATCTATGTCTATCCCTCTTCGACTCGCCAAATGAAAATGTCATCTCCTCCAACCAAAAGTGCTTCATGGCCAAGGCCATCGAGGTAACACCAAAATCCACTCCTCAACCTATCTCTAGTGAGCCTTCTTCTCTTGATCTTGTTGGTCTAGAGGTGAAGAAAGAGATGATTGACATGTGTGAATTTGTTGCTACCTTAGATGAAGAAACTAAAACTTGTTTTGAGTCCTTGCTTGCACAACTTGACAATGCTAGGGATGCCTTAGATGAAAAGGAAGAACTTCTTGACTTGCTAAGTAAAAATGAAAGAGATGCCGCTGATGAAATTGCTTCTCTCACTCAAAGTCTTGAGGATGAACAAAATATGAGAATTAATCTTGAAGAAAATGTGTCTAAGCTTGTAAATGATCATAACAACGCCTTGTGCTCTATAATTAAAGAACATGATCATGCTCTTGCTTTGATTAAGGTTCTCAAGAAAGAAAATGTGGAGTTTGTGGGTGGTCATGATAGGACTCAAAAGGATCTTGAGAAATTCAAAGAGGAACACAAAGCCTTGGAGAGTAAATTCTCAAATCTTTTTGAAGCCCATGAACAGCTTCAAACTTAATTAACTTGTGATCTCGCTAAGTCTTCCGCTGTGCAAATTATAGACTTGTCTATAAGTCCTAACCCTTGTTGCAAGCATGAGGATATCATAGAGGAAGTCAAGGTGTTGAAGGATCAACTTGCCCAGACTAAGAAGAAGAAGAAGAAAAATAACAAGGGCATGGCCCAAGGGGTACCAAATGTCCTAACCCTCTTGCAAAGTGACAACTTTGCCAGAAAGAACAATCCCTCTTATATTCTTTGAAAATCATATGATGGTCATGTATATGCTAGATATGTGGGAACTTCTTATACGCATGATTATCATTGGGCCATTTGGGTGCCAAAGGCTCTTGTCACTAACAAAAGGGGACCCGTTGCAAAATGGGTACCTAAAACCAAAGCTTGATTTTCTTGTAGGACTATGCTTCCGGTGGATCAAAATGGGTGCTTGATAGTGGTGCCACGAGTCATATGACCGGAAGCAAGTCTATCATGACCGAGATGAGGCCCAATATTGCCAACACAATGGTCTCCTACGGTGACAAAACAAGCTCTCAGGTTTTGGGTTTTGGCAAAGTGGTGGTAACTCCGGACGTATCCTTGGTTGACATCATGCTTGTCAAAACTCTTGGTTACAACTTACTCTATGTTCGTGCTCTTGCTCTTATGGGTCTTTCTTATTTCTTTAATACTAATACCGTGGTCCTCATGTGGAGCAAGTCTCTCAAGGTGGCTTTTGTAGGATATGTAGAACATGACTTGTATGTGGTGGACTTTTCAGGGATCACTACTCCTCATGCTCTATGTCTCTATGCTAAAGCTGACAAGGTCTGGTTGTGGCATCGCTGCCTAGCCCATGTTAACATGAGAACTTTGCAAAGACTTCACTCCGAGGGCCACATCCTTGGAATTAACGATGTTTCTTTTGCCAAAGATCGTGTTTCCAGGGCTTGTATTGAAGGGAAGATGCATGAAACTCCTCACAAAGCACTCAATCAAATCACTACCGAGAGGTGTTTGGAGCTCTTGCATATGGATCTCTTTGGTCCTCCCTCTCATGATAGCCTTGGAGGCAAGAAGTATTGCTTGGTTATTGTGGATGATTTATCAAGATACACTTGGGTGTTCTTTTTCAAGTACAAGAGTGAGACTCAACAAACGGTCATCGATTTTGCTAATGAGGTTCAACGGAAGCACAATGCAACTATTTTCTCAATTAGAAGTGACAATGGCACCGAGTTCAAAAACTATACCTTGGATGAGTTTCTTAGTGATGAAGGAATCAAGCATCAGTACTCCACTCCCTATACCCCTCAACAAAACGGGGTTGCCGAAAGGAAGAATTGCACTTTGATGGATGCGGCTCGGTCTATGCTAGCTGAGTTCAAGTCTCCATACAACTTTTGGGCCGAGGCCATCTCCACCGCTTGCCATGCAACCAACCGGATTTATCTCCGCAAGAAAAAGAACAAGACCCCCTATGAACTTCTCACCGGGAAAAAGCCTAACGTTAGTGCAGCATCCCATTTGTCTAACAACTGTAATGCTACTTGGTCTAGTAATATAATGGCTACTTCCTACATATAATTGTTGCATCATCATTATATCATGCTCATGTCATCATGCCACCTTGCATTTGAGCATCATATAAAACCCTTTTTGTGTTGGTTCTTCTCTCATATGCATTGTAAATTGTATTTGGTTCTTGATATATTGTTTAAATGCCCAAGTTGAGTTGGGGGCATATCTTTTATTCCACTCCACCACCTTTATTTCACCACCTTATAATTCCACCATCCAACTAAATATGAGCTTTGCACTTTATTGGGTTTTACCTCTAGCTCATGTGGGTTGGGATGGATCCAATTCTATCTCCACATGCTCTCATATATGCACCATATTGTTTCCACATTATTGGTTTATGAGAGCCACATGGCCACCTTTGCATGCCTTGTGAGTGGAACCCTTTTCTAGCTTTCATATGTGTTGTTTTGGGGTTATTATCATGTTGGGATATTTTTGGGACTATTAAACATCTAGTGGAATATACACACTAGCATGTCCCATTTTTATTCAAATATGGTCATTCCCTTCTACTCCACATGGAACATTCTATAATTCTTTTGCTTGGCCTTTATTCCACTTCTGGGGAATGCATAAGAATAATGCCATGCTATTATTTTTGTTTTCACAAGGATTTAACCAAGGCATTTATTAATTTGCATGAGCCATGCAAGAGTACCATCACCTTTAGCCATTTGCTTGTCTCTTGGTTTATTTGGGTTTTCTCTTTATGAGGCCATATCCATCCATCACCTCTATCCCTCGCTTCCACTCCTTTGATCTTGTTTGAGTTGCTAAACCCTATACCTTAATCACACCCCTCTCTAGCTAACTCTAATCACACCCTCACCTTCCTCTCCTTTCACCCTCCATCCATGCATGATCAAGGGTGATCATAGCTAAGCCCTACCCTAAACCTCACCCCTCTCTCTAACCCTAAGCTTAATCCCTCGTCTAACCCTAGTTACACCCACCTCACCCTTACCTCTCAGCTATGCCGAGCCTCCCCATGCTGGACCCACCTGGCCCTCTCTCCCTGGCCCACACCCGAAGCTACCAAAACCCTAGCCCGAGCCTCCCTCCTACCCTAGCTCTCTCTCTCTCTCTCTCCCTCTCTGTTTTCTCTCTGCCGTGTGACCCCACCAGCCCGAGCCTCCCCACCGTCCTTGCCGTCCCCACCGTGTAGCCCTACACCCCTGCCGAGCCGGTCATGCACGTGAGGGTGGAGAGAAAGGGAAAAAGGTGGCCACCCGACCACCTTTTCCACCCCGAGCCCCCACGCCATCTACCCCTCTCTCCCGTCCTTATCTACTCCCTCTGGCCTCTCCCAGATCTCCCTAGGGTCGTGCCCATCTTCTTCTTCCTCCCCATCTACCCCACCACCGTCTACCCGGCCGCCGCTCTCGGTGTCGCCGTCCAGCTACAGAACAAGGAGGCGGGCGTGCAAACGCCGGTGTCGGGGAAGACCACGACCGTCTTCTGCGTCGCCCTGTACACGGCAACGAGGAGGAGGCGAAACAGGCCACCGGAACCAGCGTCGCCGAAGCGAAACCCTAGCTCCGCCCGGTGTCTGCCTCGTCGCCGATCGACCGCTCCCCTGCCCGAACCAACCGCACCAACATCCTCCCGGTGAGCTGCTGAGCCTCCCTGACATCCCCTCCCTCGCTGATACCCTCTGATCGCACTGGTCACTCCATCGAACGCCCTCGGTGCGCCGGCGTCGTGTTCGGTTCCTCTCGCCGTGGCGTCGCAGAGGCTCATCTAGCCGCCTAGCCACTCCCTGTCAGCAACCTCACCCCACCGCAGTGGTCTCCGCCGCCTGCGCGTACGCACCGCGTCGCGGGATCGAGCCCCACCGCGCCGTTTGTTCCCGTCAGTTTCGTCAGAGAGAACGAGAAGAGAAATAGTGCACGGGCGCCCTTTTGCGCATACCCCCCCCCCCCAAACCTTTTTTTCCTCAACCCGCGGTCCAACCAGTCCCACTTGTCAGCCTCTCTGACTTTTTGCAAAAAGGTACCCCAGAGTCCAGTACCTCAACCCGCGAACCCTGGCTCTGCCGCGTGGCCTCAGCTCGCCAGCTCAGCGCAGGCCCCACCCGTCAGTGACTGTGGCTGGGACTGTCTGAGTATAAAAAGGTTTTCTGTTTTCTGTTTTTAATTTAAATCTTTTCAAATTATTTTTTTAATTCAAATTTAAATCTGTTTTAATATAACTTTTAAAATATGAATTCAAATAATACAAATAATATATGTTTTTGAATCAGAAAAATGTGAGGATTTCAAATATGCCATTAAAAATATTATTTGAACATTTTAAATTTCGAGTTGATTAAAATTACAACAAAATGCCCTTTTGCCTTAATTAATTAATAACTTTTGTTTTATAACTCCAAATTTGACAAATGATATGTCTAAAATGATTAGCTCGACAAGACCTTTCTGGTTATGCATTCCTTGTTCTGTTTTGCAGCATGCATCATATAAATATAATGTAATCAGCAACTAATATGAGGATAAAATGTGACCCAAACTCAATAAAATGCTTGTTTCTTGTATTCTACACCTCACCCTTGCCATGCTACTTTATTGCCATGCAAATTGTGCATCATTCATCATGGCATGATTGTTTGCTTGTCGCATTTTATTCTTATGCTTGTGCACTTTATTTATGTTGGCCCTTGTTTGTTTGGTTCTTCTTCGAATAGACGCCGAGCAGGGGATATATCAAGAAACCCAGGAGCACTACCCAGATCCTTCTCTCGCTTCAACTGAGCTGTCAGGCAAGCACTACCACATGCTTGCATACATATAGTACCTATTGCCTCTATCTTATTCTTGCATCATTTAGTCGCGATTGCATTAAACTGAATCCCAAGTATTGCATAGCCTTTACTTTTAAACCCCACCAAAGCTTGTTCCTCCATCCCATGAGCCATTACTAAAGGAGTTGTTTGAGCCATGCGAGTCGTAGAACAGCATGTGTAGGGTATGTGAGTGTTTGACGGATAACGAGGTACCTAAACAACTTAACCTGAGTAGTAACGGGATAACTAATGAAAGTGGCACCGGTGAGCAATATCTGCTATTTGGTTTTTCATGCTCACTTGTGTCCCGTAGGACCCCGAGTACTTGATTCCTGTTCCTTGAATATTCGCGCTATCCACATCCGGGAGGATTATGGGACCCCCCTGAGCCAGAGCTTGATTCATTCTTATTTCTTGAGGCCACAAACTAGTTTGAGGTTTTATTTACTATCCTGCACTTATGCCATGCTTTACTGTTTTATTTAAATTGTGTGAGGTACTGCACCTGTACTGTTTAGGATCGGGACACGTTTTCGCGATATCGACAAGCCCAGTCACACTCTCGGGTTCCCAGTCGTTTACAGCCGTCCACCCAAACCTTGAGTCCGTTTCGGAGTCAGCTAACTTCGTTGCGGGTAGCTTAATGGGGTGGCCCCCTGAAATATTTCTGAATCTGGTGATTGCTTTGTCATGAATGCCTCGTTGGGTTTTGATTTGGTTTTTCCGAGGTTGATCGAGTGTGTGTTGCTATTTGTGCACCCCTGCAGGATAAAACTTTCTGAAAGCCGTGTCCGCGGTTATGGACGACTTGGATCACAGTTTCTTGATCATAGACAAGTATAACTAAAGTACCGCTTTTAATTTGACTAAGTAACTGACTAGTAAATAGTGCAACACTCATGGAATGGATAATAAAACTGCCAACGGATGGGGGGTTGTTCGTCCGCTTCCTCGTTGGTAAGCGAGGAGGAGGATGGATCTGTTAATATTACTGTTATAACTGTTGTTATTAATTCCCGGACATCCGTCTATCTTTGGTTAGGCGGATGGTTAGCGAGTTTCTATAGAACTGTTAAGGTTTATCTTTTGCTGCAATTGCGTCATCCCAGGTTGTGTCCCCTTTAGAGGCATAAAGACTTGCTGAGTACCCCTAGGGTCTCACACGATAAATTATTTGATTCAGATGAACAGGTACACTCACGAGATGGATACTGGGTGGAGGAGACGGACGATGTGGGCAACGATCATTCGGTGTAGAGATTCCGGGAACGGGGATCCGTGAGATCTGTGGGCGGGATGTGTTTATTTATGGGGCATCTTATGCCGATTTGCTTCTTATCCGTACTCGAATCTTGTTTGCCGCTTCCGCCTGATACTCTGATGTTTGATGTATGAGGAGATATCCTAAACTATTATATCTATCTAGGATATTTGGATCTTGCCGTATGGCGTTGCAATATTTCTATTTCTTTTAGATGGAATGGCTCTGATGTACTATTGTATGGTGGCTTGCATACATACTCATCTGTGTATGTAGTTGATCCCTTCGCCTGCCGATTACGCCGCCCGTTCTTGTCCCGATGTTTGGAAATGGTTGGGACGGCAGAAAGGTCTACCTGTGAGTGGCATTTGGGCCCCACCGTACTATTTCAACCATTTCCGCTCATCCAGGCTTGTAACTAGGAGCGTAATTCACCGAGGTAGTTACAATTGGTATCAGAGCCATCCCGCCCTTCAGGGTCTCGGCCAAATGGTCGTTGTCAGTCTAGCAAATATTTTTGGTAGCTATGTATACTAGGGAAAAACAAAACGTGAGAGTAGGACTGCTTCCATTTTTCTTCTTACCCACCCACCCACCCTTTTCTGGTAAGGAAGTGTAACGTTTTCAATCCTCTTCTTAAAATTCAAACTAGGATTCACGTGTTCTGGGTTTCCGTAGTACCATAGGTTGTGTGTGTGTGTGTAATTCCTTGTCTATCTGTTGCATCCAAGTTGTTATCACAATCGGCCTTTTGGTTATCAACTGTTGGTACATTCCATACCGACAGGCTTTTGCAAACCGACGCGATCTATCTGATTCGTTGTATACCGCCGCGATCTGTCTTACTCTTTGTTATCCGACGTTATCTTGTTTGGGGTGTTCGTTTCCGTAGTTACTAATCTTTAGGTTCATCGTGAGAAGAAGGGGTTAGGATATGTGTTCTACTTATTCATGTGCGGAGTAATGATTTGAGTGCGGGATGGAGTCGCGACCATACCACTACTCTTATCATTCGCTTTGGTATATTGAATTGGTAAAGTCACTAATCTTGATTCGTTAAGTGATTTTGCGCATCTACTGGTATTTTAATGCCGAAATTTGCGGAAATTTTTTCTTTGATATATCTGTGTACCACACTCCTTTTCAGTCGTGTGCGATATGCTTAATATCTTCTAGGTGCTTTGAACTTTGTTGATATTTTAATATCATCTTAGTAAATTGTATCCTTTAATCTTGGTTAATTCCATCTTAGTACTATTTTGGATTATTATTATTCTCCATTATAGTACTGACTTGTGTTTTATATCAATCACAGGATGGCACCACCACGCCGTTCTGATGAGGACATTCCACCTGAACTGGGGTCTGCGTTGTCAAACATCGCCAATGCCTTGGCAGCAATGCAGCAGAACCAGCAGCGTTTTGAAGAGAGTGTTCGGAGGAATGAGTTTGCTCCGCTACCTCCACCTCCCAAGCGAGGAGACATCAAAAGCTTCCTGAAGTTCAACCCACGCCAATTTGATGTGTCTGATCAACCACTTGATGCTGATGATTGGTTGCGTGAGATGTCAAGACTACTAACGACTGCAGATGTTCCTGAGCAAGAATGGGTAAAGTGTGCCACGCACCTTATGAAGGGAGATGCAGCTCTCTGGTGGGAGAATTACCTGAAGGCAAACTGCATTGGTTTTCAGCCTACTTGGGAACAGTTCACTGGAGCCTTCAAAGAGCAGTATCTGTCAGAAATTGTCATGGAGAGGATGAAGGAAGTGTTTCTCAACCTCAAGCAGGGCAATGATAATGTCAATACCTACATCAGGAACTTCATGAACCTTTCTCGTTATGGTGGCGATGAGATCTCTGATGACAAGAAGAAGCAAAAGAGGTTCCGGCAAGGGCTCAATGCATCGATTAAATATGCAATCACACATGCAAGGCCGGCGTCTTTTCTAGAACTTCAGCATACAGCTCTGCAGGAAGAAGCAAGTAAGCAAGTGTTTGAGGAGTCAAAGAAACACAACCGCGATGCAGCAAGCCCTTCAGCTATGTCAACTCCTTCTAAGCGTCGTGTTTGGGTTCCTAACACCCCACCGTCGCTCCCGGCTCCACCAAGACCTTCAAGCTACGCGGCAAGGCCACCAAACTTCCTCACTGCTGCTCCCAGGGGCTACAACCACCACTACCCTGGAGCGCCTGGCGGAGTCCCTGGCTACGTTGCTCCACGTCCACCTGGGGCTTGTTTCACTTGTGGAGACACTGGGCATCAGTACTGGAACTGTCCGATGAAAAACAAAGCTCTTCCTCCACCACCTCCAAGATCTGCGGCAAGCTCTCCTATGGTTCGTGCACCACCACCTCGGGCTCTCAACATCAACACCAAGCTAGGGTCTACTGTTGCTCGTGCCAACTGTGTCAACGCCACTCAAGCTGAGCATACACCTGGAGTTGTGATGGGTATGCTTCCCGTTAAATCATTCCCTGCAGGAGTTTTGTTTGATTCTGGTGCTTCGCATTCTTTTGTTTCGCATAAGTTTGCGCATGAGCATGATTTGGATATGGTTCCCTTATCACGTCGTCTGGTGGTACAATCTCCTGGTTCAAACACGAGGGCTGCTCATATCAGCCATGGCAATCAAATTGAGATTGGTGGCTCTTCGTTCTCGGCGTCCTTAATTGTTCTGGGCAATTCTGACATTGATGTCATCTTGGGCATGGATTGGTTGACAGCAAATGCAGCTGTGATTGATTGTGCTGAATGCTCGGTTTCTCTGAAGATTCCTGAAGGCCATATAGTCTATTCTCCAAGTCTGACTCCTGCTATCCAGCTTTTCTCTTTGGCGGCTCTGAATGATGATGCTATGGAAGCTATTCAGAGTGTTCCGATGGTCTGTGAGTTCCCAGATGTCTTTCCTGAAGAGTTGCCGGGTATGCCTCCGGATCGTGAGGTTGAGTTTGTAATTGAGCTTGAACCTGGAACGGCTCCTATCTCCAAGCGGCCTTATAAAATGGGTCCTGCTGAGTTGGCTGAACTCAAACGTCAGCTTGATGAACAAGAGAAGTTGGGTTTCATTCAACACAGTACTTCTTCTTGGGGTAGCCCAACAATCTTTGTGAAGAAGCGAGACAGGACTGATAGACTTTGTGTTGACTATCGGGCTCTTAATGCTAAAACCATCAAGAATAAATATCCCCTTCCACGGATTAATGATCTCTTCGATCAGCTAGCTGGAGCTATGGTATTCTCTAAGCTTGACTTGAGAAGTGGTTATCACCAAATCAAGATTCGCAAGGAAGATGTTCCTAAAACAGCTTTCACCACCCGCTATGGCCTGTATGAGTACACGGTCATGTCTTTCGGTCTCACCAACGCACCTGCCACCTTCTCGAGGCTCATGAACTCGGTTTTCATGGAGTATCTTGATAAGTTCGTTGTGGTCTATAAGGATGACATCCTAGTCTATTCTAAGTCAAAGGAAGAACATGAAGAACACCTTCGGTGTGTCCTAAACAAGCTTCGTGAGAACCGCTTGTATGCAAAGTTCTCCAAGTGTGAGTTTTGGTTGCCTCAAGTAACCTATCTTGGTCACGTCATCTCTGCCAAGGGCATTGCAGTCAACCCGGAAACTGTGAAGACAATTGTTGAATGGCTTCCTCCTGTTAATGTCAAAGAAGTGCGGAGTTTCCTTGGTTTGGCTAGTTATTGCCGTCGCTTCGTTCAGAACTTTTCGAAGATAGCGAAGCCTCTTACCGATCTCCTCAAGAAAGGCAAGAAATATCTTTGGACTCCTGCATGTCAAGCAAGATTTGAGACACTCAAAGAGAAGCTCACTTCCACACCAGTCTTGGTTCCTCCGGATACATCTAAGCCTTTCCAGATATTCTGTGACGCCTCTTTGCAAGTATTGGGTGCGGTCCTTATGCAAGAAAAACAAGTTGTTGCATATGCCTCTCGACAGTTGAAGACGCATGAGATCAACTATCCTACACATGACCTCGAGCTCGCAGCAGTTGTCTTTGCTTTGAAACTATGGAGGCACTACTTGCTTGGCAACCGTTGTGAAATCTTTTCTGATCACAAGAGTCTGAAGTATATCTTCACTCAGCCTGATCTCAACCTTCGGCAAAGGAGGTGGATTGAAGCAATCAATGACTTCGATTTGACAATCAACTACACTCCGGGCAAAGCTAATGTCATGGCCGATGCTCTCAGCCGCAAAGCTTATGTCAATAACCTCATGATGGAAGAACAACAACCTCTCTTGTGCGAGGAATTCCGTCAGCTCAACCTTGAAATTGTGGAACAAGGGCATCTCCTGAACCTTCTGGCTACTCCTCTCTTGGAAGAAAAGGTTCGTTCCATTCAGCTTGGTGATCCGCACACCAAAAAGATCATCTCAAAACTTCAGCTTCCGAGGTATGAGTCCTTCCACGTCGATGATCAAGGCACTCTTTTCTTTGAACACCGGATGTTTGTTTCGAACTACCCGGGTTTGAGAGAGCAAGTTCTCAAGGAGGCGCATGACTCTGTTCTTTCTATCCACCCTGGTAGCACAAAGATGTACATGGACTTGAAAACATAATATTGGTGGCCGGGATTGAAACGATATTGTGCCAAGTATGTCTCGGAGTGTGATGTCTGCCGCAGAGTGAAAGCTGTCCATCAGAAACCTTACGGTCTTCTACAGCCATTGAAACCCCCGGAATGGAAATGGGACAAAGTAGAGATGGACTTCATCACTGGTTTTCCAAGGTCGCAGAAGGGCAACAATGCAATCTTTGTTGTCATTGACAGGCTTTCTAAAGTGGCTCACTTCTTCCCCGTCAAGGAAACAATTTCTGCAATTCAGTTGGCTGATATCTATATCAACAGAATTGTCTCTCTGTATGGGGTTCCGCTTGAGATCATTTCAGACCGTGGGAGCATCTTCACTTCCAAGTTCTGGGAAAGTTTCCAAAATGCTTTGGGAACAAAATTGAACTTCAGCACAGCTTACCACCCTCAGTCGCAAGGACAAGTTGAAAGGATCAATCAGATTCTGGAGGATATGCTTCGTGCTTGCGTCATCTCTTTTGGCATGAAGTGGGAGGAATGTCTTCCTTATGCTGAATTCTCTTACAACAACAGCTTCCAGAAAAGTCTAAAGATGGCACCATTTGAGGCTCTCTATGGCCGCAAATGCAGAACTCCGATTGGTTGGTCGGGTGCAGGAGAAAGAATATGGTTTGGCCCTGACATTGTAACTCAAGCGGAGGAGAAGGTGCACATCATTCTTGAAAATCTGAAAATTGCTCAAAGTCGCCAGAAGAGCAATTATGACAGAAAGCACACGGACATGGTGTATGTCCCTGGTGATCTCGTTTACCTTCGTGTCACTCCCATGAAAGGCATGCACCGTTTTGGTATCAAAGGAAAGCTGGCTCCTAGATACATCGGTCCATTCAAAATTCGTGGAAGAAGAGGAGAAGTTGCTTATGCTCTTGAGCTCCCGGAAAAACTCAAGGTCCATGATGTTTTCCACATCTCTCAACTCAAGAAGTGCTTCAAGGATCCCGGCAGGACCGTGGATCATGAGCTTATCAATATCCAAGAAGACCTGTCTTATCAAGAACACCCCACAAAAATCCTTGAGATCGCAGAAAGAAGGACTCGCAACAAGTCCATCAAGTTCTGCAAGGTGCAGTGGTCGCACCATTCCGTTGATAAAGCCACTTGGGAGCGTGAAGATGAGCTCCGTGCCAACTATCCTACCCTCTTTGGGTATTCTTCTTCTTCCTAGAACCTCGGGGCGAGATTCCTGTTTAGTGGGGGAGAGTTGTAGCATCCCATTTGTCTAACAACTGTAATGCTACTTGGTCTAGTAATATAATGGCCACTTCCTACATATAATTGTTGCATCATCATTATATCATGCTCATGTCATCATGCCACCTTGCATTTGAGCAACATATAAAACCCTTTTTGTGTTGGTTCTTCTCTCATATGCATTGTAAATTGTATTTGGTTCTTGATATATTGTTGAAATGCCCAAGTTGAGTTGGGGGCATATCTTTTATTCCACTCCACCACCTTTATTTCACCACCTTATAATTCCACCATCCAACTAAATATGAGCTTTGCACTTTATTGGGTTTTACCTCTAGCTCATGTGGGTTGGGATGGATCCAATTCTATCTCCACATGCTCTCATATATGCACCATATTGTTTCCACATTATTGGTTTATGAGAGCCACATGGCCACCTTTGCATGCCTTGTGAGTGGAACCCTTTTCTAGCTTTCATATGTGTTGTTTTGGGGTTATTATCATGTTGGGATATTTTTGGGACTATTAAACATCTAGTGGAATATACACACTAGCATGTCCCATTTTTATTCAAATATGGTCATTCCCTTCTACTCCACATGGAACATTCTATAATTCTTTTGCTTGGCCTTTATTCCACTTCTTGGGAATGCATAAGAATAATGCCATGTTATTATTTTTGTTTTCACAAGGATTTAACCAAGGCATTTATTAATTTGCATGAGCCATGCAAGAGTACCATCACCTTTAGCCATTTGCTTGTCTCTTGGTTTATTTGGGTTTTCTCTTTATGAGGCCATATCCATCCATCACCTCTATCCCTCGCTTCCACTCCTTTGATCTTGTTTGAGTTGCTAAACCCTATACCTTAATCACACCCCTCTCTAGCTAACTCTAATCACACCCTCACCTTCCTCTCCTTTCACCCTCCATCCATGCATGATCAAGGGTGATCATAGCTAAGCCCTACCCTAAACCTCACCCCTCTCTCTAACCCTAAGCTTAATCCCTCGTCTAACCCTAGTTACACCCACCTCACCCTTACCTCTCAGCTATGCCGAGCCTCCCCATGCTGGACCCACCTGGCCCTCTCTCCCTGGCCCACACCCGAAGCTACCAAAACCCTAGCCCGAGCCTCCCTCCTACCCTAGCTCTCTCTCTCTCTCTCTCTCCCTCTCTGTTTTCTCTCTGCCGTGTGACCCCACCAGCCCGAGCCTCCCCACCGTCCTTGCCGTCCCCACCGTGTAGCCCTACACCCCTGCCGAGCCGGTCATGCACGTGAGGGTGGAGAGAAAGGGAAAAAGGTGGCCACCCGACCACCTTTTCCACCCCGAGCCCCCACGCCATCTACCCCTCTCTCCCGTCCTTATCTACTCCCTCTGGCCTCTCCCAGATCTCCCTAGGGTCGTGCCCATCTTCTTCTTCCTCCCCATCTACCCCACCACCGTCTACCCGGCCGCCGCTCTCGGTGTCGCCGTCCAGCTACAGAACAAGAAGGCGGGCGTGCAAACGCGGGTGTCGGGGAAGACCACGGCCGTCTTCTGCGTCGCCCTGTACACGGCAACGAGGAGGAGGTGAAACAGGCCACCAGAACCAGCGTCGCGGAAGCGAAACCCTAGCTCCGCCCGGCGTCTGCCTCGTCGCCGATCGACCGCTCCCCTGCCCGAACCAACCGCACCAACATCCTCCCGGTGAGCTGCTGAGCCTCCCTGACATCCCCTCCCTCGCTCATACCCTCTGATCGCACCGGTCACTCCGTCGAACGCCCTCGGTGCGCCGGCGTCGTGTTCGGTTCCTCTCGCCGTGGCGTCGCAGAGGCTCATCTAGCCGCCTAGCCACTCCCTGTCAGCAACCTCACCCCACCGCAGTGGTCTCCGCCGCCTGCGCGTACGCACCGCGTCGCGGGATCGAGCCCCACCGCGCCGTGCGTTCCCGTCAGTTTCGTCAGAGAGAACGAGAAGAGAAACAGTGCACGGGCGCCCTTTTGCGCATACCCCCCCAAACCTTTTTTTCCTCAACCCGTGGTCCAACCAGTCCCACTTGTCAGCCTCTCTGACTTTTTGCAAAAAGGTACCCCAGAGTCCAGTACCTCAACCCGCGGACCCTGGCTCTGCCGCGTGGCCTCAGCTCGCCAGCTCATCGCAGGACCCACCCGTCAGTGACTGTGGCTGGGACTGTCTGAGTATAAAAAGGTTTTCTGTTTTCTGTTTTTAATTTAAATCTTTTCAAATTATTTTTTAAATTCAAATTTAAATCTGTTTTAATATAACTTTTAAAATATGAATTCAAATAATATAAATAATATATGTTTTTGAATCAGAAAAATGTGAGGATTTCAAATATGCCATTCAAAATATTATTTGAACACTTTAAATTTTGAGTTGATTAAAATTACAACAAAATGCCCTTTTGCCTTAATTAATTAATAACTTTTGTTTTATAACTCCAAATTTGACAAATGATATGTCTAAAATGATTAGCTCGACGAGACCTTTATGGTTATGCATTACTTGTTCTGTTTTGCAGCATGCATCATATAAATATAATGTAATCAGCAACTAATATGAGGATAAAATGTGACCCAAACTCAATAAAATGCTTGTTTCTTGTATTCTACACCTCACCCTTGCCATGCTACTTTATTGCCATGCAAATTGTGCATCATTCATCATGGCATGATTGTTTGCTTGTCGCATTTCATTCTTATGCTTGTGCACTTTATTTATGTTGGCCCTTGTTTGTTTGGTTCTTCTTCGAATAGACGCTGAGCAGGGGATATATCAAGAAACCCAGGAGCACTACCCAGATCCTTCTCTCGCTTCAACTGAGCTGCCAGGCAAGCACTACCACATGCTTGCATACATATAGTACCTATTGCCTCTATCTTATTATTGCATCATTGAGTCGCGATTGCATTAAACTGAATCCCAAGTATTGCATAGCCTTTACTTTTAAACCCCACCAAAGCTTGTTCCTCCATCCCATGAGCCATTACTACAGGAGTTGTTTGAGCCATGCGAGTCGTAGAACAGCATGTGTAGGGTATGTGAGTGTCTGACGGATAACGAGGTACCTAAACAACTTAACCTGAGTAGTAACGGGATAAATAATGAAAGTGGCACCGGTGAGCAATATCTGCTATTTGGTTTTTCATGCTCACTTGTGTCCCGTAGGACCCCGAGTACTTGATTCCTGTTCCTTGAATATTCGCGCTATCCACATCCGGGAGGATTATGGGACCCCCCTGAGCCAGAGCTTGATTCATTCTTATTTCTTGAGGCCACAAACTAGTTTGAGGTTTTATTTACTATCCTGCACTTATGCCATGCTTTACTGTTTTATTTAAATTGTGCGAGGTACTGCACCTGTACTGTTTAGGATCGGGACACGTTTTCGCGATATCGACAAGCCCAGTCACACTCTCGGGTTCCCAGTCGTTTACAGCCGTCCACCCCAACCTTGAGTCCGTTTCGGAGTCAGCTAACTTCGTTGCGGGTAGCTTAATGGGGTGGCCCCCTGAAATATTTATGAATCTGGTGATTGCTTTGTCGTGAATGCCTCGTTGGGTTTTGATTTGGTTTTTCCGAGGTTGATCGAGTGTGTGTTGCTATTTGTGCACCCCTGCAGGGTAAAACTTTCTGAAAGCCGTGTCCGCGGTTATGGACGACTTGGAGCATAGTTTCTTGATCATAGACAAGTATAACTAAAGTACCGCTTTTAATTTGACTAAGTAACTGACTAGTAAATAGTGCAACACTCATGGAATGGATAATAAAACTGCCAACGGATGGGGGGTTGTTCGTCCGCTTCCTCGTTGGTAAGCGAGGAGGAGGATGGATCTGTTAATATTACTGTTATAACTGTTGTTATTAATTCCCGGACATCCGTCTATCTTTGGTTAGGCGGATGGTTAGCGAGTTTCTATAGAACTGTTAGGGTTTATCTTTTGCTGCAATTGCGTCACCCCAGGTTGTGTCCCCTTTAGAGGCATAAAGACTTGCTGAGTACCCCTAGGGTCTCACACGATAAATTATTTGATTCAGATGAACAGGTACACTCACGAGATGGATACTGGGTGGAGGAGACGGACGATGTGGGCAACGATCATTCGGTGTAGAGATTCCGGGAACGGGGATCCGTGAGATCTGTGGGCGGGATGTGTTTATTTATGGGGCATCTTATGACGATTTGCTTCTTATCCGTACTCGGATCTTGTTTGCCGCTTCCGCCTGATACTCTGATGTTTGATGTATGAGGAGATATCCTAACTATTATATCTATCTAGGATATTTGGATCTTGTCGTATGGCGTTGCAATATTTCTATTTCTTTTAGATGGAATGGCTCTGATGTACTGTTGTATGGTGGCTTGCATACATACTCATTTGTGTATGTAGTTGATCCCTTCGCCTGCCGATTACGCCGCCCGTTCTTGTCCCGATGTTTGGAAATGGTTGGGACGGCCGAAAGGTCTACCTGTGAGTGGCATTTGGGCCCCACCGTACTATTTCAACCATTTCCGCTCATCCAGGCTTGTAACTAGGAGCGTAATTCACCGAGGTTGTTACAGTTAGCTACTTTCGGGTGTTTGGTTGCAAGTGCTACATTCTCAAGAAAGGAGTTCGTTTGTCCAAGTTTGAATCCAAGGCTCAAGAAGGAATTTTCGTTGGCTACTCAAATCAGTCCCATGCTTATAGAGTCTACAACAAAGCCAATGGAAGAGTTGAAGAAACGAGCAACGTGAAGTTTGATGAAAATCATGAGCCTCTTGTTAGGCAAGATGGTGTTTGTGATCCAAGTGATGAAATTCCTCCTAAGGCCATAAGAAGAATGGGTGTGGGTTTCCACCTCCCCATTGAGGATCCCCTTATGGACGAAGGAGAAGGACCAAGATCTACTCAAGTGGAGCCCTCACTTTCACAAGATCATCTTGCCCCTCAAGGACCTACTTTTTTGGCACAAGCTCCCTCAAGCTTTTCCGAAGCTTCCCATGCTCATGACTCTCCAAGCTCCAAAGATCAAGATATTCATCAACAACATCAACCTCCCCACGATGGGGCTCCTCCTCATGGCACCTCCCACGGACAAGCTCTTCATCAACCTCATCAACCTCCCCAAGATGGGGCTCCTCCTCAAGGTCACGGATCTCTCCAAGGTCAAGCTCATCAAGATCAAGAGCAAGTCAATGATCCTCAAGGATCCACTCCAAATGATGACTCCCCCGAAGTGGAAATTGATGAAGATGACCCTCGTGTTCGTGCTTATAGTCAAGGCGGCAGCTCAATTGGTGGCAATGACCAAGTGGTAGATCAAGAATCTCGAGTTGAAGCACAAGCCCGCCGTCAAGCCTATCGTCTCGCCAAGCTTGTTCGAGATGGCCATATCCTTGATAATGTCTATAGAGATTTCAATAAAGGTTCCACTACTAGGAGGCAACTAGCTTCCTTTAGCTCTCACCATGCGTTTATCTCTCTTGTGGAACCACATAAAGTCTTCGAAGCTCTTGAAGATGATGATTGGCTTGATGCTATGAACGAGGAACTTCACAACTTCAAGAGGAACAATGTTTGGACATTGGTTGAGCGGCCCAAATATTGTCAAAACATCATTGGAACCAAGTGGGTCTTCAAGAACAAGTGTGATGCGAATGGAATTATCGTGCGCAACAAGGCAAGGTTAGTTGCCCAAGGATAGTCACAAGTTGAGGGCATCGACTACGGTGAGACGTATGCCCCTGTTGCTCGCCTTGAATCCATTCGTATGCTTCTTTCCTTTGCTACCCATCATAACTTTAAGTTGCATCAAATGGATGTTAAGAGTGCTTTTCTTAATAGTCCTTTGAAAGAGTTGGTATACGCCAAGCAACCTCCGGGTTTTGAGGATCCACTTTTTCTGAACCATGTCTACAAGATCAATAAGGCACTCTATGGACTCAAGCAAGCCCCACGTGCGTGGTATGATTGCCTTAGGGAGATCTTGTTAGACCGTGGCTTCGAAGTGGGCCTCATTGATCCCACTCTTTTTACTAAGAAAGTTGGAGGCCACTTGTTCGTATGCCAAATCTATGTTGATGACATTATCTTTGGGTCTATTAACAAAACTTTTAATGAGGATTTTGCCAAGCTCATGACTGATTGCTTCGAGATGTCCATGATGGGGGAGTTGAAGTTTTTCCTTGGGTTTTAAGTCAAGCAATTGAGGAAAGGGACTTTCATCAACCAAGCCAAATACATCCAAGACATGCTCAAGAAGTTCAAGTTTGATCAAGTCAAAGGTGCCAAGACTCCCATGCCAACTAAGGTTAATCTTGATCTCGATCCCAAGGGTAAGGAAGTGGATCAAAAACTCTATCGGTCTATGATTGGTTCTTTGCTCTATCTTTGTGCATCCCGACCGGATATTATGTTAAGTGTGGGTATGTGTGCAAGATTTCAAGCCGCACCAAAGGAAAGTCACATGGTGGCGGTCAAGAGAATATTTCGATATTTAGTTCATACCCCAAACTTTGGGTTGTGGTACTCCAAGGGAGCCAGCTTTGATCTTATTGGTTACAAGGACTCGGACTGGGCTGGTGACAAAGTGGGAAGAAAGTCAACCTCCGGAGCTTGTCAGTTTCTCGGAAGATCTTTGGTTTGTTGGTCCTCGAAGAAGCAGAACTGTGTGTCGATGTCCACTGCCGAAGCTGAGTACATCTCTGCCGCAAGCTGTTGTGCTCAATTGCTATGGATGAAGCAAACTTTGAAGGATCTTGGACTATATTTTGACAAGGTGCCTCTTCTTTGTGACAATGAGAGTGCCATTGCTATTGCTCACAATCCCGTGCAACACAAACGGACCAAGCACATTGAGATTCGTCATCATTTCATTCGGGACAATGTTGCTAGAGGAGACATTTCTTTGGAGTATGTTCCCACCAAGGCAAATCTTGCGGATCTTTTCACGAAGCCTCTTGATGAAGCAAGGTTCCGGGAGTTAAGGCATGAGCTAAATATCATCGATTCGAGCAATGTTGCTTGAGTACCTTGCACACCTACCCGTGTCTCAATGTGTATCTCGTTTGGATGTAGGCATGGATTTAGGGGGAGTGTAGTTCCTCTTATGAACAAACGCTATCCCTACTATGCGCACATTAAAGTTTTCATACTCTATAGTCTCTAAAGGAGACCATTTGAGCTTCATGATGAGTGTTGGTAATGAACCCAAGATATATCTTAGCGGTGTCAAGCCATTTACTCTTATATAAGGTGGCCTCGGCCACCGACCCGTTTTTATTTGTGTTTTTGACCTTTTTTGTATTTTTCTTGGCTTTTGTTGGCTTTGGTTCTTCACAGTTTGAGCTCTCTATCCTAAGCCTTTCCTTTCCTCAAGCCCTCTCTATTCCCTGCACAAGTTCTTCCTTGTTATCTTTCGAACCTGAGAAGGTCTTCCTGGCGTCACCGGAACTTCCGGTTAGATGCCGGAACTTCCGATCAGCTGGTTGTTCGTCTGAACCACCTGCTGACCTAGAACGTGTTCAGCCTGACCCGAAACTTCCGGTCCCTGACCGGAACTTCCAGTGGTGCTCCCTGTCCTATATAAGGTGGGACCTGGAGGGAAACGGGATCTTCTTCCTTTTCCCCCCAAGACCCATCCTCTATTTGGAGTAGCCGCCGGCCAAGACCTCTCCGAGAAGGTGCTCCGGCCCCTTCGTCTCCGGCCACTCCTCCACAGATCTGCTCCGTGGTAACCTTACCCACCTCGGTCTCCCGCCATGGACTCCGGTATTTGCCCTCAACTCCCTCCATTAATGGAGATCTTGCTCTCTCACCATGGCTTGAGTTAGGGCACACCATGTCTAGGCTAGTTCTTTGGCTAGAACTTGTTGGGAGATCTTGGTAGGCCTAGGGTATCATGGTAGAGTAGATTGGTCCAATACACTCTTGAAAATCTTTGCACTTGCGGCTTTTAGATCTAGATCTAGTGAACTTCTGTTTGGAACCGTCAGTTCGTGGCCTCACCGGAACTTCCGGTGAGCCACGACCGGAACTTCCGGTGGACCATTTTCACCGGAAGTTCCGGCGATTCAGCGGAAGTTCCGGCAACAATGCAACTTTTTCCTGATTGTATTTTTCCAATCTATTTCTTTTATTTCCTCTTCCGAACTTGTGCACTTACCCCACCTTCCCTCCCTATTCTTGTGCTTTCGTCTCAGCGCAAGGAGGTACTCGCCAAGGCAAGCATACCCGTCGACCATCTTCTGACATTCCTCCTGAGATTGATGAAGAAGATGTTGAGGTTGTGCCCAACCTCTCAGACTAGTCGTCAGAAGGCTGCTGCTGCTGCTGAAGTGAAGAGGTCTGCTCTTGCTCAGAAGGCCACTGCTGCTGGGCCAGACATGACCAAAGCCAAGATTTCCAAATGGTCTCAGAAAGCTTACTCTGCATTCAGGCGTACGGATCCCTACCTCGTGGCTCGTGACCGTCTTTGCTTGGATCCTCACTTCCACAACTGTCGTCAGGAACAGATCTTTGCTGAAATCTATGCAACAAAGAAGAAGTTCGTGGTTGCCCCTCAAAAGTACATCAATGTGACTCACATGGAAGAGAAGCATGCATACTTTGGCAATGCTCTTGATATTTGCCAGAAGTTTGGGCTGATTCCTCTCATGGAGCACCGTCAGAACTATGATGTGAATGCTATTGCTCAGTTTTACTCAACTCTGTTTATTCACATGCAGTCCTCTACTGAAGGTGTGTTGAAGTGGATGACTAGGGGAGTGTTTCTTACCGCCACTTGGTCTGAGTATGCTGAGCTTCTTGGCTATCCCCTTCAGCCTGGCCGCGGGGCAAATGGTTGGCGTGTTCATAGTCCCGAAGCTGCTGATCCTGAGGTCCTGGAGCCTCTCTACATTGAAGGGTGGGGAACTGTTGGGTTTGTGAATCATCTGCTGCCAGTTTTTGACATCATGCGCTGGGTGTACTTGAACACCATCTCTCCCAAGGCTGGTAACTTTTATCAGCTCCATGGCTATCAGGTTGACCTCATGCATCATACTTATCTCCGCTGTGACACCGATAGTCCCTTGGATGTTATGCACTTCATCTACTCCGAGTTGTGGCAAGCTATTATTGAAAAGCGCTCCTGCATATATGCTCCCTTCATTCAGACTCTCATCAATCACAAGTGGCTTGAGACGACTGGCACTCACTTTCCTGAAGACAACATCACCATTCATGAGGAGAAGAAGCTGTGTGTGAGTAAGCACCAAAAGCCTCATTCTCAAGAAGAAAAGGAAGCTGAACTCAAGAAGGCCCGAGATGAAGCTGGTGGTCCCTCCTCTGCTCCTGGGGGCTCTCGTGCTGGTGGTCCGTCTCTCCAGAGGCAGCCGTCTTGGGCAAAGAAGCTGCTTGGGAAGGTCAAGAAAACTTTCTGCTTTCTACAGGATCGCGAGTATCAGGCCTATGTAGATCAGCGTCACAATGTTCAGCGCCAGAAGGCCATCATGACTGCTCTCAACATTCCTAGCTCTCCGGTCACTAGCTCTATCACTGTTCCCAAGGATGATTGGATTCACGATAACTGCCACTGGTCCGAGGATGAGTCTGAGTAGGAGGTCACTGGTCCGCCGCCTGAGTGGGATCCTTGGGTCCCTGAGTTTTCTCCTCCTCCTCCTCCCTTTCATGGCTGGGACGATTAGATTAATCTTTTCTTCCTTTTTGGTGTCTCGATGCCAAAGGGGGAGAAAGATGTCTATTATGTTGTCTACGGGATTTGCATGGGTTGAGTCACAAGCCTGTTCTTGCCTTTGATCCTTTCTTGCTCGCGAACTCTCTAGTTTATTTGTGTGCTTGTGGACCATGTTATGTTTGAGACTATGTGGTATCTTTGTGGTATCTTATGCAATGTCGTGCGTGTGGTATCTTGTTGTCATCTTATGAGAACATGCATATGGTGGTGGAGCCTCATAGCTATTATTGTTATTATTACTCCTTTTGTCTCCACCACATTTGGTTGGTTCTAGTATGATCTCTATCCTTTCTTGTACCTTGAACTTGTGCTATCTTTGCAATTGGTAGGGGGAGCCTCCTTGTATGTGTGCCAGTCTTGTCCTTAGAGTTTTTCTCTACCTTGCACCCATACAGGGGGAGCGTGTCCCGTCCATTGCAAAGATTGCTTTGATTCTATGCAAATCTTTGGGATTGTCATCTAACACCAAAAAGGGGGAGATTGAAAGGACTATATCTTCCCATGATGTTTTTGGTGTTAATGATAATCTCAATTGTGTTTTTAATTGTGCGCTTGAGTTTCAGGGGAAACGTTGTTGATGTCTCCTTCTATTGTGGTGGATGCTCTCTTGGGATCTCTTGAACACGGTGGCCCTTTTAGTTTTCTCCTAGTTTCTCTCCAGTTGTTGTTTTTAGGTCACCGTACTATTAAGAGGGGGTCCATCTTGGAAGGCTGTGAGAAATCTCTTGTTCTTGCACAAACCTATATGCACCGCCACAGCCATCCCACTATTCCGTGAGAGAGAGCGTGTTCCTGTTCTGTTGGAGCCTTCTGTGTCTCACCGGAACTTCCGTCCTGGCGCCGGAAGTTCCGCTCAGGCTTTTTCTGTGGTCTATTCTAAGCTTTGTTTCTACGCTAGTTCCGCCCCAAGTTTCGGTGGTGAATCAGTAACCTTCTGTATGAAGCGTTCTATTTGCCGGAACTTGGGCCGGAACTTGCGTCGGAACTTGTCCTGCCAAAAGGTCCTGAGCGGAACTTCCGCCCAGACGCCGGAACTTCCGCCCAGACACCGGAACTTCCGGCCAGATTCGGTTCGCGACCCAGAAATTCCGCCCCTAGTTCCGCTCCAAGTTTCGGTGGTGGCTCAGTAACCTTCTGTTTTGAAGTGTTCTATTTGCCGGAACTTGGTCGGAACTTGCGTCGAAAGTTCACTGGAACTTTCGGTTTGTTTGGACCGAAACTTCCGGTTGCGCTTCTGGACCGGGCATCAGCGGTCTGATGACCGTTGGAGCCAGGCTGGGCGGAACTTCCGGCCTCTCACCGGAACTTCCGGTGAGGTCGCGGGGGCTATAACGGTTCAGAGCGAGGGGGCCTATTTAAGGCACCCCTCTTCTTCCTCCCACTTGCTCTCGAATTTTTCTCTCTCCTCCATTAATGCTTGAGCTTCACCTTACTAGATCTCTCTCTCTCTAGCCACTCAAATGACTTGATCTTTTGAGAGGTGAGGGAGGTGACCTAGATCTACACTTCCACCAAAGAAGATTTGATTTCCCCCACCCATCCTTTGTGGATCTTGTTGATCTTGGGTTTCTTGAAACCCTAGATGGTGTAGGGCATCCTCGGAGCTAAGGCTTGTGTTGTAAAGCCTCGAGGTGTCGTTGAGGGCCTCCAATTGAGTTGTGAAGCCTCCCCCTCAACCTTGGTGTAAAGGTTTCCGTTGGTGCCTTCAAGGTCACCGGTTAGTGGATTGTGAGGCCTCCTTTGTGGGGGAGCTCACCGGAGAAGAAGGTGAGGCCTTTGTGGCGCTCGGGTGACCTTGTGTGGCCCCGACACCTCTCCAACGTAGACGTAGCTCCTTGGGAGTGAACTACGGGAATTACATCTCCGTGTCCCCGCTCCGGTTACTTCGTTCCCTTCCTTTACTTCTTGCTATTTACCGTTTTGTGGTTTGTGTTTGTTTTCTTGCATTTAGGTTGTTCACTTAGTTGCATCTCTAGATAACTTTCCATCTCGTTGAGCCTAAAAGTGAGAAAAAAATTAAAATTGGGTAGACGCCTATTCACCCCCTCTAGTCGTATCAAGTCGGTACTTTCAACAAGGATGCAGACATGGAAGTGTGTTGTGGCAAAGGTTACAGAGGGATATGCCGACAAGTTTGGTGGAAACAATAAGAATTGCTGATTCATATGCGTTAGGAGATCCGACTCATCCGTTGCTCATGTTGGCAGATGGGATGACTGGGACTCAGATCTATGATGATGCCGGGTCGCAAAGGCGCCAGGAAAGATCCGAATACAGAAGCAAGAGAAGAGATGAAAGGCCATACTACAGATATGGCTCGACTTAGGTTGCGGCCGTGAGTCAGGACCATCCAGATGCTGGTAGTAGCCAATTCCAAAGTACAAGTGGACAACAACAATGGTTGCCAAAGAATGATGGAAAAAAGCCATATGAGCAAAGGAAGCAATACCAAGACCGACAGAAGTATACCTATGAGATGATGTTGGACCAGCCGTGTAAGTTTCACACGCCTAGTCCGAGTAAGCCAGCCAATCACACAACAAGGCGATGCACTTGGTTTCTGAAAGGAGATAGAGTGGATTCGCCGAATAAGAAGCTTCCACCACCTCCCCCTCCACCACTTACAGGAGGAAATGCTCAAGCTGTGGGAACAGATAACAGATACGACAACATGCAGCCGAGGTATCATAATCAAGAAAGAAGAGAAACTGTGCACCAGGTGCATAATCCAAGAGGTGACGACGCTCATGTCGGCGACGGAACTAGAAATGAGTACAGAGAACATCACCAGAGCTATGTCGTCTTCGTCATAGAGCCGAATGACAAAAAGAGTCAGCAGCAACAGATGATGGAAATGAATGCCACAATGCCGGTAATTCCCAAGTACATGCATTGGTCTGAGCAAGAGATAACTTGGAGCATAAAGGATCACCCCAAGATCATGCCAACCCCAGGAGGATATCCTATAGTTTTGGATCCAACATTCATGGGCCTAGATATCAATGTCAAGTTTTCAAAAGTACTAATCGATGATGGAAGTAGCATCAACATCATGTACAAGGATACTATGCTCAAGTTAGGCATTACCATGAACATGTTGGAGCCAACTAAGACCACTTTCCACGGTATTATGCCGGGATTGTCCTGCGAGCCAATTGGCAAGATCTGGGTCGATGTCTTATTCGGCAACAGAGAGAATTGTCGCACTGAAGCCATAGAGTTCGAGGTGGTTGATTTGGTCAGCTCCTATCATGCCTTACTCGGCAGGCCGGCTATGGAAAAGTTTATGGATACTCCCCACATTGCCTACTTGAAGATGAAGCTGCCAGGCCTGTGTGGCGTAATTACAGTTGAAGGGGATTACAAAAGATCCATTGCTTGTGCCTCAGCCGGATCTTCACTGGCCGAGTCACTCGTCATAGCACAAGAAAATCATCAAATGTTGGAAGTGGCAGCATTGGCCAAGGCAGCACAAATGTCCATGCCGACACTCACCAACCCGCATGGCAATGTGTCATTTCAAGCTACCAAATAAACCAAGAAGGTACAGGTGGATGAGAATTTCCCAGAGCGTACAGTTACCATTGGGGCTGGCCTCACCAACAAATAGGAAAGCAAGCTCACCAGCTTCCTCCGTGAGAATCGGGATATCTTTGCATGGTCCACACAGGATCTGCAAGGAGTACCGAGGGAGCTGGCTGAGCACTCTCTCCATGTAAGACCAGATGCCAAGCCGGTGAAGCAACCCCTCCGCTGCTTCGCCAAAGATAGGAGGAAAGTAATAGCTGCCGAGATTGCCAGACTCTTAGCTGCTGGATTCATCATGGAAGTACTGCACCCGGATTGGTTGTCGAATTCAGTCTTGGTCGAGAAGAAAAAAGATGACCCAAACATGGCAGTGGTATGGCGCATGTGTATTGATTACACGAACCTCAATAAGGCGTGTCCGAAAGATCCATTTCCCCTGCCACGGATCGATCAAGTCATAGGTTTTATTGCTGGGTGTGAGTTGTTGTCATTTGTGGATGCGTATTCTGGATTCCATCAGATACCACTGAATCCGAGTGATCAAATAAAGACAACTTTTATCACCCCGTATGGGGCTTATTGCTATCGTACCATGCCATTTAGGTTGAGAAATGCAGGTGCAACATATCAAAGATGCATGCAAAAATGTTTGCAAGATCAATTGGACAAAAACGTTCAAGTATATGTCGATGACGTGGTAATAAAAACCAAGCAAAGTCATACTCTAATTGAAGACTTGCGTCAAACATTCACAAACTTGAGAAGATTCCGGATGAAGCTTAACCCGGAAAAATGCACATTTGGTGTCCCGGCTGGCAAGTTACTCGGATTCCTTGTATCTAGCCGAGGAATCGAAGCTAACCCGAAAAAAATCAGGGCCATCGAAAGAATGGAATTTCCAAAAACCCTCAACGATGTCCAGAAGTTTACTGGATGCCTGGCCTCACTGAGCAGGTTTGTTAGTCGGACAGGTGAAAAATCCCTACCACTATATCAACTGATGAAGAAATCAGACAAATTCACATGGACACAGCAAGCTGATAGCGCTTTCCATGAATTAAGGAAAACGTTGGCAACAACACCAATATTAGCATCACCACTATCCAAAGAGACAATCTTGCTCTATGTCGCCACAAACAACAGAGTTGTAAGTGCAGTGATAGCGGTTGAACGCGAAGAGGAGGGGAAATCAGTCCAAAGACCAGTTTATTACTTGAGCGAAGTGCTCTCTGTCTCGAAACAGAATTACCCGCATTATCAGAAGATGACATACGGGGTATATATGGCAGCAACGAAGCTGAAACATTACTTTCAAGAACACCCAATCCGCGTAATATGCGAGGCACCTATCTCGGATATATTGGGCAGCAAAGATGCTAGCGGCCGAGTCGCAAAATGGGCCATAGAGCTAGCACCATATACTCCTCAGTATGATAGGCGAGATGCAATTAAATCTCAAGTTGTTGCAGACTTATTTGTAGATTGGATGGAAATGCAGTACGAACCACCACTGCCAGACCCGAATTACTAGAAAATGAATTTTGACGGGTCCAAGAAGAAAATTGGTCTGTGCGCCGGGATAGTGCTCACATCACCAAAGAGGGATCAGCTCAATTATGTGCCACAAATTCAGTTTGCTGCTTCCAATAACGTTGCCGAGTATGAAGCACTTGTCCACGACATCAAAGTAGCCAAAGAAATTGTCATCAAGAGGATCATGTGCTTTGGCGATTCTGATTTAGTGATTCAGCAAGTGTCTGGAAATTGGGACGCGCTGGACGCAAACATGGTATTATATCGTTTCCATGTGCAACAAATTTCGGGATACTTTGACGGGTGTGAATTCCACCACATCCCAAGAGCAAAGAATGAAGCAGCAAATGTACTGTCCAAACTAGGTTCATCTCGGCAATCAATACCACCAGGAGTAGCCTTGGAGCACCTTAGGAAACCGTCGATCAAGCCTTAACCAGAATACGAATCAATATTCATCCCGGCAACGGAAGAATCAGATGTTGTGCCAATGGATATTGACTCAAGGGCAGTTTCGAGTCACTCGGGGACTGACCCGCTCACCTCAGGGGTTGCCAAATCACACTCGGGGACTCATCAGTTCATGTCGGCAAATCCAATTGATGCTGAAGCAGATCCGGAGCCACCGATACCAACATGGGCACAACCAATATTCAACTACTTAATAGATGGAACCTTGCCAGATGACAAGATATTGACAAGATAAACAGCAAGGAGAGCAAAAGCATACACCATAATCAACAAGAAACTATACAAGAGAAGTGTGACGAGTGTACTACAGCGCTGTATCAGCTCAGATAAAGGTCAGGAGATTTTGTTGGATATTCAGCAAGGAGAATGTGGCCACCATGCGTCATCAAGAGCATTGGTGGCCAAGGCATTCCGACATGGATTTTATTGGCCAAGCGCATTGGCACAAGCACAAGAGTTAGTCGGAAAATGCAGTGGTTGTCAACACTATGCATCCAAGTCACATTTACCAGCGTCTGAATTAAAGACTATACCAATCACTTGGCCATTTGCGGTATGGTGCCTGGATATGGTAGGACCATTCAAGCCAGCAAGGGGAGGCATGACTCATATATTGGTAATGATTGATAAGTTCACCAAGTGGATAGAAGTGAAACCAATCAAAAAATTGGACGACAAAATAGCTGTCACGTTCCTCAGGGACATAATTCTCAGATATGGTTATCCACATAGTATAATCACAGATAATGGAACGAACTTTGCCGAAGGTGCTTTTGCTAAATTTTGCGGAAAAAATCGAATAAGACTTGACGTAGCATCAGTCCCTCATCTAGAATCAAATGGACAAGTTGAACGAGCTAACGGCTTAGTTCAATCTGGAATAAAACCCCGTTTGATGGAACCACTCCAGAGATCACCTGGTTGCTGGATCGAGGAACTACCCTCATTATTATGGAGTCTAAGAACAACTCTGAATCGGTCAACAGGCTATACGCCATTTTTCCTCGTATATGGGGCAGAAGCAGTTTTGCCTGCCGACTAGAGTATGACTCGCCAAGGATAAGGCAATACTCGGAAGCCGAGATAAAATAGGCCCGAGAAGATGGAGTATACTTACTCGAAGAAGCAAGGGAACTAGCGTTATCCAGATCTGCTATATATCAACTGACGAGGTTTCGACTCGTCAATGCCCATTGTTATGGACTTGGGTTTGGATAAGATGGGGATGCTGGAGATCGCGGAACGGTTAGCAAACAAGCAACACGGGGACACGACGTTTACCCAGGTTTAGGCCCCCGGAGGGAAAACCCTACTCATGCTTGTCTGCTCTTGATTACGGCGGAACCGATGATTACAGGGGTGCGCAGATGCAATCTGGCGTGGAGGTGTGTAGGCGGAAGTATGAGCCGAGAGATCTAGGTCATGCCCTCCTGGCCTTTATATAGACTTAGGCAGGTCCCGGACATAGACCTAGTCGGTTACAAGTTCTAGGGTTTTACCCCTTTGAATTTCCTATCTACTCTAGTCTTGCTCTCCAAGGATCCGAAGGCGTCATGGGCCTTGGCCACCTGAAAGTCTTCATGGGCCGGCGTATATTTTCCGTGGGCCTTCCTTGGGCTAGACCAGGTATGCTGAGATCATGTACCCGCGGGGTATAACCATGTCTTCAACAGAATCTCCAACGCTACCACAGTCGAAAAAGTTCAACCTCGTGTTTTTCGAGAAGGGTATATGGTGCTAAGGCTAGTGCAACGCACAGCAGGAATGCATAAATTTTTACCCCCATGGGAAGGTCCATTCATTGTAAGCAAAGCATTGCACAATGATTCATATTATCTCATAGATGCTCGTGAAGCACAAAAGAACAAGGTGGATAGTTCAGGAGATGAGACCAAAAGGCCATGGAATGTGGCCCTGCTTCGTCCCTTCTATACTTAGGAGAAGCAATGCATGTATCACTCGAACTCTCATATGTTTGTGCCGGCTATGTGCTGATAATAAAATGGTATGACTCAAAAAACTGACTCGGGGGCTACCCCTTAAGTTTTCCTTCTCAGTTATTTTATGTCGGCTGGCGTGACACCCGGAATTTATCTCGGAATGAGTAATGTTTACTCGGAAAGAATCAACTCTTCGACTATGCTATTGTCCGAAAACACGGCTTCATGGCAAGTAAGAGAAAAGGATGTATGACGAGTAAACACGAACGCCGGATAAATACAAAGGAGAAACGTGAGTCGGCTTTATATTTTTGCCTAACCCACTACAGGTCATGTTATACTGCGTGTTGAATAATCTCGGCCAAGTGATACAAGTTTCATATCCGCTAACTATATCCTTAGTACTTTGAGACTCTAATGTCGAACACCAAAAAAGTTAGACAGGGGCCAAAGTCGAGGAAAGGTGAAACAGCAAAATGAGACTCGGGGACTTGTCCTTGAATGATTCACACTCAGAACATAACGAAAATAAATAAAGCCTTATCAAAAGGTGCAAAGTGCAATGTACATTACATCTGTACCCGGCATACTGGGGATCTAATCAAAAGTTCAAGTACTTTTTAGCCTAAGGAGCAGCAGGACTCGGAGGAGCACCCTTGGAGCTAGGAGCGTCGCTTGGAGCATCTGCCGAGTCAGGGGCGTCAGTGGCCGGGTCATCGGAACCATCTGACTCGGTTGATTCGCTGTCGACACCCTCTTCATCAGCAACTTCGACAAGCGGGTCGCCGAGGTCAAGGAAGCTGGGCCCATCGCACCAAGCGTGCACCATGGTGTACTCGATCATGGTGTAAGCTTGCTCCTGGCATTTCTTGATCAGCTCCGGGTCATTCAACCATTTACCATCTCCCCTTATGTGAGCAAGAAAATCAAGATTGATGTCCTCATACCATGAAAGCACGAAGGAGAGAGCCTTGTTCGCTGCAGCTCGGCCGGACGACTCACGCCACTGATCCAGTCGGTCCTTAGTATGGAGCAATCTCTCAGCAAGTGGCTCGATTAGTTCAGGTGCGTCCTCATCCAGCTAGAGCATGCGAAATGTGTGAATAGCTGACTTGAGAAGGTCCACGCCACAAGACTTGAGGGTCTTGACCCGTTCTGACACCGCTTCGAGATTCTCATCCATGGTCACCTCGCCATCAACCGGAGCGCCAGACTCGGCCCTCACTTTCTTCATGGCCCGAATGGCAAACATGTTGCCCTCAGTAAAATTCTCTGCAAGCAAAAGAGAAGGTTAGCTAAATAACAAGAATAGATGGAAGAAGCCCAGAGCGAACTGTACATCCCAAAAAGAGTAAGAACTCACTACCGAGAAAGGAGTTGATAGCGCCGAGCCTGCTCTGCCAAATTTTGGCCTTGGCCTGAAGTGCGTCAAAGTTCAGGTTTGCCGACTCAACCGATGACTCGGCCTCGTCGAGCGGCCTCTTGGTATTTTCGGTGCTGGCGGCCTGCTACTCATTCTTCTCGGCAAGCTCTTCCTTCAGCCCCTTCATCTCGGCCAAGTTTTACTGCTCCATCTTGGCCATCAGCTTCTTCAATCGAGTCACCTCGTCTCGCTCCTTCTAGAGTTTGGCTTGGTGCTTCTCTGCTTATTTGGAACAAACTACTCGTCAGCAGCGACAGAGATATTTTTGACCTACCAGGGTAAGAAGACAAGAACATGGTACAAACACAAAAATAGCACGAGAAAGGCACGAAACTTACTCTCCGCCTCGCTGATCTGCGAGTGAAGAGCCTCGATGGTGGACTGAGCAGAGGCTGTGAGAAAAGAGCAAGAAAATATTGAGAAAATGAACTAAATAAAGATACACCGAATAAAGAAAGGACGAGTACGAACATTACCTTGGCCTTGGGTGTCAGTCTACAGCTTCTCATAAGCAAGTTCGAGCTTACGATACTCCAGAACGAGAGCTTGGTGCACCTTGGTGCGCTCGTTATGCGTAAGCTGCGCAAAGGAAAAGAACAATGAGTAAATAGAAATCAAGCTCCCAGATAGATAAGGAGTGGTTCATATATATGAGTTTACAGCCGAATAGGTTTCTTATCCGGCAGTAAGCTCGAGGGCTAGGGATCGAAGCTCTAACATATGAGTTTGGCATAAAGAAATAAAAAGATTAAGAGCTTACAGCCAAATAAGTTCTTCATTTGACAGTAACCTTGAGGGCTAGGGATCGAAGCTCTAACATATGAGTTTGGCATAAGGAAATAAAAAGGCTTAAGAGCTTACAGCCGAATAAGTTCTTCATTCGACAGTAACCTCGAGGGCTAGGGATCGAAGCTCTAACATATGAGTTTGACATAAGGAAATAAAAAGGCTTAAGAGCTTATAGTCGAATAAGTTCTTAATTTGACAGTAACCTCGAGGGCTAGGGATCGAAGCTCTAGCATACAAGCTTGGCATAGAAATTTAAAGACTAAGTGATTATTGAGAGCTTACGGCCGAGTAAGTTCCTTACTCGGCAGTAACCTCAGGGACTAGGTAGTATGCATAAATGAAATACTCAACAACACAAAAGAGTAAGAAGATCATTTCTCGTTCACTTCATCAGCGCGGGCCATTAGGGAAATGGCCTGCTGGGTCATGTCAGAGACGGCCTTGGGGCCCAGCACCAGTTTCTTGCCGCTCCGGGTACTGACCTCTTGCTCGCCAGCTGCATTCCATGCCAAAGCATAAGGCTCATCCGAACCAAGGATTTTCCCGCTGAGCGTCCGAGTGAGAACTTGACCCGTTTTCAGGGTAGTTCCCACGTTGGCGCGGGTTGCAGCGGTACTAGTATGAAGGGCAACAGCTTTAGAGCCATCACCTGACCCGGCAGCCGCGGACTCGCCCGCTTTGCTTGTTGAAGCAAGCATTGTTGCCAACGTGGGAGGCCGGATCTGAGGAGCAGAACCCGGAGCATAGACCAAGGTTGTCTGCTTGGTGGTGGTTTTGCCGGATGAGGGGCGAGCCGAACCAGTGGACTTAGGCTGGCTCTGGCTCTTTGATAGAATAGGAGAGCGAGCAGGAGGATTTGGAGAAGAAAGTGGAGCCGGCTGACTGGGCTCAGCAGTTTTGCTGGCTCCAAGATCAGGAAGTTGTTCATTTGCACCAGCTTGAGGGCTGATGCCAGAGGAAATGGTGGCGGAAGGTTTCTCGGCGCCATAATTACTGGCACCAAGATCAGGAAGTTGTTCCTGATCAGTGCCAGGGGTGCTGGGCCGAGTCTCCTTCGTCGGGTGCGCCATCGGGTCTGACTGACACTGAGAAGCGTGAGCCTCGACAGTGGGAGCCTCGACCCGGACGGGTTTCTGCACCGTAGAATCAGTCGGATCGCGCGTGGGCCTTAGCGGCGAGGCGATGCTAGAAGTAGCCTGGTTAGCCGACAAATGGGTAGCACTGAAAAACAACAAGACAAGCATAAGAAAACAGTTGCGATGCATGAGAAGGAAACATATAATAAAGGCAGAACACGAAAGCTTACCCGGTGACGACCGGGTAACGGGTGACTCGGCGCCCAGCGGCTTGGCGAGTCTCAGCCAGAGTGGCAGCAGAAGGAGCAGCGGGAGTGGGCTTGCTCTTCTTAGCCAGCTGAGTGCTGGAGGAGGCCCCGCGTCGCTTCAGCTTGGCGACGGGTATCTTGCCGACTCCGCCCACGGCGAGAGTAGGAGTGTCATGTACCTGGCCAGCTGCATAAGTAAATAACAGGCTTACTCGGATAAGTTGGGAAACTAATTTCACAAGGCATGTACCTCCAAAATTGTACAATCATCATCCTCATCATCGTCAGACCAATCTTGTAAGGGGTTGCGAGATTGACTCTTACCCGAAGCTGAAGCAGCAGCAGCATGCGGGATGGGCATGAAGCACTCCAGGTCAAACTCGACTTCGTCAGAGTTGGAGCGATCCCCCTTATAATCGCAGGGAGGGACAGTACTATCATCAACCTGGTGAACAAGGTTCTGTGAAAGACAAACAAAATGAGAAACGAAAACCAGACTAAGAGTGGCAAAAAAAATCTAAAGCTGACTCGGCAAGGAAAACGACTCGAAAAACTTACTCATGGGGCAGGCTTGACCCGGCTAAACGGGGAACAGCTCCAAGCCCAATCGTCCGCCAAGTTCAGTTTAAAGATTGAGCTTACTCGGCGAGCAATGGAGTCATGGGAGAGCTCCTTGGTAGAGTGCCGAGTGGGATATGGGAGCCACTCATGAAGCACATCTTATGGCTCCTAGCTTGGATGGGGCTTACCCGGCGTGAGATGAAGGTGCACATGAGGTCCCTCTCGGCAAGGTGAAAATGCTCATCCGGTGACAGCAACCTTTCCAAGATAACGTTGGCCTCGTTCACCGCAGCATCTTGGTCACGCGGGTCAAGCTGCCAGAACTTCTTGTTCGGGACCTCGTCAGAGAAAGGGGGGAGCCGGATGTTATCGGTGGACCCGCTGTTTTTGACATAGAAGAAAGTCCTATGTCATTTCTTGCAAGAATCAATACCAGTAACCCGAGGAAAGATGGAGTCTCTCCTGTGTGTGATACTAGCAGCACCGCAGCGAGTCGGCCTCTTCTCGGTTCGAGGAGCACCAGGCTGGGGAACAACTTGGACCTTAAAGCTAAAATATTTGGCCAACAGAAGAACTGTAGGCCAAATCCTGAGGTAGGCCTCGCAAGCAGAAATAAAACAAGAAAGAGAGCCAATCGCGTTGGCAGGAAGGTGATGGGTCTGCAGATGGAAAGTGGAGAGAAACGAGGAAAAGAAGGTGCTCACTGGGAGAGCGAAACCACGCACAAAGTGAGAAAGGAAAACAACACGTTCATTGGGCCGGGGTTTGGGAGATATCTCACCAGCGGGGAGGCGGCAATCCACTTGCAGCGGAATGCGCCTGGTGGAACGGAGTCATTCCACCTCCTCGATGGAGACCTCCGAGCCTTCCCAGCCGCCGCGCTCGCCGGCGGGAACCTCCTATTCCTCCGCACCATCAGCACCGTCGCGAGCGTCCATGACCCTCGCAGATTCAGTCTCCTCCGCCGTTGGAAAGGGCTTGGAAGAACACGGACCCGTGGTGGAATGGAAAGAGAAGTGGAGCAATTGCAAGGCAAGAATAGAAGGAAGAAGAAACCGCAAAGGGGACGGTTTGATTTTGCAGGCGCAAGGAAGAAGAAGGAGCAAAGGAAAACTGAACGGGCGTAGGGGAAGAGGTAACCCCCTCACCCCTACTTAAGGGCAGTAAAAACCCCAATCGTGGGATCTCTCTGCGCCGTGCGGCCAGCGTGTGGCCGTGTATCCGGCCGGGTAAGCCAATCAGCGGGCGCCACGTAGCCGGAGATACACGAAAAATCTCGTGCCACGTCATGAAAGGAAGGACAATGGGCGCATGCCGATGGGACCGCCACAGTGACGGGGAATAACTGCGCAGCCGTCACTGTGCCGCCAGAGCTTGGAACAAAATTTGAGGCAAGTAATCATGATTACCAGCCATCAGTGACTGAAGCACACCGAAAATGACCCGGAATTGGCCAAAGTAACTCGGCACGAGGCAAAAACGAGCCAGGAAGTCAAAGAGTGGATCCGAAAACTGCCAGACAGACTCGGCAAGTTGCAATATTGCGATAAATAAAGACAAAAATTAAGTTCCATTCACATAAAAGGAACCTGGAGACACCCTAACAGCTTGAACTGCTACACCTCACCAGCTTCGGGGACTAATGTCGGGGGGATAACCCCCGGTAGGGTCACGAGGGGTGAAACATAGCATAGCTGGGCAGGCTCCAAGTGAAGAAGAAACCAGGCCGAGTAAGAACGGTCGGGAGAGCGAAGCGTGTGCGGCCAACGAATGAACTATGTCGGCCCGCATAAGACAAAGTTGTTATTCTTGCAGGAACCAACGAGCCAAGTCTACCGAGGAGGGGCGAGTCGGATAGGACGCGTGGCACCTTTCCGAGTAAGGTTCGGGAGGGACCATAACAAAAAAATGGTCAAAAGAGAAGGGCGACGCTGGGTGACATAAAAGGAGCCGGGTGACGCCCAAAACAAACGCTGACGTATAAAGTTACAGCATGGCGCCAAAAAGAACAGGAGGCAGCGTACCAGAAGACCGTTAGCTGTCAAGCTTTGTGGACTGGGCCATTGGGCTTAGGGAAAGCCCATGACCCGGCCCACATTATAGGGACCAAGATCTAAACAGTAAACCCTAGAACCCAAAGGGGTATAAGCTAGCTAGCGCTGCCTATATAAGAGGGGGCATAGTTGTAGTAGAAAGAGGTTGGACCAAGTAAGGGAACTAGGGCACATAACACTAGTTCATACAGCTCAAGGAGCACTTGTAATTCTCTGGTATCAATCAAATCGCTAAGTGTGGAGAGTTCATCTTGTTCTTCGTGCATGACTCGACCGTGCATTCCCTCCCCGATGACCACAAGCACCCATTCGGCCCCAACTTAAGCCTACCCATGGCATCTGCCGTGCCACCACCACGACATCTACTCTCACACCTCCTCATGAAGGATCTCTCTCCCCTTTAGAATTTCCCCATGGTCTCGGATTAGCGAGATACATGTTCTCGATGAATTTTTCTGGAAGGATTTATTGCTTCTGTTACTTCGCTGGAGCAAGGGGGCGGAGGTTGTCGGAATACCCGAACGTGTGTGTGACCACGGATGCACCACTGCTTTGCAGTGCTAGACTTGATGGTGCTGAACCTGCTGGACTGGATGGACTTCTTCTCGATCTTGAGATCGGCAAGCGTTCGACTACATCATCTATGGGTATAAATTCGTTAACGCTTTTCGATCTTCGAGGGTATGTATTCTATGAATATATATCCATCCGTTGCTTATATCTAGTAAATAGATCTTGGTACTTAGTTGTTTTCATCGTAGGAATTTTTTGTTTTCTGTGTGCTGCGAACTCTACACATACATGAGAATAAGGTGAGCCTTTTGGTGTTGGTGTCCTTGTGTGGTTCCACATCTCTCCAACAAATACGGTACTTCCCTTAACAAGGAAAGAACTTCAGAAACATATCCTCATGTCTCCATTGCAGTTACTTCTATCTTTTACCCATGTATTTTTGTTTACTTTTCTTGCATGTCATATAAGGAAATTCACTTAGTTGTATATCTAAATAATTTTACCTTTATGTCAAGCCTAGTTTGAAAAAGAACTAAAATTTGGTTACCGCATATTTTCACCCCTAGTTGCCATACTTGTAGTTTTAGTATCGAGAAGCTTGAAGGGATTGGATGCATGGGCTGCTCCACAGTGCGACCTCGTAAAAAAGGTAATATCTTATTTTTTATTAAATCTTATGATTTTAACAAGTTTCTATTTATGATAATAAATCTAACCTATGAACGTTTTCTAAAAATTATCTTAATGAACATATCTTTGAATCTCTTGAAAGTATATGTTTTATAGATATAAACATTTTTTTGAACCCTTGAACATTTTTTGACCATCTTAATTTTCTTAAACTATACACAGCCTTTTCCACATTGTTAACATTTTAAATATAAAAGTAGGAAAAATATAATAAAATTAGAAAAATAAGGGGAAATGAAAATAAATAGAAAATGAAATGCAAAATAAACATGAAAATAATATACATAAAAATGAAAAGAAAAATAAGAAAAAAGGTAAAATAAGAAAAAGGGATGGGTATGGCCCTTTATCGGTTTGCTCTAAACGGGATAGTAGTGCCACTCAGATCAGAAAAATAAGATTTGTGCATATAATATCCATCAATCAATCATCTCATACTCCCCTCTAGCAAGGCTTATGTGCCTTAAGAACATCGGTTCTGTTCTTGGGCATGACCATTTGTCCCATTCATCTATTCACTTCATAGAGTTATATCCATTCAAAATATTGGTTGCTTAGACAATTATACACCTTCACTATACATCGCTTATAGCGAGTCCTCGAGCGTGCTTGATACACACTCCGGAATGGGCCGCAACCTAGTAACCCGTTAGTTTTTTTCTTGAGTTATTTTTATTCATTTTTTCCTTTATTTGTTTATGTTTTCCTCTTACTCTCTTGTTTTATTTCTTTTCATTTTTCCTTTTTTATTTTGTTTTGTTTGCTCTTTTCTTTAATTTTTTTGTTCACTTATTTTTTCTCTATTTTTATTCCTTATTTTTCAATTTATACATAAATATTTTTAGTGATAGATGAACATTCTCTATTTTCTCATGAACAATGTTTTGAAATATGTGAAGAAATTTTATTAGACTCGTGAACTTTTTTCTTGGAATTTGTGACGTTTTTTATATGAAAGTATTTTTAATATACACGGATAAGTTTAAAAATACATATACCATTTGTTGTACACACAAGCATTTTTTTTGTATGTGAAATTTTTTATGTCTTTGAAATAATATATTTTGACATACATGGATATTTCTAAAAATTACATCAACATATTTTATTGGATACACAAACATGTTCTTGAATTACGTGAATATTTATTTCTTCAGATGTGAATATTTTATCTTTATGACATGAATATTTTTATTAATTACTAAATTCACTATAAACTAGTCGAAAAAATAATTTTAGATTTTAAATAAACTTTACCTTATTATGGGTTGTACCATCGGTTACCGAGTCAAAACCAGGCTGGCCCATGTAAGCAGCTACTTTAGTGCAGTTTTTATTTGTTAAAAAGTTTAGATTTAAAAAACATTCAAATTTTGGGAAACCTTCAGATTAAAAAATAGTCCAGATTTGAAAATGGTTCAAATTTAATAATTATTTGAATTTGGAAATTGTTCAAAAACTAAAAATTGTTTAAATTTGAAATTCTAAACATTTTTAAATCTGAACTTTTTTTCAATTTTGAACATATTTTAGATTTTGATATTTTCTCAAGAACATTTTCAAATCTAAACATTTTTCAAAATACTCCCTCCGTCCAAGAATAGATGTCTTAGTTTTTTCAAATTTTGAATGAATCTATATACTAAATAGTGTCTAGATTCATTCAATTTTGACAAATTTGAGACATCTATTTTAGGACGGAGGAAGTACATAAATCGAAATAAGAAGAATAAAAAAGAAAAAGAAAAAAGGAGTACTCTACCTCGGCCGGCCCGTGAACCTTGCTCGCGTGAGGGCCGGCGCGTGACCTTGCTACGCGCGGGCGTCATAGGGCGGTCTGGCCTTGCTCGTGTCTCCGTCATGGCCGGAGAAGCATAGTCGTGAGCCTGAAATCCAAGGCGGTTTGAAAAGAAGACCATCTGTATTAGCTCGACTATAGCAGTTGGCGGTACAGAGAGCCTAGTTTGTGATTTTCTCAGCTGGTTCTAGCAGAAAACCGTCTGCAGTAGTGTGAGTTTTGCAGTCTGCTTTCCTTTTGGAATCGACTGTACAAATTATAAAGATGGTTGTTACGGTGAATAGTCTGCTAGCTATAAGTCCATACACAGTCGGGTTTCGTATGCCCGTATCTGTTGCTCTAACTGCAAGATCATATCGGTAGTGATATGCCAACATTTTTGACCAATTTTTCTGCTCTTGTATCTGTCTCCAACATGTCTATGTTGTACTGTAAAAAACCAATTCAGACGTGGTCCTTTTCTTCAGGCCACAAAGAGGAGAATTACTAGCAATCAAGGCGATTTTAAGGGTGTTTGGTCAGGCTTCAGGGCTCCATGTTAATTATAGCAAAACGTCAGCTACCTTAATCAGAGGAGGGGAGGCAGATGAGAAGAGTATCACGAAAATTCTAGGCTGCAAATTGGATAAATTTCTTATCCGGTATTTGGAGCTACAACTAGCACTTAGACCACTGATTAAAGTAGAATGACAGCCTCTCCTAGACAAGGACCTAAACCTAATGCTCGCATGGCAAGGAGGCATGATTGCGCGGGAAGGACGACTGCCAATAATTAAATTAATGATAACTGCCAGACCGATTCATCACATCTTGGTTGAGGAGGCCCCAAGTTAGCTCCTAGAGGAGATTATTAAAGTATTGCGTGCTTTCTTCTAGGTCGGTAAAAAATCAATAAGTGGAGGGTAGTGCCTTGTAACGTGGGAGTGTATTAGCAAGCCCTCTGTTGTGGAGGATTGGGAGTTAAAGACCTACAGCTACATGGCTTAGCTTTACGAGTACGCTGGGAGTGGTTGAGAAGGGCTGATCCTTTGAAACCGTGGCAAAGTCTGAAACTGCCAAAGGATACTGCAGCGACAAAGCTCTTTAATAGTCTTGCTAACATTACTGTAGGAGACGGCAAGAGGGTGTACTTCTGGAGGGATTGGTAGATTAATAAGCGCAAGATAGAGGACATAGCGGCCACGGATCTGTCAATTGGTCCTGACACGGAGAAAAAACAATCGTTTGGTCACAGAGGCACTGCTGCAAAATGCATGAGTGATAGACATTGCAGGAGGCCTGGACACAGAGGGGTATGCCCAATGTGTACGTATTTGGGTAGATCTAAACAGTTTCAAAAGAGACCCACAAGCACCGGATACTTTCAGTTGGATTGGCTCCCGATCTGATCAATACACTGCCAAGGATACATACAAACTGCTATTTTATGTCAAGCTGAGAATGGGGTAGAAGCCGCTCCTAATCCAGCCCACCCCATACAGAATTAGCCTAGTCCCCACCCGGATCAAACCAATAATTTATTTTGTTAATCCACCATGCCCTGCCCCGCATGATTATTTCACCCGCACCGCACCACATGTAGAATGCGGCCTCAACCCATGGGTTCAACCCGTGGTTTCCCATGAAAGCTAGGTGTCCTTCGATAGCTATAACAGCTAAAGCGTGTACTGTTGTTGCTGCTAGCTATAGAGTGTGGGATTGGGAAGGATCCTAGAACAGAGGAACGCTGTAGTCCTGACCCCGCATGGGTGATGCGGGTTGAAGCCACGGGTTCAGCCCATTTCTCTAGTTTATTTTTGACACCACACCGCACCACTCCAGTCCGCTGTCGTCCTAAGCCCGCACCGCTCCAGACCATTTCGCTATTTCCCCATTTTGACCCCCAATCGGTCGAGGCCACGTCATAACCCGCCCCAAAAATCCCATCCTCGCCCGCACCATTCCCGGCTTGAATTTCCATGGGACATATAGGTTCAGCATGCACAAACCTATATGGAGATCATTCACACCTACCAAATGCAAAATCTTCAATTGGCTAGCGCTGAGGAAAAGGCTCTGAACTTCTTGTTAGCGTGTTGGTTATATCTCGCCTTATATGATAAGGTTGTAACCACGGGGCTGTTAAGATAAAGCACCGATGGATAGATAGATTAGATTGTTGTTTAAACAAACTCATGTATATATCTTGCTGGTGGATGGTGAACCATGTCTATATTAACACGCAGGGTGCACCTCAGAGAGGTATGCATCTTAACCTAAATTAGCACATGGTATGAGAGCCTTTTTCCTCCATCTATGTCTAGCTTAAACCAATCTCATCGACAGCCGCCATCGAGCCCATGTCGGTCCCTGCTTCCTCCTCCTCGGCGACGTCCGCTGCCTCTCCTACCTTTGGCTCCGACGCCACCAAGAAGCTCGGCAAAGAGAACTTCGTCCTCTAGCAAGCCCAGGTGCTGCCGGCGGTCAGGGGTGCCCGCCTCCTCGGTTACCTGGAGGGAACCATCGAGGCACCCAAAGAAACCATCGACGTCAAGCGCGGCGAGGAGACCCTCGTCGAGCTCAATCCAGCCTATGACGACTGGGTTGCACATGACCAAAAGGTCCTCAGCTTCCTCCTCTCCTCCCTCTCACGGGAGGTGCTCCCGCATGCTGTTGGCGCAAAGATGGCGGCCGAGCGGTGGGATACCCTGCAGGAGATGTATCAGGCGAGGTTGCGCGCCCACACCACCAACACGTGCATCGCCCTCGTCAACGCGGACAAGGGCAACAAATCCATGGCTGAGTACGTTGCCCACATGAAGACCTTGGAGAACGAGATGGTATCCGCTATCAAGATTCTTGAGGACGAGGACATGGTCTCCTACATCCTCGCCGGTCTTTGCGAACCCACCTACGACTCGCTTATTGCCGCCATCCTTGCTAGGACTGATCCCATCACGGTGAGCGAGTTATACTCTTAGCATTTATCCTATGAAAGTCGCCAGCAGATGCTTCGCGGGGGTGGTTCCTCGCAGTCCTCTGTCAACGTCGCTATGCGCGGTGGTCGTGGCCGTGGAGGCTTCGACCGTGGTGGAGGCGGTCGCGGCCAACAAGGTCGCGGCAACTTTGGAGATGGCAACGGTGACCAAGGAGGCTACAACGGCAACTACAACAACTCCAACAACGGGCGTGGCCGCGACAACTACAACAACAATGGTCGTGGTCGTGGCAATGGTAACACCGACGACGATCGACCCCGGTGCCAACTCTGCAATGTGACGGGCCATGTAGTCAAGGACTGCTGGTACCGCTATAATGAGGACTTCGTCCCAAGGGAGAGGTCCGCCGTCAACGTCAACTACAACAGCAATGGCGGCAATGGGGGCTGGGTCATCGACACCGGCGCCACTGACCACATCACCAGCGAGCTCGAGCGACTCCTCACCCATGAGAAGTACCATGGGAATGATCAAGTCCACACCGCTAGTGGTGTAGGTATGAATATTAGTCATATTGGCAATTCTATTATTAAAAGTCATGATCAAAATCATCTACATCTAAAAATGTCCTTCATGTCCCTGATGCTCACAAAAATCTTATTTCTACTCATCGTCTCACTGATGATAATCATACCTTCCTTGAAATTCATCCAAAGTTCTTTTGCATCAAGGATCAGGTCACGAGGAGGGTTCTGGTTGATGGTCCATGCAAAGGCGGCCTTTACCCTCTCCCCGACACATCGTCTTCATCATCGAATAAGCAAGCCTTTGGATCGACCACGCCATCCCATCATAGATGGCATAGACGTTTAGGCTATCCAGCTGCACCCATTGTTCAACAAGTCATTAGAAAAAATAATTTACCATGTTCTAGTGAGAATAAAGTGCCGGTGTGTGAAGCTTGTCAAAAGGCAAAAAGTCATCAATTGCCTTATCCTAGATCTACTAGTGTTTCTCATTTTCCATTAGAGTTGATTTTCTCGCAAGAACTGTTATATTAGCTTTATTGATGATTTCAGTAAATTTACATGGATCTATATGAACAGACATCGTTCTGAAGTGTTTAATATTTTTCATCAATTTCAAGCTCTTGTAGAACATCATTTTGGACGAAAAATCATCACCATCCAATCCGACTGGGGAGGAGAATATGAGATACTTAATTCTTTCTTTAAACAAATTGGTATTACTCATCATGTCTCTTGTCCTCATGCTCATCAACAGAATGGATCCGCTGAGCGCAAGCATCATCACATCGTCGAGGTTGGCTTGTCCCTTCTTGCTCACGCCTCCATGCCTCTAAAATATTGGGATGAAGCCTTCCTCGCTGTGGTATACCTCATCAATCGCCTCCCTACCAAACTTCTTGATTTTTCCACTCCTCTAGAAATCATAGAAAATATTAAGCCTAACTATTCCTCGATGAGAATTTTTGGCTGCGCATGCTACCCAAACCTTTGCCCCTTTAATGCTAGGAAACTTGAGTACCGATCGATTCAATGTGTATTCCTTGGCTATAGTAATCTTCACAAAGGGTTTAAGTGCGTAGATATTAATTCTGGTCGCCTATACAGCTCATGAGATGTTATCTTTGATGAGACTATTTTTCCCTTCTCCAAATTACATGCTAATGCTGGTATGACACTTCGGTCTGAAATCCTTCTACTTCCCTCACACCTTCGTCAACAATTTGATCATGAGGGAGAAAATAGTAATGATCCAATTTTGACTAATGTTCCTATAAACCCTACTACTGATCTTCCTTATGAGCAGCATATAGCACAAGCTATGGAAGAAAACTTGGTCGAAAACGTGCATGAAATCACGCTGCAAGATCGCCTGCATGCAGCGGGCACGGAAGCCCAGGGTCACGTGGGGGCCTATCGCACGATCGGTGGCAGAAAACACGTCCGCCCGCGGATCCCAAGAGGAGACCGAGTCATCCTCGACATCAAGCGACGAATCAGAGGCTGCCACGCAAGAACTGCAGCGGAGCGTCAACACGCGAGCGGTCCTAGCCACGGGTCCCACCACGCGCCCGCGGATCCTCTACATCCGCCCCTTCTTCCTCCACCGGCCACACGAGGCCGACCGGATCCCGTTCGCTGGATCGCGGTTCCAGCGTGGATTCGCGGCGCGATCCCGAGGCTGATCAACTAGATGGGTCAGACACCTCTGGATCTTCTACTCTAGGTGCCCGTGTTGCACCATCTGCACCACGTGTCAAAACAAGGTTGCAAACAGGTATTATTCAGCCAAAACAATACAAAAAAATGATTAGGTATGCAAATCTTGCCACATCTGGTGAGCCTAAAATTTAGATGATGCTTTAAAGGATAAAAATTGGAAGCATGCCATGGACGAAGAATATAGAGCTCTCATAGAAAATAAAACATGGCATTTAGTTTGTCCACAACAAGCAAATAGGAATATTATAGATAGCAAGTGGGTTTATAATATTAAGCGTAGAGCTGATGGTAGCATAGATAAATATAAAACTCATTTAGTAGCTAAGGGATTTAAGCAAAGATATGGCATTGACTACGAGGACACCTTTAGTCCCGTAGTCAAGGCTTCAACCATTCGACTTGTATTGTCTGTTGCAGTATCCAGGTGGTGGAGTCTACGACAACTAGACGTGTGATGCGTGACAGCGCTTTATCGGGAAACCCCAAGAGCAAGGTATGATGCAGCACAGCAGCAAGTCTTCCCTCAGTAAGAAATCGAGGTTATCGAACCAGTAGGAGGAAGGAAACGTCTCAAAGGTGTTGCAAGAAACGTGGAAACCTGCACAACACAAACTCAAGACTTTGCCCCAACGAATAGTGAGGTTGTCAATCTCACCGGTTGCTGTAACAAAGGATTAACTGTATGGTGTGGAAGGTGATGGTGGTTTGCAAAAAGTAAAACACTAACAGTGGAAGATGTATCAATGGTAAAGATTGGACCGGGGTCCATAGTTCACTAGAGGTGTTCTCCTTAGATAAACAAACATGGCATGCTGGGTAAAAAAATTACAGCAGGGCAATTGACAGGACTGAGCAAGGCATAACAATGCAATACTAGACATAAAGATCCTATGAGATTCGATTGGGCAATACAACAAGATACATAGACCGTCATCCAACTGCATCTATGACTAGAAGTCCACCTTTGAGTTATCATCTGAACCCCCTCCAGTATTAAGTTGCAAGCAACAGACAACTGCTTTAAGCAAAGTGTGTAAGGTAAATAATCCACTTGTTCTATGAACAAGAGACCGTTGTTTTCTCCCTAGTGGCAACAACACATCTACAACCTTAGAGATTTCTGTCACTTACCTTGATTAAATAGAGGCATGAACCCACTATCGAGCATAAATACCCCCTCTTGGAGTCACTAGCAACTACTTGGCCAAGATAGATACTAACAATGGAGAGCATGCAAGATCACAAACAACACAGACATGATAGAATCAATAAGACAAAACCATTAATCAATTTGACATAGTAATCTCAATATCCATCGGATCTCCGCAAACACACATGCATGATTACAAATAGATGAGATCTTGATCATGAACGGAGCTCACAAGATCTAGACATGAAAGCACAAAGGAGGAGATACAACCATCTAGCTACTACATGGACCCGTAGTCCAAGGTGGAACTACTCATGCTTCATACCGTAGGATGGCATGATGAAGAAGAAGGCATCCGAGATGATCTCCCCTCCGGCAGGTGCTGGGTAGAGCTTCAGATCCCCCTAATCTAGGGACGATGGTGGCGGCGGCTACAGATGGTTTCATGAAATATTGATCGGATGCTTAGGGTTTAGGCATCAGGGGCTTCTTATAGGCGAAGAGGCGAGGTTGGGAGGCGGCCAGGGGGCCCACACCCTTCCCAGGCGTGGCCCAGGGTGGGCCCACGCCTGGGGGGGGGTGCGGCCGCCCTGTGGCGCCCCTCCGTCTCTCCTCTGGACTCGGTGTTCTCCTCGGTGAAATATTGACTTTGGCTTTTGTCCCGTCCAATTCCGAGAATATTTCCTTACTCACTTTTCTGGAACTAAAAACATTAGAAAACGGGCAACTGGCACCGTGGCAACTTGTTAATAGGTTAGTACCAGAAAACATATAAAAATCACCTCAAAGTGTGGACAAACAAAGCAAAGTAGATACTAAACAAGCATGGAACATCAAAAATTATAGTTACGTTTCCGACGTATCAAGCATCCCCAAGCTTAAATCCTGCTCGTCCTCGAGTAGGTAAGTGATAAAAGAATAATTTTTGAGGTGACATGCACCATCAAAACCAAGATCAAACCATTTGCAAGCATTAAAAGCTGGGATCAAAGAACTCTATGAAAGAGGGAGTTCTAACAGTAAGACAAAGTAACAATGCATGCAACATGAAAGGCTACAAACAAAAATCATGAATAACATGCATTGAAAAACGTTTGTTTCACATACAGAAAACATAGCATAGTGGAATTCATCTTGTCCCTCATGGAGTAGCAAATAGATGCATAGGACACCTTCAAAGTTCATAAGAGTGACTAGATACAAATAACACAAGAACAAGTAATATCAACAATATGCATTTATCAATAAGTTTTGGGACAATGCACATAGAACTAAGAATGGCAACTATGCTCTCTTAACTGGTGCCTAAAGGTAGAAGGTGGAGACTCAATATAATGGTGGAAGAAAGGCCCTTCATAAAGGGAAGCAGGGATTTCAAGTTTCAAAAAGAGCTTCCAAAAATTATGGTACTTGTTAGCTTTCAGCCCTCATTGCCCCTATCATAAGAATCTTGAAGTGATTAAGGTTAAAGTGAACAAACTATGGAGTATATGCTTGACAAAGTATAAGTTGTCAATCTCATGTCCCTTGAATACGAGGGCCGCACCGCATGCTACTCAACTTTAGTCACCTATAAGTTCTTGTCATACTAAGTACATGTGTATCATAGAGAACCGCCAATGGGGTACCCCTTGCACATGGTACAGGAGCTATCCCATAACCAAAATTACAAGGCAAGCATACAATGAGCATCTCAGCGATCTTTTTATTTGCTATTTGCATAGGTTTTTATTGAGGATGCTTCACAGATTGCTCATTATGGTGATGCTGTAAGTTTCCACCATGATTAGGCATGGCTTAGGCTAGCGGCCCAGGCGTTTCTCTAACACAAAATACATAACTCCATGGACTTACAAGCTCCCTTTTTTATTTCACACCGGCGATATCCATAGACAAAAGATCATGATATCAACTGTGTACAAAGTACAAGTGCAATATTAAAAATCTTCCCCATGACAGCATGGTTCTGCTAATTCCAACATATAAGTGCAAGAATATACAACATAGATGACACAATGATTCAAGTTTATTAGGGGCAAGAAATAAAAGGTGTTCCATCAAGTTCGTGAGAGCTTTAATCACCAGGTTTTCACATAATAAATATTTTTTAATTGGAAGATAGATGAAAACAAGAATATACTTGGAATGGTGTAACACACCATGCATAGGAGTTTATAGTGGAAACTTTAGAATAACTTGGTTTCTTGGGAGTTGGAAGCATGAGTAGAGCTTACTCATACAAGTGGAGGCTAGCAAAAGACTGGGAGAAACCAACTAAGAGAGCAATAATGGCCATAATCATGCAGAGCGACAAAACATTACTAATCAAAGCATAGAGTGGTACTATAAGTCAATGACTAAATGATCATAGAGGATATGGTGACTTGTTTATAGACATAACATGGTGTGAGCATGTGCCAAGTCAACTCAAACAAAGCATCAAAGGATAATACCATAATACTATGCTTTTGTATGCTAAAACAACGCGTGATTCTTTCAAGACACACTAAGCAATCACAATTGTTTGGAACAAATCATGCTACATCAATAATCACTAATCATAAGGTCAAAACAACAACTAGAATGACATGCTAAAGTCTAAGTCACAGTCAAAGCAAGCTCCTCTTGCACTATTTCAAGCAAGAACGTTCTACTCCTTTTCAATACCAATCAACTTATTTGAAGCAACATAGTGAGAACGGGGGTCCAAACTACTTTATTCAAGCAAACTAAACAAACTAAGCAAACAAACGAAAACTAAGACGCTCCAAGAACAACAGAACAATGCATGAAACAATAAAAACGAAGTGTCTAGAAAGACCTGAGCTTTTTATTGATGAAAAAGGGGATGCCTTGGGCATCCCCAAGCTTTGACGCTTGTACCTCTTGGATATTTCTTGTGGTGAAACCGTGGTGGCATCCCCAAGCTTGAGCTTTTGTCTATTCTTCATCTCATTACATCATTATCTCTCTACACTTGAAAATTTTCCTTCATACAAAACTTCACACAATCTTCATTAGCAACATTAGTGTATTCAAAAGATAATAGACCCTTGGGTTTAGCTTTGGAACAGCAAAACTTTCACTAAAAACACAAGCTACTGAAGCAATTCCCTCAAAAATCTCCATGTCCCAAAAAGAACCCAAAAATGAATCAATAAGAAGCAAGTGCAAATAATGGCAGAAATCTGTCAAAACAGACCAGCAGGTAGAAACCAAATTGTTTGAAGACCTTATGTTGCTCAAATAAAAAAGTGTTGAACTAACGAAAGTTAGCTAACATACTGGGGGATTTTTTCGTAAATTTTCAGCTCAATACGACTTACAAAGACTCATCACAAATATTTATGGTGGAGCACAGAAATCTGTTTCGGGACAGCAACTCCCCAAATCTTACTTTCCTCTCATTAGAGGTCATTCTTGGCACAAAAATCAAACAAAAAGGATAAGGATAGGTCATTACTGAATTAATGACTTCTAAGACTGAATAAAACTCTTGGGTTATCTCCCAACAAGTACTTTTCTTTAACGCCTTTAAGTTTGGCACAAGAAGTAAGAAATCAAGTATTTTCAAATGAAGAAGTATTAACATCAATACTTGCAAAGTCTTCAACTATGAAAGGTATCTCATACAAACGAGTTTTGGAGGATCAAAAGGATTTTCAGGAACAATCCAATCAAAATTCTTTTCAAAGGCTGCATGCATTCCAACAAGCTTAAAGGGTATGAGTATCTTAATTTCCTCTCTAGGTTTGGTTTTATCTAGAGTACCCACAACATCTACACATGAGCCTAGCATATTAAAACGCTCAAAGACCTTTTTGGCTTCCTTAGCAACATCATGAACTCTTTTAGTAAAGTTTTAAGGATAAATTCTCTCTTTTTAGCATTCTTTTCTTCTTTTAGTTTTAGGAACAAAATTTGCATCATGGGGTTAAGGCTAACAAACCTAGCCTACAACATATGAACTAAAGAAGCTACATAAATTTCATAATTAGGAGCAAGTTCTGCTATAGATCTATCCTAAATATCCTCATGCTTGCTAACATGATTAAAGAACTCTTCAATTTTTCTTTCCCAACTATGGAGCCACTACCTATCGAAAGGTCCTTCAGGGTGAACTTGGGGAACAACATGGTGAGCTAGAGCAAGGTGGCAACTAGAGTAGATTCTAACTTTTTGTGTGTTTTTGATATGAGAAAACAAACCAAACTAAACTATTTTTTGAGTTTTTGATAAAAAGAGGCAAAAAAAACCAAGCAAACTAAAAACAAAGTAAAGAGAAAGGTTGTGGAGGGATCCCCTTGTGAAGGTTGTCCTTAGCCTCCCTGGCATCGGCGCCACAAAATCTTGATGCGTGGCAGCGCTTCATCGGGAAACCCCAAGAGCAAGGTATGATGCAGCACAACAGCAAGTCTTCCCTCAGTAAGAAATCGAGGTTATCGAACCAGTAGGAGGAAGGAAACGTCTCAAAGGTGTTGCAAGAAACGTGGAAACCTGCACAACACAAACTCAAGACTTTGCCCCAACGAATAGTGAGGTTGTCAATCTCACCGGTTGCTGTAACAAAGGATTAACTGTATGGTGTGGAAGGTGATGGTGGTTTGCAAAAAGTAAAACACTAACAGTGGAAGATGTATCAATGATAAAGATTGGACCGGGGTCCATAGTTCACTAGAGGTGTTCTCCTTAGATAAACAAACATGGCATGCTGGGTAAAAAAATTACAGCAGGGCAATTGACAGGACTGAGCAAGGCATAACAATGCAATACTAGACATAAAGATCCTATGAGATTCGATTGGGCAATACACAAGATACATAGACCGCCATCCAACTGCATCTATGACTAGAAGTCCACCTTTGGGTTATCATCCGAACCCCCTCCAGTATTAAGTTGCAAGCAACAGACAACTGCTTTAAGCAAAGTGTGTAAGGTAAACAATCCACTTGTTCCATGAACAAGAGACCGTTGTTTTCTCCCTAGTGGCAAAAGCACATCTACAACCTTAGAGATTTCTGTCACTTACCTTGATTAAATAGAGGCATGAACCCACTATCGAGCATAAATACCCCCTCTTGGAGTCACTAGCAACTACTTGGCCAAGATAGATACTAACAATGGAGAGCATGCAAGATCACAAACAACACAGACATGATAGAATCAATAAGACAAAACCATTAATCAATTTGACATAGTAATCTCAATATCCATCGGATCTCCGCAAACACACATGCATGATTACAAATAGATGAGATCTTGATCATGAACGGAGCTCACAAGATCTAGACATGAAAGCACAAAGGAGGAGATACAACCATCTAGCTACTACATGGACCCGTAGTCCAAGGTGGAACTACTGATGCTTCATACCGGAGGCTGGCATGATGAAGAAGAAGGCCTCCGGGATGATCTCCCCTCTGGCAGGTGTCGTGAAGAGCTTCAGATCCCCCTGATCTAGGGACGATGGTGGCGGCGGCTACAGACGGTTTCGTGCAATATTGATCGGGTGCTTAGGGTTTAGGCATCAGGGGCTTCTTATAGGCGAAGAGGCAAGGCTGGGAGGCGGCCAGGGGTCCCACACCCTGCCCAGGCACGACCTAGGGTGGGCCCGCGCCTGGGGGTGTGCGGCCGCCCTGTGGCGCCCCTCCGTATCTCCTCTGGACTCCGTGTTCTCCTCGGTGAAATATTGACTTTGGCTTTTGTCCCGTCCAATTCCGAGAATATTTCCTTACTCGCTTTTCTGGAAACAAAAACAGCAGAAAACAGGCAACTGACACTGTGGCAACTTGTTAATAGGTTAGTACCAGAAAACATATAAAAAGCACCTCAAAGTGTGGACAAAGCAAAGCAAAGTAGATACTAAACAAGCATGGAATATCAAAAATTATAGATATGTTTCCAACGTATCAACGTAAAGAACACGTTTCTCCATGGTGTTCTAGAGGAAAACGTTTACATGAGGTAGCCACCAGGTTTTGAAGTAAAAGGAAAATCCCAATACATCTGCAAACTTGACAAGGCATTATATGGGATGAAACAAGCCCCAAGATCATGGTTCTGAAAATTGAGTATAAAATTGCAAGCACTTTGATTCTGTCCTTCCAAGGCCAACACTTCATTATTCTTTTATTCTAAAGGAGATATATCCATTTTTGTACTAGTTTATGTTGATGATATAATTGTTGCTAGCTCCTATTCTAGGGCAACAACAACACTCCGCTGCGATCTTCAGAAGGACTTTGCCTTGATGGATCTTGGTGAGATACACTATTTCCTAGGCATTAAAGTAAAGAAGACACAAGATGGGTTGATGATGTCCCAAGGAAAACATGCCACGAATTTGTTAAGAAAGGTGGGTATGACGGATGCAAACCCACAAGCACACCCATGTCAACTAGTGAAAATTTGTCTACACATGAAGGAAGTCTCCTTGAAGTGGAGGACGCCACCAGGTATAGAAGCATTGTTGGTGTATTGCAGTATCTTACTCTTACCAGACCAGATATATATTTTTCTATCAACAAAGTTTGTCAATTCCTGCACTCACCAACTACTTCACATTGGACTGCTGTAAAAAGGATCTTTAGGTATCTTAAGGATACTTGTAAACTTGGTTTGAAATTCAGCAGATCCTCCTCTATGCTTGTCAGTGCCTTCTCAGATGCAGATTGGGCAGGATGTCCAGATGATAGAAGATCAACATGTGGTTTTGCTGTGTTTCTTGGCCCAAACTTGATATCATGGAGTGCAAGGAAACAAGCCACTGTTTCTAGGTCAAGTACAGAGGCAGAGTACAAATCTCTTGTCAATGCCACTGCTGAAGTAATATGGGTACATACTCTTCTTGATGAGCTGAAAATTCCATATCCTCCAGCAGCACAATGATGGTGCGATAATATGGGTGCAACATATCTCTTAGCTAATCCAGTATTTCATGCTAGAACTAAGAATATAGAAGTTGATTATCATTTTGTTCGAGAAAGAGTAGCTCAGAAATTATTAGACATAAAATGTATTCCAACAGGAGATCAAATTGCAGATGGATTTACTAAGCCTCTTTCGGTGCGCCAGTTTGAAGCATTTAGAAACAATCTCAACTTACATAAGTTGTGATTGAGGGGGTGTGTTACCGTGTTGGTTATATCTCGCCTTATATGATAAGGTTGTAACCACGGGGCTGTTAAGATAAAGCACCGATGGATAGATAGATTAGATTGTTGTTTAAACAAACTCATGTATATCGCTTGACGGTGGATGGTGAACCGTGCCTATATTAACACGCAGGATGCACCTCGGAGAGGTATGCATCTTAACCTAAATTAGCACACTTCTGACAGGTGACACAAACACGGCCTGCAAGATCAGCCAAGCGCGTGTTTCACATGTCTTCAAGAGGAGGATAATTTGAGCATATCCTCGTGGAAAATGTGTTTTTGCAAGGCAGGTGTGGTACAATTGCTTGCAAGCAGTATCGCTGCAGTTGGAGGAGCCTCAAAGGGGGAGAACTTTGGAGAACTGATGGCTGCAAGCGAGGGAAGGAGTGATGGCTGCCGACAAGAGGAAATTTGATACTCTAGTCATCCTTGTTTCATGGATGTTATGGAAACAAAGGAATTCTAGGGTTTTCGGAAACACGAGAGAGCAATGCAGTGTCACACAGCTCACAGATAGGATCAAAGAGGAGTTCCGTCTCTGGGAAATGGCGAGAGTTAGAAGGAGCCATGTTAGAGCGAGAGAGTAGGCTTAGTCTCGGAGTGAAGTGGAGTGTGTGTGTTTGCAGGTGTGTGTTTAGCCAATCCAACTGTTCGCAGTTGGCTCTTGATTTTCTTGTAATTTGAGTCTTCTTTCTTCAATAAAGATAAGGCACGCCAAAGACGTGCTCTAAAAAAAACCCTCTGGTATGGCGTGAGGACAGACGTGAGAGAGATCTGGACTACGTAATTATATCTGCTGGTTTGTCGAACTTCGAAAGAACTGGTCATTTTCTTAAAATGCAGAGTTAAGTTAAATTCTTCACCGCTGCTGCTAGCCTGCTACTGATCTAACAGTCACATTAGCTTCCCGATCTTGATTTTTTCATGTGCTATAAGCCACAGCAAGTAACTCCAAATCGGGAAGACTTGTGCGTGAAGAAAGCAAGTCTGAATGTCGATGGGTTGATTGGACGGTACTCACGGAAGGAAGCATGCAAGAAGGGCCATGGATGATGGTGATTCATGAAGGAAGGGAACCCAGCCTTGTTGCCAAGCAGTCACGCAGTATCTCTCTCAAAAAAAGCAGTCACGCAGTCCTTTCGCCTAGCTAGGCCTGATGGTGATTCATGAAGGAAGGGAACCCAATCAGTACAAGCAAATCACGCCAAAACCATTCTGATTCTTTCCTCTAGGCGACGTGGCCACGCCAAAGCCCTGGATCTATCAAGGGAGAGTCCTTATACACCAGTACTTTTTTTTCGTCTTTTCAGTAAGATGAGCGGACAAATGCACACCTCCACCTCAGTGCTTGACTGACTTCTATATATATCTAGTGGTAGATTCTTTTCTGGAAAGTTTATCAATTATAGTAGTAGCTTTTGAGCAACTTCCTGTGCAATGTTACGGTGCATTCCCGCGCTCGAATCTTCTGTCTTTGTCCTGGGGGACGGAATGCAACAAAGTAGGAAGAAGAAATGTATATACAGATGTAGACTTGGATGTCTGTATATATACATGATGGGCGGGCTACAAATTCTGAAAAACAGTGTCCATTGAGCGTTGAGAGCTAGGGTTTCGTCTCTTTCCAACCCCCCTATCGAAACCAAACTGCACCTTATCTCCCCACCACGATCCTCGTTCTCTCACTGCTACACATTGTGGTAGGCGTCAGAGTGACTAAGGAAAATCAAATGGATGAGCAAGGTCCATGCCTAGAAAATTTATCCTGTTTGTCTGTTTAATTTTGTCACGCAAAGTTTAACTAATCATTCACACTTTGTTGTTGTCGACTGACTGTAGGCCGATCTGGCGTCTCGGATTCCTTGGTTCTAGAGATGGCTCCATTGGTCAGCCAACTCAGAGACCAACTGGATACCCTAATAAGCTCCTTCCAGGCGCAGCCAGAGGACGACGGCGGCCCTCCTCCGCCTCGCATCATCGTCGCCAAGGTCCGCGACCTCACGCGCAACGTCGCCAGCAGCGAGTACGATCCCGACCACGTATCCATCGGCCCGTACAATTACCCTCGGCCCGAGAGCAAGACCCCGCGCCTGGCCAAGCAGCGTGACAAGCTGACGAGCCTCCACGCCGTGCTCTCGGCGGCGAAACCCGGCATGGCGGTGGAGAACTATGTCAACGAGCTGACGCGCCTGGAACCCCAGGCAAGGAGCTGCTACGAGAACACGTTTGATGACCTCACGAGGGACGACTTCGTGCGCATGCTCCTGCTCGATGGCTGCTACATACTCCACCGCCTCGTCCGCATCCGACCACAGTCCACTACGGACGATGATGTGGGGACGGCCTCCAATGGCAGCGGCAGCAGCAGCACGGCAAGTGATGATGGGGGGAGTGCCGCCAATGGCAACAGCACCACCGCGAGCGGAGCTGCCGCCCTTGAAGTCCTGGCGGTGGTGCGCGACGTGTTCTTCCTCGCGGAGAACCAGATACCCTTCTTCGTCCTCGAGAAGATCGGCGAGCTAACCAATTTGGTCGGTGAGGCCAGTGTGCGTACTGGGATCGTGGAGCATGCCCTTAATATCATGAGGGGACAGAAGTACGCGGAGGCAGCGCCAGCCACGGTGCCGCACTGGCCAGGTAATCTGCTCCATCTTCTGCATATGCACCTGAAGCCGAATGATGCCCTCTCGCGAGGCGCCGCCGATCGATCTGCGTCGTCGGGCCGGTGGCGCACGGCGACGGAGTACAGCTACGCGGGGGTGAAGTTCAGGAGCCGAGACATGAGCGAGACGGGGAGCGTGCGCTGCATCCTCGACGTGAACCTGGACGGCGGCACGCTGGAGGTGCCCCAACTGGACATCGACAACGAGACGTGGCGGCTGCTGCGCAACCTCATGGCGCTGGAGCAGCGGAACGGGGTGACGATCGGGAGCTACGTCACGGCGTACTGCGTGTTCATGTCGCAGCTGGCGGGCACGCCGAGGGACGTGGAACTTCTGTCTAAGAGACGCGTCATCGTGCACGCCCATGGCAACGACGACGAGGTGGCCAAGTGCTTCGCCGACCTCTGCAAGGGGATCGTCTTCAACACCGGCGACCCTGCCGTCAACTACCTGTGGAATACACGGCAGAAGCTGGACAAGCGGTCCCGGAGCTACCGGCGGAGGTGGATGGCGTGGCTGAGGCGGAAGTACTTCAGCAACCCCTGGCTCTTCGTTGGGCTCCTGGCAGCTGCCGTTGGGCTACTTTGCGCAGTCGTCCAGTCTGTGTACTCTATTTTGAGCTACTACAAACCAGGACAGAACTAGAAATGTCCCACACACAAGATAGACGATACGGCCTCTCCAACTTCACATCTACGTGAACTTACAAACATCATATAATGATATAACATATACTCCAGTACTAATATTAGACATACAAAATAATTGTGAGTTTGATGGTTTTGGGAACATGTAGCATAGCAGAGCTATTTCTGCTATTAGAATGGCGGTCATAGCGGCAGTGGCGGAGCTAGCCAAGAATATCAGGGTGGGCCAAAACGAAATTATGGATGTTCGGGGTGTGTGTGTGTGTGTGCGGGGGGGGGGGGGGGGGGGGGGCAAATGACACTAATTTTTTTTCTAGGTCCTCAAAAAAAATTCCTTCAATAATTTTTAAAAATTGGGGGGGGGGGGGGGGGGTGCCCCCCGACATGCATGTAGCTCCGCCAGTGCATAGCGATGCTCATGGAATGTATTCAGTAGTGTGTATGGGTTTCATCTATCATCTATGCAAAGATTTAGCTGGGTATTTATGTTTTTAAACACTGAGTATATGACATGGTGTGGACGAAACATGCTTAGAAGATCCACCATAGTACCGCTACATACTTTTTTTAAACATGCTTTCGTCCCGTTTTATAAATAAAGCACCAACAACCAAGTACAATCGAGTTCCAAACAGGATCCGATAACATAAAGAAGAGAAAAATAACGTCCGCTGGGGCTAGAACATAACAAAGCCCAAAGAAGAAACAAAAAAAGCTAGATCGCAAGACAACCTCCAAGACTAGCTGCTTAGGGGAGAGGAGCAGCTGAGTAGTAGTGCGCCGCCACCCTCGAGGTCCGAAGAGTGACGTCCAAGTGCTCCCGGTCTCGCTGGATAGATAGAAAGTACCACGGCTAAATATAAGCAAGAAATCTAAAAAAAGAGTCAGAAGCATGCCTCGAAAAAAACGTATAACCATCTTACTGAGAACATTCCAAAGCGTCTAGGTCATTGCGACAAGCACTAACCAGAAGAGACATCGTCTCCTTCCGGTACAATTTGCCTTAGTCTCTAGGAACTCACCGAGATCGTGAGTCTGCCAAGCAGGCCCGAGAGCCTCTCGGACAAAGCTCCTCTGAAATTGGGCAACAGGACATGTGAACATTATGTAGGCCCCTATTGTTGGTGTCCACGTTATGTGGGCCTGCTATTCGGGATCTTGCGGATTCGGGCTTGATCTACTAGTTACGATCGCCAGAAGCCGGCTGGCGGTGTGGGGACCGCTATATCGACATCAATGAAGGAGGTGGTCCTAGAGTTTATTTTCCGTGAAGAAGAAGATCTGCTTAATGTCTGTCCTCGTTGTGGTGGCCTGGAGAGGCGAGTTCCAGAAGGCTCGGCCGGCGAACTCCCCTAGACATATCATGCTTAGAGATTGCTGAATCGGAAGGTATCCGGTCATACGTACCCATGCTTTTTTCGTCCCTTGGTTTCAGAGAGAGCGTTGCGAATCTATGCTATGTGTTACCATCATGCGTCATGTCTTAGATGATCAACCGTGAAGTCATATGCGGAGAATGTCATTAAAGCAGGAACATGAGGCTAGCGATGGTGATTTGAGTCTTTATGGTGATGAGAAACTGGCTGCGTGATCTGTGACTCGCAACAACTACTGTTTGTGGGGGCGACACCGTAGGAGGAGTTTATAGTCCTACCTTGCAGGATGAAAATTTAAGGTCTGATCTTAATTGGTTGTGCTTGACAATGGCCTTGTTGAAGGCATTGTTTTGTGACAGAGGACTTTCTCTAGGATGAAAATCTATGATCTTTGATCGGGCAATGATGGTGCTTGTGCACTATTTCCTTCTTAAAAGCGTCACTATTGGAGTAGTTGGACTACAGGTGTTGTTCTAGTGGTATTAGTGGCATTGCTACGAGGAACCATTTTCTGTAATAGGACATTTTTGTAATTCTTTGTCAGAGAAAGTGTCCCATGAAGGGACAAGGGGTTCAAAGAGCCATGAGTTTGTTAGGGGTCTAAACACGCGTTCCAAGTGTTGGGCCACGTAGAGATAAAACAAAAATTTCCCTCTAACATGGTGATCCCAAGAACTAGCTGAGGTAGAAGGCCACGAGAATTAACACTAGACACAAAATTGCGGAATTGATGAAGCGCGTCAGTTGAATGCTGTGCATTCCTCACGATCTGATTCGATCACGATCGTCCTGGTGTTGATCGTGCAACACCGTTGCTGGTATCCACACGTACGAGGAGGACCGCCGGTTCACTGCTAGGTCCAATATGGCTGCAGGACTGCTGTGGAGCAAGGGTTTCTAATGCATGTAATGAACTAAGTGTTAACCCTCCTGGGTATCTGCGCTCCACTCTATATAGGGAGTGAAAGTGGGCTCCACTCACTTGTGGCCCATTCACTAAATCCCATATCATTCACCGTGAGTCTGATTCACTAACTCGGTCCAAATTTGGTTAAGGTCCAACCTAAAAAGTTTTCTAGTTCAGATCCAATCCGAACTTGCTCCCGCTCTTAAGTGTGTGCCCCCATAGGCTCATGGCAACTTGGACATGATTGGAGTCCGACTCTCAATCGATCAATCGGTAGCGGCTCCTAGCACAACGTGCCGAATCCCAAGTACCAAAAAGTTATAACGACATGCCTTTCCAATGTGACTTATGTCCGAGTCCCTTTTGCCTCACGATATACCTTGCGATTTATAGGAGAATGATCGTCATTACTTAAATAACACGACTCTCTTCTCGATCCGAGATAAGTGATTCATCCTACTAACTCTTAGTTGATCGCCTCGATTAACACTTAACCGAGTCATGAACGGCCATGCTTTCTGAACCATATCATCTGAGAGGGCCCAGAGAATATCTCTCCAAGTGGAGGGGCAAAATCACATATTGGTTATTCACATCACACAACTTGATTCTCAGTCGACCCAAACTCTGCCTTTATAACTACCCTGTGACGGAACAACGTTTGATAGAACCTAAGTTAGTGATCCTCAACTTGGATTATGCAACAACCTCACTTATAAGTATTACATTGATTAAGACATACAAATGACAACTTGTTTGTTGTATCTCAACATGGGTTAATCTGACTCGCTAAACTCTTTAGCCGAATCTGTGTAAGTCGGAATAGCATCACCATGTTCATTACAAGTGGAACCGAGTCATCAACCGACTTTCACATTGGTCTAAGTTCTGTGTCCAGCACAACCTCGATGACCAAGGATATTTAGTATGAACAACATGAATATATAGTTCCACAATTGAATCACATATTCAATGATATACATCAGATGTTCATGCAAGGACAACTTAATAACTTTATGAATACAATGGGAATTACATCATACATGATTGCCTCTAGGGCATATTCCGAACAGTCTCCCACTTGCACTAGAGTCAATCTTCTGACATCACATGTCCAGGCATCTAATGCCCATAGATATTAGGTGTCACCTAGAGAGGGGGGTGAATAGGCGTTTAAAACTTTTTCGAGAGTGGCTCAACAAAGGCGGAATTAAACTAACGTTTACTTTGTTAAGCACAAAACCTAGAACAACTAGGGTTCTCCTATGTGCACCAACAACTTATGCTAAGCAAGATAAACAACTATGTGATAGCAAGATATATACGTCAAGCACGAAGGATATCACAAAGTAAGGTGCATAAGTAAGAGCTCGGATATAGAGATAACCGAGGCACGCAGAGACAATGATATTTTACCGAGTTCCTCCCAACATGGAGTACGTATCGTTTGGAGAGGGGGTGGTATCAAACCACCCGCGCCACAAAAGGCCTCCCTTGCTCTCCTGTGAATCTCACCCCAACAGGATTGGTCCACACTTCCACTATCGGTGCACTTGTTGATGACAATCTGGAACCTCTCACAAGGTTGGGGCACTTCTCCACAACTCAATTGGAGGCTCCCAACAAACAAGATTGGGAAAAGCTTCACAACTTAATTGGAGGCCCCAAGTAATCCACAAACCTGCAACATAACAAACCGCCTAGGGTTCCAAGAACCCAAGAGTAAAAAGCTTCTCAACTTTCACTCACCAAATCCTCCGAGGAGAACTCAAACCGATGCACCGAATGCAAGAGGCAAGAACACCACAAAGATGCTCCAATCCCTCACTCCCAAGTTCCAACAAAGCTACTAAAGCTATTGGGGGGACAAGAGAGGAGGAATCAAATAGGAACACAAAATCCCCCAATATCTAGATCCCAAAGCCACACTCACAAAGAGATGATATGGCTTCATCAATTTGTAGATCTAGATCTCCTCTATCTTCCACTCAAATATAGGCAAGAATCATTGGAGGAGAAGACTTGAATCAAGCTAGAAGAGTGAGAGCAAATGGGGGCAAAGCTTAGCATAATAGAGAAAGAAGAAGCAGTCCAAAAGCTAAAGGGACAAAAATATTTAAAGGGATGGGCCAAATCTGCCCGTTGGGGCCAAAACGACCTAGACCGGCCGGTAGTACCGGAATGGGCCAGTACTACAAGACCAGACCCAACAACGCCAGCACGAGCCAGGAAGCAGCGAAGCACGCATCTAGAGAGGTGCAAAGTCAACGCGAGCTAGTGATCTGAGCAAGCGAGCGAAGGCAGCAGCGCGTGCGCGATGCAGGCAGGAGCGAGCCACCTGGGCTGGAGCAAGCGGCCTGGAAGCTGGCCAGCGGCTGGGCTTAGGCTGCAACGTGCGCGGGATCGCATGTGGGGCCACAGGGAGCGAGCGTGCGAGCGGGAGCCGCAGCTGGCGACGCAAGCGACGCAGGCACGCGGGGGGGGGAGAGGAGGGAAGCGAGTGGGGCGCCAAGGCGCGCGCGTGGGAGCAGCTGGCGGCGGCGGGACCTGGCTAGCTGGGCGAGCGGGATGGGCCGGCCGGTAGTACCGGCCCACCCGGACGGTACTACCGGCCGGTCCGGTAGAACCGGATGCTGGTACCGGGCAACGCATAAGTGGAGCAGACTGGTACAGGCGCGCCCGATACTGGGCCCGGTAGTACCGGATGGCCTAGAAAAATATCCTTTTCCTTTTCTTTTTAAAAGCAAATCAGGCAAATATTCCAACAGCGATAACTTGAGATTGGTAACTCCGATTGACCCGATTCCAATTGCGTTGGAAAGAGGACGATAAGACCTACCCAATAGATCCGAATTCCGAGAATGTATGTTGCCTCACCCAAGTCTTTTATCGAGAAACTCCTTTCCAATGATTCCTTGCCTTCTTGCAACATCTGGACATCATTTCCAATCAGTAATATGTCATACACATATAAGATCAGAAAGTTTACTTTGCTTCCACTAAACTTCTTGTATAAACAAGAATCATGATCGCTCTTGATGAAGCCAAACGATTTGACTACCTCATCAAAGCGAATATTCCAACTCCGAGCTGCTTGCTTCAACCCATAAATGGATTTCTGAAGTTTGCACACCTTGGTAGCATTAGCCGGATCGACAAAACCCGCAGAATGTATCATATACACGTCCTCGTTTAAATTTCCATTAAGGAAAGTCATTTTGACATCCATCTGCCATATCTCATAGTAAAAATAGGCTGCTATAGATAACATGATCTGGGCTGATTTAAGCATCGCTACGGGTGAGAAAGTCTCATCGTAATCAACTCCTTGAACTTGTCGGAACCCCTTCGCAACAAGCCATGCTTTATAGACAGAAACATTTCCATCCATATTAGTTTTCTTCTTAAAGACACATTTACACTCAACGGGTCTTGCACCGTCTGGCAGATCAACCAAGTTACAAACTTGATTTTCATCCATGGACTTTAACTCGGATCTCATGGATCCAAGCCATGACTCGGAATCATATCCCACCATCGCTTCCGAATAAGCTGTTATCTCATCACTGTCTAACAGTAATACATCACAAACACTTTGCAATCTGGCAGATCTTCGTGGTTCGGGTGCAGTTACCGGCTTAGCTACCATGACAGTCTCAGCGTCCAAGGCTTTTTCCGACTCGCTACTAGCCGGTTCCTATTGAATTTCTTCGAGCTGCAATGTGCTCACACTGACTCCCCGACTAAGAAACTCTTTCTCAAGGAAGACACCGTTTTGAGCGACAAATACTTTGCCCTCTTCTCGGTTGTAGAAGTAGTAACCCAAGGTTTCCCTCGGATACCCCATGAAAATACAATTATACGACTTGGGCGTAAGCTTCTCCGACTGAAGTCGCTTGACAAATGCTTCACAACCCCAAATCTTAAGAAAATATAAACTCGGCTTTTGCCTTTCCACATCTCATGTGGTGTCTTCTCTACCGACTTTGGTGGTACTCTGTTTAGTGTGAGTGCTATAGTTTCTAGACAATAACCCCAAAATGATAAAGGTGGATCTGTCCGACTCATCATTGATCGTACCATGTCCAACAAGGTCTGATTCCTCCTTTTCGAGACATCATTCCTATGTCGCGTTCCCCGGGGAGTAAGTTGAGGAACTATTCCACAACTTTTCAGATGGTTAGCAAACTCATGGCTCATGTACTTGCCTCCTCGGTCCGACCGAAGAAACTTTATTTTCTTGTTGAGTTGATTTTGTACTTCATTCTGGAATTCTTTGAACTTTTCAAAGGCTTTTGACTTGTGTTTTATCAAGTAGATATATCCATACCGACTCAAATCATCAGTGAAGGTAATGAAGTATTCATAACCACCTCTGGCTGTCGTGCTCATTGGTCCACTTACATCACTATGTATTAGCCCCAACAAATCAGACGTCCTTTCGCAACTCTTTGCAAAAGGTGTCTTGGTCATTTTGTCGAGTAGGCAAGACTCACATGTCTCGAACGACTCCAAGTCGAACGAAGTTAGGGGTCCATCATCATGGAGCTTCTTCATGCGTTTCCAACTTATATGACCAAGCCGACAGTGCCAAATGTAAGTCATATTCACATCATTTGGTTTCAACCTTTTAACATTTATGTTATAAACCTACTCGCCATCAATATTCAAAATGAATAACCCGTCCTAGAAAGGTGCAATGCCGTGAAACATATCATTCAAATATAAAGAACAACCATTATTCTTAATATTCGACTCATAGCCTTGTCTCATCAAACATGAGGCGAAAATAATGTTTCGACTAAGCACTGGAACATAATAACAGTTATTAAGTTCCATAATGAATCTGGAAGGTAAATGAAGTTGCATGTGCCGACTTCCAATGCAGTGACTCTCGCTTTGTTCCCGACTCGAATGCCAACCTTGCCTCTTGCCATGCTCCTAGTTCTTACCAGTCCCTCCAATGAGTTGCAGATGTGAATAACTGATCCGGTATCATATACCCAGGAACTATTAGGTGCATCAGCAAGATAAATGTCTATAACATTGCAAACAAGCGTACCTGAGACAGAAGTCACACCTTCGCTCTTGGATTTGTTGGCCAAATAATTGCTGCAGTTCCTCTTCCAATGTCCATCCGCCTTGCAGTAGAAGCAAGTGGATCCGGCTGAAGGAGATGGCTTAGTCCCCGAGGAAGCATCTGGGACCGGTTCCTGAGCCTGCTTTCCTCTCGACTTAGCCTCCTTCTTAGTCCAAGAACTTTTCTTAAAATTAGCCATATTTTGCACCATCAACACTTAACTGGCGCCCTTTTTGAGATCCGCCTCTGCCTGCTTGAGAATCCCATGCAATCTAGTGATCTTATTATCCATACCATTCATGTGGTACTTTGATATGAATTTACCATACACATTAGGAAGAGAGTTAAGAATTATATCCATAGCGAACTCTTCGCTAATGGGGTAGCCCAGCCTTTCTAGAGATTGCATGTAACCAACCATCTTGATCACATGCGGACTCAGTGGATCACCATCCTTAATCTTTCAACTCAGCAAAGCCTGAGAGACTTGATACTCCTTGGTCTTTGCCTGACCCTGAAACATACTTTTGACGCTTTTTATCATATTGTAGGCCTCAACATTTTCGAACTGCTACTAGAAGTCCGGTTCCATGTGAGCAAGTATAACACAACTTATTTCCATGGACTCATCCTTAGTCCGACGGTAGGCATTGGTGGCAGCGATAGTCGCATTCTCATCCGGCTCATCTAGAAGTGTGTTGTCTAGGACATGGTCCTTCTTTTCTTGTTTGAGAACAATTCTCAGATTTTGATACCAGTTGGTAAAATTAGTATCATTTAGTTTATCTTTCTCAAGAATGGTTCTCAATGAAAAACTAGATATCTGAGGGTGACAGTTACTTGGTTCCATGATCTACAACAGAAAATATGCAAACCACTTAACACATGTATTCATAAAAGAGCAAGCATATTATACATTTTAATACTTATGCTCCTACTAGACCAACACCCCTCCGATGGTTACTTAGTGAATCAGGATCCTAGATAAGCAAGTCGGATAGTGAGCTTTAACATCACTGCTAGCCGCCAAGTGATCTAGGTAGACATCACCTTATCAATCATATCTCATACGACTCCTATTGGTCGGGAGGCATCACATGCCCGGGCTCCTGTCTGACTTTTCCCCGAGTCCCACAACCGTTGTGATAGATCTGTCTAGCTCACCCAGTGTTTTTGCTGTAAGAGTCCGACTCAAATCCACCTAGTCAGGAAGAATTGGTAGCACCCCAATATTATGAGCCCACTACAAAAAATGTCCAACTTGTGATGGTGCAAACACTGGCGGGAAAACTGACTAGACCTTCTTTGAGGGATTAAATTTTACCGACTATCTAATAGAGGTAAATAAGAGACATGAGGATAACACAAATAAAGCAATTATGTTGTGAAATGGTATGGCTCTCTTCATGGAGATCTCCATCTCCACAAATCCTGTAATCCGACTCGTGCCAACTCTTGTCACTTGCTGTTTTACTCCATGTCGCCGACTTGTATATCGACTTTCCTGCCATCAAGGTTCTCCAAACAGCTACACTAGCTTAGTAAAGTAAATTACATAGAGAATCCGACATGCATGTCCTTATACAATAAAATGACAACACCTAGGCTCCAACTAGTTGACAAAACAGTTACCACAAATCACGTATGGATTACACATATCATATGCATATAGGACATACCATTCACAACTTCCTGCAAAAACAAGTTATGCATAGATACGATTGTAGGGGTTCGTAGCATGGAAAACAAAAAATTCTATCATATGAACACACACAAGCCAAGATCTATCTACTATATTGTAGCAACGAGTCAATAGAGTACTAACGCTCGAAGATCCAAAGCGGTTAACTAAAGCAGATTCTCGTGGGTGATGTAGTCGTACACTTCCGATCTCAAGATCGCGTAGACGATCCTTCCGACGCCACGTTACGAAAGCGCTCCAGCAGTCAGTCACACGTTTGGTACTTGATGAAGACGTTCCTCTCCCTTGTTCCAGCATGCAACGGAGGTTGTAGTACTCTCCTCGCGATTCTGGCAGCACGACGGCGTGGTGTCGGAGTTAGAGGGGAAATCCTGCAGGGTTTATCCTTAAGCCGAAGCGGGTTATCGTGGAGTAGTAGGGTTCCTCGGCGTCTAGGTTTTATAAGCCGGAGAGGAGGAGGTGGAGCCAGAGGCGACTAGGGCGGCGGCTCTTGGCAGCGGCGGCAGGCGGCGACGACTTGGAGGGGTGGGGCTTGTGTTGGTCTTGGGGCACCCCCCTCTCCTATATTTATGAGATGGAGGGGCAGATTGGGAGAGGGGAGTTTGAATCCTACCCCAACTCCCTCTCCTTCTAGGCGCATGGTGGAGGGAGAGAAGGATTCTCTCCTTCCTCCACCAGGAAACATTGTCCCAGTTTGACTTTTCAAACTTGCCTTTTGACTTTCAATTTTGGAGTTTAATTTCTTTCTTTTAAATGCCCAGCCAAGTGACCTAGTACATGATGCAATAATTCTACTTAGTCATGACACATTCATGTACCCTTCCCCTTCCGGTCTGGTGAACCTTCTAGACCCTTCTAGATCATTCCGCTGAAAACACCGGAATCGTTCCCAAACTCCGGAATTGGACTTTCCTTATATGAATCTTATTCTCCGGACCATTTTGGATCTCCTCGTGATATACCAGATCCCATCCGAGACTACTAAAAACATTCTGTCTCCCTACTTACATTCCATATCTACTAAACAACATCGAATCCTTAAGTGTTTCTCCCTACGGTTCGTGAATTTTGTAGACATGACCGAGACTCTTCTCCGGTCAATAACCAATAGAGAAATCTGGAAATTCATATGGCTCCCACATATTTCTATGATTACTTTGCGATCGAATTAACCATTTACATACGATACCAATTTCCCTTTGTCTCATGATATTTTACTTATCCGAGGTTTGATCGTCGGTATCTCTGCATACCTAGTTCAACCTTGTTACAGATAAGTACTCTTTACTCATTCCTGTGATATGTGATCCATTGTGAGCCAGTCATATGCTTGCAAGCTAATTGGATGACATTCCACCGAGAGGGCCCAAAGTATATCTATCCGTCATATGGATGGACAAATCCCACTCTTGATCCATGTTCCTCAACACATACTTTCCAAACACTCAATGCCACCTTTATAAACACCCAGTTACGAAGCGGTGTTTGATGTCATCAAAGCATCCATCCGGTGATGGTGATTAACATGATCTTATGGTTGAAGGATTTAGGTTACTATGTATTGAAAGCTTATATCAAGTGAACTATTTAAATGACTTGATCTTATGCTACGCTTAACTATAGGAGTATGTCCATCATACCATTCTCCTAATGATATGATCTTGTTGTTAATAACATCTCAATGTTCGCGATCAGAAAACCATGATCATATATTAACCAACAAGCTAGTTTAACAAGAGGCTTTACTAGTGACTCTTACATGTTTACAAATCACACAAGTATTAATGTTTCCGGTTAATACAATTATAGCATGCTATGTAAACATTTATCATAAGTACGAAGATATGATAATAACCATTTTATTATTGCTCTTGGGCATATCTCCAATAATGATATCTACTGGCATTGTGAAACTCGCAACGACATCTAAGGCGCTACGACAGGGTGAAGCCGGATAGCAGGCGGGGATCGAAGGGGCAGCGCCCAACGATTTTTCCAAAACCATAGATGATGTGGCTCAGATCACTATAGAGCTTCGTTGGGAAACCCCAAGAGGAAGGTATGATGAGTACAGCAGAAAGTTTTTCCCTCGGTAAGAAACCTAGGTTATCGAACCATTAGGAGGAAGGAAACGACTCAAAGGTGTTGCTAGCAACTTGGAAACCTGCACAGCACAAACTCAAGACTTTTCCCCAACAAACAGTGAGGTTGTCAATCTCACCAGTTTGGTGAAAACAAAGGATGAACCATATGGTGTGGAAAGTAATGATGCCTTGCAGAAAGTAAACAGTAATATTAGAAGATGTATCAATGGTAAAGATTGGACCAGGGTCCACAGTTCACTAGAGGTGTTCTCCTTAAGATAAACAACATGACATGCTGGGTAAACAAATTACAACGGAGCAATTAACAAGACTGAGCAAGGCATAACAATGTAATACTAGACATTCATGATCCTATGAGATTCGATTGGGCATTACAACAATATACATAGACCGCCATCCAACTGCATCTAGTAATCCACCTTCAGGTTATCATCTGAACCCCCTCCAATATTAAGTTGCAAGCAACGGATGACTACTTTAAGAAAGGTGTGTAAAGTAAACAATACAATTGTTCCATGAACAAAAGATCGTTGTTTTATCCCTAGTAGCAACAACACATCTACAACCTTAGAGATTTCTGTTACTTCCCTAGATTCAATAGAGGCATGAACCCACTATCGAGCATAAATACTCCCTCTTGGAGTCACTAGCATCTACTTGGCCAAGATAGCTACTAGAAACGGAGAGCATGCAAGATCTCAATCAACACAGACATTATAGAATCAATAAGACAAAACCATTAATCAATCTAACATAGTAATCTCAATATCCATTGGATCCCCACAAACACAACATGAATGATTACAAATAGATGATCTTGATCATGAACGGAGCTCACAAGACCTTAACATGGTAGCACAAAGGAGGAGAAACAACCATCTAGCTACTGTATGGAACCATAGTCCAAGGTGGAACTACTCACGCATCATACAGGAGACTGGCATGGTGATGAAGAAGGCCTTCGGGATGATCTCTCCCCTCCGGTAGGGTGCCGAGAAGAGCTTAAGATCCCCCTCCCCCCGATCTAGGGACGATGGTGGCGGCGGCTACGGACTGTTTCGTGGAAGATTGATCGGGTACTTAAGGTTTAGGTATCGGGGGCTTATTATAGGCAAAGAGGAAGGCCAAAGGGGTGCCCGAGGCGGCTGCACCCCCAGGCGCGGGCCACGCATGGCCGCACGGCTAGGGGGTGTGGCCCCCTCGAGGCCCTTCTCCGTCTCGTCTTCTGGCTTCGTGTTCCCCTCGATGAAATATTGACTTTGGGTTTTGTCCCGTCCAATTCCGAGAATATTCACTTTCTGGCTTTTCTGGAACCAAAAACAACAGAAAATAAGCAACTGGCATTATGGCATCTTGTTAATAGGTTAGTTCCAGAAAACATATAAAAATACCTCAAAGTGTAGACAAAGCAAAGCAAAGTGGATACTAAACAAGCATGGAACATCAAAATTATAGATACGTTTACGACGTATCAAGCATCCCCAAGGTTAACTCCTGCTCGTCCTCGAGTAGGTAAGTGATAAAAAGAATAATTTTTTAGGTGACATGCACCATTACAATCAAGATCAAGCCATTTGCAAGCACTGAAAGCTGGATCAAAGTACTCTAAGCATGAGCATGAAAGATGAAGTTCTAATAATAAGATAAAGTAACTATGCATGCAACATGAAAGGATACAATCAAAGATTCATGAATAACAATGCATTGAAATATGTTTATTTGTTTCACATATAGAAAACATAGCACAGTGGCATTCAGCTTGTCCCTCATGGAGTAGCAAAACATAAATGCATAGGACACCTTCAAAGTTCATAAGAGTGACTAGATACAATTAGTTCAAGAACAAGAAATATCAACAATATGAATCAACCAATAAGTTTTGGAACAATGCACATAGAACTAAGAATGCAACTATGCTCTCTTAATTTGTGCTTAAGGATAGAAGGTGGAGACTCAATATAATAGTGGAAGAAAGTCCCTTCAAAGAAAAGTAGGGATTTCAAGTTTCATAAAGAGCTTCCAAAAATTATGGTACTTGTTAGCTTTTAGCTCTCATTGCCCCTATCATAAGCATCTTGAAGTGGTTATGGTTAAAGTGAACAAAATATGGAGTATATGCTTGACAAAGTATAAGTTGGCAATCTCATGTCCCTTGAATACGAGGGACGCTCCTCATGCTACTCAACTTTAGTTACCGGTAAGTTCTTGTCATAGTAAGTACATGTGTATCATAGAGAACCGCCAACGGGGTACCCCTTGCCCAATGATACATGAGCTATCCCATAACAAAATGACAAGGCAAGCAGACAATGAGCATCTCAGCAATCTTTTTATTTACCATGGGAAATGGTGTTTTTTATCTCTTTCCTCTTTTCAACGTGTCTCTTTTTTTATAAGAAGAAAGCTTTATAGATTGCTCACTATGGTGATGCTGCAAGTTTCCACCATGATTAGAAATGGCTTAGGTAGCGGCCTAGACATTTCTCTAACACACATACATAACTCTATGGACTTACAAGCTCCCCTTTTATTTCACACCGACGACATCCATAAACAAAAGGGCATGATATCAAATGGGTACAATGTATAGGTGCAATGTTGAAAGCGTTCCCCATGACAACATGGTTCTGCTAATTCCAACGTATAAGTGAAAGCATATACAACATAGATGACACAATGGTTCAAGTTTATTAGGGGCAAGAAAAATAAAGTGTGCCATCAAGTCTGTGAGAGCTTTAATCACTATTTTTTCACATAACAAAATGACTTTTTAATTGGAAGATAGATAAAACAAGAATATACTTGGAATGGTGTAACACACCATGCATATGAATTTATAGTGGACACTTTGGAATAACTTGGTTTCTTAGGGTCTGTTCGGCAGGTCACCGCTCCAAATATTTCATGCGCTCCGCTCCGCTCCGGGTGAATTGCGATCTTAGGATCAGGGCGAGGGAACCGGCAACGTTCGGACCGCTCCGCTCCGTGAGGTCATGGGCTGCCAGCCCATTACAGACAAGATGGGGCCCTTGGATGCAGGGGAAACAAAGAGGGTCAACGGTTGAGTCGAGTAGCTGAACCACGACCGGTAGCCTCGCCGTGGATGTAAGGAAAAACAAGGTGGAGTGGAATTTGCGTTGGCAATCTTTGATGACTGTGTTGAACTCCTTGTGGCAGCCGCTGGTACCGCCTTGGTTTGCTTGTCCCGAGAGCTCCTGGCGGGAGGTTAGGGTCTGATTCATGCGGCCAAAGAGTTGATTCGCTCGCCGGAGGACTCATTTCGGCAGCGGCGGGCACAAATCAGGCGGCTGAGCTGGTTGAATCAAGGAACAACTTTTTGGTTTTTTCCCCCTTCCTTTCCGTTCGGGAGAGACGAGGGAAGAGAGATGCGCACATACTCAGTCGGTCACTTATCGGTGGCATGGGATGTAAATTCTTCCCGCTCCGCCGTTCTCTGTTCCGTGGATCATCGAAACACTGGCTCCGCATATTTTCTCTAAATGACGGAGCGCTCGCTGGTTTCAGATCCGCGAAGCTGAGCTGTTCGGCACAGCTCTGCTAGCTCAGGTCAGAGAGTTGAGAGCGGGAGTGATTCCGAACGGGCCCTTAGAAATTGATGAATGAGTAGAGCTTACTCAATACAAGTGGAGGCTAGCAAAAGACTGAGAGCGACCAACTAAGAGAGCAATAATAACCATAATCATGCAGAGCGACAAAACATTACTAATCAAAACATAACGGTACCATAAGTAAAAAAACTAAATGATCAGCTGGCAACTCACAAGCCAGCAAGTCAACCTCTGTCGGATCTTCGGGGCTAAGGTGACTTGTTAAGAGCAAGTATAGTAGGTCCTTGTCAGCAGGCTATAAGCTCTTCCACGTCAGCACAAATCTAGGTGGAGCTGAGAGAAAGAAGGAGAGAGAAGAGAGTCGACGCTTAATATGTAGCTAGGCTATAACACGGAGAACGAAGCAGTGCAGCCTGCTTATAGCCTCCCGTGAGCTTTTAGCTGTCTCTTCTCTCCCCTTTCAGTCTTGTATGGCTGCATGCAACAGTTGAACATGCAAGCTGGTTGATTATTTAAGGCTATTTAAATATTGTTTAGAGTCAACCTAAAAGCCAACCTATTATATATGTGAAGACTATAGGTGACATGGACCGATCTTGTAGCCAGCAGCGGGCTATGTTATTAGCCTTGCTCTAAAAAGTAGATCGTGTGTTCCGTGCCCTACTGCTGAATCCGTTCCTCTTCGAGGATGTTCCCTGCGCTGCCGCTTAGCGCATGACACACAGGGTGGAGGACCCCGCGCCTTAATATGTAGCTAGGCTATAACACGGAGAACGAAGCAGTGCAGCCTGCTTATAGCCTCCCGTGAGCTTTTAGCTGTCTCTTCTCTCCCCTTTCAGTCTTGTATGGCTGCATGCAACAGTTGAACATGCAAGCTGGTTGATTATTTAAGGCTATTTAAATATTGTTTAGAGTCAACCTAAAAGCCAACCTATTATATATGTGAAGACTATAGGTGACATGGACCGATCTTGTAGCCAGCAGCGGGCTATGTTATTGAGGTCTTTTATGGTACCCTTAAATGAATAATAGCCATCCATTTTCGTGAATCTAAAGGCCCATGTCAATTTATACTAGTGTTGAAATGGTGAGTAGTATGATTATACTACTACTACTTCAAGGGCGAGTTCGGTAAACCACCGGAGACATCCTGTACGCAAGAAACAAGCGGCCCAACAGAGCCCAGCATCTCACGCAATGACAGTTATAGTAGGGAAAAATCAACATGACCGTAACTGTTCGTGCGGCTTGGTGTCGCCTGGCTCGCCCGCGCCGCCGCGATCCAGAGGTTCTAAACGACTTGTCTGCGTCCTCCGGATGAAGGCCAACTCGCTGCTCCGTGCTTCCGGGTGCTCGACTGCGTCACTTGTGAGGGTGCCGCCTTGGCTGAGCCGGCGCTGCTGCGCCCTGCCAAAGCGTAGGAGGAGCGAGGGCTGCAGGGCGCAGTGTTGGAGAGACGAGCGGCGGCGATATCTGATCCGAGGAGAGTAGCCGCGTGTATGCAGAACGAGGACGATGGAGATGTTGGAGGACCAGACATGTGTCCATGGCGGCGGACACGATGAATCAAATTGTTCTGTATTGAAATGAGTTATCGTTGCACACTGTGATTAGATTGTAGGTACAGAACAATGACTTGATTTTGTTATTGCATTGCTTGCTGTGTTTGTTACCGAGAAATGTCTTGCTGATTCCTTGTTTCGCATGGTAGAGTGTGATTCAGTTCTAGTGTCAATTCTACATGGAATGCTCCAGTTCTCTTCAACTTAGCATCGTCACTAGCGAAGCCCGAGTTCATATGTAAAGAAAATTTAGATGACCCCTACATTAGCTGATAGAATCAGCATGGAGGAGAAGACGTCGGCGTCCATGGTGAAGGAATAAGTTGTAGAAGTAGTCAGGTGAGTAGGGGCGGCGGCGGCGGAAACGGCGACGTTGGAGTAGCACGGCAGGATAGGAACCGCCGGCACCTCGGCGCCTGCGCACACGCAAAGTTTGGAGCAGGCGTGGGGGAGAGATGGCGAGGTGGAGAGCAGGGGCGGCGCAAGCAGTGGCGGTCGAGCGAAGGTAGCTTTTGGAACTGCCACTATTTTTGGAATGACGGCGTTCGGTTTGGGCTGGGCCTAATCTCTATCAGCAGGTCGGGAAAAACTTCTCCAGCCAATTGTCTAAATTACCCACACTTATTAACCGTTGGATCAAATTATACTAGTCCTTCCCTAGCAGTAGTAAAAGGTACCGTAAAACCTGCCATGTTATTAGCGTTGCTCTAAAAAGTAGATCGTGTGTTCCGTGCCCTAGTGCTGAATCCGTTCCTCTTCGAGGATGTTCCCTGCGCTGCCGCTTAGCGCATGACACACAGGGTGGAGGACCCCGCGCCGCCCACCCAGCTTCCCGCCCGCCTCTGGCCCCGCTCTCCCAGACCACCGCCACCCCCTTCTTGCTCGCCAATCCCCTTCTGCCTCATGTCCCCGTCGCCAAGCTCCGCCGGTCTTCTCCTCCCTCGGACGTCCCTCTTCTCTAGCAGCCCCACTAGATCGACGGGCCAGAGCAGAACAACGGCTGGAGGGAGACACAAAGGAGGGGACTGCGGTGGATAGACCTTAGCGACGATGCCGCAGGTAACCTCTTTGGCCCCAAGCGATGCCGCCGCTGACCAGAACCGTTCCGGAGAGCGACGAGGAGGCTGTCTACTAGGAGAAGGAGGTCTACAAGAGGGAGGAGCTGCTAGGCCCTGGCGGCGCCGTCGAGGTCCGTCTCGTAGGTTAACGAGTCATCCGGGAGGCGGAGGGCTACAAGTGAGAGCAAAGAGGAAGGCAGCCGGGCAAATCCCCCCAAATCCTGGAGACACCGGCGCCGCGATACGTCCGCCTCTCGAGGCCATCGCCGGTCCCATTCTCCGTTGAGGTAATAGAAGGTCTCACCTCCACGAGCTAGATCTGTATGAAAGTGGCGAGCTGCTGTCGGAGCTGCTTGGGCAGAGCCAGGACCCGCGGAATCGACCTTCCAAGCGGGAGATTCTTGAAGCTTCTGGAAGGGGGTGCGGATCTTGGGGTTGTCCCCGAAGACTGCCATGGCTACCGGCGCGGGCACCGTCCCAGGTGAGCTCATCTAAATCCCTCCCCACCTCTCTTCGCTTCTCTCGCTGCAGTGTTCTCCTCAGGTGGTTATGTTTCTTGCTGTCTTGGTGCTCAGTAGAATGTCGTTTACTAAACTGGGTCCGCTTACAGGGCGCTGCCATGGCCACAAGCGCCCTCCTGGCCAGGATTGTTCTCTGAGATCATTGGCGCCAATCTTTGCAGGGTCCCCTCCGCCGCCGACCGTGCCAGGTTCAGAACTTAAACTTCCATGCTAATGGTTCGGTGACTTAAGCTTCTGCATGTTGCTCGGCTGTTGCAAGAGCTCTTGTGGGCGAAGCTTCTAGCTTGCGTAGAGAGGGGCTTCAGTTTGCTATTAATCAAGGGCATTAGTGCATTGTCCTCTAGAAGATTGACCTGAAATTCTGGGAGTAGCAGCTCCATCTGCAGCCTACCAGGCTTGTCCCTCTTCCTAACTTAAACTTCCATGCTATTGGTTCCATGATGTGTTCTGCAAATTTGGTAGGGAAATGTTGGTTCAGATAATATTGGTGAGGGATATGTTGTGGTTACAGGCTACGGGAGGTTTGGGGATTACAAGTGAGGAATTCATGTTGAGTTACATGCGGACCGAAAGAATTCACGATTAGGAATTTGATATGTTGTGGTTACAGTTTAAATAGGCTAGGGGAGGTTTGGGGATCACGGGTCGAGAATTAAGATAGACAAAAGGCTGCAACACAACATGGACAGTCAAAAGAGACGACGATAGTAAAAGGGGTCCCTAGGTCTCACCAACCAAGGAGAGATGATAGGCTGGATGATAGAGAAAAAATGGAAACAATGCATGGGGTCGATAGGTGATGACTGTATAAGCGAGACTTGGCCATGTCCATCCGTGAAGGTAGTAGTGAAGCGAGAGGTCCTTTGGCGTTGGACTCTTAAAAAATAATTAGCTAGCAAGTTCCTGGTGCTTATTTTTACAGAAATAAGTTCAACATGAATCTAGAAAAGTCGATTTGTTTTTGCTTCAAATACAACATTTATAGTCCGATTTGTTTTTTCTTCAAATACAACATTTATAGTTCAATAACAAAGTAAGATAGATATAATTTTAGTCTTCTACTCCCTCCGTCCTAAAATGAGTGACCTGAGTTTATTTACAATTGCATGTACTTATAAACATGTCTAAATATATGCGAATTTAGACAAATCCAAATCACTTATTTTCGTATGAAATAAGTAGATATGAGGCTTTTCTAGAGATTTTTTACTCTTTTAGAACCTAACATTACGTCAATATTTCACATATAAAAAATAGCTGCTACACCAGACGTGATTGACCCGTCTCTTTTGTGACAAAGCATGTCTTATCTTGTACTGTATATAGGTTATCGACTAAACAAAATTGTTTCACTTTATTTTCTTTGGTTTTACTTCATTTCCATGCAGTGTGCTTAGTTTGTACCCTATTTCAGACACTTGAAAACAACGTGGATGATGCATTCATGGTATAGGGCAATTGTTTTCCGTAGCAATGCACGGGCATTTAGCTAGCCCATGCGCTGCACATCAGCGACTAGCACAAAAAGGAGATACAGTCCAGTTCGTGCCCTCTCTCCCTACCTTCCATGCCCTGATTGATTGAAATCTCCGACTGTACATGGAAGAGCGGTGTGCTGGTGTTTGTGCCCTGTACCTGTTTGTGTTAATGCTTGCAAGGGAACTATCAACAATTTTTGCATTTCCAGCGAGTGCAAAGGCATCAGCGTATCTGTCTGGCACCAGCATGGTGGCCGAAGGCAGCCACGAGCTGGGCTGCACATATGGTCGTGGCTCGGCTTGGGCGGTGCTTGGCATAATGACATGGTCTCCAACGGAGGGGAGCGATAGCTCCAGGACGGTTTGACTCTGAACACATTGCATTTCAATACACGTATGCAACGTATGCAAATTTATTTCAATTAGCTCATGTTACTTTGACTCACTCTGTTAAGAAAAGCAACCCGTCATGGTAGATTTTTTGGACATGTTATCTAGGTTAGTTATAGGTTATTGATTGTTTAAACTAACTTGGAAAAAGATAAGCCTATAACAAACTTATGTGGCGATATGTGGCACCGGCGGCTGGCCGTTTGACATCCTTAATGTTATCTCTTGTTTATTTATTGTTTTCATGGATGTTGATGACCGGATGTTGCTCATCGATTTCTTGCTGTTTCAATTTTGTGGATGGAGAAAGGGATTCATATTGGTAGGGACTGGGGATGGACACCGGTGTGTCCATTGATGGAATGAGTAAATATTTCCTAACAAATGACCAAGCTCTTGCGGCTGTCTGTTCAGAAACAGAGTGACAGTGCATTAGCACAGCGGAGGAGATGCACGTCTTGGGCGGCTGCTTGCCATTCTTGGTATTTCAGTTTTGACGCTCTGAAATTGTGTGCCTTTATCGCTCGATGCCGAGTTTCTTCTCTCGCCGGGCAATCTTTCCAAAGGTGTGTTTCCTGTGTGACATACATGGAGTTGGGCATGCTGTTGCAGATTAGAGGGAAGCTAAACTTTTTACATGACCAGGATACAAAGTCTGAACCCCAAAGACCAGAACTCTGAAGTTTTTTCAATCGGTGATCTCCTCAAACGATTTTCTTACTGCTAATCTACTTTCCTTGTTGCAGCAGATAACTTTAAAATAAGTCTCATTCAAAGAGGATTTCTAATAAGTAGCATCCTGATTTTGACACTGAAGTCCTCTAATGATACTTAACTATTGATATTGCTCCATGCTGGTGGTAGTGATGGCCTAAATTTTGGACAATCACTTATGGTCACGTGAGACATTGGGTATCTACGATAATATGATGTCGGTAAAATCGAGTATGAAATAAGTGTGTACCCGTGGGAATGGTTTCTTGAAGTTATGCAAATGTTTGTGTGACTATGTCTATGTGACACCATGTGCTTATACTTCTGCTCTACATTCAACAGTTGCTCTATATTCAACAGTTTGTCGGCTTCGTCAAACCTTGGGCGACAAATAACTTCAGAATGTCAGCGCCCTTTTTTATGGATGTGTGGATCTTAGGTTCACAACAAAATATATAAAAGCATGATAGGTTAAGCGAAAATACTACTCACGCAGTCAACACTAACTTTAGTTTAACCCACGATGTCTTTACCTCTAACTAATTTAATCCTGTGACAATTAATTAGATTGTCGCATGAAATGCTTGTTATACTAAAATAATGCAATACTCTCACAACAAAAGCTATTCAATTCCTTGGCAACTCATGTACTTGGATCCGAAAATTGATTTGTTGGCATCTCCTACATTCTATTATACGGTGTGTAGATTTTCCTCCACTTCTGTTTTACACCATCGACCATGTCATGTCGGCGTACTGACTCTGGTGTTTGCAGGGTGAAAAGTTCTCATCAAAAATTACAGTAAACTCATAGCAACGCACGGGCAGTGTGCTAGTAGTCATAACATGGTGTGAGAATGTGCCAAGTCAACCCAAACAAAGCTTCAAAGGAAAATACCACAATACTATGCTTTTGTATGCTAAAACAGCGCATGATTCTTTCAAGGCACATTAAGCAATCCTAATTGTTTGGAACAAATCATGATACAACAATAATCACTAAGCATAAGATCAAAACTACATCTAGCAAGACATGATAAAGTCTAAGTCACAGTCAAAGCAACCTCCTCTTGTACTACTAAAGCAAGAACTCCCTACTCCTTTTCAACACCAATCAACTTATTTGAAACAACGCAGCAAAGACGGGGTCCAACTACTTTAATCAAGCAAACTAAGCAAACAAAAACTAAAAACGAAAACTAAGACGCTCCAAAAACAACATAATTATGCATGAAACAATAAAAACAAAGTGTCTAAAAAGACCAAAGATTTTTATTGATGAAGAAGGGGTTGCCCAAGGCATCCCCAAGCTTTGACGCTTGTACCTCTTGGGGTGACACAGGGTGGCATCCCCAAGCTTGAGCTTTTGTCCATTCTTTATCTCATTACATCATTCTTTCTTTACACCTCAAAATTTTCCTTCATACAAAACTTCACACAATCTTCATTAGCAACATTAGTGCATTTAAAAGATAATAGACCTTTGGGTTTAGTTTTAAAACAGGAAAATTTTCACTAAAGACACCATATGCTGTAGCAATTCATTCAAAAAACTCAATTTCCCAAAGAGAACCCAAAAATAAATCGATAAAGAAGCAAATATAAATAAAGGCAGAAATCTGTCAAAATAGACCGGTAGACAGAAACTAATTTTTTGAAGACCTTATGTTTCTTAAATGAAACATTGTTGAACTAACGAAAGTTAGCTAACAACCTGGGGGATTTATTCAGAAAATTACAGATCAATCCGACTTACAGTGATTTTACACGAATTTTTACGGTGGAGCACAAAAATCTATTTTGGGACAGCACTTCCCCAAATCTTTCCTCTCATTAGAGTTTAGAGCACAAAAATCTATTTTGGGACAGCACTTCCCCAAATCTTTCCTCTCATTAGAGGTTATTCTTGGCACAAAAATCAAACAAAAAGGATAAGGAGAGGTTATTACAGAAGTAATAACTTCCAAGACTCAACAAAACTATTGGGTTATCTCCCAAGAAGTACTTTTCTTTAACGCCTTTAAGTTAGGAACAAGAAGCAAGAATCAAGTATCTTCAAATGAAGAAGCATTAACATCAAATCTTGTTTTCAAAGGAGGAGCAAAAGGCAACTTCTCTCTCCTCATAGGAAAGTGTTCAATACCTTTCTTGAATGGGAATTGATATTTAATGGTGCCTTCTTTCATATCAATGATGGCACCAACAGTTCTAAGAAAAGATCTTCTCTAAGTAATAGGACAAGAAGCATTTTATTCGACATCCAAAACATAGAAATCAACAGGAACATAGGTATTGTTAATCATAATAAGAACATCATTAACACTTCCTATGAGTTCCTTTTTATCATTATCATCAAGTGGGACATCCAAATAACAATCTTCCAAAGGTGGAAAATCAAGCATTTCATAAATATTTCTAGGCATAATAGAGACACTAGAACCAAGGTCACATGAAGCTTTGAGATCAAAGTCATTCACTTGCATATTGATGATGGGTTCCCAACTATCTTCTACTTTCCTAGGAATAGAGGCTTCATGTTTCAATTTTTCTTTGTTAATTTTAATGAGAGTATCTGTAATGTGTTCGGTGAAGGCCACATTCATATCACTAGCATTAGGACTTCTAGCAAGCTTTTGTAGGAACATAATCACTTCAGAAATATTGCAACCATCAAGATCAAAATCAAAATTAGCATCACAGGTAGTAGACTTATTTGGTTTAGGAATTGTTGTAGGAGGAATAGGGACTTCTTGTGGTTTGGTAACATCCATATCGGTGGTGTTAATAGTGCACACACTATTGTTTCTAGCAATTTCAGCTTCTCTTTCCCACTTAGCATGTAGTTTAGCTAACAGTCTAACATTTTCATCAATAGTAACTTTTATGGCATGAGTAGCAGCAAAGTTAATTTCCAAGGTTTCAGGTTTACCAGCCATTTTATTAATCAAAGAGGATTGTGCTTCAGACAAACAGGAAATATTTTTCTCAACATTCAAAAGCTTTTCCTCCACGGTTTTGTTGAAAGTATTTTGTTTACTAATAAAGGCTTTGAGCATGAATTCAAGTTCAGTGGGAGCACTTATAGTATTGTTGTAGGAATTTCCATCAGAATTACCATTTTGGGAGGATAGGGCCTATAATTATTGTTACTACCAAAATTATTCCTATAGGCATTGTTGTTGAAATTGTTGTTTCTAATAAATTTCACATCAACTTGCTCTTCTTCAGCAACCAAAGAGGCCAAGGGAACATTATTTGGATCTATATGAGCTTTTCCATTAACAAGCATAGCCATGATAACATCAATTTTATCACTCAAAGAGAAGGTTTCTTCAACATAATTTACCTTTTTACCATGTGGATCTCTCTCAGTGTACCATTTAGAATAATTGACCATCATATTATCAAGGAGCTTTGTTGTAGCACCCAAAGTAATGGTCATAAAGGTACCTCCAGCAGCATAATCCAACAGATTTCTTGAAGATAAGTTTAACCCTGCATAAAAAGTCTAGATAATCATCCAAGCAGTAAGTCCATGAGTGGGACAATTCTTTACCAAAGATTTCATTCTTTCCCAAGCTTGAGCAACATGTTCATTATCAAGTTGTTTAAATTTCATTATTTCACTTCTCATAGATATAATCTTAGCAGGAGGATAACATTTTCCAATAAAAGCATCTTTGCACTTAATCCAAGAATCAATACTATTTCTAGGAAAGGATAGCAACCATTCTTTAGATTTTCCTCTCAAGGAGAAAGGAAACAATTTGAGCTTAATAATATATCCATCTACATCCTTATACTTTTGCATCTCAAAAAGTTCAACAAAGTTATTAAGGTGGGCAGCAGCATCATCAGAACTAGCACCAGAAAATTGCTCTCTCATCACAAAATTCAACAAAGCAGGTTTAATTTCATAAAAGGTAGCATCAGGAGCAGGTGGAGCAATATGTGTACTCAGGAAATCATTGTTGTTGGTACTAGTGAAGTCACACAACTTTGTATTCTCAGCAGAGTTCATTTTTGCAAAGGTGGATCAAGGCAACAACAGCAGCAACTAGAGTAGGAACTATTTTTTGTGTGTTTTTGATAAGAGAAAGCAAAACCAAGGAAACTATTTTTTTTGTAATTTTTGTTATAAAGAGGCAAACAAAACAAGGCAAAACAAACTAAGCAAAACAAAAACAAAGTAAAGAGAAAGGTTGTGAGGGACTCCCTTGTGAATCCGTCCTTAGCCTCCCCGGCAACGTCGCCAGAAAAAGGCTTGATGCAGCTCACATCACTGTAGAGCTTCGTTGGGAAACCCAAAGAGGAAGATATGATGAGTACATCAGCAAGTTTTTCTCTCAGTAAGAAACCAAGGTTATCGAACCAATAGGAGGAAGGAAACGACTCAAAGTTGTTGCTAGCAACATGGAAACCTGCACAACACAAACTCAAGACTTTGCCCCAACGAACAGTGAGGTTGTCAATCTCACCAGTTTGCTGAAAACAAAGGATTAACCATATGGTGTGGAAAGTAATGGTGCCTTGCAGAAAGTAAACAGTAACAGTGGAAGATGTATGAATGGTAAAGATTGGACCGGGGTCCACAGTTCACTAGAGGTGTTCTCCTTCAGATAAACAACATGACATGCTGAAGTAAACAAATTACAGCGGGGCAATTGACAGGACTGAGCAAGGCATAATAATGCAATACTAGACATTCATGACCCTATGAGATTTGATTGGGCATTACAACAATATACATAGATCGCCATCCAACTGCATCTATGACTAGTAATCCACCTTCATATTATCATTCGAACCCCCTCCATTATTAAGTTGCAAGCAACGGATAACTACTTTAAGAAAGGTGTGTAAAGTAAACAATAAAATTGTTCCATGAACAAAAGATCGTTGTTTTCTCCCTAGTAGCAATAACACATCTACAACCTTAGAGATTTATGTTACTTCCCTAGATTCAATAGAGGCATGAACCCACTATCGAGCATAAATACTCCCTCTTGGAGTCACTAGCATCTACTTGGCAAAGATAGCTACTAGAAATGGAGAGTATGCAAGATCTCAATCAACACAGACATGATAGAATCAATAAGACAAAACCATTAATCAATCTGACATAGTAATCTCAATATCCATCGGATTCTCGCAAACACAACATGCATGATTACAAATAGATGATCTTGATCATGAACGAAGCTCACAAGATCTAAACATGGTAGCACAAAGGAGGAGAAACAACCATCTAGCTACTGTATGGACCCATAGTCCCAACTGGAACTAATCACGCATTATACAGGAGACTGGCATGGTGATGAAGAAGGCCTCCGGGATGATCTCTCCCCTCCGACAGGGTGCCGGGAAGAGCTTCAGATCCCTCCGATCTAGGGACGATGGTGGCGGCGGCTACGGACTGTTTCGTGGAAGATTGATCGGGTACTTAGGGTTTAGGTATCGGGGGATTCTTATAGGCCAAGAGGGAGGCCGAGAGGGTGCCCGAGGCGACTGCACCCTCCAGGCGTGGGCCAGGCCTGGCCGCGCGGCCAGGTTGTGTGCCCCCTCGAGGCCCTTCTATGTCGCGTATTCTGGCTCCATGTTCCCCTCAGTGAAATATTGACTTTGGCTTTTGTCCCATCCAATTCCGAGAATATTCATTTTCTGGCTTTTCTGGAACCAAAAGCAACAGAAAACAGGCAACTGACACTGTGGCATCTTGTTAATATGTTAGTTCCAGAAAACATATAAAAATACCTCAAAGTGTACACAAATAAAAGCAAATCAAAGTGGATACTAAACAAGCATGGAACATCAACAATTATAGATACGTTTACGACGTATTAGTAGATCTCATCTACATTCCGGACATGGATTCCGATCATTGTTCCGGTTCAACCAAACTCTTTTGATCTTTGATCACCGCTTCTGGATTTACGTGTCATGGTCTACCCTGATGGAGGAAACCGACCGGTAGGGGAATGTCGTTCCACGACCGTAGCGGTATCATCACGGAAACTAGATCATCCATTCCACGAGTACAGTTGATCTGATCAACCTCGTACAAACCAATCTATCTCATAGATCAACCACCAAAAGTAAATATATCCAATCTATAGCCTACCGCATATCACATATATGCGATCTCGAGCCTAAAACCAGAAGCTATCACTCTACCACTGTTGGGCCACGTAGAGATAAAACAAATTTTTCCCTCTAACGTGGTGATCCCAAGAACTAGCTGAGGTATAAGGCCATGAGGATTACCACTAGACGTGCAATTGAGGAATTGATGAAGAGCGTTAGTTGAATGAAGTGCAGTCCTCATGATTTGATCCGATCACGATCGTCCTGGTGTTGATCATGTAACACCGCTACTGGTATCCACACGTACAAGGAGGAGCGCCGGCGGTGAACTGCTAGGTCCAGTACGACAGCAGGACTGTTGTGGAGCTAGGGTTTCCAATGCATGGAATGACCTAACCGTAAACCCTCCTGGGTATCTGGGATCTACTATATATAGGGAGTAAAAGTGGGATCCAATCACTTGTGGCCCATTCACTAAAGCACATATGATTCATTGTGAGTCCGACTCACTAACTCAGTCCAAAGCAGGTTCAGGTCCAACCCAAACAGATTTCCAGTTCAAACCCAATTTGAACTTGCTCCCACTCTTAAGTGTGTGACCCCACAGGCTCATGGCAACTTGGACACGATTGGAGTCCGACTCTCAATCGGTCAATCGGTAGCGGCTCCTAGCAGAACGTGCCAACTCCCAAGTACCAAAGAGTCATAACGACATGCCTTTCCAATGTGACTTATGTCCGAGTCCCTTTTGCCTCAGATATAACTTGCCGAGTTATAGGCGAATGATCATCATTGATGTCTACGCACTTCTATTCTTGTAGAGAGTTGTTGGGCCTCCGAGTGCAGAGGTTTGTAGAATGGCAACAAGTTTCCCTTAAGTGGATTACCCAAGGTTTATCGAACTTAGGGAGGAAGTGGACAAAGGTATTCCCTCTCAAGCAACCCTGCAATCAAGATACAAGAAGTCTCTTGTGTCCCCAACACACCCGAATACACTTGTCAGGTGTATAGGTGCACTAGTTCGGCGAAGAGATAGTGAAATACAAGTGGTAACGGTGCCATAAAATAGCTTCTGACTTGGTTGTCGTAGGGTAACGGTGCCAAAAAAGATCTTATGGCATGGAGGAAAGGTAAAAGCCCAAAATCTCCCCGACAAATGGAACAAAGATGGAAACAAGCAAACATGCAACAGATCTAGTAGAAAATAGTGTTTCAATGCTTAGAAGCAAGGCCTAGGGATCATACTTTCACTAGTGAACACTCTCTCATATAAATATCCTCTCTTCATGATACTACTCTTTACTACTCTTCGGTTGGACACTCTAATCCATGGTAGGGCTATAACAGCACACCTCAAAGTCCGCCTTCCCCAATTTAGATAACCCCACACTGTCACCTCGAGCGCTAGATGGTTCCAACAAACACCACAATTTCATAGAGACATCCAACTCCAAATATAACTCATAACAAATATTCAATCTAGCCAAAGTGCCACACACGGTATGCCCGCTGTCACTTTCACACACGTGGGGAAAATCATAGATATATTAAAGCATAAAGAGTATTTATGTATACTCAAGCCTAAGTGCCACCATGGCGTGCACGCTGTCACTTTCACACACATGGGGAGAGAAGAGATCTAATGAAGCACTTGAGTAGGAAGGTAGATCTACTTGATTACAAAGCTCATGACCACAAGATCATGCATAAAGAGGGAGAGAGAGAGATGAACACATAGCTACAGGTAGAGCCCTTAGCCCTGACGAAGAACTACTCCCTCCTCGTCATGGGAGTCAGCAATGGTGATGAAGATGGCGACAGAGATCGATGGAGATGGCTCCGGGGGCACTTCCCCGTCTTGGCAGGGTGCCGAAACAAACACTTTCTGTCCCCCGAATCTCCCTTCGGTGGCGGCGGCACAACAGAGGTTTTCATAGATTTCTTCTGGGATTCCCTAGGGTTTTTGGGTCGGATGCTTCTTATAGGCGCAGGAATCAAGGTCGGTGGGGGTCCAGGGGGCCCACACCCCCTATGGGCGCCCCCAGGGCTTGCCCGCGCCTAGGGGGTGCGGCCACCCTGTTGCCCCCTCCGGCTCTGCTTCGTGGTTCCGTGTTGCTCCGGGAAAAATAGTAACTTTGGCTTTTGTCCCGTCCAATTCCAAGAATATTGATTTTCTGCCTTTCTGGAACCAAAAACAGGCAACTGGCACTATGGCAACTTGTTAATAGGTTAGTTCCAGAAAAGATATAAAAACACCTCAAAGTATAGACAAAGCAAAGTATATACAAAACAAGCATGGAGCATAAAAAATTATAGATACGTTTCTCACGTATGAAGCATCCCCAAGCTTAACTCCTGCTCTCATCCTCAAGTAGGTAAGTGATAAAAAGAATAATTTTTGAGGTGAATTGCACCATCAAAACCAAGATCAAACCATTTGCAAGCATTGAAAGCTAGGATCAAAGAACTCTAAACATGTGCAGGAAAGATGGAGTTCTAACAATAGGACATAGTAACTATGCATGCAACATGAAAGGCTACAAACAAAGATCATGAATAACATTCATTGAAAAACATTTGTTTGTTTCACATACAGAAAACATAGCATAGTGGCAATCAGATTTTCCCTCATAGAGTAGCAATATAGATGCATAGGACACCTTCAAAGTTCACAAGGGTGACTAAAAACAAATAGCACAAGAACAAGTAATATCACAATATGCATCAATCAATAAGCTTTGGGACACTGCACACAGAATGAGAGCTATGCTCTCTTAATGGTGCCTAAAAGTAGAAGGTGGAGACTCAATAATGGTGGAAGAAAGGCCTTTTATAAAGGAAGCATGGATTTCAAGTTTCAAAAAGAGCATCCAAAAATTATGGTACTTGTTAGCTTTCAGCCCTCATTGCCCCTATCGTAAGCATCTTGAAGTGGTTAAGGTTAAAGTGGCAAAGATGGAGTATATGCTTGACGAAGTATAAGTTCGCAATCTCAAGTCCCTTGAATATGAGGTCCATACCTCATGCATACTCAACTTCAGTCACAGGTAAATTCTTGTCATTGTAAGTATTTGCATATCATTGAGAACCGCCAGCGGGGTACCCCTTGCACATGGTACAGGAGCTTTCCCATAACCAAAATGACAAGGCAAGCAGACAATGAGCATCTCAGCGATCTTTTTATTTACTATATGCATAGATTTTTATTGAGGATGCTTTATAGATAGCTCACTATGGTGATGCTGCAAGTTTCCACCATGATTAGGCATGGCTTAGGCTAGCGGCCTAGGCGTTTCTCTAACACAGAATACAAACTCCATGGACTTACAAGTTCCCTCTTTATTTCACACCGGTGACATCCATAGACAAAAGAGCATGATATCAACTGAGTACAAAGTACAAGTGCAATGTTGGAAACGTTCCCCGTGACAGCACAGTTCTGCTAATTCCAACTTATAAGTGCAAGCATATACAACAAAGTTGTCACAATGGTTCAAGTTTATTAGGGGCAAGGAATAAAGTGTGCCATCAAGTTCGTGAGGGCTTTAATCACTAAGTTTTCACATAACAAAATAGTTTTTAATTGGAAGATAGCTGAAAACAAGAATATACTTGGAATGGTGTAACACACCATGCATAGGAGTTTATAGTGGACACTTTGGAATAACTTGGTTTCTTGGGAGTTGGAGGCATGAGTATAACTTACTCATACAAGTGGAGGCTAGCAAAAGACTGGGAGCAACCAACTAAGAGAGCATATTGGCCATAATCATGCACAGCAACAAAGCATTACTAACCAAAGAATAGAGTGGTACTACAAGTCAAGGACTAAATGAATCATAGATGCTATGGTGACTTGTTCATAGTCATAACATGGTGTGAGCATGTGCCAAGTCAACCCAAACAAAGCATCAAAGGAGAATACCACAATACTATGCTTTTGTATGCTAAAACAACGCATGATTCTTCCAAGGCACACTAAACACTCTCAACGATTTGGAGCAAGTCATGCTACAAATATAATCACTAAGAATAAGGTCAAAACAAAATCTAGCATGACATGATAAAGCCTAAGCCACAGTCAAAGCAATCTCACTTTTGTACCACTATAAGCATGAAACTCTCTACTCTTTTCCAACACCGATCAACTTATTTGAAACAACTCACAAAGATAATAATCAATAAATATTAGTGATCTTGTCTCACAAATCCAAAAAGAAGAACTAAAAATTTCTAAGCTGAAAGCACAAGAAAACTAAGTCTGAACGCAGTGCTAGAAAAAGTGAACACTCACAAAACATAAGAGTGAAAACTAGACTATTCTAGGCAATGAAAACAGAGTGTGTCTCTCTCCAAAAGAAGTATGGTGTAACCAACCAACTTACTCAAGCAAACTAAGCAAGTGAAAACCAAAAACGAAAACTAATACGCTCCAAGAACAATACAACAATACATGGAACAATAAAAATGAACTGTCTAGAAAGACCTGAGATTTTTATTGATAAAGAAGGGGATGCCTTGGGCATCCCCAAGCTTTGACACTTGTACCTATTGGATATTTCTTAGGGTGACATTGGGGTGGCATCCCCACGCTTGAGATTTTGTCCATTCTTCATCTCATTACATCATTCTCTCTCTACACCTGAAATTTTTCCTTCATACAAAACTTCACACAATCTTCATTAGCAACATTAGTTAATTCAAAAGATATTAGACCTCTGGCAATGCTTTGGAATAGAAAGGCTTTTCACTAAAAACGCAAGCTACTGTAGTAACTCATTCAAAAATCTCAATTCACCTAAAGTGAAATAAAAAAAGGAAACAATAAGAAGCAAATGCAAATAATGGCAGAAATCTGTCAAAACAGACCAGCAGGCAGAAACCGATTTTTGCGAACATCTTCTGTTGCTCAAATAAAAACGTGTTGTACTAACGAAAGTTTGATGACATAATGGGGGATTTATTCGTAATTTTTTAGCTCAATCCGAGTTACAGAGACTCCTCACGAATATTTTTGGTGAAGGACAGAAATCTGTTTTGGGACAGCAACTCCCCAAATCTTACTTCCCTCTCATTAGAGGTCATACTTGGCACAAAAGGCAAACAAAAATGGTAAGGAGAGATCATTACAGAAGTAATAACTTCCAAGACTCAAAAAAACTCTTGGGTTATCTCCCAACAAGTACTTTTCTTTAACGTCTTTAAGTTAGGCTTGATAGTTTGAGAAGATGCTCACATAAGAAATATGAGTTGAAGTAAAAGAGAGCATCAAGAAGCAAACTCAAAACACATTTAAGTCTAAGCCACTTCCTATGAAAAGGAATCTTGTAAATAAACAAGTCATGAAAGCACAAAGCAACAAGCATAGGAAAGCAATACAAATGCAACTTCAAGATTTTCAACAGAAAGTGGGGAAACTTAATATTTTTGAGATGCTTAAAACCATGTTTCCCTCTCTCATAATAACTTTCAGTAGAATCATGAATAAAATTAACAATATAACTATCACATAAAACATTCTTATCATGAGCCACATTCATATAATAATTACTACTATCCACATAACCATAGTCATCCTTATTGATCATAGTGGGTGCAAAATCAACAAAATAGCTATCATTAATATTCTCATCACCATAATCATCAAATATAGGAGGCATATTGTAATCACAATGAATTTTCTCCTCAATAGTAGGTGGACCGAAAATATCATATTCATCATTGTAATCATAATATATTGGAGGTAAAGTATCATCAAAGAAAACTTTCTCCTCTAAAGCTAGGGGACTAAAAAGATCATTTTCATCAAAACTAGCTTCCCCAAGCTTAGATTTTTCCATAGAATTAGCAATAATGGTGTCCAAAGAATTCATACTAATAACATTGCTATTAGCATGCAAATAAAGCTCCATAGGTTTTTTAATTTTCTCTTCAAACACTTCATGTCCAAACTCAAGATAAACACTATAAAGATCTCTAATTTTGTTGTTGTTTTCCATTAAGCCTAACTAGAGAAAACAAGAAACAAAACTACAAAATTGCAGAACCTAAAGGAAATAAGTTTGAGCACTCACACCGGAGGATGTGATTACCTTTTACCTTACCTCCCCGACAACGGCGCCAGAAAAGAGATTTCGAGCTTGCTGTTGTCGTAGGGTAAGGTGTGTGAGTGCCTTTTACCTTTCCTCCCCAGCAACGACGCCAGAAAAGAGCTTGATGTCTACTAACTTCTATTCTTGTAGACAGTTGTTGGGCCTCCAAGTGCAAAGGTTTGTAGAACAGCAGCAAGTTTCCCTTAAGCGGATTACCCAAGGTTTATCGAACTCAGGGAGGAAGTGGTCAAAGGTATTCCCTCTCAAGCAACCCTGCAATCAAGATACAAGAAGTCTTTTGTGTCCCCAACACACCTAATACACTTTTCAGGTGTATAGGTGCACTAGTTCGATGAAGAGATAGTGAAATACAAGTGGTAACGGTGCCAGAAAATAGCTTCTAACTTGTTGTTGTCGTGGGGTAACGGTGCCAGAAAAGATCTTATGGCATGGAGGAAAGGTAAAAGCCCAAAACCTTCCCGACAAATGGAACAAAGATGGAAGCAAGCAAACATGCAACATATCTAGTAGAAAACAATGTTTCAATGCTTAGAAGCAAGGCCTAGGGATCATACTTTGACTAGTGAACACTCTCTCATATAAATATCCTTTCTTCATTATACTACTCTTAACTACTCTCCGGTTGGGCACTCTAATCCATGGTAGGGCTATAACAGCACACCTCAAAGTTCGCCTTCCCTAATCTAGATAACCCCACACTGTCACCTTGAGCGCTAGATGGTTCCAACAAACACCACAATTTCATAGAGACATCCAACTACAAATATAACTCATAACAAATATTCAATCTAGCCAAAGTGCCACACACGGTATGCCCGTTGTCACTTTCACACACGTGGGGAAAAGCATAGATCTATTAATGCACAAAGAGTATTTATGTAGACTCAAGCCTAAGTGCCACCATGGCGTGCACGCTATCACTTTCACACACATGGGGAGAGAAGAGATATAATGAAGCACTTGAGTAGCAAGGTAGATCTACTTGATTACAAAGCCCATGACCACAAGATCATGCATAGAGAGAGATGAACACATAGCTACCGATAGAGACCTTATCCCTGAGTAAGAACTACTCCCTCCTCATCATGGGAGTCAGCAATGGTGATGAAGATCGATGGAGATGGCTCCGGGGGCACTTCCCCGTCCCGGCAGGGTGCCAGAACAGAGACTTTCTGTCCCCCGAATCTCCCCTTCGATGGCGGCGATGCAGCAGATGTTTGCGTGGATTTCTTCTAGGATTCCCTAGGGTTTTTGGGTCGGATGCTTCTTATAGGCGCAGGAATCAAGGTCGATTTGGGTCCAGGGGGCCCACACTGTAACACCCTCAGAATCGGCCCTATGCAAGTTTTAGCGAAACCCGCCAAACCCGCATAGAAACGATTCAAAGGTGCCCACCAGGCACTTTCGTGCAGGTGGAAAACGAAGTAATATCATTACACAATAGTCCACGATGGAACCCACAGAACAGATATATACAACGGCGACTCAATGAGTCAAGAATACAGATATACAGTACAAAGATCCAAATCACCTTGAAAACGATACAGCGTCCGAGTACGGACAAGATGCAAATTGAGCTAAGAGCCCTGAAGAATAACCAAAGGCGTCCATAACCCTGCCCAGGCCAAGCCGGAAGGGTAACCCTACTAACGACGTCGATCTCGAAACCTGCTTACACAAAAGGGGTGCCGACAAAGGGCAAAGGAAAAAGAGAGCGGTCAGTACTGAGGCCAGTACACGGCGAGACTAGAATTCGGCGGTCCTCGCCTACATAGGTATGGTGGACTGAGCGGCAGCGTGGCATGCACTAAACAACCTATAGAGACTCGAGATAACTGTCGGCTATCAGAGAGGGATAAGAAATACCTATTCGGAACCATCCTGATAATACCACCAAACATATCCATCCTGGTATTTCCCCCTCGAGACCAAACGAGGAAGTCAACCGAGGAACTCACACTGTTGGCAGTTTTATTTATTTAGTTATCGTTGCAGCAATTACTAGTCAGGTATAGATAGTCATCCTGATAGAATAAGCAGTGGGCACTTTTAGTTAACCATTCCGTTGTAGTTTCAACACTTACTAGTCAGATACAATTAGCATGAGATATCCCCAAACCCAGCAGTTGTTGGTACTTTTATTTAGTCATTTCGTTGCAGTGAAGCTGATTACTAGTCACATCGGATACAAGTCAAATTCTAACAGTAAACTTTAGTTATAGTTGTCTATGATCGAGAACTGTGCTCCAAGTCGTCCATAACCGCGGACACGGCTTTTCGAAAAGATTTAACCCTGCAGGGGTGCACCAAAGTATCCACACGCACTTCGACCCTTTTTGCCAGATCAGTTAACATACACCCATCGGTATGTCGGCGGGGCCTAAGTCATGACGTTTCCCAGACCCAAAGCAAGTACATGGGGGCCACCCCACTAAGCTACCCGCAACGAAGTCGGCCGGTCTCTGAGACAGACTCAGGGTTTGTGTAGACGGCTGTAAAAGACTGGGAACCCGAAAGTGTGACTGGGCTTGTCGATACAGCAAAAACGTGTCACGATCCTAAACATTATAGGTGCTCCTCGCACAATCGTAAATAAACAGTAAAGCATGGCATAAGTACAGGATAGTAATAAAGCCCCAAACTACTTGTGGCCCCCAGTACAGTACTTGGAATCAGGTAATAAATCGATGGGGGTGCCCACACACCCCACCTGTGGTTAGCGCGCTCGATCTCGGAACAGGTGTCAAGAACTCGGGGTCCTACGGGACACCAGTGAGCGGTTAAAATCCAAATATTGTCTATTACCCACCGGTGCCTCTGCATTTACCTACTTCAATTTTAGTTATTAAACAGTAATTAAAGCCATGATCATCTTCAACATTAAACATGCGGCAATACTCCAACAACTGTGGTACTGGACGACACGCAACAGCACTTGAGCAAGCGACTACGACGCGCAAGTCCAACTATCTACCAAACAACAGGTAATAGGATGTGTCCAAGGCAATATAAGGCTGCAAGGGATATCACGGGTACGAAAACTAGAGCATCGCAACACAGATAGCAATAGATCAACAGGAGGGAGTAAATACTATAAAAGTAAGATAGGTAGAAAGGGGGAGAATGCTCGCCTGAAAACATTGCCGAAGGTTCATCCGAAGATCGGGTCGACACTCACATCAACTCATCGGCCTAATCCGTGAAGAAGCAAAGAACTAGAAGAAACACCGGATGGACTATTTAATACTACGGCAAAAGATCGGGCATGATGCATATATGATGTATGATATGGCAAAGATGCGATGCAATTAGACCATATTAAGCGGAACCAGGTTCCCGATAATTATTTACTAGGTTCATGTTGTTTAGATACCCCACATTTTAAATGTTGTCTTAACATGGCAAAAAGTAACACCGGTTCGCTACACAAATTTAAATGGGACCAATATAAGACTAGAATAGCCCGCATATAGCCTCCATATTTAATTTAGGTGAATCGGCATAACGCCCCCAAACCCACATGAATATGCATGCAAGCATGAACAATTAAATATGCAACAGTTGATAATGTCATATTATAAAAATAATGGGGTCTCGGATAGGGAATCACATTAGGGTTCGGCGAACTTGGTTTCGAAGGGGTTCGGGCGCCGGGATCGGTCTTCGGGGTCGGCCTTCGGATCCGGGTTCCTTGGGTCCGAGAGGAAGATGTCCTCAGGGTCTCGATCATCGGGTCCATGGATCGGGGGTCTTTGGCATCTTCGGATCTGGGGTGGAAAACATGGCGATTCGGGGGAACGGTACTCGGGTTCGGGGTCTCGGCATTCGTGAAGAAAGGCATGGCGTTCCATGTGGCGGTCCTGGCGGTCATCGGGCCCATGTCGACGATATACGGGTTTCGGTGATTCTTCGGTCCCATCTCGGTACTTCCTCCACTCGATACCGGTACATGGTGTTGGTAAGCCACATATTAAACAAAACAAAAACAAGACATCAAAAGAAACAAAGGAGAATTCAAGCATGTAGCGAATATGACTAGATGTTGTTCATACAACATGTACTGGGTGCTGTACAAGGTCATACCCGACTACACACGGGTACCCGAGGCAGAGGAAACAGAGAGGCTCCCAAAACTGAGCAGCACCACCTGGTACTGGCGATGACGACCTGCAGGAAAAAAAAGACGGCGAGGGCGGGCACATGCCGCGGGCGCCGGAGACGCTGGCGGCGGCGTGCCTGCGGGCGAGGCGGTGCAGAGCTGGAGCTCGAGCCCGGCGCGAGAAAGGTCGAAGGAAGGGGCGGGATGGCTCTAGCGGCGGGCTCGGGGGTGCGAGGATGGAACGAAGGAGGGCGGCGGTCCGGCGAGCTTGTTGGCGTCGAAGGGCGGCCGGATGCGCGGCAGGCGACACGGGAGGAAGGCGAGGTACTAGCGATGGGCACGACGAGGACGGCGGCGAGGGCTCGGCGAGGCGCGCCAGCGGGAGGTGGACCACGCCCTAGCGGCCAGAGGAGACGCGGGAGGGCCGGCGAGCGGCCGAGGCCCGCGACGGCGCGACCGGAGCGGAGGGGACCCGAGACGGCGCCGGGCTCGGCGGGGAGCACGGAGACACGGACGACGGCCGACGAGGAGGCGACCGGTGGCGCGGCGGTTGGCCGAAGAGGCGGAGAGGAGGACCCAGAGGCGGTGGCGCGGGGCTCTACGTGAGGGGAGGGAGGCGACGGGGAAAGAGGGAACATGGACGGGGAAGGAGAGACGGCGGCGGCGGGCGCCAGGAGGAGGCGGGGTCGGTCGGTGGTGGGGATTTGCGTCGAGGAAGGGGAGGCCAGGAGCGGGTCGCGGGCGGACGCGGGGGAGAAGAGAGCCAGGGGAGAGAGCGGGGTCGGGGTGGGGCCAGGGAAGAGAGAGAGGGGGGAGGGATCGAGGCCAGGGGTTGTCGGGTGGTGGGATTGGATTGAGGAGGGGCAGGTGGTGGGGAGCGGTGGGGCCGGGCGGGGTTGGTGGAGACACGGGGCATGGGGATCGGTTCCAAGGCCGGGGGGAAGCGCGCCCAGGAGGACCTGGTCGACTGGGGGGTTAGGGTAGGTGGCAGCGGCTGATGGGGTGGAATTTTGGGCTAGGGGGATGTGGCGAGCCGTGAGTGGCTGTGGTGATGTGGAGGGGGCTGGGTAGACTAGGATTGGGTAGTTTTAGGAATTTTGGAGGTGGCCGGTCAGGCTTTCGGGCCTGGCGGGCTGCCTCCTAAAAATAAAAGAAATATTTTATTATTTGAAACGGGGCTTTTGCAAACCATTGGTAGACGAAACAAAATATTTCGGAGACCCGGGCTTTAATTTGAAATCAAGACGGGGCGTTTAGAAAACAAAAACAGGCTTTTCGAAAATAGTTTTATGCAAACAAATGCAAGATGACATGACGATGCCCAAATACAATGTGGCATGATGACATGAGCATGCGGTCATGATGATGCAATGCACAGAAACAGGACGATTTTCTGGTAGTGGTTTTTGCGGGGCGCCACAATTCGACACCACTAACAATGGATCTCGCCCTCGAGATCCGCCTCATGGTACCGGGAAGAAGGTCGGTGATCTGCATCTTCTCGCTTCGTGTAGATCTTCGCGACACCACTAACAAGAGGTCGTTGTCCGTGATCGTCAAGAGAACACTCCGGGAACAAAGGGCGAAGGTAGAGGTATCCACAAATGAAGCCGCCTCTAACTTCGATAGAAGGGGAGAAAAGATGCGGCCTATCCCACTTCAATGTACAAGAGCGAATAGAAAGGGTAGTCGGCATGGGGGCCAATCCATCACGCACCCAAACTATTACTCCGCACAATCAGTAGAAAAGCGTGCAGCCATTCTCGGAATCAGACTGAAGATCTTGACAATCGAGGTTCAGAAACAAAGGAGTGATGTAGACTCTGCATCGGATCTGGCGTAGATGATGTCGTCGCGTCGGAAAACACCGGAAGGCACGAGAAGGAACAAAGAGAAGTCCACCAGACGAAGGATTCCTCGGATAGCATGAAGACCAGATGTAGCAACACCGTTACCAAAGGAGGAAGCGAAACCCTGAAGGTATGATGGAACCCAACCACGAGAAATCCTGGACTCGAAGAGAGAGAAGAGAGCGGATTCAAAACACGCAGAGGTGAGAGGAGAGCAGCAGAGGGGTAAGGAGTAAAATCAGACCTAATCAGAACAATCTAACCGATTTTGCAAAAATAGTTTTGACACTCTACTTCGGCCGTTAGCTAGGTTATCCTACAGGCTGGACTTGTGGGGTATCGCAACTGCTGAGCTCTGATACCACTCTGTAATACCCTCAGAATCGGCCCTATGCAAGTTTTAGCGAAACCCGCCAAACCCGCATAGAAACGATTCAAAGGTGCCCACCAGGCACTTTCGTGCGGGTGGAAAACGAAGTAATATCATTACACAATAGTCCACGATGGAAGCCACAGAACAGATATATACAACGGCGACTCAATGAGTCAAGAATACAGATATACAGTACAAAGATCCAAATCACCTTGAAAACGATACAGCGTCCGAGTATGGACAAGATGCAAATTGAGCTAAGAGCCCTGAAGAATAACCAAAGGCGTCCATAACCCTGCCCAGGCCAAGCCGGAAGGGTAACCCTGCTAACGACGTCGATCTCGAAACCTTCTTACACAAAAGGGGTGCCGACAAAGGGCAAAGGAAAAAGAGAGCGGTCAGTACTGAGGCCAGTACACGGCGAGACTAGAATTCGGCGGTCCTCGCCTACATAGGTATGGTGGACTGAGCGGCAGCGCGGCATGCACTAAACAACCTATAGAGACTCGAGATAACTATCGGCTATCAGAGAGGGATAAGAAATACCTATTCGGAACTATCCTGATACTACCACCAAACATATCCATCCTGGTATTTCCCCCTCGAGACCAAACGAGGAAGTCAACCGAGGAACTCACACTGTTGGCAGTTTTATTTATTCAGTTATCGTTGCAGCAATTACTAGTCAGGTATAGATAGTCATCCTGATAGAATATGCAGTGGGCACTTTTAGTTAACCATTCCATTGTAGTTGCAACACTTACTAGTCAGATACAATTAGCATGAGATATCCCCAAACCCAGCAGTTGTTGGTACTTTTATTTAGTCATTCCGTTGCAGTGAAGTTGATTACTAGTCACATTGGATACAAGTCAAATTATAATAGTAAACTTTAGTTATAGTTGTCTATGATCGAGAACTGTGCTCCAAGTCGTCCATAACCGCGGACACGGCTTTTCGAAAAGATTTAACCCTGCAGGGGTGCACCAAAGTATCCACACGCACTTCGACCCTTTTTGCCAGATCAGTTAACATACACCCATCGGTATGTCGGCGGGGCCTAAGTCATGACGTTTCCCAGACCCAAAGCAAGTACATGGGGGCCACCCCACTAAGCTACCCGCAACGAAGTCGGCCGGTCTCTGAGACAGACTCAGGGTTTGTGTAGACGGCTGTAAAAGACTGGGAACCCGAAAGTGTGACTGGGCTTGTCGATACAGCAAAAACGTGTCACGATCCTAAACATTATAGGTGCTCCTCGCACAATCGTAAATAAAGCAGTAAAGCATGGCATAAGTACAGGATAGTAATAAAGCCCCAAACTACTTGTGGCCCCCAGTACAGTACTTGGAATCAGGTAATAAATCGATGGGGGTGCCCACACACCCCACCTGTGGTTAGCGCGCTCGATCTCGGAACAGGTGTCAAGAACTCGGGGTCCTACGGGACACCAGTGAGCGGTTAAAATCCAAATATTGTCTATTACCCACCGGTGCCTCTGCATTTACCTACTTCAATTTTAGTTATTAAACAGTAATTAAAGCCATGATCATCTTCAACATTAAACATGCGGCAATACTCCAACAACTGTGGTACTGGACGACACGCAACAGCACTTGAGCAAGCGACTACGACGCGCAAGTCCAACTATCTACCAAACAACAGGTAATAGGATGTGTCCAAGGCAATATAAGGCTGCAAGGGATATCACGGGTACGAAAACTAGAGCATCGCAACACAGATAGCAATAGATCAACAGGAGGGAGTAAATACTATAAAAGTAAGATAGGTAGAAAGGGGGAGAATGCTCGCCTGAAAACATTGCCGAAGGTTCATCCGAAGATCGGGTCGACACTCACATAAACTCATCGGCCTAATCCGTGAAGAAGCAAAGAACTAGAAGAAACACCGGATGGACTATTTAATACTACGACAAAAGATCGGGCATGATGCATATATGATGTATGATATGGAAAAGATGCGATGCAATTAGACCATATTAAGCGGAACCAGGTTCCCGATAATTATTTACTAGGTTCATGTTGTTTAGATACCCCACATTTTAAATGTTGTCTTAACATGGCAAAAAGTAACACCGGTTCGCTACACAAATTTAAATGGGACCAATATAAGACTAGAATAGCCCGCATATAGCCTCCATATTTAATTTAGGTGAATCGGCATAACGCCCCCAAACCCACATGAATATGCATGCAAGCATGAACAATTAAATATGCAACAGTTGATAATGTCATATTATAAAAATAATGGGGTCTCGGATAGGGAATCACATTAGGGTTCGGCGAACTTGGTTTCGAAGGGGTTCGGGCGCCGGGATCGGTCTTCGGGGTCGGCCTTCGGATCCGGGTTCCTTGGGTCTGAGAGGAAGATGTCCTCAGGGTCTCGATCATCGGGTCCATGGATCGGGGGTCTTTGGCATCTTCGGATCTGGGGTGGAAAACATGGCGATTCGGGGGAACGGTACTCGGGTTCGGGGTCTCGGCATTCGTGAAGAAAGGCATGGCGTTCCATGTGGCGGTCCTGGCGGTCATCGGGCCCATGTCGACGATATACGGGTTTCGGTGATTCTTCGGTCCCATCTCGGTACTTCCTCCACTCGATACCGGTACATGGTGTTGGTAAGCCACATATTAAACAAAACAAAAACAAGACATCAAAAGAAACAAAGGAGAATTCAAGCATGTAGCGAATATGACTAGATGTTGTTCATACAACATGTACTGGGTGCTGTACAAGGTCATACCCGACTACACACGGGTACCCGAGGCAGAGGAAACAGAGAGGCTCCCAAAACTGAGCAGCACCACCTGGTACTGGCGATGACGACCTGCAGGAAAAAAAAGACGGCGAGGGCGGGCACATGCCGCGGGCGCCGGAGACGCTGGCGGCGGCGTGCCTGCGGGCGAGGCGGTGCAGAGCTGGAGCTCGGGCCCGGCGCGAGAAAGGTCGGAGGAAGGGGCGGGATGGCTCTAGCGGCGGGCTCGGGGGTGCGGGGACGGAACGGAGGAGGGCGGCGGTCCGGCGAGCTTGTTGGCGTCGAAGGGCGGCCGGATGCGCGGCAGGAAGGCGAGGTACTGGCGGCGGGCACGACGAGGACGGCGGCGAGGGCTCGGCGAGGCGCGCTACCGAGAGGTGGACCACGCCCTAGCGGCCAGAGGAGACGCGGGAGGGCCGGCGAGCGGCTGAGGCCCGCGACGGCGCGGCCGGAGCGGAGGGGACCCGAGACAGCGCCGGGCTCGGCGGGGAGCACGGAGACGCGGACGACGGCCGACGAGGAGGCGACCGGTGGCGCGGCGGTTGGCCGAAGAGGCAGAGAGGAGGACCCTGAGGCGGTGGCGCGGGGCTCTGCGTGAGGGGAGGGAGGCGACGGGGAAAGAGGGAGCAGGGACGGGGGAAGGAGAGACAGCGGCGGCGGGCGCCAAGAGGAGGCGGGGTCGGTCGGTGGTGGGGATTTGCGTCGAGGAAGGGGAGGCCAGGAGCGGGTCGCGGGCGGACGCGGGGGAGAAGAGAGCCAGGGGAGAGAGCGGGGTCGGGGTGGGGCCAGGGAAGAGAGAGAGAGAGGGGGGGAGGGATCGAGGCCAGGGGTTGTCGGGTGGTGGGATTGGATTGAGGAGGGGCAGGTGGTGGGGAGCGGTGGGGCCGGGCGGGGTTGGTGGAGACACGGGGCATGGGGATCGGTTCCAAGGCCAGGGGGAAGCGCGCCCAGGAGGACCTGGTCGACTGGGGGGTTAGGGTAGGTGGCAGCGGGCTGATGGGGTGGAATTTTGGGCTAGGGGGATGTGGCGAGCCGTGAGTGGCTGTGGTGATGTGGAGGGGGCTGGGTAGACTAGGATTGGGTAGTTTTAGGAATTTTGGAGGTGGCCGGTCAGGCTTTCGGACCTGGCGGGCTGCCTCCTAAAAATAAAAGAAATATTTTATTATTTGAAACGGGGCTTTTGCAAACCGTTGGTAGACGAAACAAAATATTCCGGAGACCCGGGCTTTAATTTGAAATCAAGACGGGGCGTTTAGAAAACAAAAACAGGCTTTCGAAAATAGTTTTATGCAAACAAATGCAAGATGACATGACGATGCCCAAATGCAATGTGGCATGATGACATGAGCATGCAGTCATGATGATGCAATGCACAGAAACAACGCGATTTTCTGGTAGTGGTTTTTGCGGGGCGCCACACACACCCCCTATGGGCTCCCCCAGGGCTTGCCCGCGCCTAGGAGGGTGCGGCCACCCTTTGGCCCCCCTCCGGCTCTGCTTCATGGTTCCGTGTTGCTCCGGGAAAAATAATAACTTTGTCTTTTGTCCCGTCCAATTCCGAGAATATTGATTTTCTGCCTTTCTGGAACCAAAAACAGAAGAAAACAGGCAACTGGCACTATGTCAACTTGTTAATAGGTTAGTTCCAGAAAAGATATAAAAACACCTCAAAGTATAGACAGAGCAAAGCAAAGTAGATACAAAACAAGCATGGAGCATCAAAAATTATAGATACGTTTCCGACGTATCAATCATCCCTTAAATAACCTGACTCTCTTCTCGATTCGAGATAAGTGATTCATCCGACTAACTCTTAGTTGATCGCCTTGGTTAACACTTAACCGAGTCGTGCATGGCCTTGCTTTCCTAATCGTATCATCCGAGAGGGCCCAAAGAATATCTCTCCAAGTGGAGGGGAAAATCCCATCTTGGTTATTCACATCACGCAGCTTGATTCTCAGTCGACCCGAACTCTGCCTTTATAATTGCCCTGTGATGGAGCAGCATTTGATAGAACCTAAGTCGGTGATCTTCAACCCGAATTATGCAACAACCTCAGGTCTAAGGATTACATTGATTGATACATACAAATGGAGACTTGTTCATTGTATCAATATGGGTCAATCCGACTCGCTAAACTCTTTATCTGAATCTGTGTAAGTCAGGATAGCATCACCATGCCAATGACAAGTGGAACCGACTCATCAGCCGACTTTCACATTAGTCTAAGTTGTGTGTCCAACACAACCTCGATGACCAAGGATATTTAGTATGAACAACATGAATATATAGTTCCACAATTGAATCACATATTCAATGATATACATCAGATGTTCATGCAAGGACAACTTAATAACTTTATGAATACAATGGGAACTGCATCATACATGATTGCTTCTAGGGCATATTCCCAACACCAAGTAGAATCAGCGACGATTGAGCAATGGCACGACAAAGAGTGAACACACGAGTTTTTTACTCAGGTTAGGACCCTCGTGAGGAGGTAAAGTCCCTACTCCTACTTTGTTGTATTGCTCATGTGCTTCACGAGGGTACAATGGTGGATAAATGTCTAGGGTTTCGGATCTCAGGGATTCACCCGTTCTAAGGAAGGAGGAAGTCTCCTTATATAGAAGCTCCAGGCCTCTTCCGCCAAATATTGGGCGGGAAGGGTCACCACATTGCCTCCCCTCGAGGTCCCGACCTACAAGACACTTTGGATGGACTTGGTCTTGCTCGTCGGGGGGCCTTCTCCATCCTTTTGTAAAGTGGACTCTGTTCAGCGTCGCTTGTACCTATACGACGCCTCCGGCTCCCTCCCTTACACTAAAAAAGCAAAGGCAAGGACTGCCAGTCTCGATGTCGCCCGTCCCGCTTTAGCACCAAAGGGGCTGAACCAGCCTTTCTTTACCGAGGCGCACTACAGGGGGTACACAGTGTCGCAGTGCCCCTTGTCGGCATGTGTTGTCCCTACTGCTCTCATAGTGGTATTACGAGCTTGCCCCTAGAGCATGTTCAGAGGTATCCAAAGCCCTAGGGCATAGCAGTGTGCCATGTGGGAGCCCCTCTTCACACTACGCCCTCTTGAGGTTGCGGTACGCCAAGGCCGGGGCCCGCGAGTGATCATTCTCACCGTGTCGCTTCTGGAGGCGTCATATCCTCTTGAGGGCGCCTCCACCTAGATGATAGACCTGTCGATTGTCAGCATGTGGAACCCAAGTTGTCAAGACCTTGACAGTAGCCCCCGAGAGCTTGCCATGCACCCCTTGTGAGCCTTGCGCGAGTCCTTTCTCCCTGGCGGGAAGTGATTTCACGAGCCACCTTTTGAGGAAAGGGGGATGGGGTAGGTGTTTACACCACAGTATCTGAATAGAGGGCCAGATGCATGTGTATCTAGTATTTAGGCCGACGATGGGGGTTTTCCCCATGAGCCTCCCCGTAAGCCTCCCAAGGAGGGGGCCGTAGGGAGGATGCTTCTCCTTCTAGTCACTCGAGGAGTAGACTGTAGTTTTTAGCGAGGAATTCTAAAGCTGGAGGGGATTTGCATTGCGAGCCGCCCCGTGAGCGTCTTGAGGAGAAAAACGTAGGGCAAGCACACGCGCTGCAGAGAGCCCGAACATGTGTCGTGTAGGGGTATCGAGCACCAGGAACCATGGGTGAGGTGACTTATTGCCGGACCTGGTCCGTAAGTTCTAAGCGCGATACTTTAGGTCCTGAAACATTGGTTGTTGCAGGGAGTTTGCCTCACAAGCTGCCCATAAGCCTCTCAAGGAGAAAGCTATAGGAAAAATGTGTGTGCCACAGAGATCCCGAACATGCGTCGTCTAAGAGTCTTCGATCACCAGGAACCATGGGTGAGGTGACTTATTGTCGGAGCTAGTCTGTAAGTTTAGAGCTCGACAGTTTAGGTCTAGAAATTTTTGTTGCTGGAGGGAGTTTGCCTCACAAGCGGCCCCATAAACCTCTTGAGGAGAAAGCTGTAGGACAAATGTGCGTTCCGCGGAGATCCCGAACATGTGTTGTGTAAGGGTCTTCGAGCACCAGGAACCATGGGTGAGGTGACTTATTGCTGGAGCTAGTCCGTAAGTTCAGAGCTCGACACTTTAGGTCCTGAAATTTTTGGCCGCTGGAGGGGCTTTCCCTCATGAGCTGCCCCATAGGACTCCCGAGGGGAAAACATGGGGAACAATGTGTATGGCTGAGATTCTGTACATGTGCCGCACGAGGGTCTCAAGCACCAATAACCATGGGTGAGGTTACTTACCGCTAGAGCTAGTCCGTAAGTTCAGAGCTCGACACTTTAGGCCCTGGTGTTGACGGGGAGTGACCCGGTGATAGGCACAGTTCCTACCCCCTGCTCACATGGCATATGTAGGGGAAATTCTACCATGCACATTTTTTAAAGATGTTTTTTCTGCGGGAAAGAAAATAGCAGAATGGGCATGTAGTGCAAGATCCAAAAAACCGCTAGAGAAGTTCAAGCTTATTACAATGCCGCCGTGCTCTGCACGGGGTCTTACAAGAGATAAGGATGCAAAGTATGAGAGTTTGAGAGTCACCTTCAAAAGGTTGAGAAGCCCAGCATGTCGCTCGGAGAGGTTTGTCCACCTTCCTGACACCTGGTTCTGCTGCTAGGCTGGTAGCCTTTATATATTGTTAGGGAAGCGGTCGATGTTGTATGCCCGCTAGGTGTAGTCCACCGGGAAGTCACGAGCCCCCGGGTCAGCGCCACCCTCGCGAGCCTCTCCAATGCTCATGAGTATGAGTAGCGGAGTCCCTGAGGCCCTCTCGAGGCTATGGGTGCCAGACACGAGTTGTTCCCAGATGGGTACAAGGCTGCGGCTGTCCTCTTTGCCATGGCATTTTCTTAGGCCACCATTTTCTTCCTCCTCGTGGTGCCCCAGACATAGTCAACGGCGTCCATGTCCTCATGGTATGTGGAAGCAACGGTCTTGTAGGCATGCTCGAGGGAGCACATGGCCTCTTTCTCGTCATAGCGGACGGTGATGACTTCGCCGTTACCCCCTGGCATCTTGACAATTTTGTAAGCGTGGTGGGTGGCCGCCATGAACTTAGCGAGAGCGTGGTAGGCGAGGATGACGTTGTAGGGGAGAACAATGTGCGCCACATCGAAGTCGATGAGCTTGGTTTGGTAATTGTCACGAGACCCGAACGTGACAGAGAGGTGGACCTGCCCGATGGGTATGGTAGTCTCGTTGGTAACTTCGTAGAATGGCATGTTTGGCATGAGCCGGTCGTACGACACCTGCATCTTGGCGAACGTCTCTGTGGAGATCGCATTCAGGCCGACACCTCCATCAATGAGAGTCTTTGTGACTGCAATGTTGTTGATGGTGGGGGTGTAGATCATGGGTTGGGTGCCCACAGCCCTGGTGGAAGAGGGGTGGTAGCCGGCGTCAAAGGTGATGGCGCACTATGACCACTTGAGCTTCGGGGATGGAATACCAGGTTAGGCGGCGGCGACTTTACATGTGAGCTTCTTGAAGTTCCTATTGGATGCCGAGGCCTAGGAGCCACCGAGGATGCATGATTTGGCACCCTTCGACTCTTGGTAGTCCCTAGCGTTCTCCTTGGCACGACCCTTCTCCAGGGGGTGGTGATGCTGCTGCACGACGTTGGCTTGATGACCCACTTAGTGTGTGCCTTGGCTGTCGTGGTTGTTGTTCCAGCATCCCCCTCCTTGGTTGCTACCGTGCGCATTGCTCCGCTTGCCTCCCTGTCTTCCCTTCGTCTGGCTGTTGCGCAGGTCGCAGAGCTTCTTGAGCTCATAGCAGTCGTCGGTGGGATGCCCATGCTTCTTGTGGAGAAGGAAGTATGAGCGATCTTCTCGCTCCCTTTTGCCGCCGCCCTTGCGAGGGATCTTCCGATCAGGCTCAGCAGCGAGGACGATGATGGTCTTCCGCTTGGGATCTTTGCACTTACTCTTGGACGAGCTTGAGGACTTGGGGGGTGGTCTCTGCCTCGATGAGGCAAAACATTCGACCTGCCTCCACCTTTGCACACTTCTCCGCCATGACAAAGCGCTCGGCCACCATGGTAAGATTTTCACCTCGGATACCGATCTTCTCCCTCATGCGGATGTCCTTGACACCCTTAGACAAGGCGGCGATGACGTGGAGTCCGAGATCTTGGGGATCTTGTTGCGGACTTGGGTGAACCAATGTAGGAACTTGAAGAGGGTATCTCCAGGTTGCTGGCATACCTGGCGGATCTCATAGTAGGCAAGTGAGTGCTTGTAGGTTCCCTTGAAGTTGTCGATGAAGAAGGAACAGAGGCCGACCACGAGCTGATGGATTCCTCGAGAAGGTTCGTCAGCCAGGTACGGGACATGTCCTTTAGGCACAGGGGAACCGGTTCGCCATGAAGCGGTTGTCACCACCCGTGGCCTCGATGCGTGTGGTGTAGAGTTATAGGAACTCACACGGGTTGGCAATTCCGACATAGCGTGATGGCATCTTCAGGCGGAAATTGTGTGGCCACACCATGCGGTGGAGCTCCCTGGTGAATACGAGACATCTGTTGGCTTGCACCTCCTTGCCGTTTGTGATGACCACACGGTTCTGTTGATCTATCATGGCGATCTCCTCAACAAGGCTGTCTTTGCGCCTGTGAGGGGATGAGTCAACCGCAGGAGACGAGATGATTTGGTAGTTATTTCCCAGTGGTGGAGCATCATCGACCAACTTGTGGGCACCGTCGGGGTGCTGGACCGGGTGCGAGCCCCCAACGCCTTGTCCTTAGCCTGAGCCCCAGCCCTGTCAGGGAGAGGGTGGCGATGTCGAGGATCTCGGCCAGGAAGTCGCACCACTTCCCTTGGCCAGGCTCGGCCGGCGAGTGCTATAGCAGATCGTGCACCATGCACTTGGTAGCCTCCAACGTGAGGTGCTCAGTTTGGCTGCGAGAATGTGTGGCGCGGGAGAGCTACGTGGTTCCAAGCGAGGAGGGATGGGGCTCCTGCGATGGGCAGAAAGAGTATCCCCCTTGTCCTCCATCCACGGGGTCTGCTCCATAGTGGTGCATCGTGGGACATGCTCCATCCGAGCCTTGCTCGCCGCGCGTCGGAGGGCGCACTTGGCCCGAATCTCATTGCAAGATGACATGACGATGAGGTTGATGAAAGTCTTTAAAGCGCGCCTTAGCCCCCTACCTAGCGCGCCAAATGTAGGAGAAAGTGTCCCGTGAAGGAATAAGGGGTCCAACGATCCATGAGTTAGTTAGGGGGCTGAACAACATTCCAAGTAGACTCGGCAATGACGGAGCAAGAGCATGATAAAGAGTGAACACAGATGATTTTAACCCAGGTTTGGTACCCTCGTGAGGAGGTAAAACCCTACTCCTTCTTTGTTGTATTGTTCGCGTGCTTCGCAAGGGTATAATGGTGGATGAATTTATAGGGTTTCAGATCTCAGGGATCGACCCGTCCTAAGGTAGGAGGAAGTGTACTTATATAGAGGCGTCGGGCCTCATCCCCCAAATATTGGGCGGGAAGGGTCACCACATTGCCACCCCACAAGGTCCCGGTCTACGAGGCTACTTTGCATGGACTTTGTCTTTCTCGTCGGGGGCTTCTCCATCCTTTTGTAAAGTGGAATCCGTTTGGCGTCGCTTGTCCCTATCCGGCGTTTTCGTCTCCCTCCCTTGCACTAAAACGACAAAGGCAAGGACTGCTAGTGCCGAGGTACTCTGTCCCTCTTGTGCACCGAAGGGGCCGGACCAGCCTTTACTTACCGAGGTGCACCAGAAGGGGTACGCAGTGTTGCATCGCCCTTGTCGGCATGTGTTCTCCCTGCTGCTCCCTTAGTGGTATTACGAGCTTGCCCCTAGAGCACGTTCAGAGGTATCCAAAGCCCTGGGTCACGGTGATGCGTCGTGCCGAATCCTCTCTTCATACGGCTCCGCCTTGAGGTCATGGTACACCGAGGCTGGGGCCTCACGAGGAATCATTCTCACTGTGTCGCTTCTAGAGGCGTTGTTGCCTCTTGAGGGCGCCTCCGCCCAGGTGATGGACCCGTCGACCGTCGGGATGTGGCACCCCAGTTTTCAAGACCCCGACAGTAGCCCCCGGGCACTTGTCATGCACGTGTCTCCTGGTAGACACAAAGGGTAAAGGGCCCTAGAACGGTCGATGGGTCCCGGTGCCATTTCGGTCAACTCTAAGTATGAGTAATCTCTAATCAAATTACACTCGTTGTCAAACTTCCCAATCGGTCACCCATCCTCAGCATGCTTAACTTCCTCGTTCCTTCCGGATAAGCTTGAGCGAAAGAAATTAGACCTTGTTGATAAAACTACCATACCAATCCTATTAACCCTTAAACCATGATGTCACATATCTTTATTTTTTGAATTCCAGTCAATTATTTAATTAACCAAAAATGAATAATTAATAATAATTTTCAATTAAAACAACAATAAAATGATTTTCCCTTTTTTAATTAATATGAAATAATTCATATCTTTAAATCTATAAATCAGAATTCGATAAATAATATGTATAAACCGATCAGAAAAATGAGAGGAATCCAAACATGACATCCCTATCATCTTTTTAAACATGCATCATGTCTTTTTAATACTGTACTACAAGTTTTACTAAATAAAATTCATTTAGTAGTGGCCAAATCTTCAAAAATCATATAAAAAGTCCCTTTTGAATTTGAGGATTCATAAAAACCATTATCACGGGGCTGAGCCTCGCTAAAATTGCAGTGGATCTCTGATGAAATAGCATATTCCAAACCTAAATATGATTTTTCTAAATAAATCATCAACATCATATTATGTACATGTAGTTCAAATTTGACCCAATGATGCAGCGCCAGTACAAGTGGGAGCGATTCGTCGGGAAACCCCAAGAGCAAGGTGTGAAGCAGCACAACAGCAAGTTTTCCTTTAGTAAGAAACCGAGGTTATCGAACCAGTAGGAGGAAGGAAACGTCACACGGGTGTTGCTAGCAACGCGGAGACCTGCACAACACAAACTCAAGACTTTGCCCCAACGAATCAGTGAGGTTGTCAAGCTCACCGGTTTGTTGTAACAAAGGATTAACTATATGGTGTGGAAGGTGTTGATGGTTTGCAGCAAGTAAACAAGTAACAGTGGAGGATGTATCAACGGTAAAGATTGGACCGGGGTCCATAGTTCACTAGAGGTGCTCTCCTTAGATAAACAACATGGCATGAAGGGTAAACAAATTACAGCAGGGCAATTGACAGGAACTGAGCAAGGCATAACAATACAATTACTAGTTAGAAAGATCCTATGAGATTAGATTGGGCAATACAACAAGATACATAGACCTCCATCCAACTGCATCTATGACTAGAAGTCCACCTTCAGGTTATCATCCGAACCCCCTCCAGTATTAAGTTGCAAGAAACAGACAACTGCTTTAAGAAAAGTGTGTAAGGTAAACAGTCCACATGTTCCATGAACAAGAGACCGTTGTTTTCTCCCTAGTGGCAACAACACATCTATCACCGAAGAGATTATTGTCACTTCCCTTGGAAACTAGATGCATGAACCCACTATCGAGCATAAATACCCCCTCTTGGAGTCACTAGCAACTACTTGGCCAAGATAGCTACTAACAACGGAGAGCATGCAAGATCAAAACAACACAGACATGATAGAATCATAAAGACAAAACCATTAATCAAACCAACATAATAATCTCAATATCCATCGGATCCCCGCAAACACAACATGCATGATTACAAATCTATACACGAAAGCACAAATGAGGGGATACAACCATCTAGCTACTACATGGACCCATAGTCCAAGGTGGAACTACTCACACATCATACCGGAGAGAAGGCCTCTGGGATGATCTCCCCTCCAGCAGGGTGCCGGGAAGAACTTTAGATCCCCCGATCTACAGACGATGGTGGTGGCGGCTACAGACGGTTTTGTGGAGATTTGATCGGGTGCTTAGGGTTTATGCATCGGGGGCTTCTTATAGGCGAAGGGGGAGGCCGAGGAGGTGACCAGGGGGTCCAAACCCTACCTAGGCATGGGCCCACCCCTGGCCGCGCCTAGGGGGGGGGTCTGGCTGCCCTGGTTCGTTTCTCCGTCTCCTCTCTGGACTTCTTGTTCCCCACGGAAAGTAATTGACTTTGGATTTTGTCCCGTCCAATTCCGAGAATATTTCTTTACTAGCTTTTCTGAAACCAAAAACAGCAGAAAACAGGCATCTGGCACTGTGGCAACTTGTTAATATGTTAGTACCAGAAAACATGTAAAAAGCACCTCAAAGTGTAGACAAAGCAAAGCAAAGTAGATACTAACAAGCATGGAACATCAAAAATTATAGATACGTTTCCGACGTATCAACATCCCCAAGCTTAACTCCTGCTCGTCCTCGAGTAGGTAAGTGATAAAAGGAAAAAAAATTGAGGTGACATGCGCCCTCACAATAAAGATCCAACCATTTGCAAGCATTGAAAGCTGGGATCAAAGAACTCTAAACATGTGGATCAAAGATGGAGTTCTAACAATAGGACATAGTAACTATGCATGCAACATGACAAGCTACAAACAAAGATCATGAATAACATGCATTGAAAAACGTTTGTTTGTTTCACATACAAAAACATGGAATAGTGGCAATCAGCTTGTCCCTCATAGAGTAGCAGTATAGATGCATAGGACACATTCAAAGTTCACAAGGGTGACTATAAACAAATAGCACAGGAACAAGTAATATCACAATATGCATCAATCAATAAGCTTTGGAACACTACACACAGAATGACAACTATGCTCTCTTAATGGTGCCTAAAGGTAGAAGGTGGAGACTCAATAATGGTGGAAGAAAGGCCTTTTTTGTAAAGGAATCAGGGATTTCAAGTTTCAAAAAGAGCTTCCAAAAATTATGGTACTTGTTAGCTTTCAGCCCTCATTTCCCCTATCATAAGCATCTTGAAGTGATTAAGGTTAAAGTGACAAAGATGGAGTATATGCTTGACAAAGTATAAGTTAGCAATCTCAAGTCCCTTGAATACGAGGGCCACACCTCATGCTACTCAACTTCAGTCACAGGTAAGTTCTTCTCATTGTAAGTATTTGCACATCATAGAGAACCGCCAACGGGGTACCCCTTGCACATGGTACATGAGATTTCCCATAACCAAAATGACAAGGCAAGCAGACAATGAGCATCTCAACAATCTTTTTATTTACTATATGCATAGATTTTTATTGAGGATGCTTCATAGATAGCTCACTATGGTGATGCTGCAAGTTTCCACCATGATTAGGCATGGCTTAGGCTAGCGGCCCAGGCGTTTCTCTAACACAGAATACTTACTCCATGGGCTTACAAGTTTCCTCTTTATTTCACACCGGTGACATCCATAGACAAAATAGCATGATATCAACTAAGTACAAAGTACAAGTGCAATGTTGAAAACGTTCCCCGTGACAGCACGGTTCTGCTAATTCCAATGTATAAGTGCAAGAATATACAACATAGATATCATAATTGTTCAAGTTTATTAGGGGCAAAGAATATAAAGTGTGCCATCAAGTTCGTGAGGGCTTTAATCACTAATTTTCACATAAAAAAATAGTTTTTAATTGGAAGATAGATGAAAACAAGAATATACTTGGAATGATGTAACACACCATGCATAGGAGTTTATAGTGGATACTTTGGAAAAAGTTGGTTTCTTGGGAGTTGGAAGCATGAGTAGAGCTTACTCATACAAGTGGAGGCTAGCAAAAGACTAGGAGTAACCAACTAAGAGAGCATAATGGCCATAATCATGCAGAGCAACAAAGCATTACTAATCAAAGCATAGAGTGGTACTACAAGTCAAGGACTAAATGATCATAGAGGCTAATGGTGATTTGTCATAGTCATAACATGGTGTGAGCATGTGCCAAGTCAACCCAAACAAAGCATTAAAGGAGAATACCACAATACTATGCTTTTGTATGCTAAAACAACGCATAATTTCTTCAAGGCACACTAAGCAATACCAATTGTTTGGAACAAGACATGCTACAACAATAATCCCTAAGCATAATGCCAAAACAACACCTAGCATGTCATGCTAAAATCTAAGTCACAGTCAATGCAAGATCCTCTTGCACTTCAAGCAAGAACTTACTACTCCTTTACAACACCAAGCAACCTTATTTGCAAAACAACACAACGAGAACGGGGGTCCAAACTACTTTATTCAAGCAAACTAAACAACCTAAGCAAAGCAAACAAAAATTAAGACGCTCCAAGAACAACACAACTGTGGATGAAACAATAAAACAAAGTGTCTAGACAGACCTTAGCTTTTTATTGATGAAGAAGGGGATGCCCAAGGCATCCCCAAGCTTTGACGCTTGTACCTCTTGGATATTTCTTGGGGTGACATCGGGGTGGCATCCCCAAGCTTGAGCTTTTGTCCATTCTTCATCTCATTACATCATTCTCTCTCTACACCTGAAATTTTTCCTTCATACAAAACTTCACACAATCTTCATTAGCAACATTACTGTATTCAAAAGATAATAGACCCTTAGGTAAAGCTTTGAAGCAGCAAGACTTTTCACTAAAAACGCAAACTACTGTAGCAACTCCTTCAAAAAGCTCAATTCCCCAAAAGAGAACTCAAAAAGGAATCAATAAGAAGAAATGCAAATAATGGAAGAAATCTGTCGAAACAGACCAGCAGGTAGAAACCGATTTTTTCGAACATCTTATGTTGCTCAAATCAAAAAAGTGTTTAACTAATTAAAGTTATCTAACATACTGGGGGATTTATTCGTAAATTTTGAGATCAGTCCGAGTTACAAAGACTCCTCACGAATTTTTATGGTGGAGGACAGAAATCTGTTTCAGGACAGCAACTCCCCAAATCTTACTTCCCGCTCATTAGAGGTTATTCTTGGCGCAAAAAGCAAACAAAAAGGATAAGGAGAGGTCATTACTGAAGTAATAACTTCCAAGACTCAAGGAAACTCTTGGGTTATATCCCAGCATGTACTTTTTTTAACGCCTTTAAGTTAGGCACAAGAAGCAAGAAGAATCAAGTATTTTCAAATGAGGAAGCATTAACATCAAACCTTGCTTTCAAAGGAGGAGAAAAAAACAACTTATCTCTCCTCATAGGGAAGTGTTCAATACCTTTCTTGAATGGAAAATGATATTTGATGGTGCCTTCATTCATATCAATGATGACACCAACTGTTCTAAGAAAAGGTCTTCCCAAAGTAATAGGACAAGAAGCATTGTATTCAACATCCAAAACATAGAAATCAACAGGGACATAAGCATTGTTAACCATAATGAGAACATCATTAATACTCCCCATGAGTTTCTTTTTAGCATTATCATTGAGTGGGACATCCAAATAATAATTTTCCAATGGTGGCAAATCATTTCATAAATCTTCCTAGGCATAATAGAGACACTAGAACCAAGATCACATGAAGCTTTGAGATCAAAGTCATTCACTTGCACATTAATAATGGGTTCCCAACTATCTTGTACTTTCCTGGGTATAGAAGCTTTGTGTTTTAGCTTCTCTTCCTTAATCTTAATAAGAGCATCTGTAACATGTTTAGTGAAAGCAACATGCATATCACTAGCATCAGGACTTATAGCAAGCTTTTGTAGGAACATAATCACTTCAGAAATATTGCAATCATCAATATCAAAGTCAAACTTAGCATCACTAGTAGTAGGCTCAATAGGCTTAGGCATAGTAGGAAGAGGAATAGGGACTACTTGTGGTTTAGTGGTGATGGTGCACACACTATTGTTTCTATCAATTTCAGCTTCCCTTTCCCACTTAGCATGGACTTGAGCTAACAACCTAACATTTTCAACAATAGTAACTTGTATGGCATGAGCAGTAGCAAATGTGTTTTCCATAGTTTTAGGTTTAGCAGCCATTTTATTAATCAAGGAAGACTGAGCTTTAGACAAAGAGGATATATTTCTCTCAACAGTTAAAAGCTTTTCCTCTATAGAATTATTGAAAGTGGTTTGTTTGCTAATAAAGTCCTTGAGCATGACTTCAAGTTCAGAGGGGGCACTTCTAGCATTATTGTATGAGCTTCCATAGGAATTGCCATCATTAGGAGGATAAGGCCTATAATTGTTGTTGCTACCAAAATTATTCCTATAGGCATTGTTGTTGAAATTGTTGTTTCTAATGAAGTTCACATCAACTTGCTCTTCTTGAGCAACCAAAGAGGCTAAGGGAACACTATTAGGATCTAGAGGAGCTTTCCCATTAACAAGCATAGCCATAATGACATCAATCTTTTCACTCAAAGAGGAAGTTTCCTCAACAGAATTTACCTTCTTACCATGTGGAGATCTCTCAACATGCCATTCAGAGTAGTTAACCATCATATTATCAAGGAGCCTTGTTGCAGCACCCAAGGTGAGGCCCATGAAGGTACCCCCAGCAGCTGAATCTAGCAGGTTCCTTGAAGAGTATTTCAAACCTGCATAAAAAGTCTGGATAATCATCCAATCAATGAGTCCATGAGTGGGACAATTCTTAACCAAAGTTTTCATTCTTTCCCAAGCTTGAGTAACATGTTCATTATCAAGTTGTTTAAATTTCATAATGTCACTTCTCATAGCTATAATCTTAGAAGGAGGATAGTAATTTCCAATAAAACCATCTTTGCACTTAGTCCAAGAATCAATACTATTTTTAGGCAAAGATAGCAACCATTCTTTAGCTTTTCCTCTCAAGGATAAATGAAAAGCTTAAGTTTAATAATATCTCCATCTACATCCTTATATTTTTGCATCTCACAAAGTTCAACAAAGCTATTGAGATGGGCAGCAGGATCATCAGAACCAGCACCAGAAAATTGCTCTCTCATCACAAGATTCAACAAAGCAGGCTTAATTTCATAAAAGGTAGCAACCGGAGCAGGTGGAGCAATAGGTGTCAATCTAACTAGGTGTTGTAACAAAGGATTAACTGTATGGTGTGGAAGGTGATGATGGTTTGCAGCAAGTAAACGGTAACAGTGGAAGATGTATCAATGGTAAAGATTGAACCGGGGTCCATAGTTCACTAGAGGTGCTCTCCTTAGATAAACAAACATGGCATGAAGGGTAAACAAATTACAACAGGACAATTGACAGGACTGAGCAAGACATAACAATGCAATACTAGACAAAAAGATCTGATGATATTCGATTGGGAAATATAACAATATACATAGACCACCATCCAACTGCATCTATGCCTAGAAGTCCACCTTCAGGTTATCATCCGAACCCTCTCCAGTATTAAGTTGCAAGCAACAGACAACTGCTTTTGGAAAAGTGTGTAAGGTAAACAGTCCACATGTTCCATGAACAAGAGACCGTTGTTTTCTCCCTAGTGGAAACAACACATATACAACCGAAAAGATTATTGTCACTTCCCTTGGAAACTAGAGGCATGAACCCACTATCGAGCATAAATACCCCCTCTTCGAGTCACTAGCAACCACTTGGTCAAGATAGCTACTAACAACGGAAAGCATGCAAGATCACAAACAACACAGACATGATAGAATCATAAAGACAAAACCATTAATCAAACCAACATAATAATCTCAATATCCATCGGATCCCCGCAAACACAACATGCATGATTACAAATATATTAGATCTTGATCATGAACGAAGCTCACAAGATCTATACATGAAAGCACAAAGGAGGAGATACAACCATCTAGCTACTACATGGACCCATAGTCCAAGGTGGAACTACTCACGCATCATACCAGAGAGAAGGCCTCCGGGATGATCTCCCCTCCGATAGGGTGCCGGGAAGAACTTCAGACCCCCTGCCGATCTAGGGACGATGGTGGCGGCGGCTACAGACGGTTTTGTAGAGATTTGATCGGGTTCTTAGGGTTTCTGCATCGGGGGCTTCTTATAGGCGAAGGGGGACGCCGAGGAGGCGACAAGGGGGGCCAAACCCTACCCAGGCGCAGGCCCACACCTGGCCGCGCCTAGGGGGCTCTGGCTGCCCTGGTTTGTTTCTCCGTCTCCCCTCTGGTCTTCTTGTTCCCCACTGAAAGTAATTGACTTTGGCTTTTGTCCTGTCCAATTCCGAGAATATTTCTTTACTAGATTTTCTGAAACCAAAAACAGCAGAAAAAAGGCATCTGGCACTGTGGCAACTTGTTAATAGGTTAGTACCAGAAAATATGTAAAAAGCACCTCAAAGTGTAGACAAAGCAAAGCAAAGTAGATACTAACAAGCATGGAACATAAAAAATTATAGATACGTTTCCGACGTATCACCCACTTCTTCTCGATTCGACGGGAATTTGTCTTTTTCATGAGGGTTGTACGGAAAGGTTTAAGATATCCCGGTTGGGACATTATCCATAGAAGGTGGTCTAGTAGTTTTTAAAAATAGGGTGGTACCATTTCGAAACATTCATTTGGTGGTTGCTTCATAAAACACCCCATTGTTTATACTTAGACAATGGAAAATGGATTTTTTATGCGATAAAAAGGAAAACTTCCTCCTATAAAATTGTTATTCGTCCCAAGATACATGTGCGTGCATAATATGGACACATTATCACAAACTATGCCACGATTCTAGCCATAACATTGCTCGTTTGGCCTGAAAACCATGAAACCTCGAACATGATAGCTCATCTCTGAGAAGTTTTTTTTGAGATATTTGGAATATTCTAGGTTTGATATTATCGTTGCAACTATGTCACATAGTATGGAACCACACAAAGGTTTTGCATTGTTTGGATCGTTTTTGAATTTCTTATGCCCGTTCCAAACCATGGTTAAAACTGCGGGCATGAAGATTCTTAGCTCGGGGCCGAGCCTCACTAAAATTGTAGTGGGTATTTGATGAAATATCATATTATGAACCTAAAAATGATTTTTCAAAAAAAATCACGAGCATGAAATCATGTATCTATAGTTCAATTCTGGCTCACTTCCAACGGATTCAGCAGGAATTTGTCAATTTTATGAGGGGTGGACGAAAGATTTAAGATATTCCGGTTGGTATATTATCCATGGAAGGTGGTATAGTATTTTGTAAAAACAGGGTGGTACCATTTTAAAACTTTCACTTGGTGGTTGCTTCGCGAAACACCACATTTTTGGCACTCGGAAAATACAAAATGGCCCTTTGATGCGATGGAAAGGAAAACTTCCTCTTGCAACATTGTTCCCTATCCCAAGATGCATGTCTGTCTGCACAATATGGGAATATTATCACAAACTATACCGTGATTCTATTCATAACATTGGTCGTTTGGCCTTAAAACCATGAAATCTCGAACATGATAGCTCATTTATGAGAAGGCTTTTTTGAGATATTTGGAATATTCCAAGTTTGATATATTTCCTTGCAATTATTTTACATAATATGAAAACACATGAATGTTTTATATTGTTTGAGTCATTTTTGAATTTCTTATGCCTGTTTTAAACTATGGTCAAAATGGCGGGCATGCATATTCTTAGCTCGGGGCTAAGTATCACGAAACATGCAGTGGTTCTAAGATAAAATAGCATAGTGTGAACTTAAAAATGATTTTCCAAAAAATCATGAGTATCAGATCATACACCTATAGTTCAAATCTGACCCACTTCCTCTCGATTCGACAGGAATTTATCTTTTTCACGAGGGGTGGACAGAAAGGTTTAAGATATCCCGGTTGGAACATTATCCAAGGAAGGTGCTCTAGTATTTTTGGAAGATGGGGTGGTACCATGTCGAAACATTCATTTTTACATTGTTTGGATTGTTTTTGAATTTCTTATGCATGTTTCAAACTATGGTTAAAATGGCAGGCATGAAGATTCTTAGATAGGGGTATAGTCTCGCTAAACTTGAAGTGGATCTCTAACTAAATAGCATATTTTGAACCTAAAAATGAATTCTCCAAAAAACATGAGCATCAGGTCATGTACCTATTGTTCAAATCTGACTACCTTCCTGCCAATTCAGCAGGAATTTATCGTTTTCACGAGGGGTGTACAGAAAGGTTTAAGATATCCCGGTTGTGAAATTTTCCATGGAAGGTGGTCTAGTATTTTTTGAAAAATGGGGTGGTACCATTTTAAAACTTTCATTTGGTGGTTGCTTCACAAAATACCCCGTTTTTTGCACTCAGAAAATAAAAAATGGCCTTTTGATGTGATAAAAAGGAAAACTTCCTCTTGCAACATTGTTCGCCATACGAATATGCACGTGTGTGTGCATAATAAGGGCATATTATCACAAACTATACCGTGATTCTATCCATAACATTGATCGTTTGGTGTGAAAACTATCAAATCTCAAACATGATAGCTCATTTCTGAGAAGGGTTTTTGGAGATATTTGGAATATTCCAAGTATGATATATTTCCTTGCAACCATGTCACATAATATGACAACACGCGAAGGTTTTACATTGTTTGAATCGTTTTTCAGTTTCTTATGCCCGTTTTAAACTATGTTCAAAATGGTGGGCATGAAGATTCTTAGCTCGGGGTTGAGTCTCGCTAAATGTGCAGTGGATCTCTGATGAAGTACCATATTGTGAACATAAAAATGATTTTGCCAAAAAATTATGAGCATCATATCATGTACCGGTAGTTCAAATCTGACCAACTTCCTACCAATTCAGTAGAACACGAGGGGTGGACGGAAAGGTTTTAGATACCCTGTTTGGGATATTATCAATGTAAAGTGGTTAAGCATTTTGAAAAAATAGGGTAGTACCATTTTAAAACTTTCATTTGATGGTTGCTTCACAAAACACCCTGTTTTTGGCACTCAGAAAATGGAAATTGGCTTTTTGATGTGACAAAAAGGAAAACTTTCTCCTGCAATATTTTTCGCCATACAAAGATGCACGTGTGTGCATAATATGGGCATATTATGACAAACTATATCGCGATTCTTGCCATAACATTGGTCGTTTGGGCCAAAAACCATGAAACCTCGAACATGATAGCTCATTTCGAAGAAGTTTTTTTTGAGATATTTGGAATATTCCAATTTTGTTATTTTTCCTTGCAACTATGTCACATAATGTGACACCAAGCGAAGGTTTTACATTGTTTGGATCATTTTTGAAAATCTTATGCTTGTTTCAAACATGGTTAAAATGGCTGGCATGGAGATTCTTAGATCGGGGCCAAGCCTCGTTAAACTTGTAGTGGATCTCTCATGAAATAGCATATTGTGAATATAAAAATGATTTTTCCAAAAAATCACGAGCATCAGATCATGTACTTGTAGTTCAATTCTAACTCAATTCGAGTCGATTTGGCATGAATTTGTATTTTTCATAAGGGATGGACGAAAGTGTTTAAGATATCCTGGTTAGGACATTATCCATATAAGGCGGTCTAGTATTTTGAAAAAATGTGGTGGTACCATTTTAAAACTTTTAATTGGTGGCTACTTCACAAAACACCCTGTTTTTGGCACTCGAAATATGGAAAATGGCTTTTTGATGCGACAGAATGAAAAACTTCCTCCTGCAATGTTGTTCACCATCCCAAGATGCATATGTGTGTGTGCATAATATGGGCACATTATCACAAACTATATCTCGATTCTAGCCATAATATTGGTCGTTTGGCCTAAATACCATGAAACCTCGAACATGATAGCTTATTTCCGAGAAGGATTTTTTGAGATATTTATAATATTCCAAGTTTGATATTTTTGTGCAATTATGTCACATAATATGACACCACGTGAATGTTTAAGATACCCCGTGAAGGTTTGAGATAATATTTCACATGATATTTTTCCTTGTAGTGGATCTGTGATGAAGTAGCATAATATGACACCACGCGAATATTTTTCCTTATAGTGGAATATTTCAAGTTTGATATTTTTCTTTTCAACTATGTCACATAATATGACGCCACGCAAAGGTTTAAGATACCACGCGAAGGTTTGAGATAATATGTCATATGATATTTTCCTTCTGGTGAATCTCTAATGAAGTAGCATAGTGTGAACCTAAAAATGATTTTTCAAAAAATCATGAGCATCATATCATACACCTGTAGTTCAAATCTGACCCACTTCCTCTCGATTCGACATGAATTTATCTTTTTCATGAGGGGTGGACGAAAAGGTTTAATATATCGCGGTTGGAACATTATGCAAGGAAGGTGCTTTAGTATTTTTGGAAAATGGGGTGGTACCATGTAACGCCCCCGAATCGGGTCTATGTAGATCTCAACATTTACCGCCAAAATCCACATAGAAGCGATTCAAAGACGCCCACCAGACACTTTCGTGTGGGTGGGATTTGAATACAAGTAGTTACATCATAGTAGTTTACAACAGAGTCCACAAGAACTTACATATACAACAACGACTCCACGAGTCAAGAATACACAAGATACAATACGAAGATACAACTCAAGAAGAAAGCAAAATAGTATCCGAGTACGGACAAGATCCAAATGGGACTAAGAGTCCTGAAGAATAACCAAGCTGTGTCCAACCCTGACCAGGCCAAGCCGGAAGGGTAACCTTGCTAACGTCGTCAATCACATACCTGTCAAAGCCAAAATGGTGTCGGCAAAGGGCAAAGGAAAAACAGAAAGAGAGCGGTCAGTACTGAGGCCAGTACACGGCGAGACTAGAATTCGGCGGTCCTCGCCTACATAGGTATGGTGGGCTCAGCGGCAGCAAACCTTGCACTATCTAACTTATAGAGACACGCTACAACTTCGGCTATTAGAGCGAGATAAGAAGGCGCTATGCGGTAACAATAATATAACACCAAACATAACCCATCCGAAGATTTTCCCCTCGAAGACTAGTCGAGGAAGTCCGCTTGCGGAACACACACAGTGGCAATTTTAGTTAAGCAGGTGTATAGTTGATAAGGCTAATTACTAATCATATTATTAGAGGCAAAATATTAGTGGCGTTGTCTATGATCATGACACTGTACTCCTGAGGCGTCCATAACCGTGGACACACGGCTTCTCGAAAAGATTTACCCTGCAGGGGTGCACTACTGTACCCAAACGCATGCTCAACCCATCAGGCAACATATTACGCGTGCCATCCGAATCTCACAACAAGAACTGTCCCATAACTACGCGCATATCCAGAGGCATCACCTACTGTGGGGAATCCAACCAAGAGGTACGACGATTCTCAAGGGAGGCACAGCGTTTGCGCCTACTGGTGGATCGGGCCCTGCGGGGTAACTTGTACACACCGTGGGTGCCGCCATCGTGTATCGCGATTTATGTATGCAAGCCATGGCAATCCACCAAAATATCAAGTCCGAAGACATATCAACTCACCCATGTCCGAGGACATATTATGCGTATGCACCAAATGGAAAACCAATTTTGTAACCCTCTGGATATACGAATAGCGCCGGTAGTTGAGGGGGATCCCAGAGGCCCCACGTTTGGTTAGCGCGATTAACTCAGAACTGGTATCGTAGAACGAACGGGTCCTAGGTCGGCTCAAGCAGTTCCCAAAGGTGGTCCCTGCCGGGGCCTTATCATTAGGTGAAACCATAACCAACAACATCATATTAATTATCTTATCACCAACCATATCCGGGTATCATGTTCCACCTGTATGAGAGCGATACTAAGCATGCCTACGACTCGCAAGGACAAAGCTAGGTAATCAAACAAGGCAATGGGATAACCAAGGTCATATAATGGAGCAGGTAAATAAAGGAACGGTACTATATCATCGACAATAAGGTTAGCAATAGATCAAAGGAAGGAAGTAAAGACTATAAATGCAAAATAGGTAGAAGGAGGAGAATGCTCGCCTGTGAGACAAAGTCGGTGACCGAAGGCTTGTCATATCTCACATCGACTCATCGTCCTATCCGGTGAAGAACCAAACACTAAAAAGAGCAACCGGCGCAGTATTTAATACTAGGCGGAAGATCCGACATGTTTATGATATGATGCATGACATGGCAATATGCGGTCCTACTTAGTAATATTAAGCGGAATCGAGATCCCGATAAATAAATATTATGGTTCGAGTTGTTTATCTATCCTGCAATTTAATCTTGTATTAACAAGGCAAAATTATATCATCGGTTCGCTGCACAAATTTAAATGGAGCCAATATTAGACTAGATTTGCACGTATATGGTCTTCATATTTAATTATGAGGTGAATCGACAAAGTGTCCCTAACCCACGTGATGCGATGCAAGCATGCATATTTTAAATCCAATAATATATATGTCATTTACCAAAAAAAATAGGGGGTGTAGAGGGGTCACACATTGGGTTCAGAAACGAAGATATTGAAGTTTGACGGGATAGTTCGGTCTCGGTAGAGGTAGCTTGTCATTGTTACAGTTCTGACGATGTTCTTCTATTGGCACCACACCACTCCATCGATCACCAGCTCACTACATATCGCAGCACCACAAGCCTCACGATCAACAACAACAGCAAGGTAGGCACCAAACCGATACATGCGCGTGTACTTGGGACTTAAAACGTACTGATGACGCGCAGAGCTTGCAGAACAGCTGCAGATGGAATTAGCGGACGCCCTAGACGAGGAGGGTCTCGCGGGTGGCCGACCGTAGTGGAGGGCGCCAAGAGGGGCAGGGTCGACGAGCTCGAGCTTCCTCGGGAAGGGGACGGCAGCGCTGAACTCGAGATCGAGGGCGCTCGACGACGTGCTGGAGAGACGCATGGGCGCGGGAAGGAGGCGACGGCGTCGGCGATGGCTGTGCCGGGAGGAGGCGTGAAGGGTCGCGGCCCAGACGGTGAAGACTCGACGATGGCGGAGGGCGCCTGTGGTGGCAAGACCGGCGAGGACGAGCGGCGGCCTGAGAGGGGCAGGGGACGGGGTCGACGGCGCACAGCGACCGGGCGCAGGCGAGGTCAAGCAGGGCGGCGCTGGAGGAGCTGGGCGAGCCCCTGGCGGCGACCACGCGTGTGGAGGAAACGAGGACAGGACCGGCTCGGGGTTGGGAGCGCGAGGTTGGGGTGGATCGGGGCACCCGGGGTTGGTGGCCCCGTACGGTGCGTGCGTGCCGTGTTGCAATGTGGTCGCGTGAGTGCGTGGTGTGTGTGCTTGCTGGGGCCAAGGGCGGGTGCGTGTGTGGTGGCGTGTTGGGTGTGGTGTGTGCCTGCGTGGAAACGAGTTGGGTGTGTGGATTCAAGTTCGGCCTGGGAGTGCTGGTGCGTGTTGTTCCAGCGGTTGGCGGCGGCCGAGGAAAAGGAAAGAAGTGGCTAGTTTGGTTCAGATTTGGAGTCTTAGGGTTTGGGAGACAAAAAGAAAAATAGACTATTTATCTAGTTCAAAATAGACGAGATGAGACTAGTTTTAGACCAAAACTGTAGACAGGCTTTTGGGACTAGTTTTATTTATAAAACAAGAGAAACCTTTTGCGGTCTTATAACACACAAAAATTATTGTTTTACTTTAAAAATAAGAGAAGAATGACGGGCTTAATAAAACCACGGGGATATTTTAGAAAAACAAAAATAGTTTTTTTAGCAAAATAATTTACGGTCAAAAATTGCGAATACAATATGCATGATGGTGTCATGATGATGCATAAAATAAAATAACAATCAATTTCTATTTTTTAGTATTTTCGGGCATTACATACCATTTTGAAACATTCATTTTTACATTGTTTGGATTGCTTTTGAATTTCTTATGCCGGTTTCAAACTATGGTTAAAATGGCAGGCATATAACTGTAGTTCAAATCTGACCCACTTCCTCTCGATTCGACATAAATTTGTGTTTTTTCACGAGGGGTGGACAAAAAGGTTTAAGATATCCCGGTTGGAATATTATCCAAGGAAGGTGCTATCGTATTTTTGGAAAATGGGGTGGTAACATTTTGAAACTTCCATTTTTATATTGTTTGGATCGTTTTTGAATTTCTTATGTCCGTTTCAAACTATGGTTAAAATGGCAGGCATGAAGATTCTTAGATCGGGGTATAGTCTCGAAACTTGAAGTGGATCTCTAATTAAATAGCATATTGTGAACATAAAAATGAATTCTCCAAAAAACATGAGCATCGGGTCATGTACCTGTAGTTCAAATCTGACTAATTTCCTGCCAATTCAACAGGAATTTATTGTTTTCACGAGGGGTGGACATAAAGGTTTAAGATATCCCGGTTGTGACATTTTTCATGGAAGGTGGTCTAGTATTTTTGAAAAATGGGGTGGTACAATTTTAAAACTTTTATTGGGTGGTTGCTTCACAAAATACCCCTTTTTTGCACTCAGAAAATAAAAAATGGCCTTTTGATGTGATAAAAAGGAAAACTTCCTCTTGCAACATTGTTCGCCATCCGAATATGCATGTGTGTGCATAATATGGGCACATTATCACAAACTATACCGCGATTCTATCCATAACATTGATCGTTTGGCGTGAAAACTATGAAATATCAAACATGATAGCTCATTTCTGAGAAGGTTTTTTGGAGATATTTGGAATATTCCAAGTTTGGTATATTTCCTTGCAACCATGTCACATAATATGACAACACACGAAGGTTTTATATTGTTTGAATCGTTTTTGAATTTCTTATGCCCGTTTTAAACTATCTTTAAAATGGTGGGCATGAAGATTCTTAGCTCGGTGTTGAGTCTCGCTAAATGTGCAGTGGATCTCTGATGAAGTATCATATTGTGAACCTAAAAATGATTTTGCCAAAAAATCATAAGCATCAGATCATGTACCTATAGTTCAAATCTGACTAACTTTCTACCGATTCAGTAGAATGTCTTTTTCATGAGGGGTGGACGGAAAGGTTTTTGATACCCTGGTTGGGATATTATCAATGTAAAGTGGTCTAGCATTTTGAAAAAAATAGGGTATTAGTATTTTAAAACTTTTATTTGATGGTTGCTTCACAAAACACCCTGTTTTTGGCACTCGAAAAATAGAAATTGGCTTTTTGATGTGACAAAAAGGAAAACTTTCTCCTGTAATATTGTTCGTCATCCCAAGATGCACGTGTGTGTGCTTAATATGAGCATATTATCACAAACTATATCATGATTCTAGCCATAACATTGGTCGTTTCGCCTGAAAACCATGAAACCTCGAACACGATAACTCATTTCTAAGAAGGTTTTTTTTGAGATATTTGGAATATTTCAAGTTTGATATTTTTCTTTGCAACTATGTCACATAATATGACACCAAGCGGAGGTTTTACATTATTTGGATCGTTTTTGAATTTCTTATGCCCGCTTCAAACTATGGTTAAAATGGCGGGCATGAAGTTTTTTAGCTTGGGGTTTAGTCTCGCTAAATTTGCAGTGAATTTCTGATGAAATAGCATACTCTGAAATTAAAATTCATTATTCCAAAAAATCATGAGCATTAGATCATGTACCTGTAGTTCAAATCTGACTCACTTTATGTCTATTCGGCAGAAATTTCATTTTTTACGAGGGGTGAATAGAAAAGTTTAATATATCCCTGTTGGGACATTTTGCATGGAAGATGGTCTAGTATTTTTAAAAAATGGGGCGGTACCATTTTGAAACTTTTATTTGGTGGTTGCTAGCTTTACAAAAAAAACCTGTTTTTGACCCTTGAAAAATGAAAAATACTTATACGAAACATTTGAGACATGCGAAAGATAGAGATGCAATTGTCCAAAACGAGCTGAATAGTATAGATATAGTAGTACTGACTCAACATATAATCCAGGATCATATACACCGCCAGTAGCTAGACACATGATACAAACTCTCGTGCCTCCTCAAAGGGAGCTAAAGGAACAAGGAAACACTACCGATACAACCATGACCGTCCATCGAGCGAGAAAGAGCTGGGTCGACGACTCGACGTAGGGCTCCTCTCTCGCATGGAGATCACATCTTTTATTCAGTATAGGTATATATGTGTGGTATGGCTATGGCATGGGACGCTGCGACCTCAACACAACGTTGATGGCGCAAAGTCGCGGATCGATCAACGATCAGTTGATGGTGTTGCAGTTGACGGAGGTGCTGATGGGGTAGGGGATGCTGACGCCGCACTTGGACGGGATGCTGGCGGCGTTTCCGGGCTTGATCCCGCTGGCGCCCTTGACCACGTTCTTGAGGCAGTTGCAGGCGGCACGCTTGTCGGGGGTGCTCTTGGCCAGGCCGGCGAGCCTCCTGACGCCGCTGCAGCACGACGCGGACGGGCTGCCGCCGCTGCGAGCGTATGCCAGACAGGGGCCCAAGGCGGAGCTCACCTGACCACAGGAGACGGCGGCGTCGGCGGTGTAAGGAGCCACCAGGAGCATCGCCGCCACGAGGGCGACCAGGACCAGCTGAGCACGGGCCATCTTGAGCTAGCTAGCTGCTCGAGCAAGTCCTACTAGTTGCAGGCTGCAGTACTATCAGTCGCTGGAATCGCTAGATTTGCTAGGTGGATCGAGTGATGCTGGTGAGGAGGATAGGGGGGAATTTAGGGGCTTAAATAGGGGCCCCGAGGAAGATTCATGGTACAGAACATCAATTTGGAAAATTTATTGGGGCATGGGTGTCTAGGATACATCTATGGACCGTCGCGGTTTGCCCATGTCGATCAATTCGGTTGGCGGTCCGGGGGTTTTAATGCATTTGGGAGGTGGTTGGCTGCGGTGCGCGCGCAGACGGGTGGACGGATGGACGTAGCTACCATGCAGCGATCGGATGATCAATTAGCGGCAGACTAATTGGAGTACCGGCTTCATCATTGTTTAGTTAAAGGTTTTCTTAAATGTGAGCAGATATTGACTAGTACTTGTGGTGACTTGAAAGTGTTTAGTATTTATTTTTATCCTATTATATGCTTATTTTTCCTGGAGAGGAAGTCAATATTGTTTCGTTGACTTAGCCTCCCGGGTCCCTCTCGGCGACCAGGGAGGCGTCACCGCCGCCACCTTCAAGGTCTCCTCCCACACTGTCCCAACCTCGTTGTCTCGGCCGGAGGAAGCACATGTCGGCTTCAGGGCTTTCTCTGCTCTTTTTTTCTACCCTAGCTATACATCTACCTCCCAGCATGGCCAGGACGTTGTGGCCTGCTCCAGTCGTGCAAGTGCCAACAACTCGCGTGACGGGCGAATCCGTCCAAATTGGCGTAGGTTCCTCATGCTCTCATGACCAATATGGTAAGAACCATCATTGTGGGCCTCCAAGCCGCAAGATGGCAGTGTCCGTGCAAGGGATGGCGGTAAGCTTGATCACCCGCCTCGGATTTGTCCTAGGAACTTGATACCTGACGTGTGCGTCCAATGTGTTCGGTTGTCCTCGCTCTGACTATCGGCGAGTTCTGGACTCCTCCACTAACTGTCTTCATGGATTGGCACAATGACACTTCTGAACCTCTGGATCAAATGGGATTCGATGGTGTGTGTGTCCGCAAACATCATCCCGTGTGGCTAAAAGAAGGCCTCATGAAACTCTGCTCACCAGGGGAAACTTCGGCATTGACATTTACATCGTGATATCCATGGTATTGGCGGAGGTGGGGAATGTCAAGGCATGTATGGTTGGATGATCAGAAGGTGATGGTTTAAGTCGAGTTCGAGACTGCTAAGTTATGATGGAGGAGTGATCTTGAATGCGATCAAGATATTTCTTCACGAGCTTATGTAGTAATAGTTCTACTTCAGGATGATGTTCCCGTCAGAACCGCACACATGATGCATGTGAGCTTAGTGATCGTCGGTAATTAGCAGCAACGGCCTCGGTAAGTGGGGCGGCATCACTAGAGGACTTCTTGCTTGGTGGTGCTCCTCGAGTACCGAGTCTCGATTCTAGAGTGATAACCCTAGGTCTAGTCTTCATTGGTTGCACTTAGCAATGGAGCTAACTTCCTTGTTGAAGGCATTTTCTGTAGAGTTTGGACTTTCTCTAGGGGTGAAAGGCTAAGATCTATTAATTGGACGAGCGATATGCTGCTTGTGCATTGGTCACTTCCCTGGAGGCGTCACTTGTAGAGAACCTCTTTTGCAATACAAGTGTGGTCATTATGGTGGTTTGGCTCTAGATCCTATGAGTTGTTGATCACTTGGTGGAGTCTTGTTGTACCAGTTTTTATCTTTTTAGTTGTGTGCATCCTTGATGTCTTATATAGTTCTTGACAATATGTTGATGCAGAGGCTGATTGTAACTGATATCTTTGTTAATATATTCGTTTTTTTGAAAAATGTGTAATTTTTTCTCATATTTATCTCTTTGCAAATTACATGATGTTTTTTTGACATGGGTACATTCTGCATGATGCAGTTTGACCTTTATTTTGCATTATATTATATTTTTTATAAGGAATGCAAAATAGTAATATTTATTATCATAAATCTAATAATAAGGATGCCTTACTTGTCCTATGTATCTTGTTTATACATGTCTCCCGTCGTTCCTCCAAACAAGGTTTGGCAACTTCTTTCTGTCTGTGGCTTGAGTGGTGATGGTTTTTTTGCGGGTGGTAACGGGTTTCTAAGGAGAACATGTAGTAACTTTAGCTTCTACTAGAATGGCGGATTACCGATTTCATAAAAAAACTTGTTTATACAATTGTCCGTAGAGTTGCAAGGACACATAAAAAAACAAAACCACAACCACATCCCCAATGGATAAATTGTTTTTGTATGCTCTATAATGTAATCAAGTTTGTGTCTCTGCACGTCTCGATCAGTTTCTCCATGACTATGGTGTATGCAGTGTTGTGTATGGTTATCCATAGCTATCTGGCATGTCTTTTTATGGCCCTCGCAAAAAGTTACTTGCATATACAATTGAATACCATATTTTATGTAGAAAAAGGAAACTTTTTACATATGAATGATCGACTTGCCCTCAAAGCGTTTGGTTCTAGTAATATCGATGTTTCATTACATACTCCAATTACAATGATGATGCTCATGCCCAATCATTGTTCATATATAATTTTAGCATACTATGTCTCACGAATTTTATAGATTAGTGTTAACATAGTATGATTGTACCAGCAAACATTTTATTGACTATATTTATTTTATATCCCAATAATATGTTCATAAATTGAATTGGATTAGAATTAATGTGTATGGTTCGGACTAACATATGTTCAAATCAAGCTTCTCATATACTTGTCTTCTGTATTGAAATTATTAATTAGCATTAACATACACCCTTTTTGCCACTTTGTAGTGTATATAAGATTTTTATGTCAAATGATGTAAAGTTTGACCAAGTAATATAGAAAAAATATCAACATCTAGAATACCAAATTAATATCATTAGATTCATCATGATGTATTCTTTTGTATTGTATATACATTTTATATTGTGAATATAGACCATTTTCTAAATAAACTTGGTCAAAGTTACTGAAGTTTGACTTTAAAAAACTTATATGCACTATATTATGGCAAGGATGGAGTAAATATTCATTTTCTAAGTTCGCTTAAGTCCTGGTGTCATGATATACGGACTAATCTAGATATTGTCGTGAAGGTATATTGATTATGCTCTCTTTAGGTCAAGATACACATATCCAGTGAAGGACCTACAAACTTTCGGATGCCTGGACAAACGAGATTAATATGTGGATTTTTCAAACAAAATCACTATAAAAATCTATAAAAAACACAAGCTTTGCACTGTCAGCAAGCCTGAGCGGCTGCTCAGGCTAGAGGTGTTGGAAATATAAGCAATAATTCATATGATTTAATCCGAATAATAAACTGATAAATCATGATCATACAAACGATACTAAAACCAATTATGCAGATCAGCAAAATAGATGAACAGATTACATCTATAGGAGATAAACCTATCACATCTACACCAAACGCTAGAACAAAGAACTCTAGCATAATTCGAAAGAGAGAAATTGAGATCACATACGATGTAGGCTGAATAGCATCCACATTGGTTGTAGCAGCGTCGCCCATGTTGAGGTTGTCGAAGAGGTCGCTCACATCCGGGAAGAAGTCGTCGTTTGGGAACTCGTCGTCGTCGGACGACGTCGTGGTTTCCAGTAGTTGCGCTTGAGCGCTCCCCAAAAACCTGATCGCCCCTCACCCGTACAGGTTCACGAGAGGCGGGGTTCCGGAGGCCTACTGTCCTGATCTGCGATGCACGCCGCAAGCCGGGATAGGGAAGACGAAAGCGCCGTCGCAAGGTTCTGGAGGATAGGCGCGTGTGTGGATTGATTCGGTACCGATTAGGTTTAGCCCGAACGCTTATATAATGCAGGTTAGGAAGATCGTGGACTCAACCCATGTCCGAGTCGGTAACAGCCACATCCATAAAAACTGGAAACGGCTGTAATTAACGCGTCCGTTAATGACTCATAATCAGTTTTTCCAACAAGCAAAATAAAGATCGGCTGATTCCCGCAACCCGCGGAGCGCGCGTCGTGACGAGGCGAGACGGGCGACATCGGAGGAGGAGTGCGCGAGGGCTACTCTTCTTGTCACACCTTAGTGAGTGGTGCAACACTCTACTATATAAGGTGGTCCAACTCCCCTTCAGCTAGCAATATGGGACTAAACTTTAGCACCACTAGCACAACCATATGCTGCCATATACAAGTGGGACAAAGAGAATTTCAAAATTTGTCTAATGGGCCAACAGCCCAAAACTCACCAAATTCCAACAATCCCCCACAAAGTCTCATTGGCACATCACAACACTTTTCTTCCAGAACATTGTTTTATATACCGGTGTATAGTGGAGACTGTTAAGTTGAACTTCCACGTTAAACTTCATGCTACACTAGCTAGCAACTTGAATAGTGGACTATGCCTTGAACTACAAGTTTTCTGCGCGCTAGTTTCACACAAAATCTAGACCGGTACAGGGCTACCGTCGGCTTCCCCGCGGTTTGGAGTTTATGCTTCATACTCCAGGGCCTTTCATGAGTTTATTAGAGAGCACCCAACTCTCGCGGACTGCGACGTTTGACAGTCAGACTCATATAGGTGTGTTCCTCAAGAGATGTTCCGTAGGACAACATCTCCGCTGATAAAAGCCACTTGGAACACATTAAGATAAATATCGACCTGCCATGCAGATTAAGAGAGTATTGCATATTTATGGAGATGTAAATATAATATGGGAATACTCTCCTCTCAGCTGACCAACAGCTTGTCTCCCATCTCTAATTCACGGGATCTCTGATCACATAGAGTGGGTTGCCACTGGGATCAACTCATAGAAAACAAAAAATATCCTACGATGGGAACAACTATGTACCAAGATCTATCTACTAGATACAAACAACGGGCGGATGTATATTCGTAGAGAACATACCCTTGAAGGCCGACAAAGCTTAACGAGTCTAAACTCGTGGTTGATGTAGATGGTCTCTTGCCGATCTCAAGATCGAGAGGAAGTCCTAGCGCCGCAAAACAACAGCGCATCCGTGCTCGCACACACGTTCGAGGCACCGAGCAACCTCCGCCTCCTCGCTCCAGCGATGCAGCGGAAGCACAACTCTTTCTTGCCAAAAATCCACCGGAAACATGTATCTCGCTAGTCTGAGACCATGGGGATAAATACTAGAGGGGGGGAGATCCTTCACGAGGAGGTGTGAGTGAGAAGTGAGAGGAGGGGCTCCTTATATAGGGGAGGGGGCAGCCCAAGGGGGCATGGCCGCCGGCCATGGAGGGTGCCCCCACCTCTCCCTCATTCATGTGGGTGGACACTCCACTCACAAAATGGCCCTTCAATTTTCTCCACTCAAAAACCCACTCAAATTCCCATTAAATTTCCACCAAATTTAATGCAAACTCTCATTAAATAAAACTCCTTTATTTTATTCAGAATTTTGTCAATTACTTTAATGACAAACATTCACAAATAACCCCTTGCTAGAATTCTATTTCACATGCATAACCACTTTATGCAAATTCACCCGAAAACCTGTTTCGGTATCTAGGGAAATAAATTCCTGCGCTTGTTCATTCTTTCGGCATGAAACTTTTGCTCCAATTGGATGTCGGTGTCTCTTAAGTGTGTCACCCTACAGTTCGTGAATAATGCGGACATGATCGAGACCCCTCTCGGATCAATAATCAGAAGCGGAATCTGGAGACCCATACTGACTCCCACACATTCAACGATGAATTTCTTGTGATCGTCGGAACCTTTTACGCTAGTATCTTAATCCCTTTGTTTCACGATATATTACATGTCCGAGATTCGACCATTGGTATCTCCATACCTAGTTTGATCTCGTTACTGACATGTACTCTTTTCTCGTTCCCGTGAAATAACATTCTAGTGATCAAATCACTTGCTTGCAAGCTAATCAATGTGATATCACCGAGAGGGCCCAGAGCATATCTATCCGTCATCAGGATGAACAAATTCCACTCTCGATCCATGGGCCTCAACATAACACTTTAGTAGTTCTGAATCCATCTTTATAATCACCCTGTTACGGTGTGACGTTTGATGTTATCAAGAAACTCTTCCGGTGTTAGTGATTGACATGATCTCATGGTCTAAGGATTAGGATCACTTCGTAAGTTGTTATAGCAATATAAACTCAATGACTTTGATCGTAATGCTATACTTCGGATGAATGTTCATCACACCATTACACTAATGTTGTGATCCCGTTATTAACAACATCCAATGTACATGATCAGGAAACCTTGATCATCTTGTTAATCAACGAGCTAGTTTATGAGAGAGGCATAACTAGAAACTTTCTGTTTGTTTATTAAACACACATGTATTAACGTTTCCGTATTAATACAATTATAGCATGCAAAATAAACATTTATCATAAACAAGGAATACGATAATAACCACTTTATTATTGCCTCTCAGGCATATTCCCTTCACCAATGACACTGAACAAAGCCGCCATAAACATGGTATCGGCTTTCTTAAAGTTCGCTTTCTGCTCAGCAGAAAGATCTCCTTCATGCTTGCCAAGAGTGGCGCTATAGAAGTTTAGGTTTTCAAACCAGAGAACTGCTCTCTTGCGTCATCTCTTATAGTGCATGCCGTCAAAAGGAGGCGGCCTAGTAGCCGCGGCTACACCAGTGGAATTCAGTTGCCTATAATCAGGTTTTTGGATTGTTGGAAATATAAGCAATAATCCATATGATTTAATCTGAATAATAAACTGATAAATCATGATCATACAAACGATACTAAAACCAATTATGCAGATCAGCAAAGTAGATGAACAGATTACATCTATAGGAGATAAACCTATCACATCTACACCAAACGTTAGAACAAAGAACTCTAGCATAATTCGAAAGAGAGAAATCGAGATCACATACGATGTAGGCTGAATAGCAGCCGCAGCGTCACCCATATTGAGGTTGTCGAAGAGGTCGCTCACGTCCGGGAAGAAGTCGTCGTTTGGGAACTCGTCGCCGCCGGACGACGTCGTGGTTGCCAGTAGTTGCGCTTGAGCGCTCCCCAAAAACCCGATCGCCCCTCACCCATACAGGTTCACGAGAGGCGGGGTTCCGGAGGCCTACTGTCCCGATCTGCGGTGCACGCCGCAAGCCGGGATGGGGAAGACGAAAGAGGCGGCGCAAGGTTCTGGAGGATAGGCGCGTGTGTGGATTGATTCGGTACCGATTAGGTTTAGCCCGGACGCTTATATAGTGCAGGCGCATCATGACGAGGCGAGGCGTGATGAGGCGAGGCGGGAGGCGTCGAAGGAGGAGTGCGCGAGGGCTACTCTTCTTGTCACACCTTAGTGAGTGGTGCAACACTCTACTATATAAGGTGGTCCAACTCCCTTTCAACTAGCAATGTGGGACTAAACTTTAGCACCACTAGCACAGCCATATGCTGTCATATACAAGTGGGCCAAAGAGAATTTCAGAATTTGTCTAATGGGCCAACAACCCAAAACTCACCAAATTCCAACATATGTTCAAATCAGGCTTCTCATATACTTGTCTTCTATATTGAAATTATTAATTTTAGCATTAACATACACCCTTTTTGCCACTTTGTAGTGTATATAAGATTTTTTATGTCAAATGATGTAAAGTTTGACCAAGTAATATAGAAAAAATATCAACATCTAGAATACCAAATTAATATCATTAGATTCATCATGATGTATTCTTTTGTATTGTATATACATTTTATATTGTGAATATAGACCATTTTATAAATAAACTTGGTCAAAGTTACTGAAGTTTGACTTTAAAAAACTTATATGCACTATATTATGGCAAGGATGGAGTAAATATTCATTTTCTAAGTTCGCTTAAGTCCTAGTGTCATGATATACTGACTAATCTAGATATTGTCGTGAAGATATATTGATCATGCTCTCTTTAGGTCAAGATACAGATATCCAGTGAAGGACCTACAAACTTTCGGATGCCTGGACAAACGAGATTAATATGTGGATTTTTCAAACAAAATCACTATAAAAATCTATAAAAAATACAAGCTTTGCACTGTCAGCAAGTCTGAGCGCCTGCTCGGGCTAGAGGGACGCTGGCCCCGCACATGCACATATCTAATAAGTGGAATCTGCATAGATACAACAATGAACATCTAACAAATACACACCATGCATGTTTATATTAGGTAAATCATATCTAACAAATATGTCATGTTTATACACAGGCTATGATCACGGTATGCTTGGCCTTGCGGCTCCAATCGAGACACAAAAATATAATTAATTTCGATGGTATTTAAGTCTCAAACACGTAGAATACACAGAGAGATGCAATTGACAAAACGAGTGGAATATATATAAGATCGAGCGCAGCGATCCCACCCGGGGGTTCGTGTTCCGGGCTTATCACAGCCATTAGTTACTTCTGGATTTGGGCAGAAGTTCTATAGTCAAAGATGCTAGCAAGTTTGTACTTTAGTTCATAGAAAAGGCTAGAACTAGTCTACAGTCCACCTACCGGGAGAGGATAACATCTCGTCTTCGCGACACCGCCTTCCTACCTAATTATATAAGACCACACGCTCTTTTTATTCGGACAAGTTTTTTTTGTTCTGTATCAAACGGGGTGTATACTACCTTGTATATTGTAATTCCATGAAAACTTCTATAGATCTTGAATGTATCTCTACATTTCCTTTGATAAGATATGAATGATGCATTGTGTATGAATATTGTGTAAATCGTATGTACGAATATTGTGTGAATCTGGTGTAGGAATATATGATGGATCTTTCGTTTTCTTTGATAAATTGCTATAAATCTTACTTGGATCGTTGAATTTATGATGAATCTTGTATGGATTTTCTGTCAAACTATAGTGAAATATGTATAGAAATTGTATGAATGTTCTTTGGAAAAAATTATATGAAACCACTCTGAATCTTGTATATATCGTTGAATTTTATATGAAACCACTCTGGTACGATAATGTATGAAACTTGTATTATCTTAAAAAAATCTTGGAACCTTGTATGGATATTTGTATAAATATTCTTGAAAAAATATTATATGAAATACTGTTGAAAAATATAATTATGTAAAAAAATTATTATTGAAAAAATTGTTGCAAAACATATGATTCTTGTACGAAACTTCTGAATCTATGATAAAACAAAGTAAGAGTGTGTGAAAATTGTTAAATAAATAGTATCAAAATAAAAATTATCAAATGAGGTTGTTGACACTTGCTTGAGTAGTGTGTATGAATTTATATTGTATATGAATATGTCTAGAATTTTGGTTTCATCTATATGATACTTGCTTGAATCTATAAGAAGGTTTCATAAATATGATGTGGAAAAAATTTGAAATTATATAAAATACATATCTATTGTATGAAACCTCTCTGAATCTGGTATGGATCGTCGAATTTATCATGATCATGTATGGATTTGGTGTCAAACTTTAGTGAAACAAGTATATAATTTGTTAGAATATTCTGTAAAAAAATTATATGAATATCTCTTGACAGAAACAAGTTTGTAAAAACATGTGAATCTTGTATGAAACTTCTGAATCTAGGATGAAACAAAGTAAGAGTGTCTAAATATTGTTAAATAAAAAATACAAAAATAAAAATTATCAAATGAGATTGTTGAAAAAACAAATCATGCATGTTTCATTTTCAGAATAAAAAATGTACATAAAAAATTATTGAATATTCCTGAAATTTTACGAGAAAAAATGAGGTAAAAAAAGACAGAAAAATGAGGTGAAAAAAGATAGAAATTCTGCCCTAAAAAGACAGAAAAATGAGGTAAAAAGACAAAAAAAAGACAAAAATTGATGAATATTCCTGAAATATTCCGCCGGCAAGAACTCCTGCCCTGAAAAAGTCTAGAACTAGTGCATTTTCTAGATCTCATGTACATATGCAAAAACGTGAGGAATAATTTTTGGAATCTTCTAATTGTCATAGACAAAAAAGACTCTTAAATAAATTGTTTCACGAACAATGGTGATGCCACAAAAATCTGGTTTATTACTTATAAATATATGCATAAAAAGATTCGGATCTTTTGCAAAGTAAAGCGGTAATTAGACAAAGGATGTGAAATTTCTGTACTAAAAATAAGAGGGTCCCCCTATCTTGAACTGAATTTGATGGATGGGTCTTTTTGCAACTAGCATGGAAGACCGGGAAGAAAATGCTCTGACCATGCACGAATTTGAAATAGAGGTTAGACGAGCAGATAAGCCGGAAACACGTAGCCTCAGGGCGGTATTGCTTTTTCCATATATAAGATCCAGACATACACACTACACCAGAAGTGCATAAATATGGTATAGAAAGTAAACTCTGGACCGTGTCTCCTCAAAGGGAGAGAAAGGAACAATCAAACACCGGTACAATGCAGAGCTGGCTCGAGTACTCATCTCCTCTCGATCCCTCACGAGAAGATGCATGAGAGGTTTTATTCAGCATAAATAATATAGGTGTGTTGGACGCCGGCGGTCGAAGAGTCGTGGATGGATCAGTTGATGGAGTTGCAGTTGACGGAGGTGCTGATGGTGTAGGGGACGCTGACGCCGCACTTGCTGGGGATGCTGGCAGCGTTACCGGCCTTGATCCCACTGATGCTCCCGGCCAATTTCTTGAGGCAGTTGCACGCTGCACGCTTGTCGGCGGTGCTCTTGGCGGAGCTGGCGAGGCTCTTGACGCCGCTGCAGCAGGCCGCGGACGGGCTGGCGCCGCCGCGAGCGTAGGCTGTGCAGGGGCTCAAGGCCGAGCTCACCTGACCACAGGAGATGGCGGCGTTGGCTGCGTAAGGCGCCGACACGAGCATCGCCGCCACAATGGCGACCACCACGATCTGGGCAGCTGCAGCGCGGGCCATCTCTTACCTGGAGGCTGGAGCTAGTAGTGACTAGTGAGCGGGGTGGCTGGAGATGAGATTGCTCGAGTAGATTGCTAGATGGATCGAGTGGTGGTGAGTGAGGAGGAAACGAGGGAATGCATGGGCTTAAATAGGGGGATCCGATCGAGTCCGAGCAGGAAGACGAGGTCGACGGCGTGGCTGAGAAAACACATCGTCGTCGGTGGGCGCTGATCGGTGGGGCCGGATTAAACCCATTCGGCAGTGGTTGGAAGCTGGGAATTCGTGCACATGGAGATTGATTAAATCAGCAGAATCGGCAGCCGTCCAGTGGCCTGTTTGGCTGGGTTTAAATCTAGCGTTTAAAATTTGGTTTATAAGTCATAAAAGTACTAGTAAAATAGATGATTTTGATTTTGGCTTTTGGTTTTTAACTAAAATAGTAGTATGCTGGTATAACCCAAAAGCCAAAATAAAAAACATCTATTCAGATGTTTTATGGTTTATAAGCTAAAAAGAAAAAAAACATAAATAAGCATAACCAAACAGCCCGAGAGGACTAGCTAGATACTGCTACGTACTGTCGTGGGCTGTTTCCAGATGGGCGACATGGGCTGACGGCGTCTTCTCTGTTTCCTGTAGTGACTCCAGCTGATCGAGATTAGAGAGTGCATTGGTCATACTGTTTGTAGGTAGATTTGAGTAGCCATCAGCTAATTAATCACAGACATATCCGTCATGCTCTTCCATTTAATTTCGGCAACCGCTCACGAAGAAAATTTCAGGCAAGAATCTCCACTGTAGAATATACTCCCGCGCGTTCTTTCGATCTACAAAGCTCCCTCCGTTAAAATTAAAGTTGTCTGCGTGTCCAAGTGCGAGGTAGTCGACGGTGGCGGTGGCTATCTTCCACAATTAGCATGGCATGATGCATACATGGTCCTTGCATGCATCTGTCCGGCCGTACGTTTGCATCAATCAACAGTGCGTCTGCCACCCAACCGCCAAGATCATATTAACGCCGGCGAGGCTCTTCCGGCCACGTGCAAGGTGGAGGAGCCCCACGCCTTGTGGCCAGACACGATCGACTTCGACAGCTCCAGAGGCCAAAATAAATACTAACTGATACGATGAAGATCGTTGTGCTAACAAAAAATTAAGATGAAGACGTACTACTTGCTCACGGAGGCCTTGGGACTCGTGAGGCGTGATGGACCACGGTTTCTCGTCGGTGAGAGAGGCTTCATATTCTTTGTTTAAGTTATTTTTTAGTGTGTATTTTAGGATGATGAGACGACGGCTATATCTTAAAGTTAGAATAATAAGATTCTTTCCGTCCAATTCTCGTTCTGGTGATGCATTTAGCGTCGGTGGAGGGCGTATGGAGTTGTTTGTTCAGCGGATCTACTGGGATCATGGCGGTTTTCGTGTTATTTGGTGTGCTTTTAGGTCTGGTTCTTCTAATATACGGACTCGGGCCTCATATTTGGCGATGGTTGTTCTCTTGGTGCGCTAGACTTAGCACGAGGACTTTCCATTGTTCGAATTAGAAACGATAGCCCTAGTTAGGGGGTCGGTTATGTGTTAAATACATTGGTGGTATTACAAAAGGAAGGTCCCAACAGTGGTGTACTACACCATATGTCTAGGAACCAAGAGGTTTTATATGTCGTGTATCTTGCACCCCTCTCATGTATCTACGGTCGGCGTTTTCAAACACCTCGTGGCGTGGGCAAACAAGGCATTTCCATGATAACCTTGTGACGTACTATATTAAAACCAATGCATTATATCTCTAGAGCATAATAAGCTATAGACGCACAATACAACAGTAAATGCATAACCTGTATCATCTCATACCACAATATTCACCATAGGATTATGTACCATAATCATTCATACAGACTACAACACTGATTATACATGGAGATATTGGATCAATTTACCACCACAAACCCATAGTCAAGACAGTGGAAAACTCCCCTCTCATGGTGGAGAGCGATGTGGAGACGTTGGACAAGGAGGAGAGGTGGTCGAAGGCGATTTTGGCATTGGTTCCCCCTCCAATATCTCTCCGATGATGGACTGCAACATCTCTATTTCTTGGTTTTCTATCTCTACCTCCGCTCATTGCGAAAATAAAATATCAGGGGATATATATAGGTGGTTTTAGGTCACATGAACTCCATACACAAAATATTGAGAACGATCGCCCCATGGCGCGGCCAGAATAGGCTGGGCTATGATGGCTGTGAAATATAGCCATCCACTTCCGCATTTAAACTAGATAGTATTCATACATTTGATGAAATATCTCTCTAAAACCTGCCACTAATGCCTAATGATCGAAGGGGTATGCAATCATGATACGTCCAAAACGTATCTACTTTCTCGAACACTTTGCTATTGTTTCTCCTCTAAACTTGTGTGATTTAGATGCAACTAACACGGACTGACGTTGTTTTCAGCAGAATTACTTTGGTGTCTTGTTTTTGTGCAGAAAATCAACTATCAGGAAAAATCGCGGAAAATATGCCAAAAACTATATTTCACCAGAATATCCACGGAGCCAGAAGGAGAGACGGAGAGGAGGCATGGGGGGCCCAGACCCACCCCAGGCACGGGCCCACCACTAGTCGCGCCTGGAGGGGGTGCAGCCTCCTCATCCATGCAACGCCCGTCCATCCATCCCTATGCCTACCGCACTCGAATCCTACTATTATCGTTACTATTACTGTTGCTCCTGTTTCACTACTGATGTTACTGTTGCTGTTACTGCTGCTGTTGCTACTACCAGACTGTTGCTACTGATAAACTTCTGTGAGCAAGAACTATTTTCAGGTGCAGTTGAACTGACAACTCACTTGTTAAGGCTTGCAAGTATTCTTTGGCTCCTCTTGTGTCGAATCAATAAATTGGGTAATACTACCCGCAAAGACTGTTTTCTAATCCTTTCTTGCTATTTTTCCTTGCACAGATAATGATGTATGATGATGGGAATAACTACATAAATGCCAAAGATACGACATTTCCAACACGCCAAAGAAACAGGAGCTGAGAATTTAACGCTGAAGCTTTAACGACCAACTATACGACGGGAATTTTATTCCGGCCGTATAATTCCAGCCATATAGTTGGCACCGACCTCATTAGGTCAAACAGAACAACTTTCATAAAGGTACCCCTATATAAAGAGGCTTCGGGCAACTGAAAACATCTGCTTCTTTTTTACCTCAAATCTCCCTACCACTAGAAGCCGTCACGCCGGACGAATAGATCTAGATTTCAACCTCTAAACCCTTCTCCACCACCATAGCCATCTTCCACCACTTGTAATAGTAGATCTCTTCTCCAATTGGCGAAAATGTAAGACTATTTTCTATCAACCTTATGATCTCTATTAAAATGTTTATGATTGTCGATTTCATCTCTATGTGTGAGTAATTCTCCTTGGGCTAAGGGCTTCGGCCTAGCCATGTAGCTTTTGTGCATGTTATTTATCATAGATGAGATCATGTATTAGTTTGTATGACACTATTATTGTAGTATCCTCTCTTGCCTCAATCTAAGGACTTGTCAGGTATCCAAGACCCCGAGGATTGATCCGGGTAAAGGAAGTGTGAGTAATGATTGATCTTCAGGATGGGAACCCCAGTGACAGAAGAGGTAGTACGGCTATATGTGAGGAACTTACTTGAGATTAACGGTGACATCGCGATGCATATCATTAGTTCTCTTTCTTCTATGGATGAGACTAGTAGGTTATTGCTATAATCGATTGCGGAGGCGATAACATTTATGGATGCACTGTCCACATATAATTATCTTGCTCTAACAATTACATGCATACTTTATTACTATCTATTATTCCCATCATATGTTTTGCACAGCTACTGGTGAAAACCGAAGACCCTAGGCCCCCTCTTTCTCCATCGTCAACAACAACAAAAAGATCGCAAATTCTTGGTCCAGTGAAAACGCAATAGTAATTCTAAAACTCTAGAAGGTCCGTTTAAGTAATCTCACTTTGCTTTTCTTATTTCCGAGGATTCGATAAACCTAGGTCTACTAGGCAAAAGGAGTTATACTACATCCATAATCCGGATCTAAGGTAGCAACCATTTTCCCGGCGCCATTGCCAGGGAAGCAATAGCTACCCTGGTGAGGTTAGTAGGAACCTTGATAGTTTTAATTCTCATTTTTAATTTTGTTAGTTTGCTTTAAGTTTTTATTTGAAAAACCAAAAAAAAAGTTAAGTCTTTTAATTCTTGTTTTTATTATTCATTAGTACTTGTTTAAGAAAATCCAGAAAACATAGAAATTATGGCTGAGAAGAAGCTAGGGGAGTTTGCAACTCCCAACAATGATTATTTGTGTACTCCTATTACTCAGTCAGCAATTGCTGCTACGTACTATGAAATTAAGCCCCACTATTTAAGTTTGGTTCAACATAATCAATTTGGAGGCTCTTCTGTCGAAGATGCAGGTATGCATTTAAATAGTTTCACTGAATTATGTGATATGATGCGCATTAAAGATTTTGACCCTGATGCGGTCAAGTTGTGCTTATTTCCTTTCTCTCTTAGAGGAAGATAAAAATAATGTTTGCTATATTTTCCTAGAAATACTATTGCATCATGGGTGGAATATACTTCTTTATTTATGACTAAATTCTTTCTACCTGCAAAGACTATGAAACTAAGATCCAATATCACTGGTTTTAGACAGGAAGAGCGTGAGCCACTAGTGCTTGCATGGGAGAGAATGAAAGAATTCATGAGAAACTGTCCCAGCCATGAGATGGAAGATTGGTTAATTTTCAATTTATTTTATAATACTCTTAACCCTGTGTCTAAGTCTATGCTAGATACTGCAGCTGGAGGAACATTTATGGGTAAGCAAAGCAGCTGCTAGACAATATGCAAGACAACCATGTCCAATGGCATGTGGAAAGATCAAACACGAAGAAGGTGAACTCCGTTACACCTCAAGAAAATGAAGAACTCAATGCTAAGTTGGATGAGCTCATATTAGCCATTAAAGGTAAGGAAACCCAGATAAGAGCTACTCCTAAACCAACTATTGAAGAAATAGACTTCATAGCTTGTAGTGATTATAACCCTGCTTGGAATAAAAACTAGAATCCAAATTTCCAGAAACATTATTCTATTCCAGTAGGTAACTCTAATAATAATATTGCATCAAGTAATAGTAGTCTCCAAGAAACTCTTAAATATTTTATGGACTCACAAAATGAGCAAAACAATATTCTAGTTAAAATTACGGAGAACCATGATGCTATGCTTGGTGAATTATCTAACCAACCTGTTAGTTTGAGGAATGATTTGCAGGCCCTCCAAGAAAGAACAAGGATCATTGAGGCATGGCTAGGTAAGATAACCGAGAGTCAAACTCGCATTCTAGCTAAATTTGCAGGTAAAGCTGAGCCTAATCCAGTTGAAGACCTCAAGATGATAAGAATCCAAAGGGAGGAGCCTAAAAAAATTGATTATAGCAATGCTCCTTCACCGAACTATACAGTTGAAGATCTTATAGAAAGGATCAATGTCAAGATACCAGTAATCGAAGGAAATGAGGAAGCCATGTATCAACACTTCGTTAATCAGGTAGCAATAAAGGTACATGAGCTTGAAGAAGAATATAAGAAGATTGCTAAAAAATTCCTATTAAGCTAGATGATATATTTGAGCCTACTATTAAGATTAAAATTGGGACTAATGAAATAGCTGCACTGCGTGATCTAGGTGCAAGTGTTTCAACAATTCCAAAGAGTCTTTTTAAAAAGTTAAATCTTGGCTCTTTTGAAATCACCAAACTAAAATTACATCTAGCAGATTCTAATTACAAACAAGCAGTAGACATTAAAAAAAATACCTTAGTGTACATTAAAGGCTGTTATGCTCTTATTGATTTTGTTATTTTTGACATGTCTGAAGATGCTACTGCTCCTATCATATCAGGTCGTCCTTTCTTAAGAACTATTAAGGCTTTAAACAATTTGCATTAAGGGAACGTGAAGCTCCAATTGCCTTCATGGGATCCTTTTGTTATTCATTTCCCCAAGAAAAAGAAAGCCAAGCAAGATGATAAGGAGGCCATCACTTTGAAGGTCAACTACTTTGGAGTGGGTGTTCCACTCATATGGCCTAAGTGAGCAATATCAAGGTCAAGTTATTGACCATAAAAGAGCGCTGCATGGAAGGCAACCCATATGAAATAAAGGTTTGAGTTAAGTTTTATATAGAATAAAGAGTGCTAGAAAACTCCAGTGAGAAGGAGAGATTCATCGGTACTAAAAATTCCTATTTTATAAACGCCAAAGTTGGTCGACATTTTAGTCTATCAAAACAAGGTGTTTCGCTAAGTTTCACTCTAAAAAGTAATTATCCAAGAAATATAGAGTTTTTGATGTGTACAGAAGTTTTAACGACCAACTATACGGCGGGAATAAAAATTCCCGCCGTATAGCTCCGGCCATATAGTTATGCGACCCTTCGGAATTTTTTCATCTCAGGATACAGAGAGGTTGACGACAAACTATACGGCGGGAACAAAAGTTCCGGCCGTATAGTTACAACCGCCAGGAAATAAACCCTAGAAATCCTAAATTTTTTCCGTCAGACCAACTATACGGCAGGAACTAAGTGTTTCGGCCGTATAGTTGCGACCGTATACTTGTGTCCGACCATTTAAACGCACGGAAAGGTACCCAAAATATCAAAACCTCAATCCTTTTCTCTCTTTTACCTCCAAACTCTCTCAAAACCTCAAGGGATCTGCACCCCTACTTAATTTCGTTCGATTTCCTTGCACACAAGTGATCTACGGTACTTTTTTCCTCCGATCCTCCAATTACTTTTTGCTAATTCATCTCTGATCTATTGTCATTATCAATCTAGGGTGAGACTTCTTTTGAACTATTTGCCATGTTTATCTTGCCTAGATTATTATGTTGAGGAGATTATTTAGTGTACTATGATGATGATTATGCTATGACTATTCTTGTTGGATTAAAAAGTTTTATAATTTTCTTTCTTAATTATTTTTAGAAGATGAACACGAGGAGCCAGATGCGTGCTCTTGCCGCCGCTAGTTCTTCTCGGGCTGCAGCTCAGGAACGCATGGGGATTCGATTCAAGAACTAGTCCCACCGTGATCGTTTCGACATGATCAAAAACTGAAAAGTCAAGGCAATCAAGTGGGCTTGCCCCATCATATTGAACCAACTCAGTATTTATAATAAATTTAATTTACTTTCGAATAGGGTTGGCTTGCAAACTTTGTATTTCATAATGGACCAACCTATCACCGCTTAACCATTAAATTTCTTAGCTCTTTAAAAAGCACCGTTAAGACATGGCATGGGGAGGATAGAATTTCTTTCCGTCTCATGAACAATAATTATCCTTTATCACTTGATGAATGGTGTAATTGTTTTGGTTTACCCAACAATGATCCTAATGCTCTGGGCGATACTTTTACCGACACATAACCTTTCCCTGAACTCTGTTATAATAGAATGAGTTTTACGTATAGAGTTAGCAAAGGGAAGAATATTCAACATCCTGCTATTCGCTATTTGTTCTATGTTATTGCTAACACCTTGCAGGCGCGCAATAAGTTTACAAGACTCAGTAAGTAGGACATCTTAGTCCTCGCAAAAGCTTCTTTCAACTATGAAAACTTGTCACTTCACTTGGGCGCAATACTTGTGTGCTACTTGGAGTACCAATCCCACCAAAGCCAAGGACCAATCACTTGTGGAGGAGTCATCACCATGCTCGCCAATTTCCTAGGCATAGACCTAGGTGAGTTACAACCGGTACTAGGTGAGCAACATGTTGGTTCCTCTACTTTGGGGGCTTATGGAATGCTCACTAGGAGAGGTGGTGTATATTATCTGCATATTGCTAGAGTTGGGCGTCTCTACCCCGCTCTTTTGCCTAATGCTCTTTTCTCTATCGAGGACGGACGTGTGCTTTATGACTTGCAGGTTGAGCAACACCAACCCCAGGCAGAGATTCTGGAGGAGGATGAGGACCAAGAGGAGAAGCAAGAAGTCCCTCATTAGGAGTAGCAGCCACCAAACCAGTTCGCAACATATCAAGATTTCCAAGAACTTGGAGGAACTATGGAGAGAATGCATAATCTCGCCCTGAACCTCCGAGAAACAACAAGTAACTTATCAACTCAATTTGCGGACTGGAGTTACAAAAAAATTTCCCCACCACAGTGATTTGAAGTGCTTACAAAAGCCTAAGCTTGGGAAGGTTTTCTATCTATTTTATTTTGCTTTATTTTTATTTTCGAGGTTATACTTTTATTTGAGTTTACAAGAACTCGTGTTGGTTTCCCCAACACTTTATCTTAGTTACTTCATTTCATTTGAGATTTTCAAGCCGATCTTTGCCGCCAAATTTCTATTCTTTTAATCCCCCTTCTCAAAAACCACAAAAAGATTTCTTTGTTTATCTTTATTTTCCCTCTCCCTTTTTATTTTCGCCTCGAAGTGCTCATAAATTTGCAGGAGAGTGGTTAACTTCGAGTTTCCAAGAAACAAATAAAAACGGAAGAGATAAGTGGAACCAAACATAAGAGGTATGCCTTATGACTCCCCACTTTTGAAGTTTGAGAAACCCATGCTAGTTAATAGTAATGTTGAGATATTATATCGGTGGAGTGAGTCTCTGTATTATAGTAAAATTTTGTTTGCATGGAAATTTAATTGAGTACGTTTTGTTCCAGCTCTTATAGTTAACCATGTCTTGCCTAAAATTTGCTAAATGACTGAAATAAGAAAAAGTCTTAAAATTGAAGGCTTGGGTGTTGTAGTGTTTAGTCTTGAAATTTTATTCCTAGAGACACTCGACACCACAGAATATATTGATTGACTTGATAGCTCTGTTTGAAAGGATTTGTTCAATTGAATTAATGTTTAACAGTTCTTGTGAGCATGCCAAAGTTTGACTTGTGAATCATAAGAATGATATAGCTTTATGCGTTTCAAACTTCATGGGATGCCAACAACTCCGCTAGCCTACGAACGATCTTTATGGAGGAAACTCCTAGATTTCGGCTATGAGTTGATTAAACATATGTAGCAACAATGCTATAATGGGTAAGATTCTTGGCACTCCCGGGTAGCTGTAACATGATGGAATCACTCCTCTGACCGATATAAGTAATCATTATGCAAAAGGAACAAAAAACCTTAGTGATGCCACAGGTGTCCATCACAGCCGGATAAACTATTGAATTTTTTTGCATGCTCTCAATTACTTAAGAACTGAAATTCTTGAAGGACAATGAATAGAAAGATAGTGCTTCAAAAGTCTTGATTTATTGATGTGGGAGAATTGAGATACTTTAGTGTATATGCTTTTTATGACAAACTCTCACACCCTCAATTTTATATTATCATACTTTATTTTTCAAAGGCAGGCTTATGAGTTGATTACATGACATGGAATAAAGTTTAATCTTTTGAATCATTCATGCTTATAATAATTTTGCTGCGCTATAAGGATTCATGAAACCCATATGATATGCTTGCCATTACTCTATCTATGATGAAGTTTTTTAGATTAATAAAGTGGAGGAAACATGAGACTACTAATCATGAGTAAAATCATCATCTCGTTATTTCAGTTTAAATGCTGAGTTCCCTTTTGATTTTAGTTTTCTTGCTCGAGGACGATCATGTTTAAGCTTGGGGAGGTTGATGGCTGTGAAATATAGCCATCCACATCTGCATTTAAACTAGATACTATTCATAAATTTGATGAAATATCTCTCTAAAAGCTGCCACTAATGCCTAATGATCAAAGGGGTATGCAATACTTTATTGCTATTTTCCTTGCGCAAATAATGACGTATTATGATAGGAATCACTACATAAATGCCAAAGATACGAGATTTCCAGCACGTCAAAGAAACCAGGAGCCGTGAAGTTAATGTTGAAGCTTTAACGACTAATTATACGGCGAGATTTTTTCCGGTCATATAGTTCTGGCCGTATAGTTGGCACCGACCTCATTAGGTCAAACAGAACAACTTTCATGAAGGGACCGCTATATAAAGAGGCTTCAGGCGACGGGAAACATCTGCTTCTATTTTACCTCAACTCTCCGTGCCACCAGAAGCCGCCACGCTGGAGGAATAGATCTAGATCTAAACCTCTAAACCCTTCTCCACCACCATATCCATCTTCCACCACTTCTAATAGTAGATTTGTTCTCCAATTGGCGACAATGTAAAACTATTTGCTACCAACCTTATAATCTCTATTACAATGTTTATGATTGTCGATTTCATCTAAATGTGTGAGTAATTCTCCTTGGGCTAAGGGCTTGAGCCTAGCCATGTAGCTTTTGTGCATGCTATTTATCATAGATGGGATCATGTATTAGTTTGTATGACATGATGATTGGTGTACCCTCTCTTGCCTCAATCTACGGAATTGTCAGGTACCCAAGACCTCGAGGATTGATCTAGGTAAAGGGAGTGTGAGTAATGACTGATTTGCAGGATGGGAAACCTAGTGACAAAAGGGGTAGTACGACTGTATGTGAGGAACTTACTTGGGATTAACGGTGACATCATGATGCATATCATTAGTTCTCTTTCTTCTATCGATGAGACTAGTAGGTTATTGCTATAAGCGGTTGCAGAGACAATAACATTTATGGATGAACTGCCCACATATAATTATCTTGCTCTAACAATTACATGCATACTTTATTATTATCTATTATTCCCATCAGCTGTTTTGCACAACTACTAGTGAACACCAAAGATCCTAGGCCCCCTCTATCTCTCCATCGTCAACAACAACTAAAAGATCACAAACTCTTGGTCCAGGCAAAACGCAATTAGAATTCTAAAACTCTCAAAGGTCCTCGCTTTGCTTTCTTCTTTCTAAGGATTCGATAAACCTAGGTCTACTAGGGAAAAAGAGCTATACTATATCTGTAATCCGGATCGAAGGTATCAGGCTGCCGCACCATGGGCCCTATTGATGGAGCCCACTACTTGTCGTGGGACGCTTCGTTGGAAACCCCAAGAGCAAGGTATGAAGCAGCACAACAACAAGTTTCCCTCAGTAAGAAACCGAGGTTATCGAACTAGTAGGAGGAAGGAAACGTCACACAGGTGTTGCTGGCAACGTGGAGACCTGCACAACACAAAGTCAAGACTTTGCCCCAATGAATCAGTGAGGTTGTCAAGCTCACCGCTTTGCTGTAACAAAGGATTAAACGTATGGTGTGGAAGGTAATGGTTTGCAGCAAGTAAACAAGTAATAGTGAAGGATGTATCAATGGTAAAGATTGGACCGGGGTCCATAGTTCACTAGAGGTGCTCTCCTTACATAAACAACATGGCATGAAGGGTAAACAAATTACAGCAGGACAATTGACAGGAACTGAGCAAGGCATAACAATGCAATTACTAGTCAGAAATATTCTATGAGATTCGATTGAGAAATACAACAAGATACATAGACCGCCATCCAACTGCATCTATGACTAGAAGTCCACCTTCAGGTTATCATCCGAACCCCCTCCAGTATTAAGTTTCAAGTATTAGGCAACTGCTTTAAGCAAAGTGTGTAAGGTAAACAATCCACATGTTCCATGAACAAGAGACCGTTGTTTTCACCCTAGTAGCAACAACACATCTACAACCAAAGAGATTATTGTCACTTTCCATGGAAACTAGAGGCATGAACCCACTATCGAGCATAAATACCCCCTCTTGGAGTCACTAGCAACTACTTGGCCAAGATATCTACTAACAACGGAGAGCATGCAAGATCACAAACAACACAAACATGATAGAATCATAAAGACAAAACCATTAATCAAACCAACATAATAATCTCAATATCCATCGGATCCCCGCAAACACAACATGCATGATTACAAATAGATTAGATCTTGATCATGAACGGAGCTCACAAGATCTATACATGAAAGCACAAAGGAGGAGATACAACCATCTAGCTACTACATGGACCCATAGTCCAAGGTGGAACTACTCACGCATCATACCGGAGAGAAGGCCTCCGGGATGATCTCCCCTCCGGCAGGGTGCCGGGAAGAACTTCAGATACCCCTGATCTAGGGACGATGGTGGTGGCGGCTATAGACGGTTTCGTGGATATTTGATCGGGTGCTTAGGGTTTCTGTATCGGGGGCTTCTTATAGGCGAAGGAGGAGGCCGAGGCAGTGGCCAGGGGCCCCACACCCTTGCCAGGTGCGGGCCCACCTGTGGCCACTCCTGGGGGGGGGGCTCTAGCTCGCCTCTCCGGCTCCCCTCTGGACTTCTTGTTTCACACGGAAAGTAATTGACTTTAAAGTTTGTCCTGTCCAATTCCGAGAATATTTATTTACTAACTTTTATGAAACCAAAAACAACAGAAAACAGGCATCTGGCACTGTTGCAACTTGTTAATAGGTTAGTACCAGAAAACATGTAAAAAGCACCTCAAAGTGTAGATACGTAAAGCAAAATAGATACTAAACAAACATGGAGCATCAAAAATTGTAGATACGTTTCCGATGTATCACCTATCTCACGGACGGTGGCTCTTCTAAAGGCCCACTTTAGCTTGTTGGATCATCTCAGAATTTTTGAAGGATGCTTAGCTCCTGAAAAGTCAAACATACAAACAGAAGGTTTTTCTGCCATACAGAGATAGATACCAAAATAATGGAATTTTGTGAAAAATCCCATAAATCATTGATAATTGTGATATTAACTCCTAATATGATGCAAATGTTATGGATAATGTTAAAATAAATTACGAAGTTCATGTATACAATTTTATATGCATCGAGTGTCCAAGAGAACCTTCACGGTTTAAGTCAACAACAGGTAGACCAAACCTTTTTCGGTGGCCCTCAAGGTTAAATAGAACTTCATAAAGAGATGAGACGGAATAGAGGACAAAGTGCGTCTTTTATCTCGATGCATGTTTCAGCACCATTGAAAGGATATAGATGGTGCGTAGAGGCAGGGTGAGTATACGGTTAAAACCTTTTACAATATTGGCTTAAACAAATTCCGAATAAAACTAGTGTTTAAAAATATAGAATTGGGAGATTTAAAATATGAATGTATTTATTCTTATCTTTTGCAAACATATGTCATATTTGATGTCAATTGAATATAATATTCACTAACAATTATATATGATTCTTTAAATAAAGTGAATGCACACCACATCTTACTTACGAACTTGGATGTTCATATATATGTAAATCAACATTAGCGAGGGCACTACAAAAGGAAAACATATATAGTATTATATGAACTAAATTAGTCGAATTACTTAACTTGAACACTCATATGTCAATGCTTATAATTCACTGATCGATAGAGAAAAGCATTATTAAGCCATGCTTGTCTTATGCATCTTCTGGGACCTTTCACTTTACTATTGGCGTAGTACACAATGAATTCCTTAACCACCATCAACAAATTAATACTTTCTCCGACCCATATTAATTAACTTCGATTTGTTTAGATTTGGATAAATCTAGACACTATTTAATATATAGGTTCATCTAAATTTTGAAAAATCCAAATCAACTAATATGGGTCGAAGGGAGTATTGTTTTTTAGGGATCAACAAATACCTGCTGGTGTCATCGGTAAAATGTGGAAAGTATATGAATGGTTACGACTGGATAATATATATTCAAATCATATTTTTTTATGGAATGAGTAGAAAATGATTTTAACAATAGTGCACGGGTTGTTGACTACTCCCTCCGTTTCAAAATATAAGATGTTTTAGGTTTGTGAAGAAAATGTATCTAGACTGTTTTTATTGTCTAGATTCATTCTAAATTTGAGTGAACCTACATACTAAAAGTAGTCTAGATACATTTGCTTCACAAAACTAAAACATCTTATATTTTGAAACGGAGGGAGTAGTTTAGAAAATCCAATTATCAATTTTAATGGTATTTAAAAGTTCCAGTCACTTAGAATATATAGAGAGATGCCATTGAGAGAAATAGAGGAATAAATATATGGACCAGACACGCAGTGTATAAATATGGGATACAAAGTACACACTCGATCGTACGTGTCTCCTCAAGGCAGAGAAAAGAAAAAATCAAGCACCGATACACTGGATTGCCGGCCACGCAGCACGCAAAGCTGTCTCGACTACTCGTACTCCTCTCGACCTCACACGGGGAGATGCATACGAGCTTTTATTCAGTATTATAAATAAGGTAATATAGGTGTGTGTGACGCCGGCGCCGGCGGTGGAGGAGTAGTGGATGGAAGGATCAGTTGATGGAGTTGCAGTTGACGGAGGTGCTGATGGTGTAGGGGACGCTGACGCCGCACTTGGACGGGATGCTGGCGGCGTTACCGGCCTTGATCCCACTGATGCTCCCGGCCAATTTCTTGAGGCAGTTGCAGGCGGCACGCTTGTCGGCGGTGGTCTTGGCGGAGCTGGCGAGGCTCTTGACGCCGCTGCAGCAGCCCGCGGACGGGCTGGCGCCGCCACGAGCGTAGGCCGTGCAGGGGGCCAAGGCCGAGCTCACCTGACCACAGGAGATGGCGGCGTTGGCGGCGTAAGGCGCCGACAGGAGCATCGCCGCCACAATGGCGACCACCACGATCTGGGCAGCTGCGGCGCGGGCCATATCTTACCTGGAGCTAGTGCTAGTAGTGAGCTGGGTCGCTGGAGATGAGATTGCTCGAGTAGGTTGCTAGATGGATGGAGTGGTGGTGGGTGAGGAAGAAACGAGGGAACGCAGGGGCTTAAATAGGGTTTCTTACAAAGAAGTGGTGCACCTGAGCACCGTCGGTGGCAAGATCTATCAATTCGATGAAGTTAATTGCGTCGATTGGAAGGTTGTTGTGTGTTGGGCTAGGTTCATATGGATCTACTGTAGCTAGCTATCCTGCTCTTACTTGATCGAATCAGTGAGAGGTTTTCAAAGTGGCCCATTTCAATGCTCTAAATTTGATGATGTTTATGTTAGGTTGATCTCCTCGTGTTGGGCCCAACCACTACATGAAAGATTTCCTACGCCGACAGCCGGCCGTCGTCGGCACAATTTCAAATTGCCGTCGGCACAGGCCGTGTCGACGGTGGCCGCCGGCGTAGCCCCCTCGGCGTACGTCCTTGTCGGCACAGCTCCGCGACCGTCGGCACAACCCCTTCCCCTCGGCACAGCGTCTTTCAGCGGGTCCCACGTGTCAGTCAATGGCGGTCTTGGCTAACGGTTCAGCCTGGAGCTACCCGACGGCCAAGCCTAATTTTTTTTATTTAATTTTTTTATTTTTTTATTTTTTAAAATCTTTAAATTATTTGACTCCTTAATCTTTCGCTTTAATCATTTTAACACTATTTATAGTTAATAATTGATTAAATTATAGTCTTAGTCAAAGTTCCCGTTCGGTCACCCATCCTAGCACTACTCCAGCTCTAGCACGCTTAATTTCCTCGTTCTTTCAGAATCTCTTCCCGCAGAGCAATTTACTCATTGTTGTCAATACTATGATATTATTCCTATTAACTCTTATATCATCGTGTCATATGGTTGTATTTTTGAAATTACAAGCAATTATTTAAGTAAACAACAATGAATAAGTAAAAATATTATTGAATAAAAATAAAAATATATGATTTTATTTTTTTGTATTTTTTATTTAATATCTTTAAATCTGTAAATCGGAATTCGGCAAATAATATGTCTAAATTGATTAGAAAAATGAGAGGAATCCAAATATGATATCAATATCAACTTATCACAAACTATGCCGTGATTCTTATCATAATTTCATTTGCCCGTTTAAAACGGCACGTGTAAAGATTCTTAGCTCGGGACTGAGACTCGCTAAACTTGAAGTGGATTTACGATGAAACAACATATTTTGAACCTAAAAATGATTTTTGTAAAAAATCATGAGCATCCGATCATGTACCTGTAGTTCATATCTGAGCTACTTCCTACCGATTCGGCAGGAATTGTCTTTTTCACCAGGGATAGACGGAAATGTTTGAGATTTCCGTGTTATAAAATTATCCATGTAAGGTGGTCTAGTATTTTTGAAAAATGTGACGGTAGTATTTTGAATTAGCCATTTGGTGGTTGCTTCACAAAACCGTCCGTTTTTTGCACTCGGAAAATGGAAAACAGCTTTTTGGTGCGACAAAAAGGAAAACTTCCTCCTGAATCATTGTTCGCCATCTCATGATGCACACTTACGCATAATATGGACACATTATCACAAACTATGCATTCATTCTCGCCATAACATTGGTCATTTGACCCGAAAGTCAAGAAACATCGAACGAGATAGGTCATTTTGTGAAGGTTTTTTTTTGAGACATAATCAATATACCAAGTTTGATATTTTTCCTTCTAACTATGTCACATAATATAACACCACACGAAGGTTTCACGTTGTTTGGATCATTTTTTGAATTTATGATGCCCGTTTTAAACCATCGTTAAACTTTGTCGAAGGGCGGACATGAAGATTCTTAGCTCGGGGCTGAGACTCGCTAAACTTGAAGTGGATCTATGATGAAACAACATATTTTGAACCTAAAAATGATTTTTGTAGAAAATCATGAGCATCCGATCATGTACCTATAGTTCATATCTGACCCACTTCCTCCCGATTCGGCAGGAATTTGTCTTTTTCACCAGGGATAGACGGAAATGTTTAAGATCCCCGTGTTATGAAATTATCCATGTAAGGTGGTCTAGTATTTTTGAAAAATATGACGGTAGCATTTTGAATTAGCCATTTGGTGGTTGCTTCACAAAACCGTCAGTTTTTTGCACTCGGTAAATGGAAAACGGCTTTTTGGTGCGACGAAAAGGAAAATTTCCTCCTGAAACATTGTTCGCCATCCCATGATGCATACTTATGCATAATATGGACACATTATCACAAACTATGCCTTCATTCTAGCCATAACATTGGTCATTTGACCCGAAAGTCAAGAAACCTCGAACGAGATAGGTCATTTTGTGAAGGTTTTTTGAGACATAATCAATATACCAAGTTTGATATTTTTCCTTCTAACTATGTCACATAATATGACACCACGCGAAGATTTCATGTTGTTTGGATCGTTTTTGAATTTATGATGCCCGTTTTAAACCATCGTTATACTTTGTCGAAGGGTGGGCATGAAGATTCTTAGCTCGGGGCTGAGACTCGCTAAACTTGAAGTGGATCTATGATGAAACAACATATTTTGAACCTAAAAATGATTTTTGTAAAAAATCATAAGCATCTGATCATGTACATGTAGTTCATATCTGACCCACTTCCTACCGATTCGGTAGGAATTTGTCTTTTTCACCAGGGATAGACGGAAATGTTTGAGATCCCCCTGTTATGACATTATCCATGTAAGGTGGTCTAGTATTTTTGAAAAATTTGACAGTAGTATTTTGAATTATCCATTTGGTGGTTGCTTCACAAAACCGTTAGTTTTTTGCACTCGAAAAATGGAAAACGGCTTTTTGGTACGACGAAAAGGAAAACTTCCTCCTAAAACATTGTTCGCCATCCCACGATGCACACTTATGCACAATATGGACACATTATCACAAACTATGCCTTCATTCTAGCCATAACTTTGGTCATTTGACCCGAAAGCCAAGAAACCTCGAACGAGATAGATCATTTTGTGAAGGTTTTTTTAGACATAATTAATATACCAAGTTTGATATTTTTCCTTCTAACTATGTCACATAATATGACACCAGGCGAAGGTTTCACGTTGTTTGGGTCGTTTTTGAATTTATAATGCCCATTTTAAACTATATATAATGTTTTATGTTTCACTTATTTTTTTATAAATGTGTAATATTTGAGTGTAGATAGATAGGTATTATTTTTTTGCAAATTTTGATATATTATTTGTATTTTTCTGAACTAGAATGATTTAGTTATGATTTTTCAAAAAATAATGAGATAAAAGGAAAAAATCTGGAGGCCTACGCCGACGGCTAAGCCGTCGGTACAGACCAAACAAAAAATTTCAAAGAGCTGTGCCGACGGCCAGGCCGTCGGCACAGCCTATCTGCCTAATGCCATTTCCATCGCCGTGTCTAAACTAGGGCTACGCCGAGGGTTGTACCTATGCCGAGGGCCACCGTCGGCACATCCCTCTGTACTACGCCGACGGCCACGCTACGCCGACGGCTACCCTCGGCACCGTCACCTACGCCGACGGCCATCCCTACACCGACGGCCAGGCTGGTCAGCTGGCCAGGGAAGGTAGCTACACCGACGACCCGACATTTGGCCGTCGGCGTAGCCGGCCGGCCGTCGGCACCTTCGTTCTTTCCTGTAGTGAACAGCCCGCACACCTTGGACTCGCGCCCTGATCGGGGGCGCCCAACGTCAAAATCGTTGGTGGGCCCCCGCCGTGCAGCGCAATAAATAGAGGTGGGGGCCGTGGGCATGAACGCCAAGGTTCGTCGTGCCCACTCACCCTACCGAAACCCTAAACCCTAGCCATCGATCCGGCTTTGCGCTGTAGCGGCAGGAATCACCCCTGACCACCGCCACCACTCCGACGAGCTCGATGGCAACCTCATCGTCGACCCTAAGGCCGATGGTAAGGTTTTCTCTCTCATATACCCCTAGATCTACCGCTAGAGGTCCTAGCAGAACTAATAATGGTATCAGAGCCTGCTAGTTTTGGTAGATCTATTCGAGGTAGTAGAAATGCAAAAGAAAAGAAAAAGTTAGAGGATAGGGTTTCTAGAAGCGCCGCCGCGAGGCCGCGCCGTTCCTCTCGATCCCGACGCATCGGCAAGCCGAGGTCGGGAAGAAGAATCCCCCAAACAGATCTAAAACCCCAACCTCAAGATCCAACCGATATCCTTTTCGGGAAGAAAGAAACCAAGAATAGCCCCTAGATCCCGTATTCCCCTAGTCCTTTCTCCCTACTTCCTCCCAAAGCGAAGCAGAATAAAGGAAAAAAAAGGGGGAGGGGAGGCTCCAGATCCATCGACCCCACAGCAGAAAAACCACACCGGCCACCGCCGCGAAAGGGCGCCGCCACTGCACCGCTTGACGGCGGTGCGCCCACCCTCGAGTGGATGCACAGCCGGCAAGGGGGGCAGGGGGACGCCGCCGCTCGCCTTCTTCTCTGCACACTCAGGTTGCAGGATGGGGATGGTTGAGTGGCAAGTAGAAACAAAGGAGGGAGTGGCTCGCCGCCGACGCGGCCGCCTCACCTCACTCGCGTGTCCGCGCTGCCAGAGAGCAGGCACTCGCGGGACAGAGAGTGGGAGATATGGGGGAAATGAGGATTAGGGATAGGGGGCGCTGGGGTCAGCCGGTTTTGTTCCGCCGCATCGCGTGCTAGACCGTAGGATCTAGGGTAGCTGTGGCGGATGGCCAGGATCAACGTGCGCCAAAGAGCAGGGCGGCGGCTAGGCCACACAAGCCGCGCTGTTGGGCCACGGGCCACAGTCAGGCCACGGGCAGGGATCTGTGTTTGCTGCTGCTTTGCGCGCGGGCGGTAGATAGGGTAGCGGCACGGCAGGCCATGGGCCGCTGTTCCCTGCTCACAGAGAAGGCCCAAAGGGCATTTTAAAGCACAATTTTCATGTTTTTCTTTTCCAGAAGCTTTTTTTACTGTTTTTTAATAGTTTTTTCAACCTTTTTTCTATAGCAATTTTTCCAATGAAACTTTGTGTAGAAAAATAGTAAAGTAACAGTAAAAACTATGTAAAGAAGTAAAGTTCATTTATTTTTATTCATGTTATTCCGCTGCAAGAATTAATTACTTAAATGCAATGAAGAGAGATTTAATTTTAATAGTGATTATTGAAGGGTTTCACAGCATAGTAAATCAAAAAAAAATCTACGGATGCGAACGGGAAAGCCAAGATCTAATCTAGGAGATACAATCAACGAGAGGGATAGATGAGATATTCATACCCTTGAAGAAATCTCACAGCGGAAACGTTCAACAGAACGTGGTTGATGTAGTCATACTAGCCGTCTCCTCCTCGCGATCCGATCCGATCCAACGCACAAGTGGCGGCGCCTCCGAGAGATGCACACGTACGGTGCCGCGACGTCTCCTCCTTCCTCGGTCCAGCAAGTGGGATGGAGAGATAGATTGGATTTGCAGCACGACAGTGTGGTGCTATGGTGGAGAGTTTCTGCAGCAGGGCTTCGCCTCCACGCAGTCGGGGGAGAGAGAGAGAGGTAGGGCAGCAGCTGGCGGCTAGGGTTTGGGGTGAGGGAAGGGTGTCCCCCCTTCCCACCTTATATAGGGGGCTGGCCGGCCCCCTTGCCCCCTCCTCCAAGCCCTAGGGCAGCGGCCCCAAGGGTGGAGTGGGGGGAAAGTCTCCCCCCTCTTCTAGAAGGTTTCCTAGGGTTTCCCCTAGGGTTTTGGACGGCTGGGCCTATGGGGCCTTGTGCCCCTGGCCCAAAGCGTCCAGGGCACTCCCTCGTAAGCCCACGCACCCCTACGACAAGTGGGGCCACGTTGGTCCCACTCCGGAAGCTTCTAGAACCTACCGGTACAATACCGAACACTCCGAAACGATTCTGATATCCAAAAACTGCTTTCCATTATATGAATCTTATTCTTCGGACCATTCTGGAACCTCTCGTGATGTCCTGGATCTTATCTGAGACTCTGAACAAAAACTCATAAACCAATTATCCATTCTATCCTAGCATTGAGGCACGTTAAGTGTGTGACCCTACGGGTTCGAGAATATGCAGACATGATCTTCTATCAATAATCAACAGCGGGATATGGAAACCCATATTGACTCCCACATATTCATCGATGATCATATCGGATGAACCACGATGCCAGGATTCAATTAATCCCATATATATATTCCCTTTGTCACGCGATATTTTAGTTGCCCGAGATTCGATCGTTGGTATCGGCATACCTAGTTCAATCTCGTTCAAAGCAAGTACTTTACTCGTTCCGTAATCCGATATCACTTTGTGATTAACTCCTTAACCACGTGCTTGCAAGCGGTGTTGATATCGATTACCGAGTGGGCCCGAAGTATATCTCTCTGACTCGGGAGGGACAAATTCCATCTCGATACATACAACCCAACAAGTACTTTTCGATCACCTGAGAGACACCTTTATGATCACCCTCACATAGGATGACGTTTGATGACCTCAAAGCTTTCTTCCGATACCAGGGAGTTGCATTATCTCATGGTCTAAGGAATACAATATTTGACATAGGAAAAATCTTCGCAAAGATGAACACGATGACACGATCTAATTGCTCTGCTTAATTTGGGTCTGTCCATCATATCATTCTCCTAATGACATGATCTCATTATTAATCGACAACTCATGTCTATGGTTAGGAAACCTTGACCATCATTAATCAATGAGCTAGTCCATAGAGGCGTACTAGGGACACGGTGTTGTTCATAAACCACACAAGTATCAAAGTTTCCGCTTAATACAATTCTAGCATGGAATATAAACTTTATCATGAACAAGAATTATAACAATAACATCTTTATTATTGCCTCTAGGGCATAATTCCAATAGTCTCCCACTTGCACTAGAGTCAATGATCTAGTTTACATCTGGCAATAATATAACACCCATGGTATTAAGGTGTTGATCATGTTTTGCCCGTGGAAGAGGTTTAGTCAACGGATCTGCGACATTCAGATTCGTATGTACTTTGCTAATCTTCAGATCTCCATCTGTTATATAATCTCGAATTACATGAAATCGATGGTTGATGTGCTTGGTCTTTGGATGATATCTTGGTTCCTTAGCCAGTGCTATGGCGCCAGTGTTGTCACACAATATCTCCAGTGGGTCCAAGGCACTTGGAACCACATCAAGCTCAGTGATGAAGTTCCTGATCCAAACTCCTTCACTTGACGCTTCTGCAGCAGCCATGTATTCCGATTCTACTATAGATCTCGCGATCACGCTTTTCTTGCAGCTTCTCCAGCTCACAGCTCCTCCATTCAAAATATAAACGTATCCTGTCTGAGATTTAGAATCATCCGGGTCGGTGTCGAAACTAGCGTCGACGTAACCTTTTACGACGAGCTGCTCATCACCTCCATAGAACAAGAACATTTCTTTAGTCCTATTTAAATACTTTAGGATGTTCTTTACGGTTGTCCAGTGTTCCACTCCTGGATCACTTTGGTATCTGCTCGTCAAACTAAGAGCATTGGACACATCCGGTCTAGTACACAACATGGCATACATGATAGAACCTATGGCCGAGGCATAAGGCACTTTGCTCATGGTTTCTCTATCGTTTACCGTAGCTGGACAATGAGCCTTGCTCAATATCTTACCTGACAACATGGACACTGAACCTTTCTTTGCCTTATCCATTCTGAACCTTTTCAGAACTTTGTCTAGATATGTACTTTGGCTTAAAGCTATTAGGCGTCTTTGTCTATCTCTATAGATTTTGATGCCTAATATATAAGCAGCTTCTCCTAGGTCTTTCATTGAAAAACATTTATTCAAATAACTCTTCACATCGTTAAGCATACCAATGCCATTTCCAATAATCAATATGTCATCCACATATAGTACTAGAAATGTCACTGAGCTCCCACTCACTTTCTTGTAGATACAAGCTTCGTAGCAATTTGGAACAAATCCAAAGCTCTTGATCACTTGATCAAAACAAAGGTTCCAACTCCGAGATGCTTGCTTCAGTCCATAAATGGAACGCTGAAGTTTGCACACCTTATCAACATCCTTAGGATCGACAAAACCTTCGGGCTGCATCATATACAACTCTTCATCAATGTTGCCATTGAGGAACGCAGTCTTGATATCCATCTGCCATATTTCATAATCATGAAACGCAACAATTGCTAATAAAATCCGAATGGACTTAAACATCGCTACGGGAGAGAACGTCTCATCGTAGTCAACACCTTGAACTTGCCGAAACCCTTTTGCGACAAGCCGTGCTTTATAGACAGTAACATTACCATCCGCGTCCGTTTTCTTCTTGAAAATCCATTTGCACTCAACGGCCTTACGGTCGCTAGGAGGGTCCACCAAAGTCCATACTTGGTTTTCGCTCATGGATCCCAATTCGGATTTCATGGCCTCTAGCCATTTCTCAGAGTCTGGACTCATCATTGCTTCCTCATAGTTCGCAGGTTCACTGTTGTCTACCAACAAGACAGTTAAGACAGGGTTGCCGTACCATTCAGGAGTGGCACACGACCTTGTCGACCTGCGACATTCAGCAGTAGCATCGTTTGAAGTTTCATGATCCTCGTCATTAGCTTCCTCTCTTGTTGGTGCAGACGGCACTGGAACAATTTCAGGTGCTGCGCTACTCTCCAACTCGAGAGAAGGTTCAATAACCTCGTCTAGCTCTACCTTCCTCCCACTCACTTCTTTCGAGAGAAACTCCTTCTCAAGAAATGATCCATTTTGTGCGACAAACACTTTGCCTTCGGATCTGTGGTAGAAGGTATACCCAATCGTTTCCTTAGGGTATCCTATGAAGATGCATTTCTCCGCTTTGGGTTCGAGCTTGTCCGGCATCAACTTCTTGACATAAGCTTCGCATCCCCAAACTTTAAGAAACGACAACTTAGGTTTAGCACCAAACCACAGTTCATACGGTGTCGTCTCAACGGATTTAGATGGTGCCCTATTTAAAGTAAATGCAGCGGTTTCTAATGCATAACCCCAAAATGATAACGGCAAATCTGTAAGAGACATCATCGATCGCACCATATCTAATAGAGTTCGATTCCGGCGTTCAGACACACCATTGCGCTGTGGTGTTCCGGGTGGCGTGAGTTGTGAAACGATTCTGCTTGCTTTAATATGCGTGAGAAAATCATAACTAAAATATTCACCTCCACGATCGGATCGTAGAAATTTAATTTTCCTGTCACGATGGTTTTCCACTTCGTTCTGAAATTCTTTAAACTTTTCAAACGTTTCGGATTTATGTTCCATTAAATAGATATATCCATATCTACTTAAGTCATCAGTAAAAGTGAGAAAATAGCGATATCCACCGCGCGTCGAAACACTCATTGGTACGCATACATCGGTATGTATGATTTCCAACAAGTCCGTTGCTCGCTCCATTATTCCGGAGAATGGGGTTTTGATCATCTTGCCCATGAGGCACGGCTCGCACGTGTCAAATGATTCAAAATCAAGAGGCTCCAAAAGTCCATCAGAATGGAGTTTCTTCATGCGTTTTACACCAATATGACCTAGACGGCTGTCGGGGATGTAACCCCAGATACCCCAGAGTTGAGGTATAAAGAGATACAATGACAAACACAACAACTAAATATCAAGGGAGATAAAGGGAACATTATTCAAGATAAGTAACATATGGCAAATAGAAAATAATAAGAGGGAAAAACTACCTGGGCCGAGTTATACCAATCTCGGCCTAGCCCTTGGGCTACTAGGCCGAATTAGACCCAGAAGAGGACATAACCCGGCTGGGCCTTATCTCTGAACGGCCCACCTAGTCCCCCGCCGAATCAACTCACCGAGTCAATGCTACCTCGACACCTCTCCTCGTCGAACCAAGACGCCTCGACGCCAGCGCTCCCTCCCGCCGAGACACCCTGCTTCCTCGACCAACTCCCGCATCGCCACCTCGACGCACTGGGCCACCGATGTCTGCTCGCCTCACCAACGTCACCCGGGTGGGTCGGCTCAGAGCATCTCGGCCCACCGCGGGGTTACTTCGCTGCACCACAGTCTGCTGCCTGTGTGGCTCGGATGGGCCGGCACAGGCCTTATCCGGCCTATCACGAGGGCACCAGCCAGCTTCTCCCCACGTCAACTCGGATGGGCCGGCGTAGCGGGCCGCCCCAGCTTTCCTTCATCGCCAGATAGCAGGCCCACGTTTGGAGGCCCCGACTGGGCTTCCATCTGAGCCACTTCGATCTGGCCAGGCCGAATCCAACAATCATCCGGCTGGGCTTCATTTGTTTAGTCCGTTTGGGCTTCATTTGTTTAACTCGGCAGGGCCATTGCAGGACCAGGCCGAATCATCTTGGCCCAGGGCTGAATCTCCACTCATCCCAGGGCGTTTGGGCCAGTTATAATGACCTAGACACCTCGTTACTTATCTCCAGGTGCCTCCACGATCTCCACAAGAACACGCCATCGAATCAAGACAAGACCAACAAGTATCGTGCCAGTCTTGGGATGCCCATGGCTCAGACTGGCACATGGGCATATGGAATATGCCCTTGGCATCAAGAAGATGCTAGAGAATATGCCCTTGGCATCAAGAATATGCTAAGGAATATGCCATGGCATCTCCAAAGATGCCAAGGCATATGCTGAGCATCTAAGAAGATGTTAGGAATATGCTACGCAGATGCCGAGCGTATGGAACAAGCCTTGTCCCCTGGGCTCCCCTTTATAAGGAGAACCAGGGGGATCATTCAAGGAGAGGCCCCGAAGGGCTCTTGCCCTCTCTGCTCATAGGAGCTCTTCTTCTTCTTCTTCTTCCTCCAATCTCACAGAGAGATCTAGATAGAGGCATAGGAGATATAGCTCAAGGAGCATGATTGTAGCCACAAGTATGGCAAGATTATAAGAGATTAGATGTAGAGAAAGAGATGTTATCTCCACATGAGAGCCTCAATCCTATATGCATTGTATTTCTCTTTGTTTATACGAGTGCGGTCTTCACTATATCATCCCTCCCCGGATTCCTCCACGTCCATCGGCCCCAACTTTAGCCTACCCATGGCATATGTCGTGATACCACCACGACATTTGGCGCCCACCGTGGGGCCTTTTAGTGGCGTTGGTTGGGTTTTCATCCGGACGGGAGCATCTTCATCAACCTCTTCTTCATAGAGCTCCTGCAGCTCATTCAAGCGAACACAGAGCAGAGAGGTAAGCAGAGGGGTCTCCAAGTCTGACTCAGCAAAGCAGGTAAGACTCAGCAAGAATGACTCAAACTCTTCTCCAAGCATACTGTAAGTACCAGATAACTCAGCCACAAACATTCGATCCTTGACCCCAGGGAGAAAATAATTCAACCCGGGGACTAGCCAACGTATGCGTAGAATCACCCTTATATGGAGAAAAACTTATGTTGATTTGGGTATGTATTTCGCCAGCTTATTGATGATTCAGATAGAATTCGAGTCAGTTTATTTATGCTTTGGATTAACCTTTAACTCAGCTCGCCAGCCAGCTTATTGATAATTTGGATAGAATTTGAGTCAGTTTATTTATGCTTTGGATTAACCTTTAACTCAGCTCACCAGCCAGCCTATTGATGATTCGAATATAATTTGAGTCAATTTATTTATGCTTTGGATTGACCTTTAAGTCAGCTCACAAGCCAGCTTATTAATAATTCGGATAGAATTTGAGTCAGTTTATTTATGCTTTGGATTAACCTTTAACTCAGCTCACCAGCCAGCCTATTGATGATTCGGATATAATTTGAGTCAATTTATTTATGCTTCGGATTAACCTTTAACTGAGCTTAGTAGCTTATCTCTGATTCGGACTAACATTTGATTCAGCTTGCCAGGGTATATTATAATTCGGATTTGTATTCGGACTCGGCGTACTAGTTTATCTCTGATTTGGACTAAAGTTTGATTCAGCTCGCCAGATTGCCAGGTTATGTTATGACTCGGATTGATATTTCACTATCTTGCCAGGTTATCTCGTATCTCGGATGACTATTTGCCAGCTTATCATATCTCGAATCTATATCTCATATCAACATCTCGAATCATATCTCTCAGCAATTAGCCCTATTATCATATCACATAATCTTGGATCTATATCTCGGATCCATATCAAAGGAAAATTGACATCATCTCATCGGATCAAGTTATATCTTGGCAAATAGATGACTCGGATTTGAGTCATATACCTCGGATTTGAGTTAGATGTCTCAGACTTAAGACATAAGTCAATTTTGAGTAAAATAACTCGGATTTGGAAATAGATGACTCGGATTTGAGTCATATACCTCGGATTTGAGTCAGATGACTCAGACTTAAGATATAAGTCAATTTTGAGTAAAGTAACTCGGATTTGGAAACAGATGACTCGGATTTGAGTCATATACCTCGGATTTGAGTCAGATGACTCAGACTTAAGATATAAGTCAATTTTGAGTAAAGTAACTCGGATTTGGAAACAGATGACTCGGATTTGAGTCATATACCTCGGATTTGAGTCAGATGACTCAGACTTAAGATATAAGTCAATTTTGAGTAAAGTAACTCGGATTTGGAAACATATGACTCGTATTTGAGTCATATACCTCGGATTTGAGTCAGATGACTCAGACTTAAGACATAAGTCAGTTTTGAGTAAAATAACTCGGATTTGGAAACAGATGACTCGGATTTGAGTCATATACCTTGGATTTGAGTCAGATGACTCAGACTTAAGACATAAGTCAATTTTGAGTAAAATAACTCGGATTTGGAAACAGATGACTCGGATTTGAGTCATATACCTCGGATTTGAGTCAGATGACTCAGACTTAAGATATAGGTCAATTTTGAGTAAAGTAACTCGGATTTGGAAACAAATGACTCAGATTTGAGTCATATACCTCGGATTTGAGTCATATACCTCGGATTTGAGTCAGATGACTCAGACTTAAGACATAAGTCAATTTTCAGTAAAATAACTCAGATTTGGAAACAGATGACTCGGATTATGACTTTCCCAAAGAGGTTAAAGGACCAGTGCCAAAGACGGCCAGAAGTCGAAAACTTGCCCAAAAGGGTTATGACTAGTACCCAAGAAGGCCAGAAGTCAAAAACTAGCCCAAAAGGGTTATGACCAGTGCCCAAGAAGGCCAGAAGTCAAAAACTTGCCCAAAAGGGTTATGACCAGTGCCCAAGAAGGCCAGAAGTCAAAAACTTGCCCAAAAGGGTTATGACCAGTGCCCAAGAAGGCCAGAAGTCAAAAACTTACCCAAAAGGGTTATGAGCAGTGCCCAAGAAGGCCAGAAGTCAAAAACTTACCCAAAAGGGTTAAGACTAGTGCCCAAGAAGGCCAGAAGTCGAAAACTTGCCCAAAAGGGTTGTGTGAAAAAGAAGTATATAACCAAGAGGTTATAGGTCATAAGACAACTCTAGGAATATTTACTACAAAGTCTATGAGCGACTCTACGAATCCCACATAGACTCGGGGACTAATGTCGGGGATGTAACCCCAGATACCCCAGAGTTGAGGTATAAAGAGATACAATGACAAACACAACAATTCAATATCAAGGTAGATAAAGGGAACATTATTCAAGATAACTAACATATGGCAAATAGAAAATAATAAGAGGGAAAAACTACATGGGCCAAGTTATACCAATCTCGGCCCAGCCCTTGGGCTACTAGGCCGAATTAGACCCAGAAGAGGACATAACTCGGCTGGGCCTTATCTATGAACGGCCCACCTAGTCCCCCGCCGAATCAACTCGCCGAGACTCCCTGCCTCCCACCTCTCCTCGTCGAACCAAGACGCCTCGACGCCAGCGCTCCCTCCCGCCGAGACTCCCTGCTTCCTCGACCAACTCCCGCATCGCCACCTCGACGCACTGGGCCGTCGATGTCTGCTCGCCTCACCAACGTCACCCGGGTGGGCCGGCTCAGAGCATCTCGGCCCACTGCGGGGTTACTTCGCTGCGCCACAGTCTGCTTCCTGCGTGGCTCGGATGGGCCGGCACAGGCCTTATCCGGCCTATCACGAGGGCACCAGCCAGCTGATCCCCACGTCAACACGGATGGGCCGGCGTAGCGGGCCGCCCCATCTTTCCTTCATCGCCAGATACCAGGCCAACGTTTGGAGGCCCCGGTTGGGCTTCCATCTGAGCCACTTCGGTCTAGCCAGGCCAAATCCAGCAATCATCCGGCTGGGCTTCATTTGTTTAGTCTGCCTGGGCTTCATTTGTTTAATCGGCAGGGCCATTGCAGGACCAGGCCGAATCATCTTGGCCCAGGGCCGAATCTCCACTCATCCCAGGGCGTTTGGGCCGAGTTATAATGACCTAGACACCTTGTTATTTATCTCCAGGTGCCTCCACGGTCTCCACAATAACACACCATTGAATCAAGACAAGACCAATAAGTATCGTGACAGTCTTGGGACGCCCATGGCTCAGACTGGCACATGGGCATATGGAATATGCCCTTGGCATCAAGAAGATGCTAGAGAATATGCCCTTGGCATCAAGAATATGCTAAGGAATATGCCATGACATCTCCAAAGATGCTAAGGCATATGCTGAGCATCTAAGAAGATGCCAGGAATATGCTACGCAGATGCCAAGCGTATGGAACAAGCCTTGTCCCCTGGGCTCCCCTTTATAAGGAGCACCAGGGGGATCGTTCAAGGAGAGGCCCCGAAGGGCTCTTCCCCTCTCTGTTCAATAGGAGCTCTTCTTCTTCTTCCTCCAATCTCACAGAGAGATCTAGATAGAGGCATAGGAGATATAGCTCAAGGAGCATGATTGTAGCCACAAGTATGGCAAGATTATAAGAGATTAGATGTAGAGAAAGAGATGTTATCTCCACATGAGAGCCTCAATCCTATATACATTGTATTTCTCTTTGTTTATACGAGTGCGGTCTTCACTGCATCATCCCTCCCCGGATTCCTCCACGTCCATCGGCCCCAACTTTATCCTACCCATGGCATATGCCGTGATACCACCACGACAACGGCAGTGCCACAAATAAGTCGAATTATCACTATCTACTTTGCATCTCTTAGCCTCAATGTTATGGATGTGTGTTTCATTGCTTTCGAGATTCAAAAAAAACAAACCATTCATAGCAGGTGCATGACCATAAAAGATGTTACTCATATAAATAGAACAACCATTATTCTCCGATTTAAATGAATAACCTTCTTGCAATAAACACGATCCAGATATAGTGTTCATGCTCAACGCAGGCACATAATAACACTTATTAAGGTTTAAACTAATCCCGAAGGTAAAACTAAGGAGAGCGTGCCGACGACCATCACATCAACTCTTGATCCGTTGCTAACGCGCATCGTCACCTCATCCCTTGCTAGCTGCCGTCTATTCCGTAGCTCCTGTTTCGAGTTACAAATATTAGCAACTGAACCAGTATCAAATACCCAGGCACTACAACGACCGCTAGTAAGGTAAACATCAATAACATGTATATCAAATATACCTTTAATGGTGCCAACCTTCTTGTCCGCTAAGTACTTCGGACAGTTGCGCTTCCAGTGACCCTTGTCCTTGCAATAGAAGCACTCAGTGTCCGGCTTAGGTCCAGACTTGAGCTTCTTCTCAGCAGGGGCAACGCGCTTGCCGCTGCCTTTCTTGAAGCTAGGGGTCTTGTTGACCATCAACACATGATTATATTTCTTGATATCCACCTCCGCATATTTCAGTTTAGCGAAGAGATCAGTGATCGTATCAGTGGAATTAATCTGATTGTGAGTAACTACAAAACCTTTGTAGCTAGGAGGGAGTGATTGCAGAACTCTGTCAATCTTGAGCTCTTCTGGAATCTTGCAGTCCAGTTTCTCAAGACGTTGAGTGTAGCCCGACATCTTAATGGCGTTCTCACTAACGGAACTCCCTTGCTCCATCTTGCAGTTAAAGAACTTCTCAGAGATCTCATATCTCTCAGAACGGGCCTGGGTCTGAAACATGGTTTTCAGTTCCTCAAGAATCTCAAAGGGCCCGGCGAACTCCTCAAAACGATTTTGAAGGTCCGATTCCATAGCAAACAACATGGTACTCTTAATCACTCCATAATCATCTTTGCGCGACTGATAAACTGCTTTTTCATCAGCCGACGCATCTATAGCAGGGGCGTCACCTAGCGCTTTCTCAAGGACATAGTACTTTTGTCTGCCAGCGAGAATGATTCTCAGATTGCAGAAATAGTTGGTGAAGTTAGACCCATTGTTCTTAAGCTTTTCTTTCTCGGCAAAAACGTTGAAGTTGAAGTTGGACTTAGCCATTTGATCTACAAAATTTGCAAGTACAATTTAGACTATGTTCATGATAACTAGTTCAACTTAATCAAATTACTAGATGAACTCCCACTAAATTCAACATTCCTCAAGTTGTTTAGTGAACACGATCCAAATTCACCACACCTAATCCGATCTTCACGAGAAGAGATGTGGTTTCAATGGTGGAAAACAAGGTGTCGATCATATCATTCATATGACTCATGCTTAACCTTTCGGTTCGTGTGTTCCGAGGCCATGTCTGTACATGTTAGGCCCGTCAAGTCAAACCCGAGTATTTCCGCGTGTGCAAAACTGGCTTGCACCCGTTGTATGTGAACGTAGAGTTTATAGCACCCGATCATCATGAGGTGCTTGAACACGACGATTTTTGCAACGGTGCATACATGGGGAGAACACAGTTTTATCTTGATCTTTAAGTGAGGAATCATCTTATAATGCTACCGTCGCGATCTAAGCATAATAAGATACATAAAAGGATAAACATCACATGCATATAATCTTATGTGACATGGTATAGCCAATCTGCACAACGATCTCCATCTTGTGCGTGCCAGCATGATCTCCATCATTCCACCATGATTGCCTCCACCACGAACAGCAACTACAACTATTGCTAACTACTTAGCGATAAAGTAAAACTATTACATGGCGTAGAAGAAGTTGACACACAGGTCATACACAATTATAAAGACAACCATATGGCTCCTGCCGGTTGTGTACTCATCGACATGCAAGTCGTGAAATATTACAAAACATGATCATTGCATACAACATACACATCATACCTTGGGCCATACCATATCACAAAACACTCCCTGCAAAAACAAGTTAGACGCCTCTACTTTGTTGTTGCATGTTTTACGTGGCTTATGGGAGTAACAAGCTAAGAACGATTCTTACCTACGGAAAGCCACAACGGTGATATTATGGTTGCCAACATCCGGTGTAAATCCCATGACAACTATAGTAAGAGAAACTGGCATCCACAAGCCGCATGTATGGAACAAGCCACACGTCAAGTGCGGAGCCGGTCTAGTGAACGAGGTCGCGTAAAGTTGGTCTGGACCGCTTCGATCTCACTATCCCGCGTCATAAGAAGTACACAACAAGAGGCATGCAACAGAAAACATCAACGCCCGCAACAAGCATGTTGCGTTCTACTCGTGAAACACATCTACGCATAGATCTAGCTCTGATACCACTAAAGGGTTTCGCAGCATAGTAAATCAAAAAAAATCTACGGATGCGAACGGGAAGCCAAGATCTAATCTAGGAGATGCAATCAACGAGAGGGATAGATGAGATCTTCATACCCTTGAAGAAATCGCACAGCGGAAACGTTCAACAGAACGTGGTTGATGTAGTCGTACTAGCCGTCTCCTCCTCGCGATCCGATCCGATCCAACGCCGCAAGTGGCGGCGTCTCCGAGAGATGCACACGTACGGTGCCGCGACGTCTCCTCCTTCCTCGGTCCAGCAAGTGGGGTGGAGAGATAGATTGGATCTGCAACACGACGACATGGTGCTATGGTGGAGAGTTTCTGCAGCAGGGCTTCGCCTACACGCAGTCGGGAGAGAGAGAGAGAGAGAGAGAGAGAGAGAGAGAGAGAGAGAGAGAGAGAGAGAGAGAGAGAGAGAGAGAGAGAGGGAGAGGGAGAGGGAGAGAGAGAGATAGGGCAGCAGCTGGCGGCTAGGGTTTGGGGTGAGGGAAGGGTGCGCCCCTGCCCACCTTCTATAGGGGGCTGGCCGGCCCCCTTGCCCCTCCTCCAAGCCCTAGGGCGGCGACCCCAAGGGTGGAGTGGGGGGCAAGTCTTCCCCCCCTTCTAGAAGGTTTCCTAGGGTTTCCCCTAGGGTTTTGGCCGGCTGGGCCTATGGGGCCTTGTGCCCCTGGCCCAAAGCGGCCAGGGCACTCCCTCGTAGGCCCACTCACCCCTCCGACAAGTGGGGCCACGTTGGTCCCAATCCGAAAGCTTCTAGAACCTTCCGGTACAATACCGAACACTCCAAAACGATTCCGAAATCCAAAAACTGCTTTCCATTATATGAATCTTATTCTTCGGACCATTCTGGATCTCATCCGAGACTCCGAACAAAAACTCATAAACCAATTATCCATTCTATCCTAGCGTCGAGGCACGTTAAGTGTGTGACCCCACGGGTTCGAGAATATGCAGACATGATCTTCTATCAATAATCAACAGCGGGATCTGAAAACCCATATTGACTCCCACATATTCATTGATGATCATATCGGATGAACCACGATGCCAGGATTCAATTAATCCCATATATATATTCCCTTCGTCACGCGATATTTTACTTGCCCGAGATTCGATCGCTAGTATTGGCATACCTAGTTCAATCTCGTTCACAGCAAGTAATTTACTCGTTTCGTAATCCAATATCACTTTGTGATTAACTCCTTAACCACGTGCTTGCAAGCGGTGTTGATATCGATTACCGAGTGGGCCCGAAGTATATCTCTCCGACTCGAGAGGGACAAATTCCATATCGATACATACAACCCAAAAAGTACTTTCCGATCACCTGAGAGACACCTTTATGATCACCCTCATATAGGATGACGTTTGATGACCTCAAAGCTTTCTTCCGATACTAGGGAGTTGCATTATCTCATGGTCTAAGGAATACAATATTTTACATAAGAAAAAGCTTCGCAAAGATGAACACGATGACACGATCTAATTGCTCTGCTTAATTTGGGTCTGTCCATCATATCATTCTCCTAATGACATGATCTCATTATTAATCAACAACTCATGTCTATGGTTAGGAAACCTTAACCATCATTAATCAATGAGCTAGTTCATAGAGGCGTACTAGGGACACGATGTTGTTATTAAACCACACAAGTATCAAAGTTTCCTCTTAATACAATTCTAGCATGGAATATAAACTTTATCATGAACAAGAATTATAACAATAACATCTTTATTATTGCCTCTAGGGCATAATTCCAACAATTATTTTATTGGATGACAAACGTTGTTAGTAAAATTTTCACTATGAATAGTAAGTTTTATCCATATTAGTCATATTTTTGCCCAACGGTGATGTAGTATTTATATGGAGAAGTTTCATGTTTTAATTTGACCAAAGTTGAATTAACTCGTTTTGATGATATTTTGCTTTCAGGCAATCCTATGAGTTTTATCTCGGCCATTGAGCCCCTCAATGGAGGGAACTACGGCTCATGGCGAGTGAAGGTAGAGATGGGGCTTGCTTTGCTTGACCTTGACTTGGCACTGATTAAGGCTTGTCCTAAAGAACCTGTCGACCCCATCAGGGGCGAAAAAGAAAGTGAGGAGGACATTAAGAAAAGGGTCAGTGACCATGCACCATAAGAATGAAGTACGACCTTGAGCGTGCAAAGTGGGACTCTTCCAATAGGAAGTGCCTAATGGTGATTAAGAGCTCCATCATGGAAGCTATAAGGGGAGCAATCCCAGAGTGCACCACAACTAGTGAGTACCTGAAAAAGGTAGAGAGTCAGTTTACTGGGTCCTCAAAGTCCTATGCAAGCTCACTCATCAAGAAACTTGTTACTACAAGATACACTGGTGGTGGTGTTAGGGACCACATCTTGCGAATGAGCAACATGTCTTCCAAGCTTAAGCCTATGGGCATGGAGCTTTCAGATGAGTTCATCATTCATCTTATCTTTGCCTCACTGCCAAACCAGTTTGAAGCTTTTGCTGTGAATTACAATGCATAGCCAGAAAAGTGGGGCATCGAGAAGATGATGGCCATGTGCGTTCAGGAAGAAGAGAGGATGAAGGGGCAGTCCGGTGATTCTGTCAACTACCTGAGCCCAACCAAGAAGAGGAACTTTCAGAGTTCCAAGCCCCAAGGGAAACCTCAGGGGCATCCCTCTTCTTCTAGGCCGCACGGAAAGGCTCCTGAACACCAGGCACAGGAAGTGGACAAGGACACCTACAAGTGGTGCAAGCAGAAGGGCCACTACATGAGTGATTGTGTGGCTTTCCTAAAGTATCTGTGTAAGAATGGTGAGGATTTAATTACCTTTGTTGATGAATCCTTATTTTTAAGTTATGCAAAATCTACTTGGTGGATTGACTCAGGTACAACTGTTCATGTTGCCAATTCATTATAGGGATTCCGTATGAGAAGGACCCTGCAAAGAGGAGAAAGAAGTATTAAAGTTGTAAACGGCGTTCAAGCTGAAGTCGAATCCATTGGAGATCTTCCTTTAGAGTTGTTGAATGGCTTTGTACTTCTATTATTAGATGTGCTTTATGTACCCTCTTTGCATCGAAACTTGATAAGTGTGTCGCGCTTACACGATTGTGGTTTTGCTTGCCATTTTGGCGATGGTCAATGTAAAATCAAGTTTAATAATCAGATTGTTGGTCTTGCCTTCAGACAAGACAAGCTTCATTTATTATCACTTTGTGAGAATGTCAATGAAATAAGCGCTGAGAATGAGAATGCCTCCTCATCCCTGAATGGAAAGAGTAAGAGGAAAAGAATTGATGAAGTCTCATCAAAATTATGGCATTGTCGTTTAGGCCATATTTCGATGGGGAGAATAGAACGCTTAGTAAAAGAATCAATTCTACCGCCTCTAGAATTTTCAAACTGAGAGCAATGCATCAACTGCATTAAAGGAAAGTTTGTAAAGAACATTAAGAAAGGCGCCAAAAAAGCACAGGAGTATTAGAAATAATTCATACAGATATATGCAGTCCGTTTCCTGTGACATCTGTGGATGGCTATGACTCTTTCATAACATTCACGGATGACTGTTCGCGTTATGGTTACATTTATCCTATCAAAGAACGTTCAGAAGCACTGGATAAATTCAAGATATTTAAGGATGAAGTTGAAAATCAGCATAGTTTAAAGATTAAAGTAGTAAGGTCTAACCGTGGAGGCGAATACTACGGCCGGCATACCCCATATGGCCAAGTCCCGGGACCCTTTGCAAGGTTTCTACAGGAACATGGTATAGTCGCTCAGTATTCAACACCGGGCGACCCTCAGCAGAATGGAGTAGCTGAAAGAAGAAACCGTATCTTGATGGATATGGTGAGAAGCATGTTAAGTTACTCCACCTTACCAATTGGTTTATGGATGGAGGCGTTAAAAACCGCCATTCACATACTTAATCGAGTTCCAAGTAAATCGGTGTCTAAAACACCATATGAGTTATGGACTAGTCGCGAACCTTCACTCAATTATTTGCGAGTGTGGGGTTGTCCAGCTGAGGCAAAGCTCTTCAATCCAAGCCTTGGGAAGTTAGATCCCAAGACAGTAAGTTGCCATTTCATCGGCTATCCAGACAAGTCAAAAGGTTATCGTTTCTATTGCCCAGATAGAATAACTAAGTTTGTAGAAATGAGACACGCTGTGTTTCTGGAGGATCAGATGATCAGGGGGAGCACGGTATCCCGAGAAATCAACCTTGAGGAGAAGCGGGTGCATGCACCCACTCCGATGATTCAGGAACCATTTTTCTCGATACCTGCTGCTGCACCGACACATGACAATGTCGATGTGACACCTGCTATTGGTTCTCCTGTGGTAACAATGAATGAAAACGAAGACCCTGTTACCACAGATGAGGGAGAGCCGCAACAGCCCCACACCGATAATGTGCCAGACGGCGAGACTCTTATAAGGTCTCAAAGAACTAGAAAGCCAACTATTCCTAATGATTTTGAGATCTATGTCAGTGAAGAAGTTCAAATGGAGGGTGATCCCACCACATTTGAAGAAGCCATTAAAAGTCCTCACTCATCGAAGTGGCTTGAAGCCATGGAAGATGAGATGAGATCCATGAGTAGCAAAAAAGTCTGGGATTTAGAAGAAATTCCTAAAGGAGCCAAAACGGTAGGCTGTAAATGGGTCTACAAAACCAAATGTGACTCTAGAGGGAATATTGAAAGATATAAGGCACGACTTGTTGCTAAGGGCTTCACCCAAAGAGAAGGAATATATTACAATGAGACATTTTCTCTAGTCTCAAGTAAGGATTCTTTTAGAATCATAATGGCTTTAGTGGCACACTACAATTTAGAATTGCATCAGATGGATGTAAAGACGACATTCCTAAATGGAGACTTGGAAGAAAACGTTTACATGGCACAACCCAAGGGTTTTGTTGTGGAAGGAAAAGAGCGTATGGGATGTCGTCTGAGAAAGTCCATTTATGGATTAAAACAGGCCTCCGGACAATGGTACTTAAAGTTCCATGAAACAATAAGGAAGTTTGGGTTTGATGAGAATGAGGAGGACAATTAAGTATATGCAAAGTTCAAGAATGGGAAATTCATTTTCCTTATCCTGTATGTGGATGACATTCTACTTGCTAGTAGTGATGTTAGTCTACTATTGGATACGAAGAAGTTCTTGTCCTCTAACTTTGATATGAAAGATCTTGATGAAGCTTCATTCGTTCTAGGAATTGAAATTCACCGAGATAGACAAAAGGGGGTTTTAGGGTTATCACAGAAGGCATACTTAGAGAAGATTCTGAAGAAGTATAGTATGCATGCGAGTAATCCTACGCCTGCTCCTATAGTCAAGGGCGATAGATTTGGGAACTTTCAGTGTCCCAGGAACCAATATGAGATCGATCAAATGAAAGCGGTTCCATATGCTTCTGTTGTCGGAAGCTTGATGTATGCTCAAGTGTGTACATGCCCTGACTTAGCTTTTGTTACCGGGGTACTTGGAAGATTCCAAAGTAATCCAGGGATAGATCACTGGAAAATGGTGAAGAAGGCATTGCGTTATGCAAAATGCACAAAAGGCCTCATGCTAACATATAGAAGAACTGATTCTCTTGAGATAGAAGGGTATTCAGATGCAGACTATGCGGGAGATGTAGATGAAAGAATATCCACGTCAGGATATGTATTTACTCTCGTAGGTGGAGCTATCGTGGAAAAGCTCCAAGCAAACCATCACGGCATCTTCCACGATGGTAGCTGAGTATGTAGCGTGTTATGAGGCCACGGGGCAGGCAAACTGGTTAAAGAAGTTTATACCCGGGTTGAGAGTGGTAGACAGCATTCAAAGACCACTCAAGGTGTATTGCGACAATGAGCCAGCAATATTCTATGCTCACAACAATAATTCGAGTGTTGCTGCCAAACACATTAACATTAAGTTTTATGTTGTGAAAGAAAGAATCCAGGATCATACCATAAGTTTAGAGCATATAAGTACGAAATAAATGCTCGCGGATCCGCTCACAAAAGGCTTACCACCCAGTGTGTTCAGAGAACACTTAGCCGGCATGGGTTTAAGGGAAAGCCTATGATACCTGGATATTAAGGGTCTAGAACAAGAATCTGTTTCAAAATAGAGAGGTGTATAGTGACTATTGAATCTATGGTGCGTAACTGACCATTATGACGAGACATGCTCTATATGTTGATCTATAATGAAATGGGTGCCAAAATATAAGTCTGAAGTATAAGTTGAATGAAAGAAGAGATCAAGGGGGAAATGTTAGGTTAATCTCCCCGTGTTGGGCCCAATGGCCCGCACACCTTGGACTCGCGCCCTGATCGGGGGCGCCCAACGTCACAATCGTTGGTGGGCCCCCGTCGCACGGCGCAATAAATAGAGGTGGGGGCCGGGGGCACGAACGCCAAGGTTCGTCGTGCCCACTCATCCCACCGAAACCCTAAACCCTAGCCACCGATCCGGCTTTGCGCTGTAGCGGCGGGAATCACCCCTGACCGCCGCCACCACTCCGACGAGCTCGATGGCTACCTCATCGTCGACCCTGAAGGCCGATGGTAAGGTTTTCTCTCTCATATACCCCTAGATCTACCGCTAGAGGTCCTAGCAGAACTAACAGATTAGTAGTACAATGCGTTAGGGCATTACCACAAATCAATTGTTCTGATTCATCGTGTCATGCGACAAATACATCACGTTGGGCTAAATGTTTGTAAAGAAATGTTGATCTAAATGGCCAAAAGTGAGAACTATATAATGCAGAGTTTTCATTTGTGCAACCGACAGAAGATGTAGGAAAGCAATTCATCTACTCCCCCTTCTCGAAATAGATGTGTAAATTAAAAAATCCTATTTTGCCTCCGCGACGAGGATAGCTAGCGTATCAGCAAAAATACTAAACAAAATCGGGGACATAGGAACACTCTACCTTCATACTTTTCTAGTTTGGAAAACAATGACCAATGTCGTCATATTTATCTTTAATTCCAATACTTCCTCGGTGCACAAATTGCTTTGTACACCTCCACCACTGCGATGCAATTCCTTTCATGTGGAGGGTTTGTTGTTCGAATAGCCATTTCACCTTGTTGTAGACCTTTTAGAATCCACTTTGAACATGACCCCCATCAACCTTATTACTATGAATCCCTCCGAAAATTTGAAGGAGAACGCCCCCACCCCAAAATATAGCATGTTTTGTCCTAACATAAAAGCCATTTGAGATGAATCACATCATACGGAATTCCATTAATAATATTAGTACCTATTTTGGTGAAAATCTCATAACTCATGCATAGGAGGAAAATAGGACGATGTTGTTAGATTTATACCTCATGTTCCTTCTTGACTAACATGATAATGACACCAAATTTCAGGTAAAGCATGGAGAAGCAAATGTATCTACCCCTTCTTTACCACCTCATAAAAACCTTTTTAACGGGAAAAGGGCGCTATGAGCACCCTAATATATTGCAGCTCAGAATCATTATACATCATGAATTACAACTAGATGACGAATCGAGTCGATTGCAGCAATCACAGGGCAAGAAAATCTGTTGCGAGCTAAGTTCCTGCAAGAACTAGTAGGCTCAGATCGAAGCGATATTTTTGTCTGGCGAGCACAGTTGGGAGCAACATCATTTATCTTCCTAGAGATATGAAAGGTGGAATCCAGCATGGGATAGGTTAGGTTCTGATATTGAATGGCTTGCCTCCTAATTTCCCAAATCATGTTTGGATCTAAAACACCCGGAGCTACCGCCGCCCTTGCGAAGATTAAGTTGTCTGTAAAGAAAGTTGGCTTTGTGAGCTTCATGGCCGCAGCAAAGTGAGCTGCCAGAATCATCGCCAGAGCTTCAGCTTGCAAAGGGGACGGCACCTCTTTTTTGGACGCCGCGATGAAGACATCATTCCTTCCTCCCTCCTGAAATGATTTTGCATAGTAGTTCCAATTCCAGCTATGGCTAAGGAGCCAGTGGATTTCCTTCTCCAGGCTGCATCAACATAAAGCTTTGGTCCTGTAAAATAGAAATCAGTAGGGACAGAGATTCCTGGGCTATTCTTTGATGCTTCCTTGGGTTGAATCAGATGCTCCATCTCAAGATTATTGAGAAGAGCAAATGTATTAATTGGCACCTGTTGAGGGGATGTCTTTCTCCTGCAAAACAGCTGGTCGTTTCTTGCTTTCCAGATGCATCAAAGAAAAGTAAAAAAGAAAATTCAGATTTAAGGTTGTATGATTCTGGTTTAGCAAGTTCAGAATTATTTGGGATATATCAGTTGAATTATTAACCAAGCTTTCAGACCTAATGAAGCAAGAAGTCGGGAACCAGACAGCTTTTGCAAATGGACAAAGGAAAAAGAGATGAAGATCAGTTTCAGGAACATCACATCTGCGACACACCTTTTTCAATGTGAGAGGAGAATTCTGAGGCCCTGTCTCCAGTGGTGAGAGCATATCTTAGAAGTCTCCAAGCAAAAGTTTTTACCCTAGGAATCGTACTTTTGCATTTCTAGACTTGCTTCATAATGTTTTTTGTTGATTTCTGGACCTGTTCTAGCTTTGGAGTACCTGTGTCAAATAGCCAAAGCAAGTTTTATATGTGGATTTAGAGTTACATTTCGCATTGGATGTTTGTTTCCAGCACAAAATGTCATCCTCATCAGAGGGAATAATAAGTGTGCTTTTGATGGCCCAAGCAGTGCAATTATTAAACAGAGAATCAGTTAAAGAGTTGTTCGAAGTTTTAGTTTCAGGAGACCAAAGTTGGTTAATGGTAGGGTAAATAAAGCCTTGTTGCTGAATGCCCACCAGATGCTCGATGAAATGTCCGAGAACGACCCCGCGACGGGCTGTGTTATCTTTGGGGGCGCCGGCATGGTTCCGTCGGCAGTTTGGACAACAGGCTCGAAACAACTGCGGACCCGTTTACCGGTCACTGGTCGAGGGTGCCAGACTGCCAGTAGAGATGCTCTTTAACGGAGGGAGTAGTAAAGCTGGATCCGCGGAGAGCATCTACGCAGCACAGTACTCAATGTTTCTGAAGCTAATCAATGTTGAGAGATGTGGAGCCTGACCCCACGAGGATGCTGCCGATCTGGTACGTACGTGGAACAATCGCACCGTGACAAGCAATTGCAAGCAGTACGTCTTGATCGTAATTTAATATCTCCATCGTAATTTAGCTAGGCCTCTCGATCCATCGACGTCGATCGTACAAGGACCAGTGGGGCTCATCTGCCGTGCACGTGGCGTGAGTTGCCTCGCCGGCGTTAATGCGAGCTTAGCGGTGGGTGGCAGACGCACGGTTGTTTGACGCCGACGTACGGCCGGCCGGCGGACAGATGCATATGCGTATTGGACCATGCACCGTGCCATGCCAATTGAGAAAGCTAAGCTAGCACCGACACCGTCGGCAACCTCCACAGTATATACACTTGGAGATGCAGATGCAGGCAGCAACTTAGTAATCTGCAGCGGAGTACCTTGACTGATTCTTTCTTCGTGGGCGGTTGCAGGAATTAAAGAGGAGTTGATGCGTCGATGGGCAGACACTATGTGTTAATTAGCTGATGGCTACTTAGATCTACTCCCTGCAAACTGTATCATCAATGCACTCTCTTGACTCTGCATCAGACTACCCATAGTCTCATGCCTTCCACGCATGTAAAAAACAGTTATGTTCTTGTAATTAATGATTCAAAAGATACAATATTATCCTAGATAGACACAGTATTATACTGCACAGAACAAGGAAAGAACAAGGAAATTCAATATCAAAATAGATTTTCTACGAAAAACAAGCTTCGACAAGCTCCTGGTCGCCCTCTCCCGGGTGATTCAGGGGCGACCCAAATCCTAGCCTCCTGGAGCCCCCCCCTTCCCCGTCGCCGCCATACGTGGTGCCAGCGGCGGCGGCCTCTCCTCTACCCGGCGCAGGCTCCTCCCAGGTGGGGCTTGTGCACATGCAGCGGTGCACAATGGTGTTTCTTCCTCGGCGGCGGTGCTTGGCCTCCGGCAGCGAAGGCGGCAACACGGCTCGAGTGGCCTGGTGGCATCATGGCAGCGCCGGAGCAGCAGGGTGGCCCTGAGGTGGTGGCCAGGCCCCGATAGCCCAGATATGGGCCATGCATGCCCCATATAGGGATGGGTGGGTCGGCGTGACCACGCAGGTACCCCTTGGTGTTGGCTGCGCTAGTGCAGCGTAGAGCAGGAGGGTAGCGGCGGAGGTGGCCTATGTGTTGTAGTGCGGTGACGGGGACTTTACGGGTCCAACCTGGGCCTTACCAAGTCTGTTGGGCTTGTTGTCTCCCTACTACCACGTCAGGATGGTGGAGGACACCTCAAGGTGGTTGTGATGTTGCTGCTCTTCGGTTACAACCTCCCTACCTCCTTCGACTCGCAGGCACGCGATGGACCCCGTTACATAGCTAGGTCACGAGTTCGCAGATGCTAGGGCGTTGGCCCCGGAAGGTTGGACTACATTGGCGACTCGACGGCTAGCGACGTGGTTGTGGTGATGGTCGTCTCTTGGGGCCATGAGGATGGGGAGGAGTGGGCATCAGGAGCCCCTAGTGTTGGTGGCGTCTCGGTGTGGTCAGTGCCTAGACCGCGTGTTAGAAGCTTGGCTTGGGTACTGCTAGTAGTCTGAAGTACCAAGGTATGGTGATGGTTTTTTGGGAAAAATCCTAGTGCTTCGGTGCCATTGATGACGACGCATGTGGGTGTCGTGACCCTCTGGAGGGCATCATTGTGGCTACGCTCTTCGCATTGGGTCTCCGGGTGAAAACCCTAGAAATGTTGGTGCGACGCTTGTTGCGCGTCACCTCCTTAGGCTGGTCATAGTGGAGAGTAACATAGACTAGTAACATGCACAAGTTACTACTCCCTCAATCCCAGTTTAAAGGACACAATTTATAATTCTCTGGGCACTAGGTGCCCTCTAATTGGTTCATTTTATACCGTGGAAAGAACATGCATGAGTAGAAAAAGAGCCAACAAAGCGTTCACATTTGTTCACACATGTGCATGCAAGCATTTTGTTATTTTTACACCGTAGTAATTACAGAGATTAAATGCTTTTATGCCTAAGTATTTTGGGATTGCATAGTTTGTAAATTGTGTCTTTTAAACCGAGATGGACGGAGTACTCTATGTTACTACCTTCATAGTGGAGAGTAACATATAAGTGGTGTCATGCAAAGTATCATTTATTAGGTAATAGACTCATCTCGCATTGGTATGTGTGATGTTACAGTAACCAAATATGTTACTTCATCCTCCTCTCTCTTCATTAATTCACTGCCACATAAGCAATTTTGCTGAGTTGGACTCTTAGTTACTCCTGAAGTTACTTGCACTATGACCAACATTAGTGCGTTGTCGTGGAGCTTAGGTCTCCTTAGTCTCAAGGCAATAACTTCGGTGTAAGTCTTGATGCTTCTTAGTTATTGTTGTTTATCTTTATCTGATTGTAAGAGAGATTTCTCATCATTATGTATCGGTTCATCCGTTTGTCTTTATTTATAAAACGGGACGGAAGCCTGTTTCGAGAAATAGATTTTGTGCATAATTATACATTGAGATTCTAAAAACCAATAAATATGATAAAACTATGATACTAATACTAGTACTCCTATGATAAAACTATGATACTAATACTAGTAGTACATATTATGGATTGTAGAGATAATATTGTACACTAACATCATGTATCATATGCATGACACTGGTGATACCCACTATGACTAGCCTCTCGTGGAGCACGTAGCTACCAGCTCTCCTAGTATCTAGCTAGTCCTTTTTAGGCGGCTGGTGATGCTGCTAATTTAATCACTCGACATGTCCATGCATCTGAAAGGTCGCAGCTGGTATAGATCTGTCGAAGCATCCAACTCCTCTGGCCCCATCGATCATCGCCCACCGCCTTATTATGCATGCATGGACCATGCAATAATTAAGCAAGTAGACGCATGTCATCGACCCCGTGTTCCTGCTCGGACTCGGAAACCCCTATTTAAGCCCGCGCGTTCCCTCGTTTCCTCCTCACCCCACAATCAATCCATCCATCTACTAGCACATCTAGCTATCTCATCTCCAGCCACCCAGCTCACCACTAGCTAGTACTAGTTCCAGGTAAGAGATGGCTCGCGCTGCAGCTACCCAGATCGTGGTGGTCGCCATTGTGGCGGCGATGCTCCTGTCGGCGCCTTACGCCGCCAACGCCGCCATCTCCTGTGGTCAGGTGAGCTCGGCCTTGGCCCCCTGCACGGCCTACGCTCGTGGCGGCGCCAGCCCGTCCGCGGGCTGCTGCAGCGGCGTCAAGAGCCTCGCCAGCTCCGCCAAGACCACCGCCGACAAGCGTGCCGCGTGCAACTGCATCAAGAAGTTGGTCGGGGGCATCAGTGGGCTCAAGGCCGGAAACGCCGCCAGCATCCCGTCCAAGTGCGGCGTCAGCGTTCCCTACGCCATCAGCACCTCCGTCAACTGCAACTCCATCAACTGATCCATCCACTACTCCTCCACCGCCGGCGTCACACACACCCTACATTATTTATACTACTGTACTACTGAATAAACGCTCTCATGCATTTCCCACGTGTGAGAGTGAGAGGACTACGAGTAGTCGAGCCAGCGTTGCGTGGCCGGCCACCATTGTATCGGTGTTTGATTTTTTCCCCCTCTCCCTTTGAGGAGACACGGTCGAGAGATTACTTTGTATACCATATTTATTTATGCACTTCGGTGTAGTGTGTATGTCTGGCTATATATTTATTCGCCTATTTTTGTCAATGGTATCTCTCTATATATTCTAAGTGACCGAATCTTTTAGATACACCATTAAAATTGAGAATTGGATTTTCTAAATGGAACTCGCATGACATTTTTCTGCATAGAGATCTTCTATAGCATCATCGACCTAGATATAGAGAAAAAAATCAATCCATTTGTGTATTGGAAGTTTGGAACCGCAAGGCGAGGAACTGAGCAGAGCCAAGCCACCTAATTTCTACGATTTTAAATTAAAGTTTGGAACTGCAGGGCCAGGGCTGGAGCCATGTGCTATATATTCATGCCGTGGTGAATGGTTGTGTGTTATTTTCTTTCCATAGAGACGTTTATATAGAGGAAAGGAAACACCTCTTTAATTAAAGTCCCGGGATGGGACTAAATCAAGAAGGACGTGGAGGTACCCGCGCCAAGGAGCAAGGGCCGACTGGCCAGCCTGGTGGGCCCCACGAGCAGCCCATTGACGGCTGGCAGCCGAGGTGGGCCCCACCCGCGCCATGCCCTAGGCGATGGCGGCTTGCCTCTTGGGCCTTTCTCTCTGGAAACTTGGCCTATTAGGAAAGTTTTGCTCATTAAATTTAATTAAAATGTTTATTTAATATTAAATATAGTAATTAATATAAAATATATATTATTAAATTCCTTTTGACATGAAACACCTTTCGTTCACTCCGAACTCCTTCGAATCCTGCCGGAACAATTTTGTTTCTCTCATAGAACATTTTCGGTATTCTCTTCTCTTTCTTCCGTGATTTCGAGTGTCGTCGAACCATTAAGTGTGTTATCCTATTGTTTGCGAACATCAAATACATGATCGAGATACTTCTCGAATCAATGATCATCAGCGGGACCGGGATGCCCATAATGATCCCTATGCATTCCATGATTTTAATATCATTTGAACCATGAATGCGGAGTCCAATTCCTTTTGTTACTTTGATACTTGACTCATCCAAGATCTGATCATTGGTATCACTATACCTTGTTCAATCTCGTTACCGATAAGTGCAACTTTCCTCGTTCCCAGGATATTCCATCCCCGTGACCTAGTCACATGTTGTAACATTATGGATGTAATCTCACTGAGTGGGCCATGTGTACCTTCCCGCCATGCGGGAGAACAAATCCCGATCTTGATGCATACGCCTCAACGTATCCCTCTCGAATACCTAATATACACCTTTATGATCACCCTGTTGCGATGTGACGGTTGATGCAATCAAAGCATCCTCGGGTGATAGTGATGAAATATGATCTCATGGTCAAAGGAGCAGGATACTTTGTTTCTAACTATTGCAATGATGAACTTTGTGACTTGATCGTGTCGTAATACTTATATTGAGTAATGTTTATCACATTATTCACTAATGATATGACTTTATTGTCAATTGACATACATGCTCCATGATCAGGAAACCTTGATCATTAGTTGCCCAATGAAGTAGTTGAATAGAGGTTACTAGGGACCTTGATTCGTTTACATACCACACCCGTATCAATGTTTCCGCTTGGTACAATTATAGCATGGTATGAAAACTATCATAAACTTATTGAGATATGATAATAAACACATTTTGCTATTTGTCTCTAGGGCATATCTCCTTCATTTAACATGTAACCCATCCTCCTAATTGGGGCTATCGTTTCCTCTAATTCCAACAATGGGAGTCGTTGTGCTAAGACCCCAAAAGACTAGCACACCAGAGCAACAACCATCCCCAAATACAAGACCCGTAGTCCGTAGATCGGAAGAGCAGGATCTGAAACCACAACAACTAACATGAAAAATGGACTGGATCCCAGTAGATCCACGGGACACACAACTCCATCCTCCCTTTGTTGATGCCACACCACCACCAAAGTGAGCATGGGGTGTGAAAGGATCGTATTCCGACTTCAAGATGTAGCCTCCATGTCATCATTCCGAAGAAAACACTAAAAAACAACTTAAATAAAGAATGAGAACCCCTCGCCGACGAGAGACCGTGGTCTACCATGACTTCAAATGTCCCAAGGCCACAGGAAACGGATCGGACCGACCATATCACCGGAGAGGGGGAGGAACTCTAGATGGATTTTATGGTCGCCTGTCTCCTTGGAGCCGTAGGTACCGGTTCAGAAGCTGACTTTTGGTTACCAGTGAATTGAAATAAAATATTCACATCCCCAACTTCTTCTCTCTTCTACCCTGAACTTATTCTTCTCCATTCTTCGGCAAGGAGTACACATCTTATTTTTTTGTTGTACTACCTCTATTTGGGATTATTAGTCCTAAGAGTTTTTTTATATTGTTTGAGATTATAAGGAATATCTCATTTATTAGTCTCTTTTGTCCAATGCATGTTCTCATTTTCTCTCACTTCTCTCATGCATGTAACACTATTGGTGCATGCATATATTAATGAGAGAGAGTTATGGAGTGTCTTGGTATTAGCAACTTGGCTCTTAGAGCAATTCCAATAATAATGGCTATAAGGTTATCTATACTCCCTCCATTCAGGATTATAGGGCTAATAGAGATTTTAGAGAGATTCCAAAATATTAGGCTAACTTATGCATTTATTGTCCCTGATTTTCTACCCTCTAACTACTTCCACCCATCCTTTTTCTCTCCCATGCTGTTCGCTAGTGTGAAAGCGGTGGATTTTCCTTTGGGTTCCATGCATGCGATGCCTCTTTCTATTTTTAGCATTAATTATAGCATGCATCAAGTCTAAATTGACATGTCTCTTCTTTTCATAGTCAATGGCTGATTACCTAGGTTCAAGAGTTTTGCTATTTTAGAATTGAGGGAGTAGTCAGTTTATAGTCAAGTAACCTCCTTCACGGTTTGCAGGACGCTCTATAAAAATCTCACGGACTAGGCATAAACGTATTGGCTGAAAATTAGGCCTATTAATGAGCGGTTAAGACGCATGCATTGGTGGGAGACTGTTGCATGCATAGAAAGTTGGAAGGAAAGCTGCCACATTAATTAATAATTAATTCTTATGCGCCTAGGAACGTTGCAGTTTTGGAAATACCCAAATTTGATTAGGCGCCCTGCAAACCGTAAAGGAGGGAATACTTTATAATTAAATGGCTCACTCACATACTCACAAGGTGTTTAGGAGCACGCGCAAGAGCTGGCTATTGCATATATAAGAGCCCACCTCTCTTCTCTCACCTCTTTTCTCTCATCCAACTAAACAAAACAATATGGTAGTAGTTTAATTTTTATAGCCAGCTGATTAAGACTTATTGTATTTGCTTTTAGGACTAATAATTCCAAACAAACGTAGGAGTTATACTTGAAGCCAATTACTGTTGTGATCTATAGGCTGGTCCTACGAGGATGCAGCCATCTCGTACGTGGAACAATCACGCTGTGACAAGCAAGTAGTACGTCCTTCTCTCAATTTTTTGTTAGTACTACAACAATCCTTCATCGTATCAGTTATTTTGTTTGGCCTCTCGATCTATCGATGTCCATCGTGTCTGGCCCAAGGTGTGGGGGCTCCTCCGCCATTGCACGTGGCCGGACGAGCCTCGCCAGCATTAATACGATCTTGGCAGTTGGGTGGCAGAGGCACGGTTGATTGATGCAGACGTACGGCCGGCCGGACAGATGCATGCATGATGCCGTGCTAATTGGCGAAGGTAGCCACCGACACCGTCGACTACCTACAGTATTTCCTCGCACTTAGACTTGGACACGCAGGCAACTTTCATTTGCAACGGACAGAGATGTGTAGATCGACAGAACGCGCGGGAGCAAAAAAAAAAAAATCCACAGTCTATACAGTGGAATATATTAATTCTTGCCTGAAATTTTCTTCGTGAGCGGTTGCCGAAATTAAACAGCATTCGATGCATCGACCGAAGGATATGTGAGTGATTAGCTGATGGCTACTCAGATCTACCTCCAAACAATATCATCAATGCACTCTCTTGCCTCTCTCTAATCTCGATCAGTTGCTGGTGTACGTAGCTATATCTAGCTAGTCCGGTTAGGCGGCTGCCGATGCTGCTAATTTAATCACTCTCCATGTCCACCCAGCTTCCAACCACTGCCGAATGCTGCTAATTTAATCACTCTCCATGCCCGGCCCATCGATCAGTGACCACCGACGACGATGTGTTTTCTCAGCCGTCGACCTCGTCTTCCTGCTCGGACTCGGATCGGATCCCCTATTTAAGCCCCTGCGTTCCCTCGTTTCTTCCTCACCCACCACCATTCGATCTATCTAGCAATCTACCTGAGCTATCTCTTCTCCAGAGTCCAGCGACCCAGCTCACCACTACCACTAGCTCGAGCGTAGAGATGGCCCGCGCTGTAGCTGCCCAGATCGTGGTGGTCGCCATTGTGGCGGCGATGCTCCTGTCGGCGCCTTACGCCGCCAACGCCGCCATCTCCTGTGGTCAGGTGAGCTCGGCCTTGGCCCCCTGCACGGCCTACGCTCGTGGTGGCGCCAGCCCGTCCGCGGGCTGCTGCAGCGGCGTCAAGAGCCTTGCCAGCTCCGCCAAGAGCACCGCCGACAAGCGTGCCGCCTGCAACTGCCTCAAGAAATTGGCCGGGAGCATCAGCGGGATCAAGGCCGGTAACGCCGCCAGCATCCCGTCCAAGTGCGGCGTCAGCGTCCCCTACACCATCAGCACCTCCGTCAACTGCAACTCCATCAACTGATCCTTCCAATCCACTACTCCTCGGTCGCGCCGGCGTCACGCACACCTATATTATTTATACTGAATAAAAGCTCTCATGCATCTCCCCGTGAGAGATCGAGAGGAGATGAGTACGAGTAGTCGAGCCAGCTCTCCGTAGTTGGCCACCTTTGTACGATTGTATCGGTGTTTGCTTGTTCCTTTCTCTCTCCCTTTGAGGAGACACGGTGGAGAGTTTTATACTCTATAATACTCCATATTTATGCACTTCCGGTGTAGTGTGTACCTACGGGCCATATATATTTATTTCGCTCTTTTTGTTGTATATGGCATCTCTCCTACTTCCTCTTTTGAAACTCCTATGTATAAACACAAAAGGGCTACGCGGGAACACAGTCCTGAAATTAATCGAGTGGAAATAAGGAGGACCAAACATGCATGCAGTAGTCCTTCGGCATGGTTCTGGAAAAATGGTACAATCATGTATAAAGACACTTCTCTAGATGTAGACACACTTCTGTGAAGCTAGAAATACAACTTTAGTATGCACGCTAACACAAAGTTTAAAATACTCCCTCCGACCCATATTAGTTGACTTGGATTTGTCAAAATTTAGATGAACCGATATCCTAAATAGTGTCTAGATTCATTCAAATTTAGACAAACTTGAGTCAACTAATATGGGTCGGAGGGAGTATGACAAAGTACAAAATAAACAAAGTTTTGAAACAAATTGTTTCAAACTAAAATTTCACTACGTGTCAGAAAGTTTCATCAATTTTCAAAAGTTGATATTTAAATATTGTCAAAATGTATTCAATATTTGTCTTGTTTTGAAGTCCTTTTTACTAGGAACACAAATATTCAAACAGATTTTAAATCAAACTTCTTATTCAAAATCTACACAAGTCTTATTAAATCATCAAAGAAGAACAGATTGTAATCCCTATTGAGTAATAAAATCCTCTTTTGCGCACGAAAAAAGGAAGAAATAGTAGGATAATAGGAAAGAGTAGGCTGACAATAAAGAGAAAGGTGGGGTTGTGCATCGGAGTGATTTTTCTACCATGCACGCTAGGTAATGTGTATGTGCCATCCATTGATTTGCTGTGATTTTTTGCTTTGAGATTAGTGCATTGTTATATCACCATGTTTCATCACATTTCACAAAAGCTAAACATGTTGACACAAAGTAAAACGGGATCAAACTGTGCACGCTACCTAGCGTGCACGGTAGAATCTCTTTTCTGGGTTGTGCATGCTAAATCGCATGGAACTGCTCCTCCATCTGTGAAGCGCCACTACGGGAAAAATGTTCGATGCCGTCGCCCCTGTCCTTTGCCGTGTGCTAAAGGCTCGGAACACGGCAAAGATTATATTTGTCGTGTGTACAGCAAGAAGAACACGACAAAGAAAAGGTGCATGGTAAACTGCAGAAAAAGAACACGGCAAAGAAATAAACACGTTCACGACAAAGAAGTGGGCCCCGCGGCCTCACAGGGTCACCCGCCGGCAGGGGCTGACGGCAGAATCTTTGCCGTGTGCCCTCGCCGTCAGGTACACGGCAAAGCTGATCTTTGCCATGTGTATTCTGGTGTATACACGGCAAAGCATTTTTTTCACCCTTTTCTTTTATTTAGTTAGCAAGGCTTTTATTACATATATGTTAGGTGATATTATTTCATAGGATCATGAGCACACACATATGAATAGGTTATTGTGGTCTTGATCACTACATTCACCCCCCTTATATGATCCAGTTTCACCGGAACGGGGAATTTCCCCCTTATACAGGTCTAGAACATTCGCTTCTAGGTTAGAGTGCATGCAGGCGAGGGGGGACACATGAAAGCACCTACACCAACCTTTCACCACACTCACACACATATGCTAGGGACACATGCAAGTTTTCATTTGATTCTGACGTTCTCGTGGTCTTCCTCCGGCGAAACCCTGATCTGCGGGCCTCGGATCGTCTACCCCCTAGACATTCTTCTTATGGGGGTAGCCCGGCGTAGCTCTCTCTTGTTTTGTGTTTGATTAGGTCGTAGGATGAAGTAAAACCATGCTGGTTCACAAGTTGGGGCACTATCCTACCCGGTTTCATCGGAACAGGGAGATTCCCCCTTATACAAGTCCAGAACCTTCGCTTCTAGGTTAGAGCGCATACATGCATGGGTCACATGCAAGAACCTATACCAACCTTGCACCACACTCACACACATATGATAGCGACACATGCAAGTTTTCATCTGATTCCGATGTTCTCGTGGTCTTCCTCCGGCGAAACCCTGATCTGCGGGCCTCAGATCGTCTACCACCCTGGACATTCTTTTAATGGGGGTAGCCCGGCGTAGCTCTCTCTTATTTTGTGTTTGATTAGGTTATAGGATGATGTAAAACCATATTGGTTCACAATTTGGGGCACTATCCTACCCGGTTTCACCGGAACGGGGCGTTTCCCTCTTATACAAGTCCAGAACCTTCGCTTCTAGGTTAGAGCGCATACATGCAAGGGAGGACACATGCAAGCACCTATACCAACCTTGCACCACACTCACACACATATGCTAGGGACACATGCAAGTTTTCATCTGATTCCGACGTTCTCGTGGTCTTCCTCCGGCGAAACCCTGATCTGCGGGCCTCGGATCGTCTACCCCCCTAGACATTCTTCTGATGGGGGTAGCCCGGCGTAGCTCTCTCTTGTTTTGTGTTTGATTAGGTCATAGGATTATGTAAAACCATGTTATTTCACAAGTTGGGGTACTATCCTACCCGGTTTCACCGGAACAGGGAGATTCCCCTTACACAAGTCCAGAACCTTCGCTTCTAGGTTAGAGCGCATGCATGCGAGGGGGGACACATGCAAGCACCAATACCAACCTTGCACCACACTCACACACATATTCTAGGGACACATGCAAGTTTTCATCTGATTCCGACATTCTCGTGGTCTTCCTCCGGCGAAACCTGATTTGCGGGCCTCAGATCGTCTACCCCCCTAGACATTCTTCTGATGGGGGTAGCCCAGTGTAGCTCTCTCTTGTTTTGTGTTTGATTAGGTCATAGGATGATGTACAACCATGTTGGTTCACAAGTTGGGGCACTATCCTACCCAGTTTCACCGGAACAGGGAGTTTCCCCCTTATACAAGTCCAGAACCTTCGTTCTAGGTTAGAGCGCATGCAGGCGAGGGGGGACACATGAAAGCACCCAGAGACTAGTAGTTTTTGTATGTTCCAACATATCACCACACTTTCATACATGTGCTAGGGCCACATGCATGCACGTCCTTGAGGTAGTCAAAATTGAGAACAATCTAAAGGATGTCAAACAACAAATTTCAGACTTTGTCATGAAATATAATCCTCTCATCTTGGTATTTTGATTGACCCAAAGAGTGACCTTTCTGTTTCAAAAGTAGTCCAACAGCTTGCTTGGTTTTGTTGGCCAGCAGTTCTACCGTGAGGAGAAATTCTACTCTTGCCGATTGGTTGAGGTTTGTTTCTCAAAGTTTGTGACTAGGCACCCACCTAATGGAAATGAAGTTCAGCATCCTCCAGAAGCTTATGGTCTAGTGCAAAGTTCATATTTCCATGGTCTCAATCCTTATGAAGAGCAGGTACATGCTATATCTACAAGAGAAACTATCGTCCGCTCCTCAAGAGGGTTGACAGAACCAGGAACTCAGTTCAAGAGTCTAATGTCCATCTTGCGAGATGTAGTTATATGCTATGATGGAATTTTATAATTCAATCTTTGCAACTTAAGTATAGATAAGATGATCTCACGGATTTTCCAAGTGCTATAACTCCTGGAGAACCGGTGGTCTACCCCTATAGCTTTCTCCGTACGAGGGTAGCCCAGCGGACTTTTCTTTTTGTTTTGGTTTTGTTTAGGACATATGTACATGGAAAGCAAAGGTTGGGTCAACTTTTCCATAAAATAGGCTCTGGTTGCCCCATGGCGGGAGTTTCCACGTATATATCCAGGATTTTACTAAGTGTTAATGCATGTCTACAAACGGGGTCACACTTGGGACTTACACATGGGACCTACCAACCTTGCACCACACGCACACACATATGCTACAGGCACATGCAAGTTTTCATCTGATTCCGACGTTCTCATGGTCTTCCTCCGGCGAAACCCTGATCTGCAGGTCTTGGATCGTCTACCCCCTAGACATTATTCTGATGGGGGTAGCCCGGCGTATCTCTCTCTTGGTTTGTGTTTGATTAGGTCATAGGATGATGTAAAACCATGTTGGTTCACAAGTTGGGGCACTATCCTACCTAGTTTCATCGGAACAGGGAGATTCCCCCTTATACAAGTCTAGAACCTTCGCTTCTAGGTTAGAGCGCATGCATGCGAGGGGGGACACATGCAAGCACCTATACCAACTTTGCACCACAGTCACACACATATGCTATTGACACATGCAAGTTTTCTCTTATTCCGATGTTCTCATGGTCTTCCTCCGGAGAAACCCTGATCTGCGGGCCTCAGATCGTCTACCCCCCTAGACATTCTTCTGATGGGGGTAGCTCGGCGTAGCTCTCTCTTGTACATGGAAAGCAAAGGTTGGAAAGAAAAGTTCACTAAAAACTTAAAATAAATATAATTGAAATAAAAAATGGAAAGAAAAATAGAAAAAAGGAACCTCGCCGTCAGACACGCGGCAAAGGTCCTTTGTCGTGTGTTTTCATGCGGTACACGTCAAAGGGCAGTCCTACCCCGTTATTGACCCACGCGGGCCCACGTGAGCACGCGAGCCGTATCCACTCGCGGCCACACACCCGCGCGCTCGACCCCGAACCCCTCACGTCGCCGCCAGCCCTGCCCTGCCCCTGCCGCCGCCGGCCCCTCCCCCGCCCCACCCAATCGTCGTCGGCCCTCCCCTGCCCCGTCCCTCCCCACCCAGCCCGACCTCGCCGCCTATCGCCCGCCCCCTCCTCCCTTCCCCCGTCCTCCCGCGGCCGCCGCCATGGCCACGTTTGCATAGGAGTTGGTGCGGCCTACTCGCGTGCCGCGGCGCTCTGACCTGCTCGGGAGGAGCTCCGGCCGGCTGCTCCCCTCCTCCACCGAGCGGCACAGCCGCTCCCCTCCTCCACCTCGTTGCCCCCATCTCCCACACCGAGCCGGCAGTGGAAAGGTAAGTTTTTTTCTTCTTATTCTTATTTGTTTTTCCTATATTACTATTATGTTTAGATTCAGTAGTAGTTCTAGTGTTGTAGATATGTTAGTTGTATTACATTAGGGTAGTACATTAGGGTAGTTCTAGTGTTGTAGTACATTAGGGTAGTATATGTTGTTTCATATATTCATGTGTATAGTAGTAATTTAGGAATTATATATATTCATGTGTATAGTAGTAATTTAGGAATTATATGTTGTTTCATATATTCTAGTGTTGTAGTACATTAGTAATTTTTCTTCGTGCAGGATATGTGTCGAGTCTGATGATAGGGCTGTCGACGGCGTAGGACATTTTGCGGGAGAGTCGCTGATCTTCTTCACCTCTCGATCACGCTTCGAGGGTAAAAATCTGTTCTCCTATCTTGTACCTAGGGTTATTTTCGTGTGTAGATCACCAAGTCTGTCGCGTTACCTAGGCGTCTCTTCCCGACCATAAGGGTTACGCAGATAAATATGCATTAGTGGTCTTGCATATTATGAACCGTAACTCTTACGGCATTTATCGGGACAATCGGCGGACGATTAGTTGGATATGTTTTCCTTGTTCTACTCTGGTCTGAGATAGGATTTCGACAGCGTCTCCCCGTTGTTATCCGGATGCACATCCCTCATGGTTTTTTGCCGAGACGTGTATCGGGAGAGCAGCGGGGACGTGATGCCGAAATTCTGTCTTGGATCGGGGTAGAGCAGGGAGAACATACTCAATCTACGGATCCGGCGGTTGATAGGAACCTCTTTACCTATTAGAGAGATAGGTGGATATATGTATGGAATAAAATATATGTTTTCTAAAATTAACCAAACTAATACCGGATTTATTTATATGGCATGATTAATTGAAAACATTATATATGTCATTTTCGGTACTGATTAGAGGATGGAGAATCGTGACTGGATGTATGATGGCTATGTCAGTAAGTGGGACTTTATCTCAGAATGACAAGAAAAGGCAGAGGACTTCGTGAACCGGGCATTTGCCGTCCCCAGCAGACCCAGAAGAATTTTCTGCCCCTGTGCAAGATGCAAGAACCTGAATACACATTCGAAGGATGATATGAGTACTCACCTGGTCAATTACGTGTTCACACCATCCTACAAGACTTGGACATTCCATGGTGAAAAGTTAGCGAAACGTGCTAGGAGGGAGTCACGACAGAGTCAGCAACAGAGTTAGCCAAGGGGATAATTTGATGCTGGTTTTGATAGGTGCATAGACAACTTTGTGAATGCTAATGCGCCTGAAAGCCCTCATGTAGAGACGGAGATATCTCAGGAGGCGGAGACAAGTGAGGAGCCGGAGGAAAACACGACAAATTACTACGAGATTTTGTTTTCCTCGCAGAGACCCCTTCATGCACATACAGATGTTACCCAACTGGATGCCATAGATCGCCTTTTGGACTTCAAGAGACACATGAACTTGACCAGAGAGGACTTTGATGATATGCTTGACGTCGTTGGCAGCATTCTGTCGAAAGGGCACCTCTTGCCGGAGAACTTCTACTATTCGACCAAACTCCTTCGTGACCTTAAGATGTCATATGAGCCGATACACGCTTGTTCCGAAGGGATGCATGCTATTCACAAAGGAGCATGCTAAGACAAATTATTGTATCCACTGCAAATCCTCTAGGTACTTTGAGGTCGATCCCAATGGTGATGGTCAGAAGAGGCAGACCGGGGTTGCCCAAAACATCCTCCGGTATCTTAAAATCATACCGAGGCTCCAGCAACTCTTCATGACCGAGGATACTGCCCAGCAGATGCAGTGGGAAGTAGAAGGGAACAGATACCTCGACAAGATGATACATCCGTCGGATGGTAGTGCATGGAAGAACTTTGTCAAGAAATATCCTGAGAAAGCCGGTGACAAGAGGAGCATAGCAGTTGCCATATCAATCGATGGGTTCAATCCATATGGCATGTTGGCTTCAGTATACAGTTGCTGGCCAGTGTTTGTTATTCCCCTGAACCTCCCCCCTGGCGTCTGCATGCGATCAGAGAACATGTTTGTCTCGATGATAATCCCAGGGCCGAAATATCTGGGTAAGAACATGAATGTGTATCTAGAACCGTTGGTGGATGACTTGCTTTGTGGATGGGAAGGTCGGGGGATCCGAACATTTGACGCTTCAAACAACGAGCACTTCGATATGTATGTCTGGTACCATACCTCCATGCATGACCTACCAGCACGTGTGTTTTTCTGCGGCTGGTGTACACATGGGAAGTGGCCTTGCCCAGTCTGCATGCAAGATTTGAGTTTCTTCTGGCTATCGAAGTGAGGCAAGTATTCCTGCTTTGATCAACATCGACAGTTTCTTGAGACGAATCATCTATACAGGAGTGACAAAAATAGGTTCAAGAAAGGCCGTGTTGTCCATGATCCAAAGCCACGTCTAAAGACCGGAAAGGAAATCAAGGCTGAGTTAGAAGCTCTCCAGCCAAACTCCGATGGGAATGGTTTCATGGGATATGGCGATACGCACTAATGGACCCACATTCCATGCTTATGGAAGCTCCCTTACTTTGAGGATCTTGAGCTCCCGCATAACATTGATGTAATGCACACCGAAAAGAATATCGGCGAGGCCCTTTGGAGCACCATAATGCAAACCGAGAAGACGAAAGATAACATCAAGGCTCAAATTGATCAAGAAGCATTGTGCGATAGGCCAAAGTTGAACATGCAGCCACTTGGAGCCAAAGGCAGAAAAAGGTAGTCTAAGCCAAAGGCTCCTTTCTGCCCAACAAAGCCCCAAAGAAGGGAGATCTTCTAGTGGACCGCGCAAAGTTTGTTTTTCCCTGATGGGTACGTGACCAACTAGATGAGGGGTGTGAACATGGAAACGTTGCAAGTACAAGTGCTCAAGAGTCATGACTACCACGTATGGCTTGACCGGATAATGCCGGTGATGATTCGAGGCTATGTCGATGAGGAGACTTGGCGAGTGCTGTCGAGGTTGAGCTTTTTATGCCGCCAGATTTGTGCTAGGGAGTTAGACCGTAAAGTGGTTGAGAAGCTACATGAACAGACACCCAAGTTGTTTTGCGATCTAGATATGCTCCTTCCGCCAGGGTTCTTCAATCCAATGCAACATATGATCTTGCATCTTGCGAAAGGGGGACCTGTGTGGGCCGTTGGCAGTTTCTGCCCGAGATAGAAACAAAGAAGCTTCGTAAGAAAACAGGCAATAAATGCAAGATCGAGGCATCCATAGCCGAGGCAGTCCTTAACGAGGAGGTTGCAAACTTCACCACAAAGCACTATGATGCCAACATTCCCATAAAGCACAACCCAGTGTTTCGTTACAATGCTGCCAACCCTGAAGATGTACCCAATCTTAGCATATTCATTGGGCTAGGTGGCAAATCAAGTGGCACAAAGAGGTTCGCAATGAAAAAAACTTGAGCGGGAGTTGATACACTCGTATGTCTTGAACACCATGGAAGAAGTGAAGCTGTACATCGAGTAAGTGCTCACCATTTAGTTTTCCGCAAAGATTCACTGCTATGTCCGTGTCTGATGACCCGCAAGTATAGGGGTGTATCGTAGTACTTTCAATAAATAAGAGTGTCGATCCCAACGAGGAACAGAAGGTGCTGAACAGTGGTATGGAGCAGGAAATCCCTGTGAATACTTAGCAAACAGATTTTTAGTGGTTTTCTAACAAGGCAACAAAACAAGGAGCATGTAACAGAAGTAACGAACAAATGTAGCAAGTGGCCCAATCCTTTCTTAGAAAAGGACAAGCCGGTGGAAATACTTATAACTTATAAGGACCAAACGTTATCGAGGACACATGGGAATTTTGTCAAGTGCTTTCGCTTCAAATAGCTGAGTACTCTTATCTGGTGTTTCTAAGTGTTGTGTGGGTGAACCTGTGCTAATATACCGCCCTTCCTAGGACTAATACATACTTGTGATTAAACCCCCCGCAAACATCCATAACTACAGGAAAGTAATTAAGATATAAATCTAACCACAACCTTAAATTCTGAGATCCTACGCTCCCTTGTGCAAAGGTGTCCTAACGGGGGTTCAGGTTTCTGTCACTCAGCAACCCCACAATTAGTAGCCAAATACACAATGCATTCCCCTAGGCCCATAAATGGTGAAGTATCATGTAGTCGACGTTCACATGACACCACTAGAAGAATAGCACCACAACTTAAATACTAAACCATTGAATAATAACTCATCACATATTCACTACTAACAACATGAATTCTCCCATGTCCTCACGAACTAAACGAACTACTCACAAGACATCATATGGATCATGATCAAAGATGATATGTGTCAACACCCGGATTTTTTATCACAGATGCATGTTATGCCATACATCACAATCCTAGGATTACCATTTTTGCGAGACATAACATATTGGATATCATAGTACATCATCCATTACAAACCATACATAAGGTCTTACACAAATAAGGATCTCATGATCTAGTCTCAATACAATTCAAGCAGCGGAATAACGTAATAATAACGATAGCGTAGGCAAGGCTCCATCTTCATGGTCACAAACAATGCTGACGATGGGAGATGATCCTAGTTGTCGTAACCTTCTTGTTGTCCATCTTCCTGATACTCCTCTTCATAGTCTGGCCACAGGAATAGCCAGGGACAAAGCCATGAGTACTCTTTAAGTACTCGCAAACTAATACTAACAAGTGAAGTGGTTTTGGAATAGGGAGTACTAAGCTCTAGGGTTATTTTGCAAAAATCCAGGTTTACCTTAACTAAGTTCAGAAGCACAAAAAACTAATTGAAAACTTTATAACACCTAAGTGGGATCTTGAATTTCATGTCACAACTCTGTTGTGGTCAAGTCAAAGTCATAATTCATTTCACATGTAATTTTTAAAACATCTGACGACGGAACAGTATGGCCACTCTAAATGTCCATAACCGCGGACGCGGCTATTCGAATAGTTTGATACTCTGCAGAGGTGGTACACTTTCACCACAACATCCGATACATCCGTCAGGAACAATCCTGAATTCACCATACTCAGTATGCGGATAATAAATCCTAACCTTTCAATTACAAGCCCTAGTATAGGCACCTCTCCTGTGAGTTTGGCCTCTCAACCATGACCAACTGTCATCTTGGGTACTACACAGGTGGACAATCTTCACAAGGTAGCCTCAGCTCAAACCTTGGCTGCAAGGGAACCCATACTAAGGTATATAAATTTCCAGTCAAGCCCTAACCAAATTTCGGGTATTGTGGTTGTACAGTAAAATTGGAATGGTATCGCATCCAGACAACCATCAGTTTTATAAAGGGCTAAGGCTTATGCCTTAACATTTTCGTCATAAAAAATCATCTGGTGTTCAAGAACACATGTCGAAACATTTCAGTAGAATGACTCATCATTCTAAGGTTTTCATAACCATTTTCTCCAAGTATTCCCATCTAAAGTTGATCAAGTTTTATGCTTAGCACCAGCATCTACAACTGGGGGATAAACACTAATGAAGGGTGGTAATCAAGTGTGACCTATTGATGACCCACAAGTATAGGGGATCACAACAGTCTTCACGGGTAGTATTACCCAATTTATTGATTCGACACAAGGGGAGCCAAAGAATACTTGCAAACTTAACAACTGAGTTGTCAGTTCAGATGCACCTGGAAATAGTTCTTGCTCACAGAAGTTTATCAGTAGCAACAGCAAAGCAACAGCAACAACAAAACAGTAGCAGTACTAATAGTAATGGTAATAGTAGGATTCGAGTGAGGTAGGCATAGGGATGGATGGACGGGCGTTGCATGGACGAGTCTAAACATGTAACTTCAAAGAAGTAGGGCATTGCAGATAAATAATAACAAGCATCCAAGTACTAAACAATCCTAGGCATGTGCTCCAAATATAGTCATACGTGCTCGCAATGAGAACTTGCACAACATCTTCTGTCCAGCCAGCCCATGGTAGCGGGGCCTCAAGGGAACTACTGGCAATTAAGGTGCTCCTTTTAATAGAGCACTGGAGCAAAGCATTAACACTCCGTGAACACATGTGATCCTCACACCACAGCCATCCCCTCCGGTTGTCCCAATTATTGTCACTTTGGGGCCTTTGGATCCGGACAATGATATGTGTACACAACTTGCAGATAAGATCATAAACAATACTATCATAATGATTCAATAATAGGTTCAGATCTGAGATCATGGCACTCGGGCCCTAGTGACAAGCATTAAGCACAACAAGTTGCAACAAAGTCAAATAGCACTAATAGAGATACTAGGCACTATGCCCTAACAGATCTTATTCGATTACATGATAGAACACATCCAATCCCTACCATCCCCAAGCCTACAGCGGGGGGTTACTCACTCATGGATGAGGGAAACATCGGTGGTTGATGGAGATGCGTTGGTGATGACGATGGCGATGATCCTCTCCAAATTCCTTGTCCCGACAGGGTGCCAGAACGGAGTTTCTAGATCCGAATCTTGGTTTCTGGTGGCGGCGGCGGAGCGGAACTCTTTCTGGAAAACTATCGAACCCCCCTGTTTTTAGGTCAGAAGGCAACTTATAGGCGTGGAGGGAGGCCAAGGAGCTTCCTGGGGTGGCCAAACCTCCCCCAGGCGCGGGGTTAGTGGGCCCGCGCCTGGGGTTGGTCTGGCCCCCCAGGCCTCCTCTCTGTCTCCCCTTCTGGCTCCGTGGATCTTATGGTGAGAAATAGTTTTTGGCATATTTTCCGGGATTTTTCCTGATAGTTCATTTTCTGCACAAAAACAAGACGCCAAGGTAATTCTGTTGAAAACAGCATTAGTCCATGTTAGCTGTATCCAAATCACATAAGTTTAGAGGAAAAACAATAACAAAGTGTTCGAGAAAGTAGATACGTTTTGGACGTATCAACTCCCCCAAGCTTAGCTTATTGCTTGTACTCAAGCAATTCAGTTGAAAACTGAGTGCGATAAAAGAACTTTCACGAACACTTTGCTTCATATGATGTAAATATTCTCAGCACAGGAGTAGATTCTTAGACAATTCATAATAAAGAGTATGCAACTAAGTATACTTAAAAGTTATTGCAAGCTATGACGAGAAACCAACTCAATAATAATAAGTAGCATGAAACATAAACATAAGCAACATTGCAATGCTCATAATAAGGTATGATAGAGTGGTATCTCGCTTGCCTTTGTTTGAAGAGCATAATATAAATGCCAAGGCACCTCTGAAGTTCACATGAAGACTAGAGATAAAGATATCAGGGATACAAGCATCAACGTCATGACATAATTAACCAAGTTTTGGAACAAACACAATAATGACAACTATGCTCTCAAGAAGGTTCTCATAGAATAAGTGGTGACTCAACAAAGTTGTGAAAATGGTTTTGTAAAGGTTTGAAAGGCTTCCAAAAGCTGAAAGGAAGGTACTCATTAGCTTTGAGCTCTCATTGCCCCTATCATAGGCATCTTCATGTGGTTAAGGTGAAAGTGAGGTCCACTCTGAATCATATGCTTGACAGACCATAGACTGGAAAACCCAAGTTCCTTGAGTACGAGGGCCGCTCCGCATGCTTCTCAACTTTGGTCACCTAAAAGTTCTTGTCATTGTAAATACATGCATATCATCGAGAACCGCCAACGGGTTACCCCTTGCATATGGTACATGAGCTTTCCCATAACCAAAATGACAAGGCAAGCAGACAATGAGCATCTCATCAATCTTTTTATTTAACATATGCATAGCTTTTTATTGAGGACGCTTCATAGATGCTCATTATAGTGATGCTGCAAGTTTCCACCATGATTAAGCATATCTTAGGCTAGCGGCCCAGGCGTTTCTCTAACATAATGTATAAACTCCATGAACTAACAATTTCCCCTTTTATTTCACATCGTCGACATCCGTAAACAAAAGAGCAAAGTATCAACTGGATAGAATTATCCAAGAAGTGTTGAAAGCGTTCCCCATGAAAACACGGTTCTGCTGACTCCCAGTATATAGTAAGCAAGCATATAACTTTCATGGGCTAGTCACAATGGTTCAGAATTAGTAAGCGCAAGGAATAAAGTGTGCCATCAAGTTTGTGAGAGCTTTACTAACTAACTTTCTAAAAACAGACAAACATTTTATTTTGGAAGAAAACAAGGCATATGGAATATGCACTGAAATAGAAAATGATGCTAATAGGTAGGTATGGTGGACACAGCTGACAATATTGGTTTTGGGGAGTTGGAAGCACAGGTAGAGCACATACTCAGTGCAAGTGAAGGCTAGCAGTAGAAAGGGAGCAACAAACGAGAGAGCAATAGCTCTCATAATCATGCTTGCAACAAACAGGGATAATTATGGCATGAAAGTGATACAAGAACTCTAAGGCAAAATAAATCATCGAGGCTTACTGACTATTGATTAGTCATGTGCATGCATAAGCATGTGCCAAGTCGATTCACATGAACAGTTAGAGGAGGATACCACAATATCATACCAAAGTATGAATAAAACAATGCATGTAAGGATGGCAATGGGCATGGTATGGACAGGGTAGAGAAATACCATACCCATACTTGTGTAGTCAATGGGTAGAAGACTTTACCCATACCTGTACCTGCGGGTATAAATATTTAACCATGCCCATACCCAATGGGTACCCATACCCGTTGGGTACCCAACAGGTAGATCCAATAGTAAACAAGTTATTGACAATTTTACATTAATCAATATCATATTTGACAAAAAAAGTATCGCTACTCTATAATAGGTAGACGAGTACATGACAATTATCAACGTTTAGATATCGCAATCACATACTTTCCCCTAGGCTACTCGGACGCATAGGTTAAAAAGCTATAGGTAAGTTTTACAAGTCAGTCTAAATGGGTAGTGTATGGGTATACCCATGGTACAACCCTATACCCGTGCCCATACTCGTGAATTAACGGGCAGGGTATGGGTATTACCCATGGGTATAAAAGTATGCCCATACCCTACCCATGCGGGTACGGTACCCGTGGGTAAAATTTCCATCCTTAAATGCAAGCAAACATTCATATGACATGCTACAAACTATTAGCAAGCTAGAGCTAATTATAGACAAGCAAGAACTACTAAGCATCCATAATGACATACACCTTACACAAACAGGCTAAGCATGCTCACAATGATGAGTATATGTACAAAAATGAAACAAATAGAGTTCGTTACCAGCCTCTTACCACTCCTCGAGTTGTCTTAATCTTCATTATTTCCCTTCACTTGTGTGACTTGAATAATTAACATGAAAACCAATATCCACTGAGGACGGCTGAACCTGCGAAGAACTCACAAAACCAAAGAAGAACAACAAATATTTTTGGTGTTTTCGATTTTTTTATAAGAAAACGAACAAAAGAAAAACCAAACAAAATCAAAGCAAAATCTTTTTGGATTTTTATTTTAAGGCAAACCAAAGCAAAGAAACAAAGAAACAAACCAAGAGAAACAACGAAAATATTTTTGGTATTTTTGTGTTTTTGAGAAAGAAGCAACAAGAACCAAAAGAAAGCGAAACAATGGATATACAAAAAACCGACCGAACGTGATATATATATATGAGTGTGATGTCGGTATACCTCACCCCAAGCTTAGGCGTTTGGCCTAAGTGGGGCTCAATCCCATGGTGCCCAAGTAGATGCACCTCCGTGGTATGTCGAGGAAAATCCCTTGTCCTGGTACGAGCTCAAGGCCTCCCCTGTATAATGTAAAGCGGGGTCATATGCGGGCGCTTCCTCCTGATAGTGCCCATGGAAGATGAGAGAGCGCAACTTGTCATCCATCTCCCCCTTCGTGCGTGACCAAGGTCCCTGAGAAATACTGAGCAAAGTGGTTTGGGGTAGAGGGATCTCTCTCTCTCTCTTCGCCGTCAGTAAACAACATTCTATAAACCAAATTCTCAAGAGTAGAGCTAGAGGTGACAAAGTGGTGCGCCTTCATGGTAGCAAGATCAAGCCTCAGAGGATCCAAAACTGTATCATGTGGATCAATAGCAATGCCCAAGGCAGCAGTGATACGAGTAGCAATAATTCCACCATAAATGGGTCCCCTAGCAGCTAAACGACGAGCAATGAGGGAACCAAGATTATACTTATCCTCACCATAGAGCGCAGCAGCTAAGAAGGCCAATTTATAGTTGGATATATTACTAGTGTTCTCCCTACCAAGAACATTGGTGGTAAGATAATAGGTGAAGTACCTGATGGCTGGAAGTTGAATGTTCTTTATCTTCCCTCGTTGAGCTCTGTGGTCATCATCTTTGGTTATTCCTCGGTATAGTTCCAACAAATCAGCGGGAAGATCTGTAATCTTCTTTGATGACCCATTTGTACCAAGTCCTAGGGCCTTGCAAAATTTCTTCAAAGACATAGAATGAGCCCTGGCATAAAGCCTGAAAGACACAGAAGGATTGAACAAACTATTGGTGAAGGAGAAACTCTCCACAATGTTTTAGTAAGTGAAGCATATTGTGCACTCTCATCCTGGATGAAACTTGTTAGACCATCCCTCTCAATCAAAGCCATGAAATCATTAAGAATCCCAGCAGCTCACAAGAAAGTTTGACGAGGAAAGGTGGAGGGGTGAGCATCCCCTTCATCTCCCTCGTCACCAAACCACAGAGTGATGAGATCCTCATTGTATGAGGGTCTGGAGCTGGTAGATGACCTTGGGAGCCTTTCCCTTCTAGGTGCATCACTCTCAAATATGTCACCAAAGGTGTGGTGGTCCATGACTTCCCTTTGCTGAAATTTTAAACAACCATCAAACAAAGTGATTTCTAGGTTGATAAATGATGAGCAACTACTATAGGAACTTGCTAGAGGACTACACATGCATCAAAACAAAGTTTCTAAACATAGAACAAGCATGAAAGCTCAAACAACCTGTCACCTATAGTCGAAAAATACTCGAGATACAATCTACCAATCACAAATCTAATTGGACAAGTGGAGGAGGCACATACCAAGGAGCAAACCCTGCAAAAATCAGCACTTGAGGTGGGCTGAACAAGGAGATCGAAAATCGCGAGCAAGAACAGCAAGAACTAGAGCTTGAGCAAGTTTTACGGTGTTTTTCGGGAGAGAGAAAGAAGGTGTATTTGAGGAGGCAGCCTGGAGGGGCCCAGGTGGGCCAGACCCCCCTAGGCGCCACCATTAGGTAGGCCGTGCCTACCATGGGTGTGGAGCCTAGGGTGCCCCCCTGGGTCATCTCAGGTGCCACTCCGCCCCTTTATTCGAGGAAAAAATTATTTTAAATTTTCTGGGATTTTTCCGGAAACTTTATTTTTGGCCAATTTTTAGGGTATGAAAATTGATTTTCTCGCAAAAATAGTTTTTTCAGAAGGAGCAAAAGCAAACCAAAATCCAAACTACAGGAGCTCTAAGAAACTCAAACAAGCAAACAACTAGCAAAACTAAAGCTAAAGCAAAGACTAGGAAGGAGAAAGGAAAAAGAAAGCAAGTATAACCACAGTAGAAACATTATTTTGTTCATAAAAATCCTTTTGTTAACAAGGTTGATCAAGTCTTGTTACCAAAACAATCTTATATGAAACAAAACTTTGCCTGCCACAAGGTGATTATGTTACCTCATACTTGATAGCAATGGTCCCAATCATAATAGTTTCAATATTTTCTTGTGGAATGGGACAATATATTTCTCCAACCTTGATGCCTTCAATATTTTCAATAGAATTCAGGCAATAACTTCTAACAACCTTCTTGGGGAAATAGACAGTGTGCTCTTTGTCATTAATATTGAATGTTACTTTTCCTTGATTACAATTGATGACAACACCTGCAGTATTGAGAAAAGGTCTCCCAAGAATAATAGACATTTTATCATCTTCAGGCATTTCAAGCACAACAAAATCAGTTAAGACCATGCAATTATGAGCAACTTGAACAGGAACATCCTCACATATACCAACAAGAACAATATTTGACTTATTAGCCATTTGCAAAGATATATGAGTTGGTATCAACTTTTCTAGCTGGATCCTCTTGTAGAGAGAAAAAGGCATAACACTAACTCCAGCTCCCAAATCACATAAAGCAGTTCTAACATAATTATTCTTAATAGAGCAAGGAATAGTTGGTATTTCTAGATCACCAAGTTTCTTTCGAACCTTACCATTGAAGGAGTAATTAGCAAGCAAAGTAGAAATCTCCTCATTAAGAATCTTCCTTTTATTAGAGACAATATCCTTCATATACTTTGAATAAGGAGGCAATTCAATAACATCAGTCAAAGGAATTTGCAGAAATAAAGGCTTCATCCACTCACAAAACTTGTATTAGTGTTCTGTAAGGGTTCCAACCTTTAAATAAGGTAGAATCCCCTGTGTTTACAATGCTAGTCCCTGGATCAATAGCTAGCATCCAAAGTTAAGATGTAATATCAAGAAACAAAGGTCATATATAACTTTATAACCAGGAATAACATAATTTTATTACATCTTACATAGCTCATTTGGCTATTACATTACATTGCAGCGGAATAACTATGAGTATGGGGTCCTTCGTCTTCAAAGTGCCACAGGCAGATGTTGGTTGTAGACTTTGTAATCCTAATAAATCAATCTTCACTAAAATCAATCAAACCTGCAACATTACAAGTTACAGCCACAAGGGTCAATACATTTGAATTGTATTGGCAAGTTTCACTACTATGTTGATTATAAGTGGATCCTATCATTACATGCATTTTTGGCTAAGTAGGGTTTTAGGCTCATTTGCAGAAAGCAATAATTTATCCTATCTTTTCAAAATGGTTTTGATCTTTTGTCAAACCTCTTTATCAAAAACCCTTGAACTCCTTGGTATCCCCAAGTATTCAAGTCCTTGTCAAAATCCTCTTGAGCTCCTTGGTACCCCCAAGTGCATCAAGTTTTATCAAAATCTCTTGAGCTCCTTGGTAACCCCAAGTGCATCAAGTTTTCATCAAAAACTCTTGAGCTCCTTGGTACCCCCAAGTGCATCAACCCTTTTGTTATCACTTAGAAAGTTTTCTTTTAGAAATTGGAATGTCGAGATTTCCCATAGCTTCAAACTTTAGTTGCTCAGTATTGTCCATAACCGGGGACACGGCTAAGTACTTAGATTTTATTATCTTCTGCAGAAGTAGTACACTTTACCCACATGTCACAATCCCATCTTGTTGCCACCAGTGGCCACTGGATTAGTGCTCACCAAGATGGAGTACTGGCAGATTGAGAGTGTGACGAAGTCTTTCCAGAGGGTCCTCCCATACACCATTGCTAGCTTGTCTTCAGTACCCATGTAGGATTCCAGGTCCCCATGTCCAGTAACTTGAAGACAATGCATGGGTCTTCCCAATGTAGTTGACTAAGCCAGAGCCATAAATAGCATGTGGTTGCACACGAAAGCCACAATTGGAGAAACATGTTCAATCTCTAACTTTCCTGGGTGGTTTTATTTGGAGCACAACACAAAGAGATTGCCATAGACATGGTTCCTTTTGTTGCCACCTTCTCCAAAACTCAAAGTATCCTTGTCCACCCAGGTGGTTCATTGAGTCCTTGTTTTATTATGTAAAAACACAAGTCCTTTTCTCAACTTCATAAAATCTCAACATGTAACTCTTTTCAAATAAGGCATGGCTAAGCATGTAACAACTACATTGTTTTCACTAAGGAATGTATAGGGAATCCTATTAGGATTTAGCATAGAAAAAGTATAGAAATTTTTTTCATGCATGTTCAAAATCCACTAAGTATAATGAAAATAGTAGGACTTTAGATGATAGTGTCACTTGCCTTTCTTTTGGTAGGGAATGGTGGTTCACTTCTTGATCTTGCTAGTCTCACACTTTTCTAATCTTCACTACAATCAATCAAGCAAACACAATATCAACAAGCATTCCAAACCAATAGTCAATCAAACAATTCACACACATAAAACAAGGGAAACTAAGTCATGCATGCAAGCATGCATAAGATAGTTTTATTTGCAAAGATGGTTTCCACTAGGCTCTAAATTTTGTAAAGTCCAAGGTGGTCATTTTCCAAGGTGGCAAAGTCATTTGCAAAAGGGTTTTGTCCATAAACCATTTTTAAATCCAACCATTATTTTATGTGGTGGAAAATATTTTTATCAAAGCAACAACTTTATGATGTTCACCAAATAAGTTGTTGTTTCTCAAAACTTGGTGTTTAGGGTCAGTAGGTTTGCTCCAAATCATTTTCTCAAAGTTTTTACTCCAAAAACATTTTCATAACAAAACCATTATTTTTATTTGGCTAGAAATGGGCTAAACCAATTAATCCATCCTAAACTTCACCAAATCCATTTTCAAAACCATGGGTTGGTTCCTAGGGTCAGTAAGTTCACAAAAAACCAATTTGCCAAGGTTTCAACCTCAAAAACATTTTTGAACAATTTTTCTAAACTAAACAAGCATACAAATGTTTCTGCAAAATCAGGCAAACTAACAGATACTATTTACTAAACAAATGGCATGATTGGCTAGGGTTTGTTCCACTGATTCCAACGATATAAAGTTTGTAAAAATTGGACGTGTGGATCAAAAGTTATAGGGTTTTCAAATCTGCAAACAATTCTGTTTTCAAATTTGTTTTTAAATCTAATACTGGCCACGCGTCGCTTTCTTATTGGACGGTACCGGTTCGCACAGATCGCGCAACATGGACCGCAGGATTTAAAGTGAATCGTGCGGCACAGGATCGATCTTACCCCTTCGATAAGTCAATCTATCGCGTGCCTCGGATCTGGATCGGACGGCTGCTAATGCCTTGCCAAGAACTGGCGGCGCGACGACGGTGGCGCGCGCGGCGGTGCTCTGGCTACGGCGTAACGGCGAGAACAGGAAGCGAGAGTAGTAGGGGAGATGCTCACCAGAATCACCGTGGAATGCTGGTGCTCAACGTGGTCGTCTCCGTCGAAGGGGCGCTCGGGGTAGTCCTGAATCGCTCGCCGGAGCTGTGCTTCACCTCGGGCGCGGTCAGATGTTGTCGGAGGCGAGCGTCTGGGGCGAAAGCGAGAGAAACAACGCGTCAGGAAGGTGCACGCGAGTTCAAGGTACACGAAAACACTCACCAGTGAGCAAGGGGCGCACGAGGTCGTCGGCTATGGCTCACCGGAGTTGGGTTTATCGTCGGTGACGCTCAGACATGGACAGAGTCGAGGTTGCAGGTCATGTGCGGGCAAGCTGGCGCTATTGGGAGATTCGCCTGGAGGTGGGGAGAAAGCTTGGGTGCGCCAGAGAGCAAGGGGGGGGACGTGGGCTGGCCGGAATTGCCGTGGTTGTTCGTCGGATACAGGGGGTTGTCGCAAGCAATGCGAGCAGCCTGAGGGTAGAGAGGGGGCGATGTCTGGGGGAAACGGAAGAGGGGAGGCAGGCGCTTTTACCTTGCGTGATGGCTGGGCGAATTAATGCGGCAATTAACGGGGATTGAAGGAGCTTTCAACGGCAGGAGCGGCGACGTGGTTTGGGGGAAGAACAGGTCGCAGCGGGTGAGGATGATGAACAGGAGGGGTGGGGTCGGCTGGTCAGTGAGAAAAGGAGTGAGGGGGAGGGTCCACCGGTCAGCTTCTGTGCGGGTCAGTAAGTTGGTGCCAAACATTTTCTTCGGGAGGGAGAGGAGCTGGGCTGGTTGGGCCTTGTGGGCTTGGCCGGTTGGGCTGGTCCTTTTTCTTATTTTTTTCCTATTCTAAAAGTTTTTCTTTTTCCAATTCTGTTTTCTGTTTTGAAATTCAAACAACAAATCAATTCACAAACATTCACCAAACAATTGGAATTTGGTTCTGTTTAACAACATAAGCCAATTCTCAAAATAAAATAATATTTTTATTTTAGGGTCCATTATTAATTAAATAAATAGACCATTGTTATTAAATCAAATTGATTTGATTTATTCAAAACTCCATTTTGAAAACAATAACAAAACCAAATCAGTAGGTTTTATTTGAGAATATAAAATACTTGGAAAACTTATTTGAAATAAATAAATAAGTTTTGATGGTTAATTAAAATAGTAAAACCTTTATTTATAAAACTTGGATATTAAATCCTTATTAATTTATTTTAAATAGAACTTTACTATTTTTATCAAAATAGAAATATTTTATTTCAAAGGCTTGGCCAAGTTTTAATCTGGCTTATAAAATAATCCTTATTTATAAATCTACCTTTTCTTTTGAAAACCAAATCTTTTATTAAAAGATCCAAAAATAGTAATTTTAAATATTTTCATTTTCCTTTATTAAATGTTTATCTTTTTAAATCCCTTTAGGATTTATTTGATCCAAATAGGTTTTGAAATTTCCCAATTGGATTCAAAAAGTTTCTTCTCACCCTGAAAATCAACAAAGTTTTATTTTATTCATTTATTTTTCACATTACAAGATTTGGAAAATCTTGGGATGTGATAGGCTACCACCCTTAAAATAAATCTCGTCCCGAGATTTGGGAAGGCTAGGGTTACAAGTAGGCTCAAAATAACTAGGGTACTACCACCCTTAAAAATTTTCAAACAAAAATTACAAGTTGGATTGCTTGAGATCTTGGGGAAACTTCTCTGGGTAAACTTCTGCTTAGTGTACATTGTTTCCATACTTGACTCATGGGCCAAGGTTGAGTTTCTCCATAGGCTTGTTCAACTTGTTCTTCATCTTTTCTGGACAGTTGCTGGCATAATGTCCTGGGTTCTTGCAATTGAAACAGTTGATATCTTTGAGTTCTTTACGTGTCTCTTGTGGACAAGTTGCTACATAGTGGCCTAGCTCTTTGCAGTTGTTGCACACCACTTGGCTAATCTCCTTATTCTTCTGGTTCTCTGGGCATTCACTGGAATAGTGTCCCATTTCCTTACATTTATGACATTGCACATGGCTTTTGTCCTTCTTTTGCTTTTTGGGTTTCTCCAAAGCTAGGAGTGCATCTAGTTCATGTTGTTCATATGTTATCTGGTAGGTAGGAATGTCTACATGTTTCTTGGACCTTTTATTGCTCTTTAGAAAATTCACATTCCTCTTATTTGATCCCTTGAATTGGGTTGTTTTGTTTGGAGGTATAAGTGGACCTTTTCCTTTGTCATCAACCTTCTTGGTAGACTTGGATACTTCTTGATGGTTTGAAATCATTTGTTGCACTCCACCTTGTTTCCTTTGTTCCACAATGGAATAGATGGGGCATTGGATAGGGACATGGTTGTTTCCTTCACATAGGTAGCAAGTAGCTTGAGAAGTGGGACATTGTCCAACAGGATGTTTCTCTTCACAGTTGGGGCATTGATCTCCATGCTCCTTGGAAGTATGATCCTTGTCTCCACAAATAATGCAAGCTGGGGATCCATCTAGAATAACATTTCTGTCATCCTTGTTGTCACTAACTCTTTTGGAATAGCTTTCTTCCATTTTGATCATTTGATCAGTCACCTTAAGCATCAGTTGGCCTTGAGTTTCCAAAAATCCTTGCAGGGTTGGATCTTCTCCACTAGAGTTGGCTATGAATTGAGTTGTCACTTGGTTCAACTGGTTCTGGGTTGCTATGAGCTCTTTCATGCTGTCCTCTTGGTTGGTGTTGGTATCATCCACCTTGATGTTGGAGTCTCTTGGAGTAGTCATCTGTTTGGGTTGGATGAGGGTTAGAATAGGCAAGATATTTCTAAGGAATCAATTCTAATCACACACATCACAATTCACTCTAGCAATGTGCAAGCATTCACAAACAGCTTTTCACTCAAACAACAAGTTCAAGCACATACTTAGGCAATAAAATATTTTTGTTACACCACATAAGTTGGTGGTTTTGACTTAACTAAAATATGGTGGTCCATCTATATGGTTCACTTGTGATCTTTCCTTCCTTCATGATTCTTCTTGTATGAGATCATGGTTTCCTTAGGAGAAATTTTTGGTCTCAAAAACTTTTAGTGAAATGATATCCTTCTTATTTTTGCATTCCCTTAGTCTCCATATCTTGAGCAAGAGTTCCTTGTCTCACTTGTAGTCCTTAGTGGTATCCAAGTTGGAAGTCCTTGGGGATTATGCTGAAGATGTTGAAGTCATTAGAGTTGAAGATGTTGAATTCATTAGAGTTGAAGATGTTGAAGTCATTAGAGTTGAAGATGTTGAAGTCATTAGAGTTGAAGATGTTGAAGTCATTAGAGTTGAAGATGTTGAAGTAGTCCCTGTACATGGTATAATCTTTGGCCATGGGGTAGGTTTTTCCACTAAGTTGAAGATAGATGAGATGTAGAATCAAAATAAAAGTGTTTGAGGAAAGAGTCTACAAGCTTGTTTTGTAAATAAGTTTTGTAACAAGAACAACTCCTATCTTCTAAGGGTTTTTGTCCAATCCTAGGTTTACAAATCCTACAGGCAACACAATGCTCTGATACCATCTGTAAGGGTCCCAACCTTTAAATAAGGTAGAGTCCCCTGTATTTACAATGCTAGTCCCTAGATCAATAGCTAGCATCCACAGTTAAGATGTCATATCAAGAAACAAAGGTCATATATAACTTTATAACCAGGAATAACATAATTTTATTACATCTTACATAGCTCATTTGGCTATTACATTACATTGCAGCGGAATAACTATGAGTATGGGGTCCTTCGTCTTCAAAGTGCCACAGGCAGATGTTGGTTGTAGACTTTGTAATCCTAATAAATCAATCTTCACTAAAATCAATCAAACCTGCAACATTACAAGTTACAGCCACAAGGGTCAATACGTTTGAATTGTATTGGCAAGTTTCACTACTATGTTGATTATAAGTGGATCCTATCATTACATGCATTTTTGGCTAAGTAGGGTTTTAGGCTCATTTGCAGAAAGCAATAATTTATCCTATCTTTTCAAAATGGTTTTGATCTTTTGTCAAACCTCTTTATCAAAAACCCTTGAACTCCTTGGTATCCCCAAGTGTTCAAGTCCTTGTCAAAATCCTCTTGAGCTCCTTGGTACCCCCAAGTGCATCAAGTTTTATCAAAATCTCTTGAGCTCCTTGGTAACCCCAAGTGCATCAAGTTTTCATCAAAAACTCTTGAGCTCCTTGGTACCCCCAAGTGCATCAACCCTTTTGTTATCACTTAGAAAGTTTTCTTTTAGAAATTGGAATGTCGAGATTTCCCATAGCTTCAAACTTTAGTTGCTCAGTATTGTCCATAACCGGGGACACGGCTAAGTACTTAGATTTTATTATCTTCTGCAGAAGTAGTACACTTTACCCACATGTCACAATCCCATCTTGTTGCCACCAGTGGCCACTGGATTAGTGCTCACCAAGATGGAGTACTGGCAGATTGAGAGTGTGACGAAGTCTTTCCAGAGGGTCCTCCCATACACCATTGCTAGCTTGTCTTCAGTACCCATGTAGGATTCCAGGTCCCCATGTCCAGTAACTTGAAGACAATGCATGGGTATTCCCAATGTAGTTGACTAAGCCAGAGCCATAAATAGCATGTGGTTGCACACGAAAGCCACAATTGGAGAAACATGTTCAATCTCTAACTTTCCTGGGTGGTTTTCTTTGGAGCACAACACAAAGAGATTGCCATAGACATGGTTACTTTTGTTGCCACCTTCTCCAAAACTCAAAGTATCCTTGTCCACCCAGGTGGTTCATTGAGTCCTTGTTTTATTATGTAAAAACACAAGTCCTTTTCTCAACTTCATAAAATCTCAACATGTAACTCTTTTCAAAATAATGCATGGCTAAGCATGCAACAACTACATTGTTTTCACTAAGGAATGTATAGGGAATCCTATTAGGATTTAGCATAGCATAAGTATAGAAATTTTTTTCATGCATGTTTTCAAAATCCACTAAGTATAATGAAAATAGTAGGACTTTAGATGATAGTGTAACTTGCCTTTCTTTTGGTAGGGAATGGTGGTTCACTTCTTGATCTTGCTAGTCTCACACTTTTCTAATCTTCACTACAATCAATCAAGCAAACACAATATCAACAAGCATTCCAAACCAATAGTCAATCAAACAATTCACACACATAAAACAAGGGAAACTAAGTCATGCATGCAAGCATGCATAAGATAGTTTTATTTGCAAAGATGGTTTCCACTAGGCTCTAAATTTTGTAAAGTCCAAGGTGGTCATTTTCCAAGGTGGCAAAGTCATTTGCAAAAGGGTTTTGTCCATAAACCATTTTTAAATCCAACCATTATTTTATGTGGTGGAAAATATTTTTATCGAAGCAACAACTTTATGATGTTCACCAAATAAGTTGTTGTTTCTCAAAACTTGGTGTTTAGGGTCAGTAGGTTTGCTCCAAATCATTTTCTCAAAGTTTTTACTCCAAAAACATTTTCATAACAAAACCATTATTTTTATTTGGCTAGAAATGGGCTAAACCAATTAATCCATCCTAAACTTCACCAAATCCATTTTCAAAACCATGGGTTGGTTCCTAGGGTCAGTAAGTTCACAACAAACCAATTTTCCAAGGTTTCAACCTCAAAAACATTTTTGAACAATTTTTCTAAACTAAACAAGCATACAAATGTTTCTGCAAAATCAGGCAAACTAATAGATACTATTTACTAAACAAATGTCATGGTTGGCTAGGGTTTGTTCCACTGATTCCAACGATATAAAGTTTGTAAAAATTGGACGTGTGGATCAAAAGTTATAGGGTTTTCAAATCTGCAAACAATTCTGTTTTCAAATTTGTTTTTAAATCTAATACTGGCCACGCGTCGCTTTCTTATTGGACGGTACCGGTTCGAACGGATCGCGCAACGTGGACCGCAGGATTTAAAGTGAATCGTGCGTCACAGGATCGATCTTACCCCTTCGATAAGTCAATCTATCACGTGCCTCGGATCTGGATCGGACGATTGCTAATGCCTTGCCAAGAACTGGCGGCGCGACGACGGTGGCGCGCGGCGGCGGTGCTCTGGCTACGGCGTAACGGCGAGAACAGGAAGCGAGAGGAGTAGGGGAGATGCTCACCAGAATCGCCGTGGAATGCTGGTGCTCAACGTGGTCGTCTCCGTCGAAGGGGCGCTCGGGGTAGTCCTGAATCGCTCGCCGGAGCTGTGCTTCACCTCGGGCGCGGTCAGATGTTGTCGGAGGCGAGCGTCTGTGGCGCAAGCAAGAGAAACAATGCGTCAGGAAGGTGCACGCGAGTTCAAGGTACACGAAAACACTCACCAGTGAGCAAGGGGCGCACGAGATCGTCGGCTATGGCTCACCGGAGTTGGGTTTATCATCGGTGACGCTCAGACATGGACAGAGTCGAGGTTGCAGGTCATGTGCGGGCAAGCTGGCGCTATGGGGAGGTTCGCCTGGAGGTGGGGAGAAAGCTTGGGTGCGCCAGAGAGCAAGGGGGACGTGGGCTGGCCGGAATTGCCGTGGTTGTTCGTCGGAGACAGGGGGTTGTCGCAAGCAATGCGAGCAGCCTGAGGGCAGAGAGGGGGCGATGTCTAGGGGAAACGGAAGAGGGGAGGCAGGCGCTTTTACCTTGCGTGATGGCTGGGCGAATTAATGCGGCAATTAACGGGGATTGAAGGAGCTTTCAACGGCAGGAGCGGCGACGTGGTTTGGGGGAAGAATAGGTCGCAGCGGGTGAGGACGATGAACAGGCGGGATGGGGTCGGCTGGTCAGTGAGAAAAGGAGTGAGGGAGAGGGTCCACCGGTCAGCTTCTGTGCGGGTCAGTAAGTTGGTGCCAAACGTTTTCTTCGGGAGGGAGAGGAGCTGGGCTGGTTGGGCCTTGTGGGCTTGGCCGGTTGGGCTGGTCCTTTTTCTTATTTTTTTCCTGTTCTAAAAGTTTTTCTTTTTCCAATTCTGTTTTCTGTTTTGAAATTCAAACAACAAATCAATTCACAAACATTCACCAAACAATTGGAATTTGGTTCTGTTTAACAACATAAGCCAATTCTCAAAATAAAATAATATTTTTATTTTAGGGTCCATTATTAATTAAATAAATAGACCATTGTTATTAAATCAAATTGATTTGATTTATTCAAAACTCCATTTTGAAAACAATAACAAAACCAAATCAGTAGGTTTTATTTGAGAATATAAAATACTTGGAAAACTTATTTGAAATAAATAAATAAGTTTTGATGGTTAATTAAAATAGTAAAACCTTTATTTATAAAACTTGGATATTAAATCCTTATTAATTTATTTTAAATAGAACTTTACTATTTTTATCAAAATAGAAATATTTTATTTCAAAGGCTTGGCCAAGTTTTAATCTGGCTTATAAAATAATCCTTATTTATAAATCTACCTTTTCTTTTGAAAACCAAATCTTTTATTAAAAGATCCAAAAATAGTAATTTTAAATATTTTCATTTTCCTTTAAATGTTTATCTTTTTAAATCCCTTTAGGATTTATTTGATCCAAATAGGTTTTGAAAGTTCCCAATTGGATTCAAAAAGTTTCTTCTCACCCTGAAAATCAACAAAGTTTTATTTTATTCATTTATTTTTCACATTACAAGATTTGGAAAATCTTGGGATGTGACATGTTCTTCCTCCTTTGACTTGTGTTTCTTACCTGGAAAAGGCATAGGTTTCTGCACCCAAGGTTCTCTCTCTTTACCATGTTTATTAGCAATAAAATCTTCCTTTGTGTACCTAGTGTTCTTAGTGTGTTTCTCAGGTTCTTCCTCAACTTCCTCCTTATCAGGAGACTCATCAATATTACCACTCTCAGTTTCAGCATCAGAGACATATATACTATTAGGATCTACAACAGGTTCAAGTGGTTCCTCAACTTTCTTATGTTTCTTTTTCTTCCTCTTACGAGGACTACCACTATCCTCACCTTGTTGGGAATCCTGCTCTATTCTTTTAGGGTGTCCTTCAGGATATAAAGGATCTCGAGTAGCTATACCACTCCTAGTTCTAATTCCATAAGCATGTTTATCTCCTGAAGCATTAACTAGCATATCCTTTTGTACTGGGTTTGAACCATTTGAAAGTGTTTACAAAGAATTTTAATATCATTAGAAGTTCTTTCCACAATATCTTTCAACTCATGTATAGCTCTAGAGTTTTCCAATAAATGGTTCTGAACTTGTTTATTAAAATTACCTTGTTTAACAATAAATGTGTCAAGTTCCTCTATGCATTGATCAGGAGGCTTACCATAAGGAATATCACCTCCATTAAATTGGAGAGAGTGTACCTCAATAGTAGATGAGTGGGGATTTGGCTTACATAATTCTTCTATAGGAGGTAGATTCTTCACATCTTCAGCTCTAATACCTTTATCCTTTAGACACTTTTTAGCTTCCTTCATCACTTCATCATTTAATGCAATAACTCCCCTCTTCTTTGTTGTTGGTGGTGGAACTGGTTCAGGAACAACTGGTTCACGAGTAATAGGCTCAGGTGTATTCATCTCAGTTGAAGTCCAATCATCATAATTCTTGCTTATCTTGTTCATTAATTCTTCAGCATCTGTAGGAGTCCTTTTCCTGAAAACACAATCAGCAAAGCTATCTAGGTAGGTTCGAGAATCATCAGTTAGTCCATTATAATAAATATCAAGAAGCTCATTCTGAGGTAATGGACATCCAGGATATGCATGAATCAAGGAACATAATCTTTTCCATGACTCAGGCAATTTCTCTTCTTCTCCCTGTTTAAAATCAAAAAGTCTCTGCAAAGCAGCATGTCTAGCACTGGGAGGAAAATATTTAAGGAAGAAAGAATCAATCAAGCAATCAGGGCTATCAATGGAACCAGGAGGTAATCTATTAAACCAAGCCCTATCTTCTCCCTTTAGTGAAAAAGGGAAGATCTTAGCAACAAAGTACTTGCGCATTTTAAAATCATTAGAGAACAAAGCACTCATAGTAGAAAGCTCATTCATATGAGCCACAACACTCTCATTTTCAGTACAACAAAAATGTTCTTTCTCAACAATATCTAAATAAGATAAATCAAGAGAGAAATCATAATCTTTATCTTTAATATCTATGGGAGAGGTGGCAAACTTAGGATCATAGGACTTCTTAGGCATAATAGTACGTCTAGCAAGGAGACTCTTAATAGCACTATTACCATGTGTGTTTTGGCACTCTTCAACAAATTTATCAGTGAGCTCTATGTAACCATCATTAATATCATAACTCTCACTAGACTCAGGTGAGCTAACAGGTGTAACAGTGTACAGTGTATTCACTAGGAGTTTTGGTATTTCCTAGACTAGCCATAGTAGCATCTAGAAAAGGACCTAATGAACCACTCGCATCAAGAATAGTAGAAGTAACATCATGAGTATCAAAAGCAGTTTCAAATTCAGAAGTAGTAGCAGTGTGTGTAGCATGAGCATGTGGTGGTGGTGTGACAAGCTTACTTATAATAGATGGTGAATCAACAACAACAAAGGTGTTTAGGACTGTACCTCTTCTTGTGGTGGATGGTAAAATATGGAACTTTCCATCGCGAGACTTCCCCATGATGAAAGGAGTAGCAACGGCGCCAGAAAATAGTCTTGATGACCCACAAGTATAGGGGATCGCAATAGTCTTCACGGGTAGTATTACCCAATTTATTGATTCGACACAAGGGGAGACAAAGAATAATTGCAAGCCTTAACAACTGAGTTGTCAGTTCAGCTGCACCTGGAAATAGTTCTTGCTCACAGAAGTTTATCAGTAGCAACATCAAAGCAACAGCAACAGCAAAACAGTAGCAGTAGTAACAGTAGGATTCGAGTGCGTTAGGCATAGGGATGGATGGACAGGCGTTGCATGGACGAGTCTAAACATGTAACTTCAAATAACTAGGGCATTGTAGATAAATAATAAAAACCATCCAAGTACTAAACAATCCTAGGTATGTGCTCCAAATATAGTCATACGTGCTCGCAATGAGAACTTGCAAAACATCTTCTGTCCAGCCAGCCCGTGGCAGCGGGGCCTCTAGGTAACTACTGGCAATTAAGGTGCTCCTTTTAATAGAGCACCGGAGCAAAGCATTAACACTCCATGAACACATGTGATCCTCACACCACAGACATCCCCTCCGGTTGTCTGAATTATTGTCACTTTGGGGACTTTGGATACGGACAATGATATGTGTACACAACTTGCAGATAAGATCATAAACAAAAACAATACTATCATAATGTTTCAATAATAAGTTCAGATCTGAGATCATGGCACTTGGGACCTAGTGACAATAATTAAGCACAACAAGTTGCAACAAAGTCAAATAGCACTAATAGAGATACTAGGCACTATGACCTCACAGATCTTATTCGATTACATGGTAGAACTCATCCAATCCATACCATCCCCAAGCCTACATCGGGGATTACTCACTCATGGATGAGGGAAACATCGGTGGTTGATGGAGATGCATTGGTGATGACAATGGCGATGATCCTCTCCAAATTCCCCGTCCCGCCAGGGTGCCAGAACGGAGTTTCTGGATTCGAATCTTGGTTTCTGGTGGCGGCGGCAGAGCGGAACTCTTTCTGGAAAACTATCGAACCCCCCTGTTTTTAGGTCAGAAGGCAACTTATAGGCGCGGAGGGAGGCCGAGGAGCTGCCTAGGGTGGCCAAACCTCCCCCAGGCGCGGGGTCAGTGGGCCCGCGCCTGGGGTGGGTCTGGCCCCCCAAGCCTCCTCTCTGTCTCCCCTTCTGGCTTCGTGGATCTTCTGGTGAGAAATAGTTTTTGGCATATTTTCCGGGATTTTTCCTGATAGTTCATTTTCTGCACAAACACAAGACACCAAGGTAATTCTGCTGAAACAGCGTCAGTCTATGTTAGTTGTATCCAAATCACACAAGTTTAGAGGAAAAACAATATCAAAGTGTTCGACAAAGTAGATACGTTTTGGACGTATCACCTATCTAAGTTCAATCTCATGCCTCAGGATGACATAACTTAGGCCAAGTTTTATGCTCTTTATGCTACCTTCAGATATCTTTCTAAAATCTACAAGTCACTAAGTAAACTCAAATAAACGCTTTGATAAAGAAATAAAATACTAAGCTTGTAAGTAAAACTAGGATTGGGTATCATCAAATGTATCTAACCAAGCATGCTTAATGCATTGCATAGGTTATCTAACTTTCATAGTTGCAAGTGTTAGCTTGCATAATTGCAAGTATAAGCTTGCCAAGTCAACTGGTAGTATTAGGCTTGCCTTGTGCAGAGCAGTGGTTGAAGTTCTCCTCGTCTTCTTCCTCGTAGTATCCTCCTTGCTCCTTGTATCCTTGGTCGGTACTAGGGTCTATAAATAAATATGAGGTACACAATCACCAAACAATACTTAACTATTTCTATTTATCACAAAAAGGTCCACGTTAGATGATCTAGCATCATTACTATTATCACAAAGATTAAAGCACTTGTCATATTTATTTTATTTTAGAAAAGTAATTTCTACTCATTGAAAAACTACTTAAGATTTAATATTCTCCAACTCAAACATGGGATCATGTTGACACATGTCATCACCACACATTTCAGTACATGGGAATGTGATTTAAAGTGGTGTCACAATTACTAAGGTTTAACCTTTTTTATTTTAATTAATTAAAGTGACTAGAAATACCTATGAGGCATTCTTTTATCACTTGATCATTATTTCTGCAAGTAAACCTATATATTTTTATATATTCTGAAAGGTATAGTAAATGTGATTTTTGAGAGTTGGAATCAACTCAAAAGCTTTCATGGTTGAATTTTGAAAAATGTTTGAATGCAGAAAACCTTCTACCTTGTATTTTTACCATGGGTGATCTACAATTCTAAATGGTTTGAATCCAACGGGCTCGGATTAAGCTTTCCAGTACCTTTCTAACAAAATTGGTTTCATGCATTTTGGTTTAGTGAATCGAGCTAGGTTGATTTTTGAATCTAGGTACAGAACTAAGTTTAGAACTAGATGAATAAACCTAAATTTGAATTTTTGGGTCGCGCGGGAGGTTTAACTGGGCCAGCCCACTACGCACAGCGCGAGCACGGGCTGAGTAAGTGGATGTCCCCACTCGTCAGTGAGACAGTGAGTGACAAAGCGGTACTGGGCAATTAGGGCTGCACGATCTAACTATAATCGAACGACTGAGGTTCATCGTCCACGTCGGGCAACACCAGCGAGACAGAACCCTAGCACGGCCAGTGGGGGTTGTGGGAGGCTCACCGGGGCTCCGGCGATGGTCGGCGATGGGGGCAAACGACGAAGTCGACGACGGCGATTCTCCTGGTACCGACAGCTCCTCCTGGGGCGGCTCCAATCGATGGCGCCTCTCCTCCTCTGCAGCGGCGAACTCCGGTGAAATTCTAGCCAACAGGTGCTCGCCTTGCTTCGGGAGTGAGTGGGTGTGATCAGTGAGAGGTGGGGGGTGAGATGGTGTGCTCAATTTGAACGACGGTGGCCTCCTTTTATAGTGCCTGAAGGTGACCGACGAGCACGGGTGGAGCTCATCGTGGTCGTCGGCACAACGTGCTAATGGCATGGGCAACGATAGGGGGCGGTGTGTTGCCTCCTGGCAAAGCTCAACGGCTTGATGGCGCGGCGTGGGGAGGTGAGGAACGGTCGGAACGTCACGACACTCTAGGCGGGTCCGACGACAAGTTTAATGGTGCACAATGTCTATGATCCCCGCGGCAGCGAACGAGGTTGTCTGGCGGGTTGCTGGGGTGCTGGCGATCATGCACGCAAGCGGCGAGGGTGGCACGCGGTCTGTGGACTCGTGTCGCTGATGGCGCACTGGCGCACTCTTAGCACGCATGCAGAGCAACTGGGCGCGACCTTGCCATGTGGTACAGTGGCTGGCAAGGCTCGAGCGTTGGACAGGGGGTGGCGGTGGACGGTGGTCGGTGCTCTAGACATGCTTGCTAGGCTTGGTGCTTCTCGTAGCTCGCTGTCGACTTGGGGGTGGAAAGTTAGGCTCGGCATGTTCACCATTGATGGACCTTGCATGCTCACAGTGGTACTAAAGATTGTTAAAGGGGTTAGATGATCTACTAAAAGCTTGCTGCAAACCAGAGAGGGAACAAGGTTGGCCAAAATCACTGCTACAAATAGTGTTTGATGTTTGTTTTTTTGCTGCTAACAAGGTGTTTGATGAAATGGCTGCAAGAAATTCAAATTTGAATTTTGGATTCAAACTTGGTGGGTTGGCTAGTTACATACTAGGGGGTCTCTGGTTAGTTGGGTTGGTCAAGGGGCACTGGTTTGGTTGGTTTTGAAAATGTGGGATCTTCACATATGTTAAAGATTCAATTTTGAATTGTGATTTGAATGGGGTTGCTAAATGTTTCTGTAAGTTTGAAAGGTGGGATTTGATTCACTTTTAATTGGTCTTGCAAGGGGTGAAAAGAATTGGAAAAGTTTCTGTTTGAAATCTTGGACTAGAAACACTCAAAGTGACCTAGTGAGCAAGATTGGCAAAAATGACCATTTGCTTTATTTGTTTTGTTTTTGATTTTATCTTGATTTGTTTTTGCCATTCCTTGCTATTTAGGTTAATCACACAAGTTCATTCATGCATTCATACAATCATCACATACACACATGCATTCATTTGGTTTTTATTTAATCAAAGTTTTTGTTAACCCTAATTTTAGTGATTAGAATTGATAATCATTGTTCAACATTTTTGGGATGTTACAATATGGTAATGGATAACAATCTGAACATAAACAATAATCCAATGGTTCCTCTCACAAGCATCAACTACAATAGTAATCAACACCGGGAAAGTTTCCCCTAAGAACTAAAGCAATATCCAACACAATTGTTATAGCGGGACGGAGTGGTGGTGATGGTGCTGGTGGAGATGATGGTGTGGATGATGATGATGATCCCGATGAACCCTAGCTTGATGACGGTGTTGATGGCGACGGTATCCCCTCTTCGGGAAGGTATTCCCCTGGCAGAAATCTGTCTGCCGGAATTCTCGGTGTTTTCTGCCCCTAGAGGCGGCGGAAATCTATTTGTGGTCTCTCCTCGAGCCTTAGGGTTTAAAAGGGAAGATATAGGCGAAGGGGCGGAGTCGGAGGCCGGGCAGGTGGGCCACACCTGCCCTAGGCGCGGGGTCAGGTGGGCCCGCGCCTAGGGGGTGTGGGCCCCCTGAGGTCCCACTTCGTCCCTCCTTCTGGCTTCCTCGTCTTCTGGTAAAATAATATGTTTCCATATTTTTCTTGTATTTTTATGATCTTTGCGAAATTGCACCGAAATGCCTTCTTTTCCATCAGAATCCAGACTCCGGCAGTCCATCCTCCAAGAATCATCCAACATGCATAAACAGATGAAAAGCCATAAGTAATACCTCATAATAAGACAAATGTCAATGAATAGAATTAAATTATGATATAGAATGGTGATGCAAATTGGGCGTATCAACTCCTCCAAGCTTAGAATTCTCTTGTCCCCAAGCAAACACTAAGCTCAGTAAACATGTCCACAGGTTTATGGAGTGAAGTATCGATAAACGAATACGAACAAGAAGCATCACACTTACCATTGCACAACTCATAGAAGAAAGCAACTCACCATTATATAACTTAGCTTGCAACCTAGTACAACAGTCACAATAGAGATGCATAAAGGTAAATCATAATTGGAATTGGCAAACTTGTTCTTGGTCAGAGAACACCTGGCAAACAGTTTCACAAAAGCTTTTTGTAGAAGTTTCAAAATAGGAACACTCTTTGCTCAAAAAGGTTTTTCACAAGTGAAGGCTTTCAAAGTAATACTCAATAGATAAGAGTTTTGTGCAAACAAGGAAGATAGAGAACATGATTGAATAAATCACCATATGAATGCTTGAAACACAACAACTCAAAAGCTTGCTGGAGATAGAGAGGAAGTAGGTTTACTGACTCAACTTGGAAGTGGGAGAAAGGTCCCTTCTTAGAGGGTAGCAGGGATTACAAGTCATAAAGAGCTTCCAAAATATTATGGTACTTACTAGATTTGAGCCCTCATTTCCCCTATCATAAGCATATTGAGATGATTAAGGTTAAAGTGAACAAAGATGGAGTATACGCTTGACGAAATATAAGTTAACAATCTCATGTCCCTTTAATATGAGGGTCACTCCTCATGCATACTCAACTTTGGACCTAGGTAAGTTATTTTCATTGTAAGTATTTGCATATCATTAAGAACCGCCAACGGGGTACCCCTTGCACATGGTACAGGAGCTTTCCCAACCAAAATGTCAAGGCAAGAAGACAATGAGCATCTCAGCGATCTTTTTATTTACTATGTGTAAAGATTTTTATTGAGGATGCTTCATAGATGACTCACTATGCTGATGCTGCAAGTTCCCACCATGATTAAGAATGGCTTAGGCTAGCGGCCTAGGCATTTCTCTAACACATGATACAAAATCCACGGACTTACAAGTTCCCTATTTATTTCACACCGTTGACATCCATAGACAAAAGATCACGATATCAACTGTGTACAGAATACAAGTGCAATGTTGAAAACGTTCCCCGTGACAGCACGGTTTTGCTAATTCCAACGTATAGATGCAAGCATATACAACTTCGATGTTCAGAATGGTTCAAGTCTATTAGGGTCAAGGAAATAAGGTGTGCCATCAAGTTCATGACAGATTTACTAACCAGTTTTCACAAAACAAAATACTTTTTAAATTCGAAAGGTAGATGAAGCTTGAGAATTTTCTTGGAATAGCAAAATCTACTAGGTAGATATGGTGGACACAAGTGGCAAAAGTTTTGGTTCAAAGGATTTTGGAAACATGAGAAGTATGCCTTCTCAAAACAGGTTTTTGGCTATCAAGGCTGGGTAGCAAGCAAGAGAGTTGAAAGAAACAAGCAAACATACAAGTAATAAATCCAAACATGCAATCTTCCTTGAAGACACAAAAGAATCTTAAATAAATAATACTAAGCTTATGAGCCAACAAGAAAGAAAACAAATGATACCAAATACATGTAAGCTCTTTCTTTCTTTCTTTTTCTTTCAAACTAAAGCCACTGACCAGAACTCAGTTTGTCAAAACCAATTTAGATCCACTTGATGATCCCAAAGTGGTGCCAATACTGATCAGCAAGATCCATCATATAATAGAGATTGCAAACTAAAATAAGAAGTGCAAAAAGTAAAAGATGAGACTTCTCATTAATATTTAATAAAGGCACTCACACCAAGGGATACATAGATAATCAACTAAAGGAGAGATCCTTCCACATGCAAACCAAACTATAAGGTAACCTCTCTACCACAAATATGAATCCACTAAAAAGGTAGAAGATAAAATATAATAGTGATGATACCGCGACACTCCCCCAAGCTTGGAACAAGCCAAGGGGATGCCAAACCTGATGACGAATTACTCCTTCGGTGGTGGTGGTGGTGTTCTCTTGATAAGCTCCTCAATAAGTTTCCTCAACTCCTCGAACTCAAAAGTAAGAGTACGGATTAGCTCCGAGTTTTGATCTATATGATTCATGATCATGTCAGTCCGAGAATGCCAGTTCTTGTTATTCTTTCCCCACTCTTCATCTCTAGCATGATCCTTCTCTGCATTGTTAGAACGAGGCATATCCCAAACCGAGGGCAAATTCCCTTTGGCCACATGTTTATATTGATATTCATGTATAAGTGTATGGAAGGATCTCTTGTTACGTGGAGGAGATGATCATGGAGAGAGAGTATGACGTCGAGATTTCCCTCATGTAGACATCCGTGTTGTCCTCTTAAGATTGGTAGGTCGTGCCACCAAAACAATACTTGCGACGGTAGCGCGGGTGTACGGTTGCTTGTCCTCCTCCATGTCACCTTCATACCCTACTGAAATCTCCTCCTCCTTGGGGACTTGAGGTTCTTCTTCTTTGGGCTTCTTGCCTTTGTCGTTGGTGGAGGCCATGGTGCTCTAAACTTGAGAAGATTTCCTGACAGAAACAGATCGAAACGAAAACACGACAAGAACACGATGCACGAACCTCGGGGGATTCGGGGGTTATATATTACGATGTTTCAATGCATAAGGAGGTTTTGACATGGAAACGAGGCGGAGACGAAGTTCGAGGAGGGAACACCCCCCTCAGGCGCGACCAGGCTGGGCCCGCGCCTGGGGTGGGTTTGTCCACCCCGGGCTTTGTTTCCTCTTTAGTTTCATCACGTAACTTCCCTTATGTATTAAAAAATCAAAAATACAAAAAGATTGGGGTTTCACGAACCTTGTGTTTTCACCACTTTTACCTATTCAAAGACGAACTCCGCATATTCCTTCTTTCTTTCTCCTGAGAATTTCCTTAATACAAAACTTTTGCACTAACTCAATGACAACATTAGTGTAAGCAAAAACAATAAACCTTTGGTAAACACTTCAACTGAAAACCTATCAAAACAAAAGCTTCTGTAAGAGGCAAATGCAAATGATGGCAGAAATCTGTCAAAACAGACCAGCAGGTAAATATTGATTTGTTCGAAGACCTTCTGTTGCTCAAATCAAAAAGTTCAGAACTAATGAAAGTTGGGTAACAACTTAGAGAACAAGCACATAAAAATTCAGCTCCATCCGAAGTACTGAGCATCCTCACGAATTTTTACAATGCAGCACAAAAACTGTCCCAGGATAGCCACTTTTCACAACTCCTCTACTTTACAAAAGTAGTTGAACTTGACACAAAAAACAAAACAAAAAGGATAAGGAGCGGTTATTCCAGAGGTAATAACTTCCAAGACTCGACATAACTCTTGGGTTATCTCCCAACAAGTACTTTTTCTTTAATGCCTTTAAGTTAGGCTTGAAACTTCCAAAGATGCTCACAAAGGAGATATATATCTGAAATGAAAGAGAGCATCAAGAAGCAAATAACCAACACACTTGAGTCTAACCCACTTCCTATGCATGGGATATCATGAGAAAACAAATTGTTTACACAAAAGGCCACAAGCATAGGAAGACAAAACAGATGCAACTTTAAAGCTTTCAACATAAAACAGGGAAACTGTCGTGGTATTGCCGACGAGTACGCCATAGAGGGGTCCTCACAGTGCGTGTTTAGAGACGTGGGGGAAGGCGGACGGTTGACGGGTACGAGGTAACATAGCTTACCCATGTTCAGATCCCATGATGGTGGCGGAATCCTACTCCTGCTATAAATCACTATAAGGGCAACACGCCGAGTTACAGGGATTGGTTCGCTGTGCGAGGTGACTAGAAAGTCTGAGTTATCGTGCCCTAAAGGCTCACATAGGCCCGACTTATATAGTCACCAGGTCCTAGGTTTACAGGGAAAATTCCTAGCCGGACAGGTTACAGAGTCCTATACTGACTATGACTAGTCTAGCTTGTCTTGTACTCCAAGGCTCCGGGTACATCGGTGACTCCAACTGTAGCCTTCCTTTATCCGACATGGGCCTCCCTTCTAGATTCATCTAACTAGGCCACCCAGCCGTCCATGGGCCATGCTACCAACTGTGGGCCACCCGGGTTATCCGGATAGGAGACATGCTATGAGGATACCCATATAGCATATCCCCAACAGTAGCCCCCGGAGAACTCCGAGATCTTGCGCCGTCTTGCCTCTTCACGTGGAATGCTCTGTCTAGATGGATGTCGGCAAATCGTCAAGCAATATCTTTTAGTCCTCCCAAAGAACCGTGCAAGGTTTTCTCCGTCTTCAACAGTAAGTCGGAGAAATGCTAAATCTTCCATCGTACTCTTCCGTAGCCGGACTGGATCCGTCCATGCCGGAATCTTCTGATGTGACGGCTCATCTGGCTATGTCAGCTAGGGCGACGTAGGCATAGGTCAGCGACGCCTCGTAACTCACACATGCAGAGAACGCAATCATGTCCTATTTTCCCGCGCGAGCGATACAAACCGTTGGCGGAGACGGTTGGAGACGTGGCGAAATTTCCGCGCACGTTCGCGAACGCATCGTCTACATGGCAACCGTCCGATTAAGCTGCACGAATCTTGATGCTGGAGATGATAAATAGTAACCGCAGTGGGATTTTTTACTTTTTACATCATTCTCTCCTCGCATCGTCTTCTTCCTCCAGCGTGTGCCTCCTCGAGCTCTCCGCGCGAACTTGCGAAAAACCCCAGCCCCAATCCGCACCAGTCACCTCCAAACTCACTCCATGGCTAGCAGCAGCACTTCCCCTTCCATGGCGGCGTCGAGCGAAGCCGCGGCAAAGCCGGCGAGCTCTATCGTCGTGCCCCTAGAGGGCTTGGTCATCCCCGCCTCGGCGGCGATTGAGTCCAACGGCGGTGACCATAACCCAGCGGCGCTAGAGACGTTGGAGGAGGAGCTCGATTCTCACAAGGGCGACTGGCGTGGCTCAGACATCATGGACCGTGATATCCAGGAGCTGATCGCCGAGGGCTACCTCCCTGCGACGGAGGGGCTCGCCTGGCGGGTGGCGCCGGCCGGCGAGGTGACACCTTCTCCCTAAGATGGAGAAAAGGTGTACCTCAAAGCCCAACTGGTACGTGGCGTCTCCCTGCCCATCTCCAACTTCTTCCGCTCTGTCTTGAACCACTATAGAGTCCAGCCCCAAAACCTTTCTCCCAACAGTATCTTAGCGCTTAGTAACTACGCGGTGCTCTGTGAGGGTTACTTAGGGATAAAGCCTAGGCTAGATCTCTTCATGTACTTCTTCACCGTCAAACGTGAAGCTGGAGCCAGTAAGGAAGAACTTAGGAATTGCGGCACCATAAGCTTAAAGATCCGTCCTGGCCGGCGGTTCCCAGACATCGTCAGTCATGAGTCCTGCAAAAATTGGCAGCGTACTTACTTCTACGGTCCAGATATCCCTCTGGCTAGCCGGCAAGTAACTTACCCGGACTTTGTTGATGGAGCCGCCGCTGAAGGCTCGTCATGGAGATCCCAGGCCTCCCTTCCCTCCGACCTTGATGCGTCCCGCGCCATAAGGCGGATAGAATGGTTCGTAGAGACAGGTTTGACCGGCTTGGACCTATCCATCTGCTGGTTCATCAGGCGAATCCAACCTCTGTAGCACCGCCTGACTGCGGTTCGTAGACGACAAGTGCCCAAAGGTAGTTATTTATTTTCCGTGTATGACATATACTCCAATTCTTCCGTCTTGCAAATGTCATCTCATCTAACACGGTGACTTCTCACTTAACAACTTAGCGATCTAGAGGAGGACATCCTGACTGCACAAATCTATGATCCAAAGATGAAGGAAGTCACGGTCATGTCCGACGACGACGCTCCATTGGCGCAAAAGTGGAAGAGCTCCACCTCTGACGCTGCCGACGGAGGAAAGAAGAAGAAGACGGAGGGTGGAGCCTCCAAGAAGACTACCGCCGCCCTGGAGACGGAGAAGAGAAAAGTTACCGGGATCCCCTTTACCAAAGCACCCCCACTTGTGTAAGTTTCTTTCTCTCTGACATTGTCTATTCATCTGTCTTGCTCCTGTACATATGCATTTTGCACGTTTTAGGAAGAAAGCCACGACCAGCCTGAAGAAGACCTCCAAATTGGGGGCTTCTAGAACCATCAAGGACATGCTGCATCATGACGCATCTCCCGCCATCGCCCCTGCCACTCCCTCCATCAAGCCCTCGTCTTCCCCGACAAGCTCACAAGCTAAGGAGGCATTTGTCCCTTCCGCCATGGAAGTGGACTCAGGTGCCTCTACCGAGGTTTCTGTCGTCGGCGAGCAGGCGACGCAGGAGAGTGCTTCCCACCAAATGGCTGAAGCTCCGGCTAAGGATGCCATCGGTGGCGGTAAGGCGGTGGTGGAAGCAGGTACTTCTGCCGTAGGCGGCACCCCCGCACCCAAGAAAGCCATAGCCTATCCAAAGATAGTCTATCCGGTACATACACCGGGTAGCACTGCTATGGTCCCTGGTGCGGCACCGACATCTTCGACGTGCGGTCTAGAGGAGCTCCTCCGACAAGCATAAATCTTTCAAGGAAACAGCGAGTCCTTTGGCAAGCTGCTGGCCGAGAGTTCTACAAACCTCAAGATCATTGCACTTGTAAGTTTTATTTACCTTTTGCTTTTCATATGAGTATCCCACTGTAGCCCCCGAGGATGTAGACGAAAAACCATAGGTCTTTGCATCTATATGCTCTAAGAGTGACTAAGCTAGAAAAACCTCTCACTGTAGCCCCCAAGCATATAGGTGGAATGAACAATTCCGACTAAATGCTTTAAGAGTAACATACGCAGTGTATATAAATTTCAATACTGTAGCCCCCAAGCCTCTAGTTGTAACTGAAATAGTTCCGACTAGATGCTTAAAGAAAAGCTAAGCATATATCCGAGTTAAAAACTTTATATTGTAGCCCCCAAGCTTCTAATCGAGAACTGAATTAGTTCTAACTAGATGCTTAAAGAAAAGATAAGAATATTGCTAAGTTAAAAACTCTCGTTGTAGCCCCCGAGCGTCTAGGTGGAAAATTTACGACTAGATGCTCCAAGCAGACCAAACAACGTTTAATTTATTTTTATTTTTTCCACATAACGAGAATGCTCGGAGGGGCATGGCCAACGACAAGTACCAGAAGATGCGCGAAGACTTGGAAGCTGAAAAGGGTAAAACTGCCTTCTTGAAGGAATAGATCACCAAGATCAAGCGTCTGTTTTAATTTTCGCATTCCGACTTGGTTTTGTTCCCATATTCTCCGAGTACTCACTGTGTACTTTGCTTTCTCTGACTTGCAGAAACCATTGCCAAGGCCAAGAATATTGTCGAGCAATCCAAGCACATTCAAGAGTTGGATAGCGAGAACAAAATTCTTAAGCATGAGAGGAAGGACATGCTAAAAATGCATGAGGAGTCAATGAAGGTCCTGCAGGACTCCGCCACCGAGGAAATCAATCGCTTGAAGGAGGAGATCTCTATCTTAAGAGATCAGAAGAAAGCTGCCGATGAGCAGAATCAACGCCATAGTGAGGCATATAAGCTCCTCCAACAAGAGAAATAATCCTTGGCGAACACCCTCTGGCAAGATGAGGCCAGCATCTTCAGTAAGTTTTCTCCGTCTTTGATTTCTGTAGTCTAGATACTCTGAATTTTTGAACTCATGTGCTCCTTGTCAGAATTTGCAGCTCCTATGGGTTTAACTCGATCGCCTCCTCCAGCCAAGGAATGCATGGTTCTAGCCGGCAACTTCATCAACACCGCCATCACGCAAGCTAAGGAGATCGCCAAGCCCCTCCAGATTAACATCAAGGCATCGGACTCCGTGGCGAAGTACTCGGAGATTTTGCGCCAAGCCCCCGAGCGTATCACAAGCTGGAAAGCTTCATGTGCACGGGCTGGCGCAAGGATGGCGCTGTCAATGGTGAAGGCGCACTACAAAGATGCCGACATCGACACGGTGACCTCTGGCATTCCCGACGTAGACGACGATGGCAAAGAGATTAACCATGAATCCATCTTGTCGTCGCTCGCGGGCTATGACACCAGAGTTACCGAGTTGGTCGACATCAACGTCTTCGTGCCGATGAACACCATCGATGGCGGCAACCAAAGCTCCTTCGAGTCTCTTCACACCGCCGACTTCGAGGGTGGCGCTCCTGTTGGTGATGACGCTGCTTCTAAGTCACCTGCGCCAAAGGAATGAAGAACAACTTTGTAATATTTGTTTCACCTTTGGTGCATATGCAGAAAAAACTTATTTATGTAACTTAAGGCGGAAAACAATGTTGTATGTCCTGCTACTCAAGAACCAGTTTCCAGCATGTATATATTGCTTAAGCAAGTGCTAGCTTATCCATTACTTTGGTTCTTATGCTTGACTTTTCATGAGTCGGAAGACTCGTTGTCGGAACCATGCGCTCAGGTGATGATACCCAATGGCACCGTCAATAACCTAAGCACAAAATCGCCGACAATAAGTGCCAAAATTCACTACTCGAGAATCGACATAAAAACGACAAAGAACGTGTAGACCAGAAAACTTAAGCTAACGCCCGTAGGTGGAATTTTCACAAGTGCAATCGCAAAACTTGTGCATAAAGGTTTTACATGATCCAAAAATGAACACGAAAGGAGGTAAAAGACTCAGAAATATGATTGAACCAGAGAGCTTTATTTCATTGATCATATAAGAGGTACACAATTAGATAAAAAATGCTAAGTGTAAAAAGGACGTAGCTGTGCTATGTTCCATGGCCGATCAAGCTCCGGGTAGTCATCATCCGGGTCACGTCGCTTACGCTTATGATCCTCGTTGGGTCTATCCTTCAGTTCACGATTGCCAACGAGGTAGTAAGACCCATTGAGTAGTGCCTTTCTTATGATGAACGGTCCTTCCCATGGCGGGGATAATTTGTGTGACTTCTTCTGCTTAAGTCGGAGCACCAAATCCCCCTCTTTAAACAAGCGATGCCGAACGCGGTGACTATGGTAGCTGCGTAGCTTCTGCTGGTAGATGGCGGATCTTTGGCATGCCAAAACACGTTCCTCATCGAGAAGGTCCACATCTAGGTATCTGGATTCTTCAGCGTCATCTTCGTTGTAGGTAGCAACTCTTGGTGCATCGTGAAGTATGTCGGAAGGCAGGATGGCTTCTGCTCCATATACCATGAAGTAAGGGGTGTATCTGGTGGATCTGTTGGGTGTAGTTCGTAAACTCCACATCACAGATGGCAATTCTTCCGCCCAGGCTCCAGCTGCTCTATGTAGCGGTGCCTCCAGATGTGGCTTGATTCCCTGCAGAATTAATCCATTGGCTCGCTCAACCTGACCGTTGGATTGTGGGTGTGCCATAGATGCAAGGTCAAGTCGGATGCCTTTCTCCCAACAATAAGCCTCCACTTCTCTGAGTGACAAGTTGCTGCCATTGTCGGTGATAATGCTATGTGGGAGACCAAATCTCACCACTAGATCCCGGACAAACCTAAGGGCAATTGCCCCATCAAGCTTTCTAATGGGTTTAGCTTCTATCCATTTAGTGAATTTATCAACTGCTACTCGAAGATGCGTAAACCCACATGGTGCCGTCTATAACGGTCCCACCATGTCTAGCCCCCAGACTGCAAATGGCCAAGTTATTGGTATTGTTCGCAATTCTTCGGCAGGAACATGTGGTTGTCGGGCATAATACTGGCATCCCATGCATGTCTCAACCAGCTTGTCGGCGTCCGCCTTCGCGGTCAGCCAGTAGAATTCTTGCCGGAAGGCTTTCGCAACCAACGATTGAGGAGCGGCGTGATGCCCGCAATCTTAGAGATGGATTTTGCGTAGGATTTCCATACCTTCTAGCTAGGAAACACACTTTAGGTATACACCAGTAGTGCTCCTTTTGTAGAGTTGTCAATTGATTATGGTATAACCCTTTGCTCGTCATACTATTTGTCGTCTTTCGACTTTGTCGTCGGGCAAAGTTCCGTGTTCGAGATATTCCATGAACGGTTTTGTCCAAGCCGGAGGGACCTTTGCCACCATGTTGACGAATGAGTTAGCTCGATCCGGGTTGTCGATGTCGGCTCCCTTCACGGATGGTGTGCGCAGATGCTCTAGGAAAACTCCTGGCGGAATTTTCTTGCGCCCTGATCCAAGCTTAGACAGTAGATTAGCCACCTCTGCTCCCTAGGTACATACTTGACTTCGTAGCCCAAGAAGCTCTTGGCTATCTCGTCCACTTCGTCTCGATATGCCGCCATCATAGGGTTCCGCGCATTCCAGGTGCCAGCCACCTGCTAGGCAACCAAGTCGAAATGTCCACAGCAAACTATGCGCTTGATGCCAATATCCTTGGCTACACGTAGTCAGTGAATGAGTGCTTCATACTCCGCCATGTTGTTTGTAGCCTCGAAGTGGATCTGCAGAACATAGTGCAGCTTGTCTCCTGTTGGTGAATGTAGCAATACACCAGCCCCCGAGCCGTTGAGCAGCTTTGATCCGTCAAAGTGCAACACCCAGTACTCTGGTTCCGGCAACGGAGAGCATCTGGCATCTCCGTCCAATCTGCAACAAAATCCGCCAAGGCTTGTGACTTGATAGCGTCGCATCTCTTGTAGGTGATCTCAAAGGCGGCAAGTTTAATGTCCCACTTCGCGACCCTTCCCGTAGCGTCGCTGTTGTTGATTATGTCGGACAGTGGGGTCTTGCTCACCACTGTGATTGGGTGCTCCTGAAAGTAATGCCTCAGCTTCTGAGAAGCAAGGAATACTCCATAAGCTATATTCTGGTAGTGCGGGTAACGCTGCTTGGACTCCGTCAAGACCTCGCTCACATAGAAACTGGTCGTTAAACTCCGTTCTCATAGCCTGGTTCCTTCCGCTCTACCACGACGACGATGCTGACTACCCGGTTGGTTGCTGCCATGTAGATTAACAGGGGCTCGCCAGGCTCGGGCGTTGCAAGGATGGGCGCTGAGGAAAGAATCTCCTTGAGCTGCTTCAATGCTGCGTCTACTTCGTCCGTCCACGTGAATTTGTCCGCCTTCTTCAGCAACTTGTACAGCGGCAGAGCCTTCTCTCCAAGTCGGCTGACGAACCGACTAACTGCTGCAACACAACCTGTTAGTCATTGAATGTCCTTTAGGCATGTCGGACGGTTCATATCAAAACGTGCCATAGGGGGTAGTGAACAAAGTGGCCAATTGGTCCGAATTCCTCATCTTGATCTAGTGGTATCCTGAGTATGCATCGAGAAAACAAAAAAGTTCCGAGCCAGCCGTCGAGTTAATGACTTGGTCAATGCGAGGCAAAGCAAACGGATCTTTGGGACATTCTTTGTTCAAGCCGGTGTAATCAACGCACATTATTAATTCATTGGTTCCCTTTTTGGGGACAAGTACAGGATTGGACACCCATTGGGTGTGAAGGACTTCTCGGATAAATCTAGCCTTAAGTAACCTAGTTATCTCTTTGCCAATGGTGCATCTCTTCTCATCTCCAAAGCGTCGTAGAGGTTATTTCACTGGTTTGGATTTTGGATCAATGTTTAAGCTGTGCTCGGCAAGTTCCCTAGGTACACCTTTCATGTCGACAAGTTGCTAGGCGAAGATGTCCCTATTCTCACGGAGGAACTCGACGAGCGCGCTTTCCTGTTTGGGATCCAGGTTCGTCCCAATGGCGGTGACGTTGGAGGCATCACCTACCACAAGTTCCACCGGCTTGGTCTCGATGACGGCCTTGAACGCATGAGCGGAGTCGGATATCTGCTTCTTCGACGCGGGCATCTCTGAGTCATCGACCTTGCTCTGGATCTCTTTGAATTCTTTACTGTAGAGGACAGCTTGCGCAACGGCTGCTTCATTGATCTCGCAGTCCCTTGCCTTGGTAAAGCTTCCGGATACGGTGATGACTCCGTTTGGTCCGCATATCTTGAGTTTGTTGTAGACGAAGCATGGCTTGGCCATGAACATGTGGAATATGTCACGGCCGAATATGACGTGGTACACGCTCTTTAAGGGTACCACCTCAAAGGCCATGCGCTCTTGGCGGTAATTATTAACATCGCCAAAGGCAACCTGAAGTGTAATGCACCCAAGGGACCGAGCCTCCCGACCAGGAACTACGTCGTGGAAGATGGTGTTGGTCCGCCTTAGGTTTGCCTCCGTCAAGTTCATCTTCTGCAGTGTATCTAGGTACATGATGTTGATGCTGCTTCCACTATCCACCATACACTTGGTGAACTCCACGCCGTCAATCAAGGGGTTGATGACCATGGTGTAGTGGTTCTCCGTAGGGATAAGGTCTGGGTGGCCCGTCCTGTCCCAAGTGATTGGAACCTCCAACCAGCGCAGGTACTGGGGAACTGGGGGGAGAGTAGCCATCAGGATCCTCAGGGAGGTCTTCTGTTGTCGGATGGTGGGGGTGCCAAGGCAAGTGTGGTAGACTGGTGCCTTCTTCACGAAGGGGTTCTTGCCCTTGTCGTCGCTTTTGGCGGCGTGCTTGGGGTCAACGTTCTCGTCCATGTCACTTGAATCCTTGGACTCCTCCTCCTTCTACCCCTTGCCCTTGCCTCGCGGTCTGTTCTTCCGACTTTGCTTGTAGCCGGACTCCGGGTCTTCCTTGAGGTTGTTGACGAACTTGCAGTGTCGATTGGTATGGGAGGCCTTGCCGTTGACGTCGAGGTGTACGAGGCAAGGCATATCGCGGTACTCCTCATAGGTTTGGGGAACGCGGAACGGCGCCGAGGTAGTTTCGCTTCCTCGTTGTTGCCCACGACCAGCTCCCCTTCCTCGGCCACGTTGTCCGCCATCACCTCGTCCTGCAAAAGTCATAGGGACAATGTCGGTAGATTGCTTTTCTTCTGGAGTGGTTTTCCGCTTTGTACTGTTGTTCCTCCGAGCTTGAGTTGGAATGGCCGTTGCCGGCCGAGAGCCGCGAGCATCGTCGTCGGCAGCTGCGAACTCACTAGCCAACTGAATCATCTGGTTCAAGTCAAGCTGGTGGTTGTCCTGCAAGCGCTTCAACTTATGTCGGAGCAACGTGCCCCTTTCCAACCCATTGATGAAGGCGGCCATGGCGGTCTGAGTGTGCACTCCTGTGCAGTAATTCTTCATGTCCAGCCAGCGAGAGAGGTAGGCGCGAGATGTCTCGTCTTTCTCTTGCACGCACCGCTGTAGATCGCCAACAGTGCAGGGACGCTTGTATGTACCCTCAAAGTTCTTGGTGAACGCTTCTTGCATGTCCATCCAATTGCAGATGGATTTATCCGGCAAGTCGTCGATCCATTGACGGGTCGTGCCCGCCAACATTAATGGGAGGTACTTGACGACGATGTTGGGGTTGCCTCCGGCAATCTCCACCGCGTTGTCGTAGTCCTGCAACCATGTGGCTGGCTTGGCAGTGCCGTCATAGGGCTTGATGGTCTTGTCAATCCGGAAACCTTTGGGGTAAGTTGCGGGCCGTATTGCAGGTCCAAAGCAACGTGGTCCCAGGTATGGTCCTTCCTGGGCCTCGTGGATCTTATCGATCCGCGAACGTGCATCGTATGGCTCCGGGTTCTTCTTCTTCTTGTCAATAGGGGATGGGCTGCATGAACGACGCGGTCCTCCTCCGCCATGGTGACTGATTGGTGGTGATGGAGGCGGAGTGGAGGTGGGTTAGCCTTCTTGCTGTTACCCTCCTATGACGCCTCGCGCCTATCATGGTTGCTTGTCGAACGCAGAGGGTCATGGCGTGACCTACTCTTGTGTCCTTGGTTGCGCTCTCCGTCATGATGGGTCTACTCCGCGTTTTCGCAGATGACGATGCCGCACTGCTTTGGCGGGGGAATATCCGTACGATGGTGAGCCTTGTGATCTTCGCGATGTCGGGGGATCGGGGCGGTGGCGATGGGCGACGAGGTCGGGCCTTTTCTCCGTGTTCGGAGGATATGGGGATATCATCCTTCCTATTGCGCGCATCCCTCCGTCTTTTTTATGATGAACCCGTCTGGGACCTGACATCAAGAGGAGATCAATCCCTTGGTGGCTTGCACTGGCTAGACTAGCAAAGCGCTAGGTCGGACTCAAGCTTCTGAGAGGTGGCCTTTTCCTGCTGCTTCACCGCCTTGGACACTAGGTCATAGACCTGTTCCACTGCCTCGGGCGATCTATCTTGCTCCAGAAGGGTAAGGAGTGTGTTGGGCATCACCTGCTTGCCTTCACTGTCAATATATGGCTTGGCCTGTGCCGGCTTCGAGGGAGCCCATCCTAGGTTTCGCCTTACACTACGATCGTTGATGACGTGAGCCGAAGCTTTCTTGGCCTTCTGCTGCTACAGCAGGGTCTTGTACTCGGCCTCCATTGCTCTAGCTTTCTCTATGGACTTCTGCGCGTTGACCAGATCTCGATATAACTTAGCGCCTTGCTCCGCGATGGCCTGCGCTTCCTCCAGCAGCTGCTGGCGCTTCTCGTCAAGCTGGGTCACGTTCCGGATATGAGCTACGGTCAGTGGCTCGACGAGGAGGTTGCCGTACATCACTCTATCAGCTGGAGTAACTTGGGCTGCTGCAGACATGGATGCCGGAGGTGGGAAGTTTGCGGTGTTGTTGTTGCTCGGGCCGGTGCCGAGTTCCTGCGGCTGCTTCGCTGGGTTAGGCGGAGGAGGCATGACCTTTGCGCGATCATCGTCAGCAGCAATAAGTGCCTCCTTCCCTTTTCTAGCGCCGTAGACGGAGCTCGTCCAGGTTGTCTTCATCCATAGCCGTCCCAATGGAGACGAACACCTCTCTAGACGTGACGGCATTGTTGGCTTGTTCGTCGCGCGTGTACTCCTCCATCTCCTGCATGGCAGAGTCTAGTTCCTCTGGACTAAAATCTATCTCCTTTGAATCTGCACTGAAATCAGCATAAAGCGCATCAATAACAGAGTCGGAGGGTGCCAGGACTTCCTCGATAACGGGCGGTGGGGGTGCAACAGCAGCGACGATGACTGGAGGTGGCGGCACAGCTGCGGCGATGGAGGCCGGAGGCGGTGGTGGCGGTGGATGAATCGGAGGGGCTCCGTCAATGAGCGCAAGCGCTGTCTGAGCTGCCGCTTCAGCCTCCGTGTAGTTGTTGACGGTGTTGACCATGCCTTCAAAGGTAAGGCGCCCTGAAGCCTGTTGTCGTCTTAGAGAATGTCGGAGAAGCATGCCAGGGTCCAGTCCTTCCACAAAGTGATACATAGCATCATCATTGGGAAAGTGGGCCAGATCAGCTTGTATACGGAGCCACCTGGCCAGGTAATCGCGGGGGTTTTCACCCTCTCTCTGAACGTAACGCGCCAGATCGAAGATGGTAACCACGCCGACGAGCTTGATCTCTGCTGTCCAGACGCACGGGCGAAGCCGGCGGATTTGCAGCGATCTTCCACCTTTATATCCTGCACAGGGGCGGTTTGGGTGGGCCTTGAATTTTTCTGATCTTTTTCGGAAAACTCCGAAGAGAGATCCGACATCGATCCTTCCACAAACGTATCTTGCCCGTAGGCGGTCCGTGCGGGCCTTGATTTTTTTCGATCTTTGCCGGCAAACTCCGAAGAGAGATCCGACATCGATCCTTCTGCGAACGTATGCTGCCCGTAGGCGGTTTGTGTGGGCCTTGATGCTCCTCCGACTCCCAGGGAACTAGCGCCCGAGTCGGTTTCGCCAATGAAGAGGTGGATGTCTCCGATAGTAACGATCGAACACCGCGTAGGGTTCGTCTTCGCCGGGATCCAGAACTCGTCGGGAGGGATGATCGGAACGTTGCCGGAGAAGAGAACACGGCCGATGGCTACGGTTTCGCCGATTCCTGCGAAGATCTTGGTCCTCGCCCGCTGAAGAGTCTGAAGTGCCTCTTGCCCCACGGTGGGCGCCAACTGTCGTGGTATTGCCGACGAGTACGCCATGGAGGGGTCCTCACATTGCGTGTTTAGAGACGTGGGGTAAGTCAGACGGTTGACGGGTATGAGGTAACACAGCTTACCCAGGTTCAGATCCCACGACGGTGGCGGAATCCTACTCCTGCTATAAATCACTATAAGGGCAACACGCCGAGTTATAAGGATTGGTTCGCTGTGCGAGGTGACTAGAAAGTCTAAGTTATCGTGCCCTAAAGGCTCCCATAGGCCCGACTTATATAGTCGCCAGGTCCTAGGTTTACAGGGAAAAGTCCTAGCCGGACAGGTTACAGAGTCCTATACTGACTATGACTAGTCTAGCTTGTCTTGTACTCCAAGGCTCCGGGTACATTGGTGACTCCAACCGTAGCCTTCCTTTATCCGACATGGGCCTCCCTTCTGGATCCATCTAACTGGGCCGCCCAGCAGGCCATGGGCCATGCTACCAACTGTGGGCCACCCGGTTTATCCGGATAGGAGACATGCTATGAGGATACCCATATAGCATATCCCCAACAGAAACTTAACATCATTGAGATGTATAAAACCATGTTTCCCTCTCTCATAATAACTTTCAGTAGAACTTTGAATAAAGTTGACAATATAACTATCACTGGAAACAACTTTATCATCAGAATAAGCATACTTACAGTCACCAAAAAGAGGTCCAAGGTCATAGACTGGATCAATAAAAGAAAGTTGTTCCTTCCTGAAATCTTTATTAGGAAAGCTATTTTCACAAGGAGCTTTAGCAAATTTGGAAAAGTTAAACTCATAAGAATCTCCATCAAACTTAATTAAAAATTTTTCCTTCTTACAATCAATAATAGCTCCACAAGTTTTCAAGAAAGGTCTACCAAAAATTATGGGACAAGTTTTGCTAGCTGCTGAATTAAGCACTAGAAAATCGGCAGGATACTTAATCTTACCACAGAGAACCTCCACATCTCTTACAATACCAATGGGGCAAATGGTCTCCTTATTAGTAAGGTGAATAACCACATGAATATCCTCAAGCTCACACGGGCCAATCTCATGCATAATTTCCCTGTAAAGCTCATAAGGAATAGCACTAGAACTAGCACCAATATCACATAAACCATAGTAGCAATGATCACCAATTTTAACAGAAAGCACATGAACACTAGCTTTTCTAGCCTTACCGGGGATGAGAAATAATATTATAAGTGTCTTCACAAAAGACAATGTGCCCATCCTCTATATTTCTAGTGACAGGGTTTTCACAATAGCTACCACAGGTTCATCACTCAAATGCTTACCAGGCTCCACAGTTTTCATTGTACCTTTGTTATTTGCACTAATAATGATAGAATACTCCTTTACCTTAGCTGGGAAAGGCATTTTCTCAACATGAGGTTCAGGCACAATATGATTAGTAGTACAAACTTGAGTACTTCTAACAGGAACATGACTAACAACATCTTTATACGGAGCATGGTACTTGTTCCACTTCTTCTTGGGGATTTCAATGTAAGAGGCAAAGGCCTTAAAACAGTTGGCAATACTTTGGGAATCAAGACCAAACTCATTTCTAATATCACGGAAGTCATTAGTTCCCATCAAAGATTTAATGCATTCATAATCATAGTTTATACCTGACTTTCTTCCTTTGTCATTCTCCCAAGCTTCAGTGTTCTCTTGAATACGGTTTAGAAGATCCCATTTAGCTTCTTCCTTCATATGTGTGAATGATCCAGCACAAGAAGCATCTAGTAAATCTTTATCATGAAGAGAAAGCCTAGCATAAAAGTTATTGAGAATAATATTGTTAGGGAGTTCATGAATAGGACATTTAAGCATTAGTAACTTCAATCTCCCCCAAGCTTGAGTTGTACTCTCTCCATCAAGAGGTCAAAAGTTATATATAAGATTTCTATCCTTATCAATCTCACTGGGAGGATAAAATTTAGAGTAAACGAGAGATGCCATCTCCTCCCATTCCATGGATTGTCCATTCTTCAGCAGCTTATACCATTCTTCAGCTCTCCCTTTCAAGGATATGGAGAGGAACTTCGTCTTCACCTGTTCAGTTGTGATACCTGCACACTTAAACAACCCACATAATTCATGGATAAAAAGCAAGTGATCACCGGGATGGACAGTTCCATCCCCAAAATAATAATTATCCATAACACGATTAAAAACACTTGTAGGTATCTTAAAAGGATCTATATCAACAGATGGTGGTTCATCTACTACCCTAGTAGTGGTAGTAGTTTTCCCAAACAGAAAACCAAGTGGGTTATCCATATTGGAAACAAAGTAACAAGCAGTAAGAAAAGCAATACTTACAGTAAAAGTTTCCTTTACCAGTTCCACTCTTCAATTGCGCTTCACTACCCGGCAACGGCGCCAGAAAATAGTCTTGATGACCCACAAGTATAGGGGGTGTATCGTAGTACTTTTGATAAATAGGAGTGTCAATCCCAATGAGGAGCAGAAGGTGCTAAATAGTGGTATGGAGCAGGAAATCCCTGTGAATACTTAGCAAACGGATTTTTAGTGGTTTTTTGACAAGGTATCAAAACAAGGAGCAAGTAATAGAAGTAACGAACAAACGGAGCAAGTGGCCCAATCATTTCTTAGCAAAGGACAAGCCAGTGGAAATACTTATAAGGACCAAACATTCTCGAGGACACATGGGAATTCTGTCAAGTGCTTTCGCTTCAAATAGCTGTGTACTCTTCTCTGGTGTTGTAAGTATTGTGTGGGTGAACCTATGGTAACATACCGCCCTTCCTAGGACTAATACATACTTGTGATTAAACCCCCTGCAAACATCCGTAACTACAGGAAAGTAATTAAGATATAAATCTAACCACAGCCTTAAACTCTGAGATCCTACGCTCCCTTGTGCAAAGGTGTCCTAACGAGGGTTCAGGTTTCTGTCACTCCGACAACCCCACAATTAGTAGCCAAATACACAATGCATTCCCCTATGCCCATAAATGATGATGTATCATGTAGTCGACGTTCACATGACACCACTAGAAGAATATCACCACAACTTAAATACTAAACCATTGAATAATAACTCATCACAGATTCACTACTAACAACATGACTTCTCACATGTCCTTAAAACTAAACGAACTACTCACAAGACATCATATGGATAAATATCAAAGATGATATGGTAATGGATAACAATCTGAACATAAGCAATAATCCAATGGTTCCACTCACAAGCATCAACTACAATAGTAATCAACACCGGGAAAGTTTCCCCTAAGAACTAAAGCAATATCCAACACAATTGTTATAGCGGGACATAGTGGTGGTGCTGGTGCTGGTGGAGATGATGGTGTGGATGATGATGATGATCCCGATGAAGCCTAGCTTGATGACAGTGTTGATGGCGATGGTCTCCCCTCTCCGGAAAGGAATTCCCCCGGCAGAAATCTGTCTGCCGGAGAGATCTTTCTCTCTCGGTGTTTTGCGCCCCCAGAGGCGGTGGAAATCTATCTGTGGTCGCTCCCCGAGCCTTAGGGTTTCTAAGGGAAGATATAGGCGATAGGGCGGAGTCGGAGGCCGGGCAGGTGGGCCACACCTGTCCTAGGCGCGGGGTCAGGTGGGCCCGCGCCTAGGGGGTGTGGGGCCCCTGAGGCCCCACTTCGTCCCTCCTTCTGGCTTCCTTCGTCTTCGGGTAAACTAATATGTTTCCATATTTTTCTGATCTTTGCGAAATTGCACCGAAACACCTTATTTTCCATCAGAATCCTGACTCTGGCAGTCCATCCTCCAAGGATCATCCAACATGCATAAACAGATGAAAATCCATAAGTAATACCTCATAATAAGACAAATATCAATGAATAGAGGTAAATTATGATATAGAATGGTGATGCAAATTGGGCGTATCAGTGCCTAACTCTCCTTTAAATTGGTATATACGATTCAAGAGTGCACATTGGAAGAATCCAAATAGGGAGCCTAACCCTCAAGAGGAGCAGGATCTTTTCGATAAGGCTGGTGGTTTCGGTTTCGTTAGCTGGTTCTGTGGTTTGGTACTATTCAAGCCAACTTCTTGTGCTACACTTCTTGTGATAAACTTCTTTTGCTAAACTTCTTGTTCTAACTTGTAGGCAAGAACTGGCAAAGAGATGCAACCCGAGCTAAGAAATATTGCCAGGGGATTTAACCATTAAGTCGACACGTTCAATGCTTATGACGTGAATGGGTATCGCTTCCATACCCATGAATACACAACTAGCTGGCCCAAACAGAAGACAACAAATAGCGGGGTCTTTTGTGAAGGCTCAGAGGGCCTCCAGTACTATGGAAGAGTCGAGGGTATATATGAGCTGAATTACGGTTTTGGCAAAGGGCTAAATCCCGTTGTATTCAAATGCCATTGGTTTGACCCACATAAGGTGAAACGGGATCCTGAAATTGGACTGGTCGAAGTTAAGAGAAGCTCCGTTTATGCGGGAGATGATGTTTACATTTTGGCTACTCAGGCCTTCCAAGTATTCTATCTTCCGTACCCCTGCCAAAACCCGACAAAACGTCTACATGACTGGGATGTTGTGATGATGGTACCGACACGCAATAGGCCGCCCTTTCCAAACAAGGATGATTACCGTCGCCCAGACCCCTCAAAAAAGGATGGCGAGTTTTATTAGGAAGAAGGGCTCCCCGGGCATTCACTATCGACTTGTCCGCCGATGGTGACATGGTCGTAGACGATGAGCAAGAAGAAGCTGAGGAGGAAGACACTACGCAAGATGAAGCTGAGGAGGTTCACAACCAACAAGATGTGAGTTTGCTCGAGGCATTCCATGCAGGCCTTAACATCAACGATCCACATGGACCACCTCTAGGTTTCGTGGATGATTATTGGTGGCCGGAAAATGATAGCGATGACGAAACCTCTCATCCAATTCATAATCCCGACCCAGGCTTCTAATCCATGTAGTAGTAATAATGTTTGTATTAGTGTTTTCTATGTAACCCGTCGGGCTATGTAATAAAATTTCTTTCCTTGTCTTTGTATTTGTAAGAACTCTATGCTATGTAATAAAATTTCTTTCCTTTTGTCTATGTATTTGTAAGAACTCTATGAAATAGATTAGATAGCCCTAAAGTCGAAAGGAAAGACATTACTTCACTATTCATATAGCATGGGCGACATTGTTATATGAATCATGGAATGGTTTCTTTCCTTTCTTATTTTGAGAAACACAAGGAAGGCTTCATCTCGTAGCCCCAAAGTCGAGAGAGGACAAGTATTTTAGAGATTCATATAGCATGGGGATGTGATGGTGGCAAGCCCAAGAAAGGATTCTCGATCCACGACAACGATTCCTTTCGACGAGTCGTTGCCATGGAGACCGAATCCTTTACTTGGATTGCCACGTCTCATACCCATGCTATATGGATCATGGAAGTATTTCTCATCTTTCGTATTTGCTGATACGAATAGATTAGATAGCGTGACTTAAATGAAATAGATTAGATAGCCCTAAAGTCGAAAGGAAAGACATTACTTCACTATTCGTATAGCATGGGCGACATTGTTATATGAATCATGGAATGGTTTCTTTCCTTTTGTCTTTGGAGAAACACAAGGAAGGCTTCATCTCATAGCCCCAAAGTCGAGAGAGGACAAGTATTTTCGAGATTCATATAGCATGGGGATGTGACGTTGGCAAGCCCAGGAAAGGATTCTCGATCCACGACAATGATTCCTTTCGAGGAGTCGTTGCCGTGGAGACCGAATCCTTTCCTTGGCTTGTCGCGTCTCATACCCATGCTATATGGATCATGGAAGTATTTCTCTTCTTTCGTCTTTGCTGATACGAATATAGTGTGTGTTTAAAACTTGAGTATTATTGTACATTTATGAATCTTGTGTCACTGATGTGTACTAATAAACTACTCTTTTCACTCTGTTTTGCAGGTGATTGAAAGATGCCGGGGGAAAGGGCGTTACAAAAAGCTGAAAAGCTTGGCTAAAATTGTGACTGGTGATTCGAAAGAGGCCAGGGTGAAACAGCCTGCTAATGCTAGTGCTCCACCGCGTACTTCACAGCGGCGGGGGCGTGGGAGGCGTGCAAGGACTCCTAGTCCCCCTCCGGTCTTCGAGGAGGACGAGAAGGAGCAGGAGAAGGCGGGGGAGGACGAGGAGGAGGAGCCAGTTCGCCGCCAGGAGGATGAGGGGACGCACTCGGATTCTGACAATGAGGAGGACGAGGAGGAGCAGGAGCAGCAGCAGCAGGAGGAGGATGAGGGGTTGGGGTCTTTACCCTATGAGCTTGACACGTCCTTGAGCTGGGCGCCTCCGGAGGATGAGACGACGTACCTTGAGGAGTAAGCGGCCGCCGACTCGAGCCTGGTGCCACGGGAGAAGGCTCCATATCAGCGTGGGGTTTCGAGACTCCCCGGCCTACCTTATCCCTATGCGGACAAGGTACTTGTGCCCACTGGGTCGAGGTACATGATTTGACCCTAAACAATACATTGGAATTTTCATCACATACTGATCTTGTCTTTTCATTGTGTAGTGCCTTTCTATATCAGGATGGAATCACTCCATATCGTGGCTACTCAAGCATGCTTGGAGCCCTAGTTACAAAGTATTTTCCTGTAATTGTCACTCTCCCAAATGGTTCGAAGGATGTGGCTTGGACTTGGAAGCATTACAACTATGCCGAAAATTTGGAAAAAATTTACACCAGCATCGCGGAGAAGATTCAGGTTTTGTTCTGGGTAAGTTTGTTTCGCTTGTCATAATTCAATCGCCTTGAGGATGAAATATACTTGCACTCGTGTCTTTGACCCCCCCCCCTTTTTCCTATGTGCATACTTCTAGAAGTATTTCGACATGGACAGGACGCGCAAAAGCGAGTGCTTGGCGATCGTTCACGAGCTTGCTAAGAGGAAGGTACAAGACATGCACTACGAGGCACGCGTGAACTGCGTCCGCAACTGGTTCGGCGATTGCAAGATTTGGATGAATAAGAGCCAAGCCCGGGAGATGCTCTTCGAGCCATGGCAGTACCTGCAAGTAGTTGATTTTTGTTTTATTGATTTCTTGACCTTATTCTATTTTCGATTGTACTAATACATGTGTCTTGTGGATGTAGAACCCTCCTCAGTTCATGGGTAATGACGAGTGGTGCTTCACGGTGATGGTAGCGTGGTGGACACACCCCCAGTACCTACAGAAACACGCCGATGCAAAGAAGCGGCAAGAGGAGATGGGGGGTGGGTCACACCGCCAAGGAAGCATCCCCCTCACCCTTCTCAGGCAAAAAGAGGTGATCAATTTATTTGTTCTTGCTTGTAATGTTATTCTTTACTTCGCCCTTTGGAGTCCCCCTTCACTTAACTTCGTGCGCTTTTGTGTAGAAAATAAAGTTAGGTGAAGAGCCGTCCGTGTTTGCCGTTTGGAAGAAGACACGCACGTTGGATGAGCCTAGGATCGGGATCCTATGGATGAACGAGGGAGCCAAGCTCCAGGGTGAGAAGTACCCTGAGAAGTACAAGGATGTGCATGGCGAAGATTCCAACCCTGAGACCGCCCCCTTCGACCCCGAGGTCGCCATGCTGGCGGGAGAAGGCCAGAAGAATGGTCGCCTATGGATCGGTCATGGGTCCGTCGACCCTCGGACCGTTCCATCTATGCGCCAGGTCCGGCGTGGTAGGACGAGCGACCAGCCCACCGCCTTTGGTTGTAGCTCTCGACCAGTTACGGGTATGTTCTTCCTCGGTCATCTATGTTTTACTACATGTTTTGCGTTGCAATGTTCATCACATCGTGGCGACACGACATAGGAGGAGATGGCCACTGATAGGGCACGCAGAGAGGCGGCCGAGCAGCGGCAACAACAGCTAGAGCAGCAGATGGCCCATCAGCAAGGGATGCTAGAGCAACAGGGGCAGATGATGCGGTGGATGACACAAAAAATTCTCATCAATTCTCAACCAGGGACTATTCCCACTCCTCCTTTCGCCTTCTCATGGGTAAGTGATCAAGTGTCTTATTGTCCAATGCTCGCAATTTTCAATATTGCCTTATTGTCTAATGCTCACAATTTCCCATGCTGCAGATGGACAATGCGATGCCGCCGCCTGGTGGGTCCGCGGGTGGATCGAACAACCAAGCGTCGCCGTCTTTCACCGTCAACAATCTGTCGGTCGTCCGGAGGCTGAATCAGAGTCCTCCAGGTTAGTTTTCTTATACTTGTCAAATTTAGCCATGCCATCGCACTTGTAGAAATTTTAGCCATGCTATGACACTTGTAGAAATTTTAGCCTTGCCATGATACTTGTAGAAATTTTAGCAATTCCATGACACTTGTATGAAATTTAGCCTTGCCATGATACTTATACAAAATTTAGGAATTCCATGACACTTGCATGAAATTTAGCCTTGCCATGATACTTATAGAAAATTTAGCAATTCCATGAAACTTGTATGAAATTTAGCCTTGCCATGATACTTATAGAAAATTTAGCAATTCCATGACACTTGTATGAAATTTATCCTTGCCATGATACTTATAGAAAATTTAGCAATTCCATGACACTTGTAGATAATTCTATGCCATTGTCAAAATTTTACTTGTCATATTGATGTAATTTGCCATGAGACTCGTCAAAATGCCATGTACTTGCCATTGCCATCAACTTGCCTAGAAACTTGATGTACTTGTCTTGAACTTGTAGCATCTCACGATGGATCATGAGCTTGTGGAGCACTCGGCGGTGATGGTCTTGTGGGTGAACTTGTAATATTTGTGTAGTTTAGGTCCTGTAACTTGTTGGTTATGCACTAGGTAGTATTTGACACTTGTGGCATGAGCTTGTGGCAAGAATAAACACTACCATTTGACACTTGTAATATTATGATCATACTTGTGATATTTTGGTGTTGGTGATGCATTTTGGTGTTGGTGGTGATTATATTGTTGTTGTTGATGATTATATTGTTGTTGTTGATGATTATGTTGTTGTTGTTGATCTGTATGATCATATATATATATTATTTGTTTTGAATTGCAGGAAATGAATGGAAACAGTTTTTTTTGAAAAATGAGGGCTCGTTTGCCGTGTGTATACACACGGCAAAGAGCCAAATGGTCACTTTGTCGTGTGTATATACACACGACAAAGGAGCCACGTGTAAGGAACCTATGTGCTGCTAGGCATTGTCACAGGGCATGTGCCGTGTATAATGCGCAGCAGACACACGACAAAGGTGGACCACACGGCAAAGACAGACCACACGGCAAACCAGTAGTCACACGGCAAAGACATACCACACGGCAAACCACTAGGCACACGACAAAGAAATAACACATGGCAAAAACCAATGCACACGACAAAGAAATGACACATGACAAACATAAGGCACACGACAAAGAAACCACACACGGCAAAGGGAGAAGGCACATGACAAAGAACATCCACGACAAAGATCTGTTGGCTCCGTCATACGGACGGAACCGTTAAGTACTTTACTTTGTCGTGTCTGAGCAGAAAACACACGGCAAAGGCGTGCCGTGTTCCGGGCGCAAATACACACGGCAAAGGGCCTTTGCCGTGGTGATAATTGTCGTTTGGCATTTGTCGTGTGTATACACATGGCAAAGCCTTTGCCGTATTCCGGGGTGCCTTTTCCATGTGGGAACACCCACACGGCGAAGAACCTCTCTCCCGTAGTGCACCACATAAAGTGTCTTACATGTAATGACATTAGTAGAGACGATTTTATCATAAGTATATATGGGTCATACACACTCATTGAGTGTATCACGTGTACACACATGACATACAACCCGAAATGTGCCTATACCTTTTGTTCAGGCCCACCACCCGGTCACTATGATGAGTGGTGTTGTCTGTCCGCTCGCCGTCTATGGCATGGTAAGCAAAGTGTTGATTGGTATATTCGAAAAAGTTGCATGTATTTTCCAAGTGCTAAAAAATCACTTGGCCAACGGTATTTTCCGTAAAAATGGTCCACTTGTGCTAATTTCCTAAATGTCTTATTTCACAAAGCCTTTGCTTGCATAGCTAGCTTTGTCGAGTGGCACTTGTCAAACATATTGTTGAGACCCCTCCCCCCTCCACACAATGCTCCCCTCTTGTGGCCTACCTCCGACTAATCCGCCACCACCGCCCAACCCCTCACGGTGGTCATTCACCCCGACCCCAATTATCCACTATGACAAAGGCATGACGAATCATGGCCTAATACAAATTTGTACAATAGGAGCTCCGTTGTAGTGATCCATGGCTACCACGCTACAACCTGATATGGATTTGTCCAATCGGACTCCACCGTCTCGCTGCCCGTAGCATCCGCATAGTGAGACCTGGAGACAGCTGATTTGGCCTCGGTGGCTCATAGGAGAGCATAAGACCTTGCCTAGTGCTTCATTATTTGTGTGATTTCTATATCCATTAATCCTCTTTTATCCCCTTTATTCTTGTGGATTGTGAACACCATGAAGCCCAGTTACCTTTTATTCGCCAAGGTCCAAATAAGAGGGACTACAACACAACAAATGGATGTAATTCGAGCTTTGGAGGTATCCTTTACCAAACGAAACATCTCAAATCTCAAGGAAAATGGTGAGAATAGATGGATGTGATATGGCATAGATGTAAAACAGTATGTGGAGTTGGTTTTCAAGATACATAATCATTTCGGCGTAATTGGTAGCTTGGGCCAGTTTTGGAGCTCCGGGGGCAGGCCCTTGGGGCATGGCCACAGAGAAATGACCCAAAGCCATTCTAGTTTATCTCGTACCCTAGGTCGTATGAGTGGTAAGTAGAGACACGGTAGATTGGCTACCTATAGTTTCCATTTCTAGCTAAGCACATACAAATGACGACTATTGTTTGGTTGCCACCAAACTTGCCATATGGTTACCCACAATGAGATGTGATCACCATATTCAAAAATGGTGAGGTTACTAGCCCAAGCATACACATTCATCAGTGCAGCATCGTAACTAACATACTTAACTAAAAATTCATAATTAAGAGCTAACATGGTACTTAAGTTAAACATCAGGGGCATCTATGCAACCTAGCTACTACTTTAGCCAGTGGTACACTCCCCTGACACATAAAATGGTGCATACCACCTCCCAGCAAACTCCAACTAGTACTTATAGACATCAACAAGTCATTAACGAAGACATGACAAGATCACATGCCATGGCGCGTATAGATGAGCACCCACTCTAAGCTTTTGTGGAACTTGAGCAGCTTCATATTGAAGCCATCGAGCATCATACTGAATACAAGAACGTCACCATTAGTCATTTCAGTCTTCATGGAAAAATGTTTTCACCCTCTCATGAAGAAGATGCGGCCTCCAAACCACTCTATTTGTATGGCATGCTCACAGAACTTGCTAGTTCTTACTACTACACTCACACTCACATGAAGAGTGATCTTGAGCTGCTTAGCCATGTCCTTCACAATCCTTGTGGGGATGGAGAGCGTTGTGAGGTCTCTCTGGTGGAGCTGCACATATAGAACCAACGAGGCACCAACTTTACACCTTGATGCTCCAAGCGTGCATGACGTCCCATGTTCACCCTCGCCTCCCGCGCCACCATATGCGCCTCCACCCCCAAAACTCCCATCCTCTACTCATGGTAGTTGTTGAAGGTGATGAAGTCCGTATGCTTGATGGCAACAACTCTGTGTACCAATTCATTGGGACTCCAAGTGTAGAGTGATGTAAAAAGCATATTTTCTCCATAAGGATGACTCGGGGGTTTATATCGAGCTCTCGGGGAATTGGCTTAGAGATTTATTATTTCTCTCCTCTTCAAGCAACCTATAAAGCAAAGTTTTGTCTTGTGTCCCCAACTCCACCGTGTGATTGTCAAGCAACAGGTTTCATATTAGTAATAAGATGTAAGGGTCCCAACCTTTTAAATAAGGTAGAGTCCCCTGTGTTTACAATGCTAGTCCCTGGATCAATAGCTAGCATCCACAGTTAAGATGTAATATCAAGAAACAAAGGTCATAATATAACTTTATAACCAGGAATAACATAATTTTATTACATCACACATAGCTCATTTGGCTATTACATTACATTGCAGCGGAATATCTATAACATGGGGTCCTTCATCTTCAAAGTGCCACATGCAAACATGTTGGTTGTAGACTTTGTAATCCTAATCAATCAATCTTCACTAAAATCAATCAAACCTGCAACATTACAAGTTACAGCCACAAGGGTCAATACATTTGAATTGTATTGGCAAGTTTCACTTCTAAGTATAATATAAGTGGATCCTATCAATTCATGCATATTTGGTTAAGTAGGGTTTAAGGCTCAACTGCAGAAAGCAATACTTTATCCTATCTTTTCAAAATGGTTTTGATCTTTTGTCAAATTTCTTTATCAAAATCCCTTGAACTCCTTGGTATCCCCAAGTATTCAAGTCCTTGTCAAAAATCTCTTGAGCTCCTTGGTAACCCCAAGTGCATCAAGTTTTATCAAAATCTCTTGAGCTCCTTGGTACCCCCAAGTGCATCAAGTTTTTATCCAAATCTCTTGAGCTCCTTGGTACCCCCAAGTGCATCAAGTCTTTTGTTATCACTTTAAAGTTTTTATTTTAGAAATTAGAATGTCGAGATTTCCCATAGCTTCAACCTTTAGTTGCTCAGTATTGTCCATAACCGGGGACACGGCTAAGTACTTAGATTTTTATTATCTTCTGCAGAAGTAGTACACTTTACCCACATGTCACAATCCCATCTTATTGCCACCAGTGGCCACTGGATTAGTACTCACCAAGATGGAGTACTGGCAGATTGAGAATGTGACGAAGTCTTTCCAGAGGGTCCTCCCATACACCATTGCTATCTTGTCTTCAGTACCCATGTAGGATTCCAGGTCCCCATTTTCAGTAACCTGAAGACAATGCATGGGTCTTCCCAATGTAGTTGACTAAGCCAGAGCCATAAATAGCATGTGGTTGCATACGAAAGCCACAATTGGAGAAACATGTTCAATCTCTAAGTTTCCTGTGTGGTTTTCTTTTGGAGCACAACACAAAGAGATTGCCATAGACATGGTTCCTTTTGTTGCCACCTTCTCCAAAACTCATAGTATCCTTGTCCACCCAGGTGGTTCATTGAGTCCTTGTTTTATTATATAAAAACACAAGTCCTTTTCTCAACTTCATAAAATCTCAACATGTAACTCTTTTCAAATTATAGCATGGCTAAGCATGTAACAACTACATGTTTTTCACTAAGGGATGTATAGGGTATCCTATTAGGATTTAGCATAGCATAAGTATAGAAATTCTTTTCATGCATGTTTCAAAATCCACTAAGTATAATGAAAGTAGTAGGACTTTAGATGATAGTGTCACTTGCCTTTCTTTTGGTAGGGAATGTTGGTTCACTCCTTGATCTTGCTAGTCTCACACTTTTCTAACTTCACTACAATCAATCAAGCAAACACAATATCAACTAGCATTCCAAACCAATAATCAATCAAACAATTCACACACATAAAACAATGGGATCTAAGTCATGCATGCAGGCATGCAAGAGGTAGTTTTATTTGCAAAGATGGTTTCTACTTGGCTCTAAGCTTTGTAAGGTTCAAGGTGGTCATTTTCCAAAGTGGCAAAGTCATTTGCAAAAGAGTTTTGTCTAAAACCATCTTAAATCCAATCATCATTTTATGTGGAGGAAAATATTTTTATTAAAGCAACAACTTTATGTTGTTCACCAAATAAGTTGTTGTTTTCTCAAAACTTGGTGTTTGGGGTCAGTTGGTTTTATCTAAATCATTTTCCCAAGGTTTTACTCCAAAACCATTTTCATAACAAAATCAATATTTTTATTTGGCTAGAAATGGCTAAATCAAGTTTTTATTCCTAAACTTCACCAAATCCATTTTCAAAACCATGGGTTGGTTCCTAGGGTCAGTAGTTTCACAACAAACCAATTTGCAAAGATTTTAACCCTAAAAAAATTTTGGAATAATTTTTCTAATCTAAACAAGCATACAAATGTTTCTGCAAAAACAAACATTTTACCAGAGGCTTTTTAATAAACAAAATCCATGGTTGTCTAGGGCTTGTTCTACTGATTCCAATGATATAAAGTTTGAAATTTTTGGACGTGTGGATCAAAAGTTACAAGGGTTTCAATTTGCAACACAAATCTGTTTTCAAATTCTATTTTAAACAGAAACTGGCCACGCGTCGCGTTTTGATTGGATGGTACTAGTTCGAGTGGATCGTGCTCTGCGGTTCGTTGGATCTAAGAAGATCGCACGGCTCAGGCTAGCTCATACCGCTTCGCTCAGTTCTAATCTTATCCATGCGATATCGATCTAACGACTACTATCTAATTGCCACTAACTGGCGGCGCTCGACGGCTGCGCGCGGCGGCGACGGTCAGGCGACGGGGGAAACTGGCGATGCAGGAAGCTAGAAGGGAGGGGAGTATGCTCACCGTGATCGCAGAAGCCTGGGGAAGCTCAACGTGGAGTCGTCTTGGCAAGGGGCGCACGAGGACAGGAGGAATCGCTCACCGGAGTTAGGTCTGGCGACGGTTGCACGCGGTCGTGGTCAAGGACGGTGCTACGGGTCACGAGAGGGCAAACAAAGAGCATGGTTAGATGTGCATGGTCGAGGCAATGACGCGTGCGTGAACGAGAAGGCGCGGGGTGGTCTGTTCTTACCAGGGAATTTCGCCGGAGAAGAAGGCAGACACGGCGGCCCTCAGTCGGAGTGGTTGCCGACGTTCTGGGGCGCCCGTGGTTAAATGGGAGGTACAGGGAGAAGCGTCTGTGAGTGGGGAGTGTGCTCGTGTGCTCGGGGAGGCCAGTGGTGACGTGGGGTTGCCGGAATCCTCGTCGGAGCGTTGTCGGACAGTGGCGGTGTTTGAGCGAAATTCGACAGCCTGGGGGCGTGTTAGAGTGAGGCGACTGGGGGAAACCGAAGAGGAGATGCTGGCGCTTAAGAAGGCGAGATTGTTGAGCGGAATCACTGCAGCAATTAAGTGAATTTACTCGGGGTTTGATTGACAGAAAACGACAGCGAGGTTTGGGGAGAAGAGGTCGCGGCGGGTGAGGAAGAAGGCTCGGGAGTGGGGCCGTTTCATCAGTGGAGTGAGAGAGGGACTTGGGGTCCACCAGTCAGTCGCTCTGTGGGTCAGTGAGCGAGTGCGAAACGTTTTCTGTGGGAGTGAGGAACTGGGCTGTTTGCTGGGCTCCTGGGCTTGGCCAGTTGGGCTGAGTCCAGATTCTATTTTTTTTCTTCCTGATTGTTTTATCTTTTTCCAATTCTATTTCCTGTTTTGAAAATCAAACAACAAATCAACATTCAAATCAATTCAAACATTCATCACACTTTTCATTTGAATTTGGTTCTGTTTAACAACATAAGCCAATTCTCAAAATAAAATAATATTTTTATTTTAGGGTCCATTATTGATTAAATAAATAGACCTTGTTTAATAAATCAAAATAGAATTTGTTTTATTTAAAACTCCATTTGAAAACTAATTATTTCCAAAACCAAAATAGTAGGTTTTATTTGAGAATATAAGATATTTGGAAAACTTGTTTAAAACAAATAAATAAGTTTTTGATGTTTTACTTAAAATAGTAAAACCTTTTATTTCTAATAAACTTGGATATTAAATCCTTATTATTTTATTTGAGTAAACCTTTACTATTTTTATCAAGTAGAAATATTTTATTTTAAAGGCTTAGCCAAGTTTTAATTTGGCTCTTTAAAATAATACTTATTTTATTTCTATCCTTTTCTTTTGAAAACAAATCTTTTTATTAAAAGATTCAAATAGTAATTCCAAATATTTTTATTTTCCTTTATTAAATGTTTTATCTTTTTAAATCCCTTTAGGATTTATTTGATCCAAATTGGTTTGAAGGTTTCCAATTGGATTCAAAAAGTTTCTTCTCACCCTGAAAATCAACAAAGTTTTATTTTATTCATTTATTTTTCACATTACAAGATTTGGAAAATCTTGGGATGTGACATAAGAAATAACAATAATAAATAAAATAAAATAACACAAGTAAAAAATAGGCAAACAAAGTAAATACAATAAAGGATAGTTGTTTTGGGGTTTTGGTTGTGCGTGCAAGTGAAGAAAGTATTTTTGTATTTTCGAAATAATAAATAACAGAAAATGTAAAGTGTGATAGTGGTGTTGGAAAGGTATTTCTTATGTTTTAAGATGGACCTAGATTCATGGGTTCGCTTGTCTACTCTATTTTTGGGTAGGAATGGACATAAACAATTCATTAAAGACATACTATAGGTGAAACTTCTACATGTGTTTGATACGCATTCATATGGGCATCACTTCCTAACATAGAGATGATGCAACACATCTCTCTTATACTTCTCAATAAAGGGAAAACTCCAAGCAATCTTGAATTAAGAATCAAAAGAGTATGGCCTTAGGTATTTTGACATGATGTTTGAATTACAAATATGCAATCTTGACCAAAAAAGATTAACTAACTGTCACAAGATAATTATAGCACATGCATGGATTGACTTAATCCCTAGTGAGGCAGCAAAATAAAGGTAAATACCATAATAGATCTCGAATTTTTTGTTACTATTCAATCACTACCACCATGCTACTCCATATAATGCACACTTCTCCCCACACATGCTCTCGCATACAAGTTGGATTAGAACAAGTACTTAAGAACATGGTACATGATATGCATCTATCAATACATCTTACACATAATAGGTTCCAATCTCATATATCAAATCACATAATAAAGATCCACCACATAGAAATTATAAATATGACCATAATCATGTTGGGAAGCTCATATGGTACTAGATCTATGAAGAACAATAGAGAGAGAGATCAATCTACTATACAAACCCATAGTCCAGAGGTGTAATACTTCCTCTTCATCATGGTGATGATGGTGGAGACATTAGAGAAGGTAGAGATCCCTTTGGCGGCGGCTCCAGCGGAGTTCCCCCCTCCAACCATCGCTGGTTCTGGCTCTATTTCAGTGTTTCTGTGGCATCTCCCTCTAGGAACTCCAAAGGGTCCCTATTTATAGTGGGTTTTAGGTCATACGAAGGCGGTGGGCGAAAGATCGAAGCAAATCGATGGTCGGGGAGGAAACAAGCCTAGGTGGCGCGCCCACCCTTACTAGGCACGCAGTGATATTTTGGGCCTCCTGGCTCATCTAGTTAGGTCCAAGCGATCCTACAGGTGCTTATCTTGATTAAATATTGACATCCCAAAAGCCTAGCTCCATTTGACTCTGTTTAGGTCCCTAAAAGGAAAAAATACACAAACAGGGTTTTTCTATCCTACTGAGTTATAAACAAAATAAAGGGAATCATTGGTAAATCAAATTCCCATAAATCAATGTAAAACATGAATATAACACCATATATGTAGCAAATATGTGTGAATTCACAGAAACAAACTACAAAGTTCATGTATGCATTTTACATGCATCAGTGCTCTGGAAGAGGGGGTGTAATTCTGGCAGATCGCATCCCAGTCCTGTGAAATTTCACAGCACACAGATTTGAGGATAACCAGGACACAATGCAGTGTGGAGTTGATCACATGCTTTGACGTGAACTCATGAATGCCAATTGGCCCTCTGCGGGCAAAGCATGGCCATAGTGTTCACCAACATGGTCATGCATGGCCACTGATGGCGCCCAGTACTTTTCGTGGGACGCTTCGTTGGAAACCCCAAGAGCAAGGTATGAAGCAGCACAGCAACAAGTTTCCCTCAATAAGAAACCGAGGTTATCGAACCAGTAGGAGGAAGGAAATATCACACAAGTGTTGCAAGCAACGCGTAGACCTGCACAACACAAACTCAAGACTTTGCCCCAACGAATCAGTGGGGTTGTCAAGCTCACCGGTTTGCTGTAACAAAGGATTAAACGTATGGTGTGGAAGGTAATGGTGGTTTGCAGCAAGTAAAAAAGTAACGGTGGAAGATGTATCAATGGTAAAGATTGGACCGGGGTCCATAGTTCACTAGAGGTGCTCTCCTTAAATAAACAACATGGCATGAAGGGTAAACAAATTACAATGAGACAATTGACAGGAACTGAGCAAGGCATAACAATGCAATTACTAGTCAGAAAGATCCTATGAGGTTGATTGGTCAATACAACAATATACATAGACCGTCATCCAACTGCATCTATGACTAGAAGTCCACCTTCAGGTTATCATCCGAACCCCCTCCGGTATTAAGTTGCAAGCAACATACAACTGCTTTAAGCAAAGTGTGTAAGGTAAACAGTCCACATGTTCCATGAACAAGAGACCGTTGTTTTCTCCCTAGTAGCAATAGCACATCTACAACCGAAGATATTATTGTCACTCCCCTTGGAAACTAGAGGCATGAACTCACTATCGAGCATAAATACCCCCTCTTGGAGTCACTAGCAACTACTTGGCCAAGATAACAACTAGCAACGGAGAGCATGCAAGATCACAAACAACACAAACATGATATAATCATAAAGATAAAACCATTAATCAAACCAACATAATAATCTCAATATCCATCGGATCCCCGCAAACACAACATGCATGATTACAAATAGATTAGATCTTGATCATGAACGGAGCCCACAAGATCTATACATGAAAGCACAAAGGAGGAGATACAACCATCTAGCTACTACATGGACCCATAGTCCAAGGTGGAACTACTCACAAATCATACATGAGAGAAGTGTTGGAATTATGCCCTAGAGGCAATAATAAAGATGTTATTATTATAATTCTTGTTCATGATAATGTTTATATTCCATGCTAGAATTGTATTAAGCGGAAACTTTAATACATGTGTGGTTTGTGAACAACACCGTGTCCCTAGTACGCCTCTATGGACTAGCTCATTGATTAATGATGGTTAAGGTTTCCTAACCATGGACATGAGTTGTCAATTAATAATGAGATCATATCATTGGGAGAATGATATGATGGATAGACCTAAACTAAGCGAAGCAATTAGATCGTGTCATCGTGTTAGTCTTTGCGAAGCTTTTCTTATGTCAAATATTGTATTCCTTAGACCATGAGATAATACAACTCCCTGGTATCAAAGAAAGCTTTGAGGTCATCAAACGTCATCCTATGAGAGGGTGATCATAAAGGTGTCTCTCAAGTGATCGGAAAGTATCTGTTGGGTTGTATGTATCGAGATGGGATTTGTCCCTCCCAAGTCGGAGAGATATACTTCGGGCCCACTCGGTAATCGATATCAACACCTCTTGCAAGCATGTGGTTAAGGAGTTAATCACAAAGTGATATCGGATTACGGAATGAGTAAAGTACTTGCTGTGAACGAGATTGAACTAGGTATGACGGTACCGACGATCAAATATCGGGCAAGTAAAATATCGCGAGATGAAGGGAATATATATATATGGGATTGATTGAATCCTGGCATCGTGGTTCATCCGATATGATCATCGATGAATGTGTGGGAGTCAATATGGGTTTCCAGACCCCGCTGTTGATTATTGATAGAAGATCATGTATGCATATTCTCAAACCCACAGGGTCACACACTTAACGTGTCTCGACGCTAGGATAGATTGGATAATTGGTTTATGAGTTTTTATTCGGAGTCTCGGATAGGATCCGGGACATCACGAGAGTTTCCGGAGTGGTCCGGAGAATAAGATTCATATAAGGCAGTGCAGTTTTTGGAGTTCGGAATTGTTCCGGGTTAATCGGTATTGTACCGGAAGCTTCTAGAACCTTCCGGAAGGGGACCAACGTGGCCCCACCTTCCGGGGGGGGGCATGGGCCTATGAGGGAGTGCCCTGGCCGCATTGGGCAATGGGCACAAGGCCCCATAGGGCCCAGCCGGCCTAGAGAGGTTTAAACTCGAGATAGAGTTTCTAGAAGGGGGGGTTTCCTTGCCCCCCACTCCTCCTCCTTTGGGGCCGCCGGCCTTGGCTTGGGGGAGGGGCTAGGGCTGTGCCCACCCCTCTATATATAGAGGGCTGGGGGTGCACCAACCCCCTACACCTTCCCCTCCAACCCTAGCCGCCCTGCTGCCCTCCTCTCTCCCTCCCGACTGCTTGTAGGCGAAGCCCTGCTGCAGAAATTCTCCACCAATTGCACCACGCCGTCGTGTTGTAGATACAACCCATCTATCCACCATACTTGCTGGACTAAGGAAGGAGGAGACGTCGAGGTGCTGCACGTGTGCATCTCACGGAGGCACCGCCACTTGTGGTGCTAGATCGGATCAGATCGCGAGGAGGAGAAGCGAGTACGACTACATCACCCACGTTCCGACGAACGTTCCGCTGTGCGAATCTTCAAGGGTATGAAGATCTAATCCAATCTCTCTCGTTGTTTGCATCTCCTAGATTAGATCTTGGCTTTCCCTCTGTTCGCATCGTAGAAATTTTTGATTTACTATGCCGCGAAACCCTTCAGTGGTATCAGAGCTAGATCTATGCGTAGATGTGTTTCACGAGTAGAACACAACATGGTTGTTGCGGGCGTTGGTGTTTTCTGTTGCAAGCCTCTTGTTTGTGTTCTTCTTATGACGCGGTATAGTGAGATTGAAGCGGTCCAGGACAACCTTATGCGACGTCGTTCGCGAGACCGGCTCCGCACTTGACGTGTGGCTTGTTCCACACATGCGGCTGGTGGATGTCAGTTTCTCTCACTATAGTTGTCATGGGATTAACACCGGAGTTTGGCAACCATAATATCACCGTTGTGGCTTTCCGTAGGTAAGAATCGTTCTTAGCATCTACTCCCATAAGCCACGTAAAACATGCAACAAAAAAGTAGAGGCGTCTAACTTGTTTTTGCAGGGAGTGTTTACTGTGATATGGTATGGCCCAAGATGTGATGTGTATATTGTATGCGATGATCATGTTTTGTAATGTTTCACGACTTGCATGTCGATGAGTACATAACCGGCAGGAGCCATATGGTTGTCTTTATAATTGTGTATGACCTGCGAGTCAACTTCTTATACGCCATGTAATAGTTTCACTTTATCACTAAGTAGTTAGCAATAGTTGTAGTTGCTATTCGTGGTGGAGGCAATCATGGTGGAGTGATGGAGATCATGCCGGCACGCACAAGATGGAGATCAGTGCGCGAAGATTGGCTATACCATGTCACATAAAGTTATATGCATGTGATGTTTATCTTTTTATGTATCTTATCATGCTTAGATCACGTCGGTAGCATTATAAGATGATTCCTCACTTAAAGATCAAGATAAAACTGTGTTCTCCCCAAGTATGCACCGTTGCGAAAGTTCGTCGTGTCCAAGCATCACGTGATGATCGGGTGCTATAGACTCTACGCTCACATACAATGGGTGCAAGCCAGTTTTGCACACGTGGAAATACTTGGGTCTAACTTGAAGAGCCTAGCATGTACAGACATGGCCTCAGAATACATGAACCGAAAGGTTAAGCATGAGTCATATGAATGATATGATCGACACTTCGTTGTCCACCATTGAAACCACATCTCTTCTCGTGATGATCGGATTAGGTGTGGTGAATTTGGATCGTGTTCACTAAACAACTTGAGGGATGTTGAATTTAGTGGGAGTTCATCTAGTAATTTGATTAAGTTGAACTATTTATCATGAACATAGTCTAAATTGTACTTGCAAATACTGTAGATCACATGGCCAAGTCCAACTTCAACTTCAACGTTTTTGCTGAGATAGAAAAGCTTAGAAACAATGGGTCTAACTTCACCAAATGGTTCCGCATTCTGAGAATCATTCTCGCTGGCGGACAAAAGGACTATGTCCTTGAGAAAGCGCTAGGTGACGCCCCTGCTATAGATGCGTCGGCTGATGAAAAAGCTGTTTATCAGTCGCGCAAGGATGATTATGATTTGATTAAGATCGCCATGTTGTATGCTATGGAATCGGATCTTCAAAATCGTTTTGAGGACTTCGCCGGGCCCTTTGAGATTCTCGAGGAGCTGAAAAACATGTTTCAGACTCAAGCCCGTTCTGAGAGATATGAGATCTCTAAGAAATTCTTGAACTACAAGATGGAGGAAGGGAGTTCCGTTAGTGAGCACGCCATTGAGATGACGGGCTACACTCAACGCCTTGAGCAACTGGACTGCAAGATTCCAGAGGAGCTCAAGATTGACACTCCTAGCTACAAAAGTTTTGTAGTTAATCACAATCAGATTGGTTCCACTGATATGATCACTGAGCTCTTTGCTAAGATGAAAGTAGCGGAGGTGAACATCAAAAAGAATAATCATGTGTTGACGGTCAACAAGCCCCCCACCTTCAAGAAAGGTAAGGGTGCAAGGAAGCCCTTCAAGAAAGGCGGCGGCAAGCGCGTTGCCCTGCTGAGAAGAAGATCAAGTCTGGCCCTAAGCCGGACACTGAGTGCTTCTATTGCAAGGACAAGGGTCACTGGAAGCGCAACTATCCGAAGTACTTAACGGACAAGAAGGCTGGCACCATCAAAGGTATATTTGATATACATGTTATTGATGTTTTCCTTACTAGCCCTCGTTGTAGTGCCTGGGTATTTGATACCGGTTTAGTTGCTAATATTTGTAACTCGAAACAGGAGCTACGGAATAGACGGCGGCTTGCGAGGGATGAGGTGACGATGCGCGTTGGCAACGGATCAAGAGTTGATGTGATGGCCGTCGGCACGCTCTCCTTAGTTTTACCTTCGGGATTAGTTTTAAACCTTAATAAATGTTATTATGTGCCTGCGTTGAGCATGAACATCATTTCTGGATCGTGTTTATTGCAAGACGGTTATTCATTTAAATCGGAGAATAATGGTTGTTCTATTTATATGAGTAACATCTTTTATGGTCATGCACCTCTTGTGAATGGTTTATTTCTTCTAAATCTCGAAAGGGATGAAACACACATCCATAACATTGAGGCTAAGAGATACAAAGTAGAGAGTGATAATACTACTTATTTGTGGCACTGTCGTCTAGGTCATATTGGTGTAAAGCGCATGAAGAAACTCCATTCTGATGGACTTTTGGAGTCTCTTGATTTTGAATCATTTGACACATGCGAACCATGCCTCATGGGCAAGATGATCAAAACCCCGTTCTCCGGTATGATGGAGCAAGCAACGGACTTGTTGGAAATCATACATACCGATGTATGCGGACCGATGAGTGTTTCGACGCGCGGTGGATATCGCTATTTTCTCACTTTTACCGATGACTTAAGTAGATATGGGTATATCTATTTAATGAAACATAAATCTGAAACGTTTGAAAAGTTCAAAGAATTTCAGAATGAAGTGGAGAACCATCGTAACAGAAAGATTAAGTTTCTACGATCCGATCGTGGAGGTGAATATTTGAGTTATGATTTTCTCACGCATCTTAAAGAAAGTGGAATCGTTTCACAACTCACGCCACCCGGAACACCACAGCGCAATGGTGTGTCTGAACGCCGGAATCGAACCCTATTATATATGGTCCGATGAATGATGTCTCTTACTGATTTGCCGTTATCATTTTGGGTTTATGCATTAGAAACCGCTACATTCACTTTAAATAGGGCTCCATCTAAATCCGTTGAGACGACACCGTATGAACTGTGGTTTGGTCCTAAACCTAAGTTGTCATTTCTTAAAGTTTGGGGATGCGAAGCTTACGTCAAGAAGTTGATGTCGGACAAGCTCGAACCCAAAGCGGAGAAATGCGTCTTCATAGGATACCCTAAGGAAACTATTGGGTATACCTTCTATCAGAGAACCGAAGGCAAAGTGTTTGTCGCAAAGAACGGTTCCTTTCTTGAGAAGGAGTTTCTCTCGAAAGAAGTGAGTGGGAGGAAAGTAGAGCTAGACGAGGTTATTAAACCTTCTCTTGAATTTGAGATTAGCGCAGCACCTAAAATTGTTCCAGTGCCGCCTGCACCAACAATAGAGGAAGCTAATGACAAGGATCATGAAGCTTCGGACGATGCTGCTACTGAACGTCGCAGGTCGACAAGGTCGCGTGCCCCTCCTGAGTGGTACGACAACCCTGTCTTGACTGTCTTGTTAGTAGAAGACAGTGAACCTACGAACTATGAGGAAGCGATGATGAGCCCAGACTCTGAGAAATGGCTAGAAGCCATGAAATCCGAATTGGGATCCATGAGCGAAAACCAAGTATGGACTTTGGTGGACCCTCCTAGCGACCGAAAGGTCGTTGAGTGCAAATGGATCTTCAAGAAGAAAACGGAAGCGGATGGTAATGTTACCGTCTATAAAGCACGGCTTGTCGCGAAAGGTTTTTGACAAGTTCAAGGTGTTGACTATGATGAGACTTTCTCTCCCGTAGCGATGTTTAAGTCCATTCGGATTTTATTAGGAATTGCTGTGTTTCATGATTATGAAATATGGCATATGGATGTCAAGACTGCGTTCCTCAATGGCAACATTGATGAAGAGTTGTATATGATGCAACCCGAAGGTTTTGTCGATCCTATGGATGCTGATAAAGTATGCAAACTTTAGCGTTCCATTTATGGACTGAAGCAAGCATCTCGAAGTTGGAACCTTCGTTTTGATCAAGTGATCAAGAGCTTTGGATTTGTTCCAAATTGCTACGAAGCTTGTATCTACAAGAAAGTGAGTGGGAGCTCGGTGACGTTTCTGGTACTATATGTGGATGACATATTGATTATTGGAAATGACATCAACATGCTTAACGATGTGAAGAGTTATTTGAACAAGTGTTTTTCAATGAAAGACCTAGGTGAAGCTGCTTATATATTGGGCATCAAGATCTATAGAGATAGACAAAGACGCCTGATAGCTTTAAGCCAGAGTACATACCTAGACAAAGTTCTGAAAAGGTTCAGAATGGATAAGGCAAAGAAAGGTTCAGTGCCTATGTTGTCAGGTAAGATATTGAGCAAGGCTCAGTGTCCAGCTACGGTAAATGATAGGGAAGCTATGAGCAAAGTGCCTTATGCCTCGGCCATAGGTTTCATCATGTATGCCATGCTGTGTACTAGACCGGATGTGTCTAATGCTCTTAGTTTGACGAGCAGATATCAAAGTGATCCAGGAGTGGAACACTGGACAGCCGTGAAGAACATCCTAAAGTACCTAAATAGAACTAAAGAAATGTTCTTAGTCTATGGGGGTGATGAACAGCTCGTCGTAAAAGGTTACGTCGATGCTAGTTTCGACACCGACAAGGATGATTCTAAATCTCAGACATGATACGTTTATATTTTGAATGGAGGAGCTGTGAGCTGGAGAAGCTGCAAGCAAAGCGTGATCATGGGATCTACAGTAGAAGCGGAATACATTGCTGTTGCAGAAGCGTCAAGTGAAGGAGTTTGGATCAGAAACTTCATCACTGATCTTTGAGTGGTTCCAAGTGCATTGGACCCACTGGAGATATTGTGTGACAACACTGGCGCCATAGCACTCGCTAAGGAACCAATATATCATCCAAAGACCAAGCATATCAACCACAAATTTCATATAATCCGAGATTATATAGTAGATGGAGATCTGAAGATTAGCAAAGTACATACAGATCTGAATGTCGCAGATCCATTGACTAAACCTCTTCCACGTGTAAAACATGATCAGCACCTCAGTGCCATGGGTGTGAGATTGTTGCCAAATGTAAACTAGATTATTGCCTCTAGTGCAAGTGGGAGACTGTTGGAATTATGCCCTAGAGGCAATAATAAAGATGTTATTATTATAATTCTTGTGCATGATAATGTTTATATTCCATGCTAGAATTGTATTAAGCGGAAACTTTAATACATGTGTGGTTTGTGAACAACACTGTGTCCCTAGTACGCCTCTATGGACTAGCTCATTGATTAATGATGGTTAAGGTTTCCTAACCATGGACATGAGTTGTCAATTAATAATGAGATCATATCATTGGGAGAATGATATGATGGACAGACCCAAACTAAGCGAAGCAATTAGATCGTGTCATCGTGTTCGTCTTTGCGAAGCTTTTCTTATGTCAAATATTGTATTCCTTAGACCATGAGATAATACAACTCCCTGGTATCGGAAGAAAGCTTTGAGGTCATCAAACGTCATCCTATGAGAGGGTGATCATAAAGGTGTCTCTCAGGTGATCGGAAAGTATCTGTTGGGTTGTATGTATCGAGATGGGATTTGTCCCTCCCAAGTCGGAGAGATATACTTCGGGCCCACTCGGTAATCGATATCAACACCGCTTGCAAGCATGTGGTTAAGGAGTTAATCACAAAGTGATATCGGATTACGGAACGAGTAAAGTACTTGCTGTGAACGAGATTGAACTAGGTATGACGATACCGACGATCAAATCTCGGGCAAGTAAAATATCGCGAGACGAAGGGAATATATATATGGGATTGATTGAATCCTGGCATCGTGGTTCATCCGATATGATCATCGATGAATGTGTGGGAGTCAATATGGGTTTCCAAACCCCGCTGTTGATTATTGATAGAAGATCATGTCTGCATATTCTCGAACCCGCAGGGTCACACACTTAACGTGTCTCGACGCTAGGATAGATTGGATAATTGGTTTATGAGTTTTTGTTCAGAGTCTCAGATAGGATCCGAGACATCACGAGAGGTTCCGGAGTGGTCCGAAGAATAAGATTCATATAAGGCAGTGCAGTTTTTGGAGTTCGGAATTGTTCCGGGTTAATCGGTATTGTATCGGAAGCTTCTAGAACCTTCCGGAAGGGGACCAACGTGGCCCCACCTTCCGGGAGGGGGCATGGGCCTATGAGGGAGTGCCCTGGCCGCATTGGGCAAGGGGCACAAGTCCCCATAGGGCCCAGCCGGCCTAGAGAGGTTTAAACTCAAGATAGAGTTTCTAGAAGGGGGGGTTTCCTTGCCCCCCACTCCTCCTCCTTTGGGCCGCCGGCCTTGGCTTGGGGGAGGGGCTAGGGCGGCGCCCACCCCTCTATATATAGAGGGCTGGGGGTGCACCAACCCCCCCACACCTTCCCCTCCAACCCTAGCCGCCCTGCTGCCCTCCTCTCTCCCTCCCGACTGCTTGTAGGCGAAGCCCTGCTGCAGAAATTCTCCACCAATTGCACCATGCCGTCGCGTTGTAGATCCAACCCATGTATCCACCATACTTGCTGGACCAAGGAAGGAGGAGACGTCGAGGTGCTGCACGTGTGCATCTCACTGAGGCACCGCCACTTGTGGTGCTAGATCGGATCGGATCACGAGGAGGAGAAGCGAGTACGACTACATCACCCACGTTCCGACGAACGTTCCGCTGTGCGAATATTCAAGGGTATGAAGATCTAATCCAATCTCTCTCGTTGTTTGCATATCCTAGATTAGATCTTGGCTTTCCCTCTGTTCGCATCCGTAGAAAATTTTGATTTACTATGCCGTGAAACCCTTCAAGAAGGCCTCCAGGATGATCTCCCCTCCGGCAGGGTGCCGGGAAGAACTTCAGATCCCCTCGATCTAGGGACGATGGTGGTGGCGGCTACAGACGGTTTCATGGATTTATGATCGGGTACTTAGGGTTTCTGCATCAGGGGCTTCTTATAGGCGAAGGGGGAGACCGAGGAGGCGGCCAGGGCCACCAAACCCTAGCCATGCACGAGCCCACCTGCCCTCGCGCCTAGGGTGGGTCTGGCCCCCCTGGATGGCCCCTCCGGCTCTCCTCTTGACTTCTTGTTCCCCACGGAAAGTAATTGACTTTGTCGTTTGTCCCGTCCAATTCCGAGAATATTTCTTTACTAACTTTTCTGAAACCAAAAACAACAGAAAACAGGCATCTGGCACTGTTGCAACTTGTTAATATGTTAGTACCATAAAACATGTAAAAAGCACCTCAAAGTATGGACAAGTAAAGAAAAGTAGATACTAAACAAGCATGGAGCATCAAAAATTATAGATACGTTTCCAACGTATCAGCATCCCCAAGCTTAACTCCTACTCGTCCTCGAGTAGGTAAGTGATAAAAGAATAATTTTTGAGGTGAAATGCACCCTCACAATAAAGATCCAACCATTTGCAAGCATTGAAAGCTGGGATCAAAGAACTCTAAACATGTGCATGAAAGATGGAGTTCTAACAATAGGACATAGTAACTATGCATGCAACATGACAAGCTACAAACAAATATCATGAATAACATGCATTGAAAAACGTTTGTTTGTTTCACATGCAGAAAACATAACATAGTGGTAATCATCTTGTCCCTCATAGAGTAGCAATATAATGCATAGGACACCTGCAAAGTTCACAAGGGTGACTAGAAACAAGTAGCACAAGAACAAGTAATAATACAATATGCATCAATTAATAAGCTTTGGAACACTGCACACAGAATGACAACTATGCTCTCTTATTGGTGCCTAAAGGTAGAAGGTGGAGACTCAAATAATGATGGAAGAAAGACCTTTTTGTAAAGGAAGTAGGGATTACAAGTTTCAAAAGGAGATTCCAAAAATTATGGTACTTGTTAGCTTTCAACCCTCATTGCCCCTATCATAAGCATCTTGAAGTGGTTAAGGTTAAAGTGGCAAAGCTGGAGTATATGCTTGACAAAGTATAAGTTGGCAATTTCAAGTCCCTTGAATATGAGGGCTACACCTCATGGATACTCAACTTAGGGCCCAGGCAAGTTCTTGTCGCTGTAAGTATTTGCATATCACTGAGAACCGCCAACGGGGTACCCCTTGCACATGGTACAGGAGCTTTCCCATAACCAAAATGACAAGGCAAGCAGACAATGAGCATCTCAGCAATATTTTTATTTACCATATGCATATCTTTTTATTAAGGATGCTTCATAGATAGCTCACTATGGTGATGCTGCAAGTTTCCACCATGATTAGGCATGGCTTAGGCTAGCGGCCCAGGCGTTTCTCTAACGCAGAATACAAACTCCATGGACTTACAAGTTCCCACTTCATTTCACACTGGTAACATCCATAGAGAAAAGAGCATTATATCAACGGAGTACAACAATACAAGTGCAATGTTGAAAAAGTTCCCCGTGACAGCACGGTTCTGCTAATCCCAACTTATAAGTGCAAGCATATACAACAAAGTTGTCTCAATGGTTCAAGTTTATTAGGTTCAAAGAATAAAGTGTGCCATCAAGTTCGTGAGGGCTTTAATCATAAGTTTTCACATAACAAAATATTTTTTAATTGGAAGATAGTTGAAAACAAGAATATACTTGGAATGGTGTAACACACCATGCATAGGAGTTTATAGTGGACACTTTGGAATAACTTGGTTTCTTAGGAGTTGGAGGCATGAGTAGAACTTACTCATACAAGTGGAGGCTAGCAAAAGACTGGGAGTAACCGACTAAGAGAGCAATAATGGACATAATCATGCAATGCAACAAAGCATACTAATCAAATCAAAGAGTGGTACTACAAGTCAAGGACTAAATGATCATAGAGGCTAATGCTGACTTGTCATAGTCATAACATGGTGTGAGCATGTGCCAAGTCAACCCAAGCAAAACATCAAAGGCCACAATACTATGCTTTGTAACAGCAAGTCTTTTCACTAAAAACACATGATACTGTAGTAACTCCTTTAAAAAACTCAATTTACCTGAAGAGAGCTCAAAAAGGAATCAATAAGAAGCAAATGCAAATAATGGCAGAAATCTGTCAAAACAGACCAGCAGGTAGAAACCGATTTTTTCGAATATCTTCTGTTGCTCAAATCAACAATTATTGAACTAACAAAAGTTATCTACCATACTGGGAGATTTATTCGTGAATTTTGAGCTCAGTCCGAGGTATAGAGCCTCCTCACGAATATTTTTGGTGGAGGACAGAAATCTGTTTTGGGACAGCAACTCCCCAAATCTTACTTCCCTCTCATTAGAGGTCATTCTTGGAACAAAAGGCAAACAAAAAGGATACGGAGAGGTCATTACAATAATAATAACTTCCAAGACTCAAGGAAACTCTTGGGTTATCTCCCAACCAGTACTTTTCTTTAACGCCTTTAAGTTAGGCACAAGAAGCAAGAAGAATCAAGTATTTTCAAATGAAGAAGCATTAACATCAAATCTTGCTTTCAAAGGAGGAGAAAAAAGCAACTTCTCTCTCCTTATAGGGAAGTGTTCAATACCTTTCTTGAATGGTGATACGTCGGAAATGTATCTATAATTTTTGATGCTCCATGCTTGTTTTGTATCTACTTTGCTTTGCTTTGTCTATACTTTGAGGTGTTTTTATATCTTTTCTAGAAATAACCTATTAACAAGTTGCCACAGTGCCAGTTGCCTATTTTCTTCTATTTTTGGTTCCAGAAAGGCAGAAAATCAATATTCCGGGAATTATACGGGACAAAAGCCAAAGTAATTATTTTCCCGGAGCAACACGGAACCACGAAGCAGAGCCGGAGGGGGTCCACAGGGTGGCCGCACCCCCTAGGCGCGGGTAAGCCCTGGGGGAGCCCACAGGGGGTGTGGGACCTTTGGACGCCCACCGACCTTGATTCCTGCGCCTATAAGAAGCCTCCGGCCCAAAAACCCTAGAGCATCCAGAAGAAATCCACAAAAACCTGAATAGCGCCGCCGCCACCGAAAGGGATATTCGGGGGACATAAAGTCTATGTTCCGGCACCCTGCCGGGACGGGGAAGTGCCCCCGGAGCCATCTTCATCGATCTCCACCACCATCTCCATCATCGTTGCTGATTCCCATGATGAGGAGGGAGTAGTTCTTCCTCGAGGCTAAGGGCTCTACTGATGGCTATGTCTTCATCTCTTTCTATGCATGATCTTGTGGTCATGAGCTTTGTAATCAAGTAGATCTACCTTGATACTCAAGTGCTTCATTAGATCTCTGCTCTCCCCATGTGTGTGAAAGTGACAGCGTGCATGCCATGGTGGCACTTAGGCTTGAGTCTACATAAATACTCTTTGTGCTTTAATAGATCTATGCTTTTCCTCACGTGTGTGAAAGTGACAGCGAGCATACCGTGTGTGGCACTTTGGCTAGATTGAATATTTGTTATGAGTTATATTTGGAGTTGGATGTCTCTATGAAATTGTGGTGTTTGTTGGAACCATCTAGCTCTTAAGGTGACAGTGTGGGGTTATCTAGATTGGGGAAGGCGGACTTTGAGGTGTGCTGGATTAGAGTGTCCAACCGGAGAGTAGTTAAGAGTAGTATCATGAAGAGAGGATATTTATATGAGAGAGTGTTCACTAGTGAAAGTATGATCCCTAGGCCTTGTTTATAAACATTGAAACACCGTTTGCTACTAGATATGTTGCATGTTTGCTTGCTTCCATTTTTGTTCCATTTGGCGGGGAGGTTTTGGGCTTTTAGCTTTCCTCCACGCCATCAGCTCTTTCTAGCACCGTTACCCCACGTCAAAAACAAGTCACAAGCTATTTTCTGGCACCGTTACTACTTGTATTCCACTATCTCTTCGCCGAACTAGTGCACCTATACACCTGACAAGTGTATTGGGTGTGTTGGGGACACAAGAGACTTCTTGTATCTTAATTGCAGGGTTGCTTGAGAGGTAATACCTTTAACCACTTCCTCCCTGAGTTCGATAAACCTTGGGTGATCCACTTAAGGGAAACTTGCTGCTATTCTACAAACCTCTGCACTTGGAGGCCCAAGAACTGTCTACAAGAATAGAAGTGCGTAGACATCAAGCTCTTTTCTGGCGCCATTGCCGGGGAGGAAAGGTAAAAGGCACTCACACACATTACCCCACGGCAACAGCAAGCCACAAAGCTCTTTTCTGGCGCCGTTGCCGGGGAGGTAAGATAAAAGGTACTCACATCCTCCGGTGTGAGTGCTCGAAGTTATTTCCTTTAGATTCTGCAATTTTTTCTTTTTGTTTCTTGTTTTCACTAGTTAGGCTTAATGGAAAACAACAACAAAATTAGAGAGCTCTATAGCATTTATCTTGAGTTAGGACATGAAGTGTTTGAAGAGAAAATAAAAAAACCTTTGGAGCTTTATTTGCATGCTAATAGCAATGTTATTAGTATGAATTATTTGGACACCATTATTGCTAATGCTATGGAAAAGTCTAAGCTTGGGGAAGCTAGTTTTGATGAAAATGATCTTTTTAGTCCCCCAGCTTTGGAAGATAGCTATTCTATTGCTTATGATGATACCAAACCTCCAATATATGATTACAATGATGAGGATGATATTTTCAGTCCACCTACTATTGAGGAGAAAGTTTATTGTGATTACAATATGCCTCCTATATTTGACGATTATGGTGATGAGAATAATAGTGATAGGTATGTTGTTGAATTTGCTCCCACTACAATTAATAAGAATGACTATGCTTATGTGGAGAGTAATAACTATTTTATGCATGTGGCTCATGATAAGAATGTTTTATGTGATAGTTATATTTTTAATTTTATTCATGATGCTACTGAAAGTTATTATGAGAGAGGGAAACATAGTTTTATGCATCTCAATAATATTAAGTTTCCCCTCTTTATGTTGAAAATTCTGAAGTTGCACTTGTTTTGCTTTTCTATGCTTGTTGCTTTGTGCTTTCATGATTTGTTTCTTTACAAGATTCCTATGCATAGGAAGTGGGTTAGACTTAAATATGTTTTGAATTTTCTTCTTGATGCTCTCTTTTACTTCAATTCATATTCCTTATGTGGGCATCTTCTCAAACTATCAAGCCTAACTTAAAGGCATTAAAGAAAAGTACTTGTTGGGAGATAACCCAAGAGTTTTCTTGAGTCTTGGAAGTTATTACTTCTGTAGTGACCTCTCCTTATCCTTTTTGTTTGCTTTTTTGTGCCAAGAATGACCTCTAATGAGAGGGAAGTAAGATTTGGGGAGTTGCTGTCCCGAAACAGATTTCTGTCCTCCACCATAAAAATTCGTGAGGAGTCTCTGTAAGTCAGATTGAGCTGAAACTTTACGAATAAATCCCCCATTATGTTAGCTAACTTTCATTAGTTCAACACTTTTTGATTGGAGCAACATAAGATGTTCGACAAAATCGGTTTCTACCTTCTGGTTTGTTTTGACAGATTTCTGCCATTATTTGCATTTGCTTCTTATTGATTCCTTTTTGAGTTCTCTTTAGGTGAATTGAGATTTTTTTGAACGAGTTACTACAGTATCTTGTGTTTTTAGTGAAAAGCCTTGCTGTTCCAAATCTTTGCCAAAGGTCTAATATCTTTTGAATAAGCTAATGTTGCTAATGAAGATTATGTGAAGTTTTGTATGAAGTAAAAAATTCAGGTATAGAGAGAGAATGATGTAATAAGATGAAGAATGGACAAAAGCTCAAGCTTGGGAATGCCACCCCGGTGTCACCCCAAGAAATATCCAAGAGGTACAAGCATCAAAGCTTCGGGATACCCAAGGCATCCCCTTCTTCATCAATAAAATTCTCAGGTCTTTCTAGACACTTCGTTTTTACTGTTTCATGCATTGTTGTGTTGTTCTTGGAGAGTCTTAGTTTTCGTTTTTGGTTTTTGTTTGCTTAGTTTGCTTGAGTAAGTTGGTTGGTTACACCACACTTCTTTTGGAGAGATACACACTCTATTTTCATTAACTAGAACACTCCAGTTTTCATTCCTATCGTAATATGAGTGTTCACTTTTGCTAGCACTATGTTTAGCCTTAGTTTTTTTGTGCTTTCATCTTAGAACTTTTTAGTTCTTCTTTGTGGATTTGTGAAACAATATCACTGATCTTTGTTGATTATTATCTTTGTGAGTTGTTTCAAATAAGTTGTTTGGTGTTGGAAAAGAGTAGAAAGCTTCATGCTTAAGTGGTACAAAAGGGAGCTTGCTTTGACTTTGACTTAGACTTTAGCATGTCATGCTAGATGTTTTTTGACCTTATGCTTAGTGATTATTACTATAGCATGACTTGTTCCAAACAATTGTGATTGCTTAATATGCCTTGAAGGAATCATGCGTTGTATTAGCATACAAAAGCATAGTATTGTGGTATTCTCCTTTGATGTTTTGCTTGGGTTGACTTGGCACATGCTCGCACCATGTTATGACTCACAATTCACCATTAGCCTCTATGATCATTTAGTCCTTGACTTATAGTACCACTCTTTGCTTTGATTAGTAATGCTTTGTTGCACTGCATGATTATGGCCATTATTGCTCTCCTAGTTGGTTGCTCCCAGTCTTTTGCTAGCCTCCACTTGTATGAGTAAGTTCTACTCATGCTTCCAACTCCCAAGAAACCAAGTTTTTCCAAAGTGTCCACTATAAACTCCTATGCATGGTGTGTTACACCATTCCAAGTATATTCTTGTTTTCAACTATCTTCCAATTTAAAACTATTTTTTCTATGAAAATTTAGTGATTAAAGCCCTCACGAACTTGATGGCACACTTTATATTCTTTGCCCCTAATAAACTTGAACCATTGTGATAACTTTGTTGTATATGCTTGCACTTATAAGTTGGAATTAGCAGAACCGTGTTGTCACGAGGAACGTTTTCAACATTGCACTTGTACTTTGTACTCACTTGATATCATGCTCTTTTGTCTATGGATGTCACCGATGTGAAATAAAGAGGGAACCTATAAGTCCATGGAGTTTGTATCCTGTGTTAGAGAAATGCCTGGGCCGCTAGCCTAAGCCATGCATAATCATGGTGGAAACTTGCAGCATCACCATAGTGACATCTATGAAGCATTCTTCTTATTAAAAAAGAGACACATTGAGAAAAGAGGAAAGAGAGAAAAAACACCATATTCCCATGGTAAATAAGAAGATTGCTGAGATGCTCATTGTGTGCTTGCCTTGTCATTTTGGTTATGGGAAAGCTCCTGTACCATGTGCAAGGGGTACCCCGTTGGAGGTTCTCTATGATATGCAGATACATACAATGACAAGAACTTCCATGTGACCAAAGTTGAGTATGCATGAGGTGTGGCCCTCGTATTCAAGGGACCTTGAGATTGCCAACTTATACTTTGTCAAGCATATACTCCATCTTTGCCACTCTAAAATTAATCACTTCAAGATGCTTATGATAGGGGCAATGAGGGCTGAAAGCTAACAAGTACCATAATTTTTGGAAGCTATTTTTGAAACTTGAAATCCCTGCTTCCTTTATAAAAAAGGCCTTTCTTCCACCATTATTTGATTCTCCACCTTCTACCTTTAGGCAACATTAAGAGATCATAGTTGTCATTCTGTGTGCAGTGTTCCAAAGCTTATTGATTGATGCATATTGTGATATTACTTGTTCTTGTGCTATTTGTTTCTAATCACCCTTGTGAACTTTGAAGGTGTCCTATGCATCTATATTGCTACTCTATGAGGGACAAGCTGATTGCCACTATGCTATGTTTTTTGTATGTGAAACAAACAAATGTTTTTCAATGCATGTTATTCATGATCTTTGTTTGTAGCATTTCATGTTGCATGCATAGTTACTATGTCCTATTGTTAGAACTCCATCTTTCATGCACATGTTTAGAGTTCTTTGATCACATCTTTCAATACTTGCAAATGGTTAGATCTTTATTTTGATGGTGCATGTCACCTCAAAAATTATTCTGTTTATCACTTACCTACTCAAGGACGAGCAAGAGTTAAGCTTGGGGATGCTTGATACGTCGGAAATGTATCTATAATTTTTGATGATCCATGCTTGTTTTGTATCTACTTTGCTTTGCTTTGTCTATACTTTGAGATGTTTTTATATCTTTTCTGGAACTAACCTATTAACAAGTTGCCACAGTGCTAGTTGCCTCTTTTCTTCTGTTTTTGGTTCCAGAAAGGGAGAAAATCAATATTCTCGGAATTGGATGGGACAAAAGCCAAAGTTATTATTTTACCCGGAGCAACACGGAACCACGAAGCAGAGCCGAAGGGGGCCACAGGGTGGCCGCACCCCCCTAGGCGCGGAAAGCCCTGGGGGCCCCCACAAGGGGTGTGGGCCCCCTGGACCCCCACCGACCTTGATTCCTGCGCCTATAAGAAGCCTCCGGCCCAAAAAACCCTAGAGCATCCAGAAGAAATCCACGAAAACCTCCGTAGCGTCGCCGCCACCGAAAGGGAGATTCGGGGGACAGAAAGTCTTTGTTCCTGCACCCTGCCGGGATGTGTAAGTGCCCCCGGAGCTTTCTCCATCGATCTCCACCACCATCTCCATCACCGTTGGTGATTCCCATGATGAGGAGGGAGTAGTTCTTCGTCGAGGCTAAGGGCTCTACCGGTAGCTATGTGTTCATATCTCTCTCTATGCATGATCTTGTGGTCATGAGCTTTGTAATCAAGTAGATCTACCTTGCTACTCAAGTGCTTCATTAGATCTCTGCTCTCCCCATGTGTGTGAAAGTGACAGCGTGCATGCCATGGTGGCACTTAGGCTTGAGTCTACATAAATACTCTTTGTGCTTTAATAGATCTATGCTTTTCCTCACGTGTGTGAAAGTGACAGCGAGCATACCGTGTGTGGCAATTTGGCTAGATTGAATATTTGTTATGAGTTATATTTGGAGTTGGATGTCTCTATGAAATTGTGGTGTTTGTTGGAACCATCTAGCTCTCAAGGTGACAGTGTGGGGTTATCTAGATTGGGGAAGGCGGACTTTGAGGTGTGCTGTTATAGCCCGTTTGATTAGAGTGTCCAACCAGAGAGTAGTTAAGAGTAGTATCATGAAGAGAGGATATTTATATGAGAGAGTGTTCACTAGTGAAAGTATGATCCCTAGGCCTTGTTTCTAAACATTGAAACACCGTTTGCTACTAGATCTGTTTCATGTTTTCTTGCTTCCATCTTTGTTCCGTTTGCCGGGGAGGATTTGGGCTTTTACCTTTCCTCCACGCCATCAGTTCTTTTCTGGCACCGTTACCCCACGTCAACAAGTCAGAAGCTATTTTCTGGCACCATTACCACTTGTATTTCACTATATCTTCGCCTAACTAGTGCACTTGTACACCTGAAAAGTGTATTGGGTGTGTTGGGGACACATGAGACTTCTTGTATCTTTATTGCAGGGTTGCTTGAGAGGGAATACCTTTGACCACTTCCTCCCTGAGTTCGATAAACCTTGGGTAATCCACTTAAGGGAAACTTGCTGTTGTTCTACAAACCTCTACACTTGGAGGCCCAACAACTGTCTACAAGAATAGAAGTGCATAGACATCAAATGGAAAATGATATTTGATGGTGCCTTCTTTCATATCAATGATGGCACCAACTGTTCTAAGAAAAGTTCTTCCCAAAGTAATAGGACAAGAATCATTGTATTCAACATCCAAAACATAGAAATCCACAGGGACATAAGCATTATTAACCATAATAAGAACATCATTAACACTCCCCATGAGTTTCTTCTTAGCATTATCATTGAGTGGGACATCGAAATAACAATCTTCTAATGGTGGCAAATTAAGCATTTCATAAATCTTCCTAGGCATAATAGAGACACTACAACCAAGATCACATGAAGCTTTGAGATCAAAGTCATTCACTTGCATATTAATAATGGGTTCCCAACTATCTTCTACTTTCCTAGGAATAGAAGCTTTGTGTTTTAACTTCTCTTCCTTAATCTTAACAAGAGCATCTGTAATATGTTTAGTGAAAGCAACATGCATATCACTAGCATCAGGACTTCTAGCAAGCTTTTGCAAGAACATAATCACTTCAGAAATATTGAAACCATCAATATCAAAGTCAAACTTAGCATCACTAGTAGTAGGCTCAATAGGATTAGGCATAGTAGGAGGAGGAATAGGGACTACTTGTGGTTTAGTGGTGATAGTACACACACTATTATTTCTATCAATTTCATCTTCCCTTTCCCAACTAGCATGAAGTTGAGCTAACAACCTAACATTTTCATCAATAGTAACTTGTATGGCATGAGCAGTAGAAAAGGTGTTTTCCATAACTTCAGGTTTAGCAGCCATTTTATTAACCAAGGAAGTTTGAGCTTCACACAAAGAGGATATATTTTTCTCAATAGTTAAAAGCTTTTCCTCTATAGTCTTATTGAAGGTGATTTGTTTACTAATAAATTCCTTGAGCATGACTTCAAGTTCAGAGGGGCACTTCTAGCATTATTGTAAGAGCTTCCATAGGAATTGCCATTATTAGGAGGATAAGGCCTATAATTGTTGTTGCTACCAAAATTGTTCCTATAGGCATTGTTGTTGAAATTGTTGTTTCTAATGAAGTTCACATCAACTTGCTCTTATTGAGCAACCAAAGAGGCTAAGGGAACACTATTAGGATCTAGATGAGCTTTCCCATTAACAAGCATGGCCATAATAACATCAATCTTTTCACTCAAAGAGGAAGTTTCCTCAATAGAATTTACCTTATTACCATGTGGAGCTCTCTCAACATGCCATTCAGAGTAGTTAACCATCATATTATCAAGGAGCCTTGTTCCAACACCCAAAGTGAGGCCCATGAAAGTACCTCCAGCAGCTGAATCCAGCAGGTTTCTAGAAGAGAAGTTCAAACCTGCATAAAAAGGCTGGATAATCATCCAAGCAGTGAGTCCATGAGTAGGGCAATTCTTAACCAAAGATTTCATTCTTTCCCAAGCAGGATCAACATGTTCACATCAAGCTGTTTAAATTTCATAATGTCACTTCTCATAGATATAATATTAGCAGGAGGATAGTACTTTCCAATAAAAGCATCTTTGCACTTAGTCCAAGAATCAATACTATTATTAGGAAAAGAAAGCAACCATTCTTTAGCTTTTCCTCTAAGGAGAAAGAAAAAAGCTTGAGCTTAATAATATCTCCATCTACATCCTTATACTTTTGCATCTCACAAAGTTCAACAAAGCTATTAAGATGGGAAGCAGGATCATCAGAACCAGCACCAGAAAATTGCTCTCTCATCACAAGATTCAACAAGGCACGCTTAATTTCATAAAAGGTAGCATCAGGATCAGGTGGAGCAATAGGAGTGCTTAGGAAATCATTGTTGTTGGTGATAGTGAAGTCACACAACTTGGTGTTCTCAGCAGAGTTCATTTTGGCAAAGGTGGGCAAGCAAAAAACAGCAGCAGCAGCTAGAGCAGGAACTAATTTTTTTGTGTTTTTGAATAAGGCAAGCAAACCAAACTAGACTAATTTTTTTGAGTTTTTTTGAAAAGAGGCAAACAAAACCAAACAAAAGAAACAAAGTAAAGAGAAAGGAAGTGAAGGAATCCCCTTGTGAAGGCGTCCTTAGCCTCCCCGGCAACGACGCCAGGAAAAGCTTTCTAGCTTGCTGTTGCCGTGAGGTAACGCGTGTGAGTGCCTTTTACCTTTCCTCCCTGGCAACGGCACCAGAAAAAGCTTGATGGTGCCCAGTACTTGTCGTGAGACGCTTCGTTGGAAACCCCAAGAGCAAGGTATGAAGCAGCACAGCAGCAAGTTTCCCTCAGTAAGAAACCGAGGTTATCAAACCAGTAGGAGGAAGGAAACGTCACACAGGTGTTGCAAGCAACACAGAGACCTGCACAACACAAACTCAAGACTTTGCTCCAACGAATCAGTGAGGTTGTCAAGCTCACCGGTTTGCTGTAACAAAGGATTATACGTATGGTGTGGAAGGTAATGGTGGTTTGCAGCAAGTAAACAAGTAACAGTGGAAGATGTATCAATGGTAAAGATTGGACCAGGGTCCATAGTTCACTAGAGGTGCTCTCCTTAAATAAACAACATGGCATGAAGGGTAAACAAATTACATCGAGGCAATTGACAGGAACTGAGCAAGGCATAACAATGCAATTACTAGTCAAAAAGATCCTATGAGGTTGATTGGGAAATACAACAATATACATAGACCGTCATCCAACTGCATCTATGACTAGAAGTCCACCTTTAGGTTATCATCCGAACCCCCTCCGGTATTAAGTTGCAAGCAACATACAACTGCTTTAAGAAAAGTGTGTAAGGTAAACAGTCCACATGTTCCATGAACAAGAGACCGTTGTTTTCTCCCTAGTAGCAATAGCACATCTACAACCGAAGAGATTATTGTCACTTCCCTTGGAAACTAGAGGCATGAACCCACTATCGAGCATAAATACCCCCTCTTGGAGTCACTAGCACTACTTGGCCAAGATAACCACTAGCAACGGAGAGCATGCAAGATCACAAACAACACAGACATGATAGAATCATAAAGATAAACCATTAATCAAACCAACATAATAATCTCAATATTCATCGGATCCCCACAAACACAACATGCATGATTACAAATAGATTAGATCTTGATCATGAATGGAGCTCACAATATCTACACATGAAAGCACAAAGGAGGAGATACAACCATCTAGCTACTACATGGACCCATAGTCCAAAGTGGAACTACTCACAAATCATACCGGAGAGAAGTCCTCCGGGATGATCTCCCCTCCGGCAGGGTGTCGGGAAGAACTTCAGATCCCCCCGACCTAGGGACGATGGTGGTGGCGGCTAAGGACGGTTTCGTGAATTTTTGATCGGGTACTCAGGGTTTCTACGTCGGGGGCTTCTTATAGGCGAAGGGGGAGACCGAGGAGGCGGCCAGGGCCACCAAACCCTAGCCAGGCGCGGGCTCACCTGCCCCCGCGCCTGGGGTGGGTCTGGCCCCCCTGGCTGGCCCCTCCGGCTCTCCTTTGGACTTCTTGTTCCCCACGGAAAGTAATTAACTTTGTCGTTTGTCCCGTCCAATTCCGAGAATATTTCTTTACTAACTTTTCTGAAACCAAAAACAGCAGAAAACAGGCATCTGGCACCGTTGCAACTTGTTAATAGGTTAGTACCAGAAAACATGTAAAAAGCACCTCAAAGTGTGGACAAGTAAAGCAAAGTAGATACTAAACAAGCATGGAGCATAAAAAATATAGATAACTAACATTGGAAAGTTGCTAATACCAATGATCATAACGCCATGGTTGTGCGTGTAGACCTCTCATTTGTGTGGCCGTACATGTCCATGCAGGTGCTCACCGTGGCGGTGCTCTACCTGTAGAACACATGTTCAAATGCATATGTGCATGTCAATTATGGTGGTCTAATCTACGCTCAACTCTACAGGTCTATGCTTCAAACAACTACCTAGGCTCTAATATACGAGTTATAGAAACATTGCATGAACCTAAGAAACCCCTAAAATCCATAACTGCCCAAATCAGGAAAGGGAAGTTGGAAAACCTATAGTGGAACAGGAAATCAGAGTGGGGGTGCCACCGGTACAGATGTCGAGGATGATGGAGTTTCTTATGGAGGAGCACGACTTGTCGGACTTGCAGCAACGACCGGTGGGGACGCCATGGCGCGTGGGGGAGGAGGGCGAATCCGGGCAGCGAATAAGGTGCAAAGCAGGTAGGAGGGAACCTCCGCACGGGGTCAAACCATGGCGGATGATCCATATCCCCACTGCTATCAGAGGCCCCCGCATTGGTCGTGGCCCACCGCCAAGCAGCGAAGCCTGGGGGATCGAATCTGCCCATCTACAACATTGTGGATAGAACTCGTCAGCGCGTGAGGCCACATTGAAAATGGTGACCGCCGAGCCAATGCCATGACTGATTCAATCTCCTCCATCGAGCTCAGAAGGTGGCTGGCCTCACTAGTGCAAGACGTGATATCTGTCTCGGTTTTTAAAGGCCTTTAGTCCCGGTTTCACAACCGGGACTACGAAATCAGGACTAAAGTCCTACCCCTTTAGTCCCGGTTCGGCCACAAACCGGGACTAAAGGCGCTCACGGGACAACATCGAGCGCACGGGACCTTTAGTTCCGGTTTGTAATACGAACCTGGACTAAAGGTTTTTTTTATTTTTTTCCAAAAAAAATTGATTTTTTTTCAATTTTTTCTTAAACTTTTGAATTGTTTGTCTCATTAATCTTCCACATCTCTCATTTTTAACACTAATTATACTTAATCTTAGTTCAAATCATACTTGCAGTTAAACTTCCCGGTCGGTCACCCATCCTAGCACTACTCCAACTCCAGCACGCTTAACTTCTCCATTCCATCTCTCCCACCCGCGCAAAGGAACTTATACCTTATTGTCAAGACTAGTATATCAATCATATTAACTCATATCAATATGTGACACATTTTTATTTTTTGAAATTAAGAACAACTATTTTTAGTAAACAACAATAAATAAGTAATAATAATATTTTATTCTAATGAAAGTAAAAACTAATTAAATTAATATTTATTCATTTTTTGCCATTTATTCATTTAATACGACATAAATAATATCTTCAAATCTAATCGAAATTTTACAAATAATATATCCATTATTATCAGAAAAATGCGAGGAATTCAAATATGACATAAAAATACTAAAATAATTTATTTTTCTTTTCGAATTTTAAGAATCCAAAATGGCCTAAGGATGTTGAAATAAAAGAGCTAATTTTTTCTGCATGTTTTGATAGGCTGTACTTTTTTTACATTGTATGCAAAAGTTATGGCCATTTGAATTTGTCATAATATTTTTTTGTAAATTATGTCGAAATTTAGATTTGTTAATTTTCGTAACAACTAAATCACTTAATATAACTACAGTTTGAAGGATTTTATTTTTATATTTTTTTATAATTTTTTGGCATGATTTTGAATCTAGAAAAGATGATCTTCAGAAGGATTTGTGCCCGTTTTACTGCCACGGTAGAACTTGAGAATTTTTTTGCCCACTTTCTTTAGTCTGGGTTGATAATACGAACCGGGACTAAAGGTCATGATTTTGAATCTAGAAAAGATGATCTCCAGAAGGATTTGTGCCCGTTTTACTGCCACGGCAGAACTTGAGAATTTTTTTACCCACTTTCTTTAGTCCGGGTTGATAATACGAACCGGGACTAAAGGTGTGACCTTTAGTCCCGGTTGGTGATACGAACCGGTACTAAAGGGATTGGCACCGGGGGCACTCTTTTAGTCCCGGTTGGTAATACGAAGCGAGACTAAACACTAGTGCACACACAGGCCTCTAACACCGGTTCGGACCAGCCTCTAACAGCGGTTGTAGAACCGCTGTTGGCGGTTAGGTGTTAGAGCCCCCCCCCTTTAACAGCGGTTCTTATACGAACCGGTGTTAAAGGGTGGTGCACGTGGGGCTGCCACAGCGCTCAGCCCCCTCCCCCTGCCGCGGCAGGAAAAAAAGATAAATCTCTGACGCGGCAGGAAAACGGCCTAAATCTCTGCCGCGACAGAGTTCTGCCACCGCCCTGTTCTGGGCGTATTTCTGCGGCGCAGCGGGGACGGGGAGGGGGAGGGGGAATCGATCGGGAGCGGTATACACATACATCGTCGTTGGTACATACGAGTACATGAATAATTAAGCAACTATTATTATACACAAACATCGTCAATGTGTGGTATTCTCCGTAAACGTTGAAGCATCAAGTACAAGACAAACACGTTCAAGCATATATATAACGTTCATTTTTTTGGATATCTAAAGAGTTCTCTGCCAGACGTGACGACCTCATCAAGTATGAACCCCGCCAATTCCTCTTGAATGGCTCGTATGTGGTCAAATGGTAGGAGTTGGCCCCGCATCCGTTCGATCTATATATATATAATATATATATATATGAAGAATGGGGTCAATATATATAAGAATAAAACTCAACACAATTGATGGTAATAAAATAATATTGTGTATTTTGTTTACTTACTCTAATTTATTCTAGTGCGGCTTGCCCCGTCGCACATATCGTGTTGCGAATGAACTCGTAAACATAGTATCCACATAAGTTATTGTTGGGTCCCTGATGCGCGCACTTTACGAGAATAGAGAGTTCAATCAAAATAATAATCAATAAAGCATGATATAATGGAATTGGAAGCAGAATCAAAGAAATATGCAGACCTAGCTAGCTAGTATTACTTACATTTTGGTCTACAAAATTTAGTTCTTCTGACCATTCACCCACGGCCCTGCTCGTGAACCTTTTCCAAACCCTGTCCGGCAAAGAAAATGGATAAAGGAGTAATTAATTACTTGTTGTCACGAAAGTTGCCGATCTAGTGCGATAATATGATTGAAATTACCTCTGGAGCATCTCTTTAAAGTCTGCCCATAGCTCCTTTTCTTTTCGTAACGCGTCCATGACAAGGACTTTTCTTGAGTCAGGTTGAATGACTAGAAGAATAAAGTGGAACCTACGCACGCATAACTCATCATCAGTTACACTTAACATCGAGTAAGCCGAAACAGAATGTGTACAAGAGAGGGTAACAGTACTCACGAGAAGTTGTAAGGCAATAGTATTTCCCTTTTGGTTTGTTGTCTCAGTAAAGACTTTAGCAAGAAATCTTCTATTTGCCCGGGTCTGTGTTGTACCACTTGTTCACGAACTCTATTTGGGTCAACGAACTCAATGTCAAAAGGGCCTCCTTTCATGCATTCCATAACCTTTTTCCTGCATAATAGTATATACATATATGGTGAGCATATATATATACATGCAATTAATGAATTGAATGAGATGAGATAGAAATTACAGAAATAGTACTTACACACAATAAAGGCTGATGGCAGCTTTGTCGAGTTCCTTCCGATTGAATAGAAAATGCAATTCTTGAATGTTGAAGGCGATCTCGTCATCTCCGCACAAGAAAATCTGATCTCTTATATGAGTCGTGATCCATTCTTCCTTTTTCGTCTTGCAGAAATCAAGGTACCACTTGTGCAATCTTCGCATCTTTGTTGGTAGATTCTTGAGCTCCTCTTTCTTGACGAGATTCTTCCCATACTTCCATAGCTGTATGGGGTTGACATCGCCTTTGGACAAGTTGTCTCCAATGATGTTCAAGTATGCAATGTAAGTCATCCCCATCTCATTGGCCTTTCTTTGTAGCTCTGCCTCGTAATCATTTACAGGAGGAGCGTTCCGTGTGTCGAACACTTGGAGCGGGGCGCATGATTGCTTTTCCTGCTCTCCGAGCATGGGAACTGTTTTCTGGGGTGCCGCACGACTTAAACTTTCAGTCTCCCTCCGCCTTGCATCCCCCTTCAAAATATGGCGCTTGTAGTCCGACACAAGTAGGGTTTCAGGTTTCAAAAGATTATTGTAAAACTTCTCCACCACCGCCTGATCTATTTTCTCCTTTGGCTCGGCCCGTCTAGGTGCAAAGAATATCTTGACCTCTTCTTTCGAGATCCTATTGGTCTCCTCGTCGCTGCGATTCCACGGTAAAACCGGCAATGGCTTGGCGGAAGGCTGCGGGACGTAGTTTCTTGAACTCTTTGGCGTAGGGTTTCCTGCGGATTTCTTCGTGGCAGTGCTAGTGATGCTCTTCGTGGCAGTGCTCTTCCGCTTATGCTGAGGAGATGGCTGAAGCGCCGGAGATGGCTGACGCGCAGGAGATGGCTGGCGCGCTGGAGATGGCTGACGCATAGCAGATGGCTGGTGCGCCGGAGATGGCTGCCGCGCAGGAGATGGCTAAAGCGCCGAAGACGGCAGGGGAGTATTCTGATGACTTGGAGACGGCTGAGGCGGCTCAGACTGCTGACGCTGTGGAGACGGCGGGGGTGCCAGTGGCCTCCAATTTGGAAGCACGATGTGTTCCTTCTTCCAAAGAATGGTTGTTTTCACTGCAAATTTGAGTTGAGTTTCCCCTTCACCTGTAGCATGGCCAAGTTGTGCTTCCTCATATTCCTTCACAACCTCATCCACCCCGACAATAGCATAGCCATCTGGAATCGGTCGGCAGTGGTAAGTTCCACCAGCTACAGGAGGTAAGGCATAGCCGACAACCACCTTAATGGATAAGCCCATTAATCTCACATGCAGCTCAGCGTGTTCGCTCTCCGTGATCTCATCCACGGGGTATCGAGGACCCGCCATTTCAAGCATGGGCTGCACATTCTCTGTGGAAGCCACGCTGCTTTTCCGCGCAGAGTCTGGGCCGCCGACAACTTCCAATGCAGGATCTTCATGCCGCTAAGATGGGCCGGTAGCTTGCTGGCTCTTTTGTGCATTCACTTGCGCCTGCAACGCCACAAGTGCATGTTCTATCTATGTCATCCGCTCTGTACGCTCTTTTTCTTTTCTGCCGCACCATCTGTAAGATTCGCCCCCACTCGGCAAACCCATCCTTCCACGTCATACCCCCTATGCCTCGTGCAAGTCCAGGGTGTTCTTTTTTACCGATGGCGCGTGTAAGCTGGTCATTCTCTCTGTCGGGATGGAAGGTCCTGGCGGCTGTTTCCTCGTATGCCGTGATGAGTTCAGTGACGGGTTTGGCAAGGAGGGTTGGGAAGATACACAATCCCGTTTCTGAGTCCAACCTTGCCCCGATTCCGTAGAACCAAGTATTTGCACGTAGGTCCCACCCTGTGTCTGGGGTGTGATCCCTCTATCGCGCAGGGCCTTCTCAGCTTCCTCCCACTTAGGCCTCTGAGATATGTAGCCACCTGACCCCGTCCTCTGGTGATATTCCTTCTTCTGGGCATTTAGCGTATTTGTTTCTGACCTCTTTGTAGATATAGCACCTTCCTTGTATGCCACAAATTCGGGCCAGTGAGGTCTTATCTTCGCATAATATGCGTCTTCGAAATCTGGAGTCTCGCGAGCTTTGACAAATTTGTTCAATTTTGTCTTCCAGTTGCGGAAAGCGTCAGCCATCTTCTTTAGAGTCCACTCTTTGACCTTTTCCTTTATAACCGGTTTGTTTTCATCCTCCTCTAGCGGAAGGGTGAAATTTACCAACAGCGAATTCCAAAGCGTTTCTTTGGATCTTTCATCGACAAAGGTATCATCGCCCTTCTTTGGCTTATTCCAATATTCAATTATGATTGGGATTTGGTCCCTAACAAGAACTCCAGCCTGACGTACAAATTTGTATGCGGCCTTCTTGGGCTCCATCGGCCTGCCATCAACACGGACTGCTTGGATCGTGAACTTTGCACGATCCTTCAACCGATGGCTCGCGCCTCGCTTGCTCTTTTTCGTAGAAGAAGATTGTTGTTGGCCGGTCGATCCAGAGGGCTAAAAGAAGAAAGAAGCGTGATGCGGCCTACCTAAAACGGGCGGCGCCGCTACCTAGGGGTCACCGGAGCGACGTTAACGACGACGGCCAGCGGCGGCGCTTGCAGAGCAGCGAGGTGACGACAACTCCGAGCGAGAGGGAGCGAGCGGAGGGGCGGATGAGCACCGTGGGCTCACCATGGGTCTACCATAGGGGTCCGCGAGGCCGGGCTGGGTTGGAAACGGCGATGATGGCGACGGTGGTGGTCGTCGGGTTCTGAGAAGAAGCGATTCTTGGGGGTTGATTGCGGTTGCCCCGCGTCGATTCCTTGGACGTGGAAGAACAACACGACGAGGCGGCGGCAACAGCGTGGGTGGGCACGACGGTGACGGCGGCGTGGGTGGGCGCGGCGGCGACGGCTCCTGATCTCTCTGTGCTCCTCTACTCCTCGATCTGGCTGGGGGAAGAGGAAGAGGAGGTGCGCGAGTTATAACCCCCCCCCCCCTTTAACACCGGTTCATGGCTGGATGGCTGGAACCAGTGTGAAAGGGGGATTTCGTTTCGCGTCCGCACCCCCCCCCTTTAACACCGGTTCCAGCCACGAACCGGTGTTAAAGTGGGGGTGTGCGCGCGCGAAACGAAATAAATGCCCCCCCTTTAACACCGGTTCCAGCCAGGAACCGGTGTTAAAGGGGGGCATTTATTTCGTACATTAAAGGGGTGGGGGCATTTTTAATTCAAAAAATAGGAGAGAATTTAGAAAATTCATATCTTTTTCATTTCAACTCAGAAAAATATGAATAATATATCATAATTTTCAGAAAAATAAGATCTATCCATTCATATAAAAACATTTTATAGTTACTTTAGATGAAAATTTTCAAAATGATTAAAACACTTACATATAAATTTTGATTATTCAATTAAAACAAAAATAAAATAGTCAAACTCTAAAACTTTGAACATAGGAAATATTAAGCATCGAAAAAGGAATCTAAACCTATTTTATTAGATCAAATCTGACAAAACCTCGCTAAACTTTGCATCTTTTGTATACTTTGGAATATGACAAAACCTCGCTAAAATTGCATTGGATTTTTGATAAAATAGCATATTGTGAACCTAAAAATGATTTTTGTAAAAAATCATGAGCATCGTATCATGTACCTGTAGTTCATATCTGACCCACTTCCTACCGATTCGACAAGAATTTGTCTTTTTCACCAGAGGTGTACGGAAAGGTTTCAGATCCCCCTGTTGGTACATTTTCCATATAAGGTGATCTAGTATTTTTGTAAATGTGGTGGTAGTTTTTTGAATTAGCCATTTGGTGGTTGCTTCACAAAACCGTCCGTTTTTTATGTTCGGAAAATGGAAAATGCCTTTTTGGTGCGACAAAAAGGAAAACTTCCTCTCACAACATTGTTTGCCATCCCATGATGCACATGTATGCATAATATGGCCACACTATCACAAACTATGCCTTGATTCTAGCCATAATATTGGTCATTTGACCCGAAAGCCAAGAAACCTCGAATGAGATAGGTCATTTTGTGAAGGTTTTTTTGAGACATAATCAATATACCAAGTTTGATATTTTTCCTTCTAACTATGTCACATAATATAACTCCACGCAAAGGTTTTGCATTGTTTTGATCGTTTTTTAATTTTTTTATCCCTGTTTTAAACTACCGTCAAACTTTGTCGAACAACGGGCATGAAGATTCTTAGCTCGGGGCCAAGCCTCGCTAAACTTGCATTGGATTTTTGATAAAATAGCATATTGTGAACCTAAAATGATTTTTGTAAAAAATCATGAGCATCTTATCATGTACCTGTAGTTCATATCTGACCACTTCCTACCGATTCGGCAGGAATTTGTCTTTTTCACCAGAGGTGGACGGAAAGGTTTCAGATCCCCCTGTTGGTACATTGTCCATATAAGGTGGTCTAGTATGTTTGTAAAATGTGGTGGTAGTTTTTTGAATTATCCATTTGGTGGTTTCTTCACAAAACCGTCCGTTTTTTATGCTTGGAAAATGGAAAATGCCTTTTTGGTGCGACAAAAAGGAAAACTTCCTCTTACAACATTGTTTGCCATCCCATGATGCACATGTATGCACAATATGACCACATTATCACAAACTATGCCTTGATTCTAACCATAAGATTGGTCATTTGACCCGAAAGCCAAGAAACCTCGAATGAGATAGGTCATTTTGTGAAGGTTTTTTTGAGACATAATCAATATACCAAGTTTGATATTTTTCCTTCTAACTATGTCACATAATATAACACCATGCAAAGGTTTCGCATTGTTTCGATCGTTTTTTAATTTTTTATCCCTGTTTTAAACTACCGTCAAACTTTGTCGAACAACGGGCATGAAGATTCTTAGCTCGGGGCCAAGCCTCGCTAAACTTGCATTGGATTTTTGATAAAATAGCATATTGTGAACCTAAAATGATTTTTGTAAAAAATCATGAGCATCGTATCATGTACCTGTAGTTCATATCTGACCCACTTCCTGCCGATTCGGCAGGAATTAAAGTACATAATGCAACTAACAGTAAGTTACATAAAGCACGACTAAAAATTAAGATACATAAAAGAACTGAAAATTAAGATACATAGCTAGATTAAGTCACAATCGGCCGAACTTGTTTTGGAATGTTGGAGTGATTCAGTCATGCTCCTGCCTACACCTGTAATACTCGCCACTGTAGTCGTCGTACTCGCCGCGGCCGTCGTCGCTATCGTCGTCAGGGTCGTCGTAATTGAACCTTGAAGGCTGAGGAGTACGCGTGGGCTGGACTTGAGGGTAGCGCAGACGGGGATTAGAGTCGGTGGCAGTATCGTAGGCCATGACGCTCTAGAGAGTCCCACCGCGCCACCACAGCCGCCTGTCGGTCTCGTTGAAGTTTGGAGGAGGTGGGACGTCCTCCTCGTGCCTGGCGAGCGCCCTCTCACGCCGATCCCCGAAGAAGGCTTCCCAAGTAGGGAAATATTCGGGATGCCATCTGGGATTTCTCCGCTGCTCCGGCATGAGCTCGAAGTAGTAGTGGTTCGTGAGGTTGCAGATATGAGTCTAGAGATGTGCAATGACAATGGAGGCCAACCCTACATATATATATAGTGAGAAATGGCAGGAAGATATGGCGGGAAGAACTGGCGGGAAAACTGGCGGAAAGAAATGGTGGGAAGAACTGGCTAGAAGAAAAATGGCGGGAAGAAAAATAGCGGGAAGAAAAATGGCAGAAAGAAATGGCAGGAAGAAAAATGGCTCATTTAATACATATACTGTTAACAGAAGAAATATGACATTGATTTCCATGTTGAGATACATATGTGTGCCAAAAATGGCTCAATTAATACATATAGTCAATCTTATGATCGCGTCGGCCGTAACCATGGAGTATCTAGCACCGTTTAACAGGACGGTTGGGTCAGTCTTCACTCTGAAGGGCAGAATTTCATCAAACTTATTATAATCTTCTGACATGTCTGTCTTGTCCTCCACTCCCACGATGTTTCTTTTTCCTAAAAGAACTATGTGACGCTTTGTCTCATCGTGTGATGTATCTATTTTCTTATTTTTTTCTTTTTTCGGTTTGGTAGACATGTCCTTCACATAGAAAAGCTGAGCCACATCATTGGCTAAGACGAATGGTTCGTCTAAGTTCTTGTCTACCTTCATAAGATTGTTGAGATCCACTGTTGTCATTCCGTACTTCTTGTCTACCTCAACCCCTCCTCCTGTTAGCTTGACCCATTTGCATCGAAACAAGGGGACCTTAAAATTAGGTCCATAGTCAAGTTCCCATATCTCCTATATGAACCCATAATACGTGGTATTTTGCCCATTGTCTTCTGCTGCATCAAAGCGGACACCACTGTTTTGGTTGGTGCTCTTTTTACCTTGGCCTATCGTGTAAAATGTATTCCCATTTATCTCGTACCCTTGGAAAGTACATACAGTCGAAGATGGTGTCCTGGCCAACAAGTACAGCTGATCCCCAACAGTGGTGTTATTCGTGAGAAGTCTTTGCAGCCAGCCGCCAAAACTCGCCATGTGTTCACTTATAATCCATTCATCAGACTGTCCCGGGTGTTTGAGGCGTATTAAATTCTTGTGTTCATTGATATACGGGGCAACCAAGATAGATCTTTGTAAAACCGTATAGTGTGCTTGATTGAGAGAATGCCCGTCCCTACATATCATTGCTTTACATCCTAGGGTGTCTTTTCCACGCAGTCTCCCCTCATGTCGTGATTCTGGAACACCAATCGCCTTAAGGTCAGGAATAAAATCAACACCGAACTCAATGACCTCCTCTGTTACATAGCCCTTGGAGATGCTTCCTTCTGGCCTAGCACGGTTATGAACATATTTCTTTAAGACTCCCATGTACCTATCAAAGGGGAACATATTGTGTAGAAATACAGGACCGAGAATGGAAATCTCTTCTACTAGGTGAACCAGGAGATGCGTCATAATATTGAAGAAGGATGGTGGGAACACCAACTCAAAGCTGACAAGACATTGGGCCACATCTGTCTGTAACCCTGGTAGGCTTTCTGGATCGATTACCTTCTGAGATATTGCATTGAGGAATGCACATAGCTTCACAATGGGTACTCGAACATTTTCAGGTAGAAGCCCCCTCAATTCAATCGTAAGCAATTGTTTCATAATCACGTGACAGTTATGAGACTTCAGGTTTTGGAATTTTTTCTCTGCCATATTTATTATTCCCTTTATATTCGACGAGAAGCCAGACGGGACCTTGATACTGCTCAGGCATTCAAACAAGATTTCCTTCTCTGCTTTGGTAAGAGCGTAGCTGGCAGGAGTTAAGTGGCATCGTTTACCCTTCACGTTCTCAGGATGCATAGGCTCTTCAGGGCCTTTCATACGTTGCTGGTCTTGCCGTGCTTCCGGTGTATCTTTTGTCTTTCCATACACTCCTAGGAAGCCTAGCAGGTTCACGCAAACATTCTTCGTCACGTGCATCACGTCGATTGAAGAGCGGACCTCTAAGACTTTCCAATAGGGTAGGTCCCAAAATATAGATTGCTTCTTCCACATGGGCGCGTGTTCGGCATCGTCATTCGGAACAGATAGACTGCCAGGACCTTTTCCAGAGATTACTTCTAGGTCCTTGACCATACCAAATACCTCCTCACCGGTACGAAGGACAAGATTCCTCCGGGGTTTTGCCAGACGTTTGAAATGCTTGCCTTTCTTTCTTACTGGATGCAGGTTCGGAAGAAATTGACGATACCCTAGGTACACAACCTTCTTACATTTCTCCAAATATACACTTTCAGTCTCATCTAAACAGTGTGTGTATGCATTATATCCCTTGTTTGTCTGTCCTGAAATGTTACTAAGAGCAGGCCAATCATTGATGGTTACGAAAAGCAACGCTCGTAGGTCAAATGGCCCCCCTTTGTGCTCATGCCACATACGTACACCTGGTTTGGCCCACAACTGTAAAAGTTCTTCAACTAATGGCCTTAGGTACACATCAATGTCGTTGCCGGGTTGCCTCGGGCCTTGGATGAGAACTGGCATCATAATGAACTTCTTCTTATGCACAACCAAGGAGAAAGGTTATAGATACATAGAGTCACATGCCAGGTGCTGTGACTGCAACTCTGCTCACCAAAAGGATCCATGCCATCTGTACTTAGACCAAACCTTAAGTTCCTTGCATCACGTGCGAAGTCCGGGTACTAGCTCGACTTTTCTCCACTGTGACCCATCAGCGGGGTGTCTCAACAACTTGGCATACTCTTTATTTCTGAAGAGACGTTTTAACCGTGGTATTATAGGAGCATACCACATAACCTTGGCAGGAACCTTCTTCCTAGGGGCCTCGCCCTCAACATCATCAGGATCGTCTCGTCTGATCTTATACCGCAGTGTAGTGCATACTGGGCGTGCATCCAAATTCTCGTACTTCTCACCGCGGTAGAGGATGCAGTCATTAATGCAGGCATGTATCTTCTGCACGTCTAATCCTAGAGGGCAGACAACCTTTTTTGCTTGGTATGTACTATCGGGCAACTCATTATTTCTTGGAAGCAGATTCTTCATTTTTATCAACAACTTTGAAAATGCGTTGTGAGTCACACCGTTCTCTGCTTTCCATTGCAGCAAATCCAGTGTGGTACCTAGCTTTTTGTGGCCATCTTCGCAAGTTGGGTAAAACAATGTTTTGTGATCCTTTAACATCTGCTCCAGCTTCTCCTTCTCCTTTTCAGTTTCACATTCTTCCTTTGCATCAGTAATGGCCTGACCAAGATCGTCATCAGCGGGCCCATCTGCTGCCTCTTGATTTTCATTATCTACCCCCGTTGCAGTATCATCATATTCAGGATACATATTATGATAGTTTTCATCATCCTCTTCTTTTTCGTTGTCTTCCATCACAATCCCTTTTTCTCCGTGCTTGGTCCAACAATTATAGCTCGGCATGAAACCGGATCGAAGCAGGTGGGCGTGAATGGTTCTGGTATTTGAGTAGTCTTTCTTATTCTTACTGTGAACACACGGACAACACATAAAACCATTGTGACCACTGTTTGCATTAGCCACAACGATAAAATTTTGGAGGCCGTAATGTACTCGGAAGTGCGTCGGTCACCGTACATCCATTGCCGGTTCATCTGCATTAATATATAGTATATCAAAAATTAATAGGGAGATGACCATTTATATATAGTACATCAATGACACATGAAAGGATAAAGTTGCCGACCTCGACCGAGAAGGAAAGAGCAATGAGAAAACTTATTTCGAGCTCTCGGACATTTCACCGAACATCTCTTGTGCATAGGAAAAAAACACAAACTAGCACACCTCTCATCCTCTTGCTAGGCTCCAAAATGAGAGAGTGAAAAAATGGAAGAGAGATGTGTGGGCTGCGGTGTGTTATATAGCCCCTCTTTAACACCGGTTCAAGCCACGAACCGGTGTTAAAGGGAGAGCTGCGCGGGCAACTGGTGCATGACCTTTAACACCTTTTCGTGGCACGAACCGGTGTTAAAGGGGTGCTCCTTTTTGCTGCACGGGCCACGCTGGTACGGGCACCCTCTTTAACACCGGTTCGTAGCGTATTTCCAACCTCAACCAAATGCCCCGTTTCCACTAGTGAAAGATCCCGTTTGATTCAGGACTAAATATTGCTGATGTTTTAGCCGTTAAAACCGGGACTAATGCTTACATTAGTTTTGGGTTCAACCATAACGAGAAGTAATGTTTCAGAGTGGGATGAACGAATGGCTTTTTTCTTCTAGTGCCTCGTACTCATGCACAACATATGTGCTCTGAGCGGCCTGCCACGACGCGAGCTTTGTCCGCGGAACCTGTTGGGGGAGGTGGAATAGGCGATGTGTGTCGGTCGATGGGACATGAGGAGAAAAGAAGCGTGGCAGTGCAGCGGCACAAAAAAAACTACTATCACATCGGCAAAAAAAAGAACAAAAAAAAATGCTTGCTAGCTCGTATATAGGGTTGCATGCGGCACCCGTATCCCGCCCCGCAAAACTGAAATCAAGTCAAAAATAGTTTGAGGAAGCATAATTAAAGCTAGCTCATTCGCAAAAAAAAATTTAAAGCTAGCTCAGTGAAAACCCCCGCTTGCTACCCTACTCGTATAGGTGAGCAGAGAGAAAATGACAAAAAACCACCACATTTGAGCACGAGAAGACACAAAACCACCATCTCTAGGTTTTTTGACACATAAATATCACTTTTGGGGTCAGGCTGTGACGCGGGGCACTAATTTCTCGTGGTTAGCCTTCTAACCATGTTTCTGGCAGGTAGGACCCGCTGTCAGTGTATACGTAGTAGGGGGTGGACGGATAGATCAGACGGACGATTAACGTGCGCGGCCAGTGCACCAGGCTTCATTGCGCGGATACGCCATGATCCTGTCCTGCCCATCACCCCTGCTCCGAGCCAGCGGAGTGTCGAGCAGTGCCTGCACTGCGCCCAGCCGCCGTATGAGATCTGTCTGGCGGCGCCGCCGCCGTGCGGGCGCCATGGCGAGGTAAGTCGCGTGCTCCTGCCACTCCGTGCTCGTGTGCCGCGCCACGGTCTCCACCAGCGTCCTCGGCACCGCCTCGTCCTCCGCCATCTCCTGCCTAGCCACCGCGTTCGCCGCCGCCATGTCCGAGAGCACGGCGAGCGCCGCCTTCGACGTCGCCTCGTCCAGGGAGTGAGCGAGCAGCGCGCGCACGGCGCCAATGGCAGCCACGGCCCAGACTCGTGCTCTAGGTTGGCCGAGAGGTTGCGGAGCGCGGCCAGGCGGGAGAGCCGTGTGTGTTGGTCGAGAGTCAGGACGTCGGCGGCGGCGCTGCTGATGGTGGCGACGAGGAACAGGATCAGCTCGGCGGAGAAGAGTGGGAAGTCGGTGTTGGCTAGCAAGGAGACGGAGAGAAGGAGCAGCGCTGTTTGCCATGCACCTGTCAGCCATGAGCTGCGGCAGACCGGCCTTGACTATTAGCGCCTTGTTTTTGAAACCAGAAATTGACTAGCATCCATTAGCGGACGATAGACCATAACACAAATACACAACGCAAATACCGATGAAGATTTTTTTTAAGATCCACCGACTCACTAAGCAGAACATTTCATCTTCAATTTGCAAAACCATCGGCATTTCTGCGTTAATTAAAAGAAATTAAAATCTGCTAAATCCAAGTCGTTTAACATCACAGTCAGTTTGATTCAGACGTAGATGGACCCAAGTAAGAAGGTTGAGCAAAACAATTTTTTTAAGACGTAGAAAAAAATTACAGTGCAAGTCTACATTAAAATATCCGTGTAGTACAGGTTAACGTCCGTCCGCTCTATCCGTCCATCCCCTGTCACGTATACACTGATAGCGGGTTCCACCTGCCAAAAACATGGTTAGACGGCTAATCACGAAAAATTAGTGCCCGCGTCACAGCCTGACCCCAAAAATGGTATTTATGTGTCAAAAAACCTAAAGATGGTAGTTTTATGTCTTCTCATGCTTAGATATGGTGGTTGTTTGTCATTTTCTGGAAAGCAGGACCTCTGCATGGGGGCCGCAGCCAGTACATTGCTTCAACGGTAGGCAACCAGGAGAAAAGTCTAGCTTAGAATTAACCTTTTGTTTATACCGTATTCACTTCTTTGGAATATTGCAACTGGGGAATGTTATCTTTTATACTTCCTCCGTTTCAAAATAGATGTTTCAGATTTATCGAAATTTAAATAAATCTAAACACAATTTAGTATACAGATTTATTTAAATTTTGAAAAAATCGAGAATCTATTTTGAGATCGAATGGAGTGCTTCGCATTTCAGTGATCCAAGCGAAAGTTTGATGCTACAAGGGTTGGATGACCGTTCGGTACGAGACGTTTGAGTATCACCTCTCTCCTCCTATTCTCCCCAGCACCGGCGCTTAATTACCACACCCGCGCGCCTAGCTAACCCAGAGACCATCATCACTCCACTCAACCATCTAGTCGTGTGTTCGGCTGGGATAATTAATCACCGCACCACCTCAAATCAGACTGCCAGATCCACCCGGCCTAGCTATTTAAGCTCCTACATTCCCTCGTATCGTCCTCGTCATCTCACAATCTACCAAAACCTCAGGTGCCAAGCTACTAGCCATTCGTACTGCTGGCTGAGACAATTAGCTCGAGGGATCAAACAGAGATGGCCCGCTCTGCACCTGCTCATCTCGCGCTGGTCGCCCTGGCGGTGGCAGCGATGCTCCTCGCGGCGCCGCGCGCCGCCGACGCCGCCATCACCTGCGGACAGGTGAATGCCGCGCTCAGCTCCTGCATCCTCTACGCGCGCGGCCTCGCCACCGCCCCGTCCTCGGCCTGCTGCAGCGGCGTCAAGAGCCTCTCCGCCGCCACGCAGACCACCGCCGACAGGCGCGCCGCCTGCAACTGCCTCAAGCTGGCCGCCGGCCGGATGAGCGGGCTCAACAACGGCAACGCCGCCAACATCCCGTCCAAGTGCGGTGTCAGCGTCCCCTACGGCGACATCAGCGCCACCGTCGACTGCTCCAAGATCAACTGATCTCTGGAGGTCACTCGACTCGAGGCCGCGGCGAGCCAGCTCCACCGGTCGATGCTGAGGCAGCTGAGCCATGGTCACTCTGCAGTATCTACTTACTCGACATATTATGCGTGTTTATATATGCTGAATAAAAGCTGGGGCCACCATGCATGGATGGTTCTACGTGTGGTGTGCATGCATGCATGTACGTACGTGGAGGCTAGTAGTAACTCTCTCGCGCGCTGGACGGTCACGACACTATGGTGTTTACTTAATTCCATGTTCCTTTTACTCCCTTTGAGGAGTTGTTATTATTGGGAGTTTGTGACTGTGTTTGTGTTGGAATATAAGTTGAGTGTTGACTATAACGGGTACATGGATCAATGGAGTATATCATGAACACTTTTTTACAATGTAGCCCCTCCTGTCCTGCCACGTACGGAAATTATTCTTGACTAATTTCGACCAAAAACAATGATACACACGCATATGCACAAAGGAAATATATGACAAAAGAAAATTGAACCAGTCCACCGAGAGGTTTTGGGTATTAGGGCGAGTTTGGTGCTTCGTATTAGAGGTTTTGTAAAAATTAAAGGGCATAATCTCCAAAGGGATTGGATGAAAGCCCTACTTTTACCTAAACCCCTCAAATACACATAAAATCGCAATCCACAATCCACCTGGTAGGTGTAGTAATTGGGTATTGGAAAAAATAGACTATGATTTACAAATAGGTGGGAAAAGTTGGGATCAAACTAGGCCAATGCACTAGAATAAAACATGCTTTTAGCAATAAGTGAAGACTTGGCGTTTGGTGGGCATAATCCCCAAAAATCCCTACGAATACATTAGTACCAAACCAGACCTTATAGAAAGGGTTCGACCAGTCATAAAAGAATTTGAATTCCGTTTCCTTGTGTGAAATTAAGGGTTCGATCTATGGATAGTTAAAGTATTGCATATATTAGGTGAACATTATCACTACACGTATATAGCGTGAAAAGGTAGTAGTATGATGTTCAACAAGAAAAAAAATCGACCATTCAAACAATTTGGCGTACATGAGTGAGATTTTTTATTTGAAACAAGAAATGAGCGAGATTTTTTTGTAACCATGGTTACCGTCAATTGGTCAGGCTCCATTAGTCGTAGCCAAAGTAATATAAACAAGAAATCAAAGTCATATGGATGGATGGAGATGGACAGTGCGCCTTGAAGTACTGGCATCCTATGAAGTCTCTGATCCTTGACCTGAAGAAAATGTCTCTGATCCTATGTTTACATATATAAGAAAAATATGGTCTGAAAAAGAATACAACTGCGGTGTCAAAAAGCAAAAAAGACAACAAGTGTGAGTGGGTTCAGCCCAAGCCTACAGTCCACATGACTACTCCACATGTGTGATAAGCCTTTGGACCAGGCTGTTTGTCGGCCCTATAGCCTGCCATCATGTGACACTTACGTATAGGGGAAGTACAAACCACAATCACGTCTTCTGAATTTTCTTGTTTATTTAGGTTATAAATAAATTTGTGTTTCACCGAGTAAATTCTTGGCGCCAGACGGCGTGGCTTCGCTGGGCAGTGGATCCTGCATTGGCATCGCCTGATTGATGCTCATTTAGTGCAGTTTTGCTGTGCTTTCTTGTGTTAGCTTTTTTTTTCTTGTAATAAGACGATCTCCTCGAAAATTCTATCATTCAGAATCGTTTTAGTGCCAACGTGATGCCCCTAATATCAACATGCACGTGTAACATGTTTGTAGTTTCTTTTTTTTTTTGCAAAATATGTTTGTAGTTTCAGAGGAGTGTTCTCCCATACCTTTATGCCAAGAAAATGGAATTGTACGCGGCGGTCATGAAAACCACTACTACAATACATTTTAAACAAATTTTATCCTTTTAAACGCCTAGTTTTAATAAAGTTCGTTTTAAGCACCTGTAAGAAAAGGAGTATATTGAAAGATTAATTTGATGGATTATATTTCAAAAGGTATTGTGCGTGGCTTGTTGCTGCAGCATCTAAGTGTCAGTTTGGGAGTACAAATCTCCCTGAAAAAAAAGAGAGTACAAATGAAATTAGTAATGTTTTTAAGCCTTCTCTTTTTCTCCTGAGGGAAAGTACATGCTTGATTGCTTGACATAATTGAAGGAGCTAACAAATACAGTTGGAATTAATTGAAGTCGTCACGAACACATAGCCTTGGCAGGGAAGAATTCACGGGTCATATCAGACCTAGACGGATCAGTTAAGTAGGGGATGCTTACAATTCATCGGACCTGCCAACGAACACAGTTTGAAGGTGTGGTACTGTTCACCAATTACACCTCCTCTCCAATCTACTCCGAACGTTCACGGCTGTCGATGTGACTAATTAGGCATTTTCTCCAAAGCCACAGTGCTTCGTCAAGCCTCGGCAAAAATCACATAAATAACCTATTTAAAGAAAGAAAGGCAAAAAAATAATCTTTTTTTCAAATGATTTCCCTATCTAACCTAGTTTCATGGCGCCGCACAGGAGGGAGCGATGGTCTTCGCCACAACAACGTCTACCATGGCGCCATGCATCTATGGCGCTCCTGTCAACGGCGCCATCCCAGCGTCTGACGTGGTAGCCGTCGTGGCAGCCGGGCCCACTCGCATAAGTATGGTGCCATTAGCCACGGCGTCATACTAGTGAGGACGGTTCCTCCCGTGGTGGCGCCATGCTCTGTAACTGATAACATCGCCGTGTCCCTCTTTCTTCCCTGACCCTGTTTACCTCTTCATCCCAACGCACGCAGGAGACAGAGGGCATGGTGCCGGCGCCGCCCCTCTAAACCCCCTTCAAATCAGACCTTAAAACCAAGCGAATCTGGAAGAAATTTCGGTGTCCCATTGCAATCCTCAAGGTATTCTCCTTATATCCCCCTCTATTTATAGGTTGAAATTCTAATATATTATCCTACAATACATAAATCATACTTTTACCTACATTATCACTTTCTTTATGCTTCGTGTCAAGCTGAAATCGTGGATCCGTCCCTGTTTAAGACCGATCAAAGTCTGATAGTACACAGAATTTCTAAAACTTCAAAAGGAGCCTATGAGAGATAATGACAATGAAGCGAGCGGATTAATAAAAAGACAATGACGCGAGCTTGCGGTGATTAATCCAACTGATCACACTAGTATTACTTAAGTACAAAAATCCCAACTGCCACCGACCTGCAAAAGCGACGGCCAACAAACTGATCGTCCAATCATGCACGTCATGCACCGTCCTACTACTATTTATACCCCTCCAACCCACTGATTCCTCCCAGCAACGTACGCCACTACACTTGAGCAACAGCTTAACGATCCGAAGCACGTACGCAGAGAGACCGATCACCAGATCATCGATCAATGGCGGTTAACAGCAAGGCCACCGCCTTGGTGGTCCTGGCGGCGTCGTTTGCGGTGGTGCTGATGGCGGCGTGGGAGGCGTCGGCGGCGGTGACGTGCGGCCAGGTGGGAACGTCGCTGGCGCCGTGCATCCCGTACGCGACGGGGAAGGCCGCGACGCCGTCGCAGGGGTGCTGCAGCGGCATGAAGAGCCTCAACGCGATGGCCCGCACGAGCGCCGACCGGCAGGCGGTGTGCCGCTGCCTCAAGAGCCTCGCCGGCACCGTCAAGTCCGTCAACCTCGGCGTCGTCGCCGGCGCGCCCGCCAAGTGCGGCGTCAGCGTGCCCTTCCCCATCAGCATGTCCACCGACTGCAACAAGTAACTTCCTACTACTGATTAGCCATCTCTGTTATTCTCGACGGTCTCCTGCTTGCATTTTCTTCTCGATCGTCGATCTTGTCCATGACTGTTTCCTTCTTTTTCTTAACGTGTGTGATGCAGGGTTAACTAGATGATGGACCAACGATCGATTCCCTACGTGTCTAAGATTATATATGCATCACTCAGATGAAATAAAACTGTGCGTTCGTGTATTGCACCTACAGTACACAGTACGTACGTCTGGTATGTCGATCGTGAATCGTGATGCCATGTGCGTGTGTGTTTCAACTCGATCTGAACTGCCGTGTATTCCCTCCGTTCTAAAATAATCGCCCTGAACTAAAATCACGAGCTTATTTCAGAGAGTGATACGTGACTCTATACTCGTACTTAAGTGTTTTGTCCGACCTGCTCCTACTTGACAGGTCAATTAATATATACTCCTGGTCTGTAATTTGCTTATAATTATCGAGAGCTTTCCTGGTTCTTCAAATATAATGTCACTACCGGAGTGGCGTGCTACACCAAAGGGCCAAAAACCGTCGGTGTAGTCTTAGCCTCTTTGGCAAAGCCCTCCCTCGGCGCAGTCGTGGAGGCCGTCGGCGTATAGAAAAACCGTCGGCGCAGGCTATGCTAATGGCTTTGCCCATAGTCCCGTCGGCATAGACTAATGACCGCACAAAAAAGTTAAAAAATATACTTTTTTCTCAATTTTTTTAATCTTTGAATCGTTAATCTCTTACTTGGAACATTTTAAATATTACTTACACTTAATCTTTGATCAAATTATAGTCTCGGTCAAACTTTTCGATCGGTCACTCATCCTAACACTACTCCACCTTCAGCACGCTTAACTTTTTCTTTCCTTCCAAATCAGTTTCTGCGAAGTAATTTGTACCTAATTGTTAATACTATGATATCAATCATATTAACTCTTATATCATTATGTCACATGTTTTTATCTTTTGAAATCACAAACAATTATTTAAGTAAACAACAATGAATAGGTAAAAATATTATTAAATTCAAATAAAAATATAATGATTTTACTTTTTTGTGTTTTTCTATTTAATATGAAATAATTAATATCTTTAAATCCGTAAATCGGAATTCAACAAATAATATGTCTAAATTGATCAGAAAAATGAGAGGAATCCATATATGATATCCATATAAACTTATCATAAACTATGCCTTGATTCTAACCATAACATTGGTCATTTGACCCAAAAGCCAGGAAACCTCGAATGAGATAAGTCATTTTGTGAAGGTTTTTTTTGAGACATAATCAATATACCAAGTTTGATATTTTCCCTTCCAACTATGTCACATAATATGACACCATGCAAATATTTTGCATTGTGTCGGTCGTTTTTGAATTTTTTTTTATGCCCGTTTTAAACTATCGTCAAACTTTGTCGAACGGCGGGCACGAAGATTCTTAGCTTGGGGCTGAGCCTCGCTAGACTTGCATTGCATCTCTGATAAAATAGCATATTGTAAACCTAAAAATTATTTTTGTACAAAATCATGAGCATCAGATCATGTACATATAGTTCATATCTGGCCCACTTCCTACCGATTCGGAAAGAATTTGTCTTTTTACCAGGGATGGACGGAAAGGTTTGAGATCCCACTGTTGGGATATTGTCCATATAATATGGTCTAGTATTTTAGAAAAATGGGATGTTAGAATTTTGAATTAGACATTTGGTGGTTGCTTCACAAACCTCCTGTTTTTTGCGCTCAAAAATGGAAAATGGCTTTTTGGTGCGACGAAAAGGAAAACTTACTCCAGCAACATTGTTCCTCATCCCATGATGCACATGCATGCACAATATGGGCATATTATCACAATCTATGCCTTAATTTTAGCCATAATATTGGTCATTTGACCCGAGAGCCAAGAAGCCTCGAATGAGATAGGTCATTTTGTGAAGGGTTTTTTTGAGACATAATCAATATACCAAGTTTGATATTTTTCCTTCCAACTATATCACATAATATGACACCACATAAAGGTTTTGCATTGTTTCGATTGTTTTTTAAATTTTTATGCCCATTTTAAACTATCGTCAAACTTTGTTGACCGGCGGGCATGTAGATTGTTAGCTCGGGGCTGAGCCTCGCTAAAATTGCATTTGATCTTTGGTAAAATAGCATATTGTCAACCTAAAAATTATTTTTGTAAAAAATTATGAGCATCATATCATGTACATGTAGTTCATATCTGTACCACTTTCTACCGATTCGGCAGGAATTTGTCTTTTTTATCGGGGGTGGACAGAAAAGGTTTGAGATCCCCTTGTTGGGACATTGTCCATATAAGGTGGTCTAGTATTTTTGAAAAATGTTTTTGTAGCATTTGAATTAGCCATTTGATGGTTACTTCACAAAACCCCCCGTTTTTTGCGCTCGGAAAATAAAAAATAGCTTTTTGGTGCGAAAAAAAGGAAAACTTCCTCCTGCAACATTGTTCTCCATCTCATAATGCACTTGCATGCACAATATGGGCATATTATCACAAACTATGCCTTTATTCTAGCCATAACATTGGCCATTTTATCCGAAAGTCAGTAAATCTCGAATGAGATAGGTCATTTTGTGAGGATTTGTTTGAGACATAATCAATATACCGATTTTGATATTTTCCTTCCAACTATGTCATATAATATGACACCACACGAAGGTTTCACATTGTTTTGATCGTTTTTGAAATTTTTATGCCCATTTTAAACTATGGTCAAAACAGTGAGCATAAAGATTCTTATTCAACATAAATATCTAACATTTGAGTGTACGTAGATAGACCTTTTTATGTAAATTTTGATATTTTTTCTGAATTAGAATGATTTAGTTATGATTTTTCTAAGATTAATAATATAAAAGAGAAAATAGCTATACCGAGGGCAGCCGTCGGCATAGCCTAACGTATGCCGAGAAAAATTATACGCCAACGGCCCCGACATGGCATGAAGAGTAAACAAACTACAGCATGGCAATTGATAGGAACTAAGCAAAGCATAACAATACAATACTAATCAGAAAGATCCTATGAGATTCGATTGGGTAATACAACAAGATACATAGACCGTCATCCAACTGCATCTATTACTAGAAGTCCATCTTCAGGTTATCATCCGAACCCCCTCCAGTATTAAGTTGCAAGCAACAGAGAACTGTTTTAAGCAAAGTGTGTAAGGTAAACAGTCCACATGTTCCATGAACAAGAGACCGTTGTTTTCTTCCTAGTGGCAACAACACATCTACAACCGAAGAGATTTCTTTCACTTCCCTTGGAAACTAGAGGCATGAACCCACTATCGAGCATAAATACTCCCTCTTGGAGTCACTAGCAACTACTTGGCCAAGATAGCTACTAACAACGGAGAGCATGCAAGATCGCAAACAACAAAGACATGATAGAATCATAAAGACAAAACCATTAATCAATCTAACATAATAATCTCAATATCCATCGGATCCCCACAAACACAACATGCATGATTACAAATAGATTACATCTTGATCATGAACGGAGCTCACAAGATCTATACATGAAAGCACAAAGGAGGAGATACAACCATCTAGCTACTACATGGACCCATAGTCCAAGGTGGAACTACTCACGCATCATACCGGAGAGAAGGCCTTCGGGATGATCTCCCCTCCGACAGGGTGCCGGGAAGAACTTCAGATCCCCCGATCTAGGACGATGGTGGTGACGGCTACAGACGGTTTCATGGAGATTTGATCCGGTCCTTAGGGTTTCTGCATCAGGGGCTTCTTATAGGTGAAGTGGCGAGGCCGGGAGTCGACCAGGAGGCCTACACCCTGCCTAGGCACGGGACCACCCCTGGCCGCGCCTAGGGGGTGTGGACGCCCTGGCTTGCCTCTCCGTCTCTCCTCTGGACTTCCTGTTCCCCACGGAAAGTTATTGACTTTGGCTTTTGTTCCGTCCAATTCCGAGAATATTGATTTTCTGCCTTTCTGGAACCAAAACAGAAGAAAACATGCAACTGGCACTGTGGCAACTTGTTAATAGGTTAGTTTCAGAAAAAATATAAAAACACCTCAAAGAAACACAAAACAAAGCAAAGTAGATACTAAACAAGCATGGAACATCAAAAATTATAGATACGTTTCCGACGTATCAAGCATCCCCAAGCTTAATTCCTGCTCGTCCCCGAGTAGGTAAGTGATAAAAAGAATAATTTTTTAGGTGACATGCACCTTCACAATGAAGATCTAACCATTTGCAAGCATTGAAAGCTGGTATCAAAGAACTCTAAACATGAACATGGAAGATGGAGTTCTAACAGTAAGACAAAGTAACTATTGTTGCAACATGACAAGATACAAACAAAGATCATGAATAACATGCATTGAAAAATGTTTGTTTGTTTCACATACAGAAAACATAACATAGTGGCAATCAGCTTGTCCCTCATAGAGTAGAAAATAGATGCATAGGACACCTTTAAAGTTCACAAGGGTGACTAGAAACAAATAGTATAAGAACAAGTAATATCACAATATGCATCAATCAATAAGTTTTGGGACACTGCACATAGAACTAAGAATGACTACTATGCTCTCTTAGTGGTTCCTAAAGGTAGAAGGTGGAGACTCAATAGTAGTGGAAGAAGGGCCTTTTATAAAGGAAGCAGGGATTTCAAGTTTCAAAAAAATCCTCCAAAAATTATGGTACTTGTTAGCTTTCAGCCCTCTGATACGTTGGAAACGTATCTATTATTTTTGATGCTCCATGCTTGTTTAGTATCTACTTTGCTTTACTTGTCCACACTTTGAGGTGATTTTTACATGTTTTCTGGTACTAACCTATTAACAAGTTGCAACAGTGTCAGATGCTTGTTTTCTGCTGTTTTTGGTTTCAGAAAAGTTAGTAAAGAAATATTCTCGGAATTGGATGGGACGAAGGACAAAGTCAATTACTTTCCCTGAGGAACAAGAAGTCTAGAGGGGAGACGAGGAGGCGTGCCAGGGCGGCTAAACCCCCCTAGGCGTGGGTGGGCCCTACCCCACGCCTGGGTAGGGTTTTCCCCCTTTCGCCGCCCCCTCGGTCTCCCCCTTCGCCTATAGGAAGCCCCCGATGCAGAAACCGTGAGGACCCGATCAGAAATCCACAAAACCGTCTGTAGCCGCCGCCACCATCGTCCCTAGATCTGGGGGATCTGAAGTTCTTCCCGGCACCCTGTCGGAGGGGAGATCATCCTGGAGGCCTTCTCTCCGATATGATGCGTGAGTAGTTCCACCTTGGAGTATGGGTCCATGTACTAGCTAGATGGTTGTATCTCCTCCTTTGTGCTTTCATGTATAGATATTGTGAGCTCCGTTCATGATCAAGATCTAATCTATTTGTAATCATTCATGTTGTGTTTGCGGGGATCCGATGGATATTGAGATTATTATGTTGGTTTGATTAATGGTTTTGTCTTTATGATTCTATCATGTTTGTGTTGTTTGTGATCTTGCATGCTCTCCGTTGCTAGTGGTTATCTTGGCCAAGTAGTTGCTAGTGACTCCAAGAGGGGGTATTTATGCTCGATAGTGGGTTCATGCCTCTAGTTTCCAAGGGAAGTGACAATAATCTCTTTGGTTGTAGATGTGTTGTTGCTACTAGAGAGAAAACAACGGTCTCTTATTTATGGAACATGTGGATTGTTTACCTTACACACTTTGCTTAAAGCAATTGTCTATTGTTTGCAACTTAATACTGGAGGGGGTTCGGATGATAACATGAATGTGGACTTCTAGTCATAGATGCAGTTGGATTGAGGTCTATGTATATTGTTGTATTGCCTCAACCTCGTAGGATCTCTCTGACTAGTATTTGCATTGTTATGCCTTGCTCAGTTCCTGTCAATTGCCCCGCTTTAATTTGTTTACCCTTCATGTCATGTTGTTTATTTAAGGAGAGGACCTCTAGTGAACTATGGACCCCGGTCCAATATTTACCTTTGATACATCTTCCACTGTTACTGTTTATTTGCTGCAAACCACCATTACCTTCCACACCATACGTTTAATCCTTTGTTACAACAAACAGGTGAGCTTGACAACCTCACTGATTCGTTGGGGAAAAGTCTTGAGTTTGTGTTGTGCAGGTCTCCGTGTTGCTTGCAACACCTGTGTGACGTTTTCTTTCTCCTACTGGTTCGATAACCTTGGTTTCTTACTGAGGGGAAACTTGTTGCTGTGCTGCTTCACACCTTGCTCTTGGGGTTCCCAATGAAGCGCTCCTACATCAACTCAACGCAGCCAACAAGCTTTTCTGGCGCCGTTGCCGGGGAGGCTAAGGACGTCTTCACAAGGGGAGTCCTTCACTTTCTTTCTCTTTACTTTGTTTTTAGTTTGCTTTGTTTCTTTTGCTTGGTTTTGTTTGCCTCTTTTCAAAAAACCCAAAAAAAATAGTCTAGTTTGGTTTGCTTGCCTTATTCAAAAACACATAAAATTAGTTCCTGCTCTAGTTGCCACCTTGATCTATCTCACCATGTTGCTCCCCAAGTTCTCCCTAAAATATCTTGCAATAGGTAGTGGCTCCATAATTGGGAAAGATAATATTGAAGAATTCTTTAATTATGTTAGCAAGCATGAGGACATTAAGGATAAATCTATAGCAGAGCTTGCTCCTAATTATGAGATTGCTGCAGCTTCTTTAGTTCATATGTTGGAGGCTAGGTTTGTTAGCCTTAACCCCTTCATACAATTTTTATTCCTAAAACTAAAATAAGAGAAGAATGCTCAAAAAAGGGAATTCATCCTTGAAACTTTATCAAAAGAATTCCATGATGTTGCTAGGGAGTCTAAAAAGGGTTTTGAACGTTTCAATATGCTAGGTTCAAGTGTAGATGTTGTGGGTATTTCTAATAAAACTAATCCTAGAGAGGAATTCAATATACCCATACCCTTTAAGCTTGTTGGAATGCATGAAGCCTTTGAAAAGAATTTTGATTGGATTGCCCCTGAAAATCTTTTTGATGAAGGTAGTATACCAAAGAGAGATGATAAAGGATATTACCAAACCCATTTGGATGATATACCTTTCTTATTTTAAGATTTTGCAAGTATGAATGCCAATGCTTCTTCATTTGAAAATACTTGATTCTTCTTGCTTCTTGTGCCTAACTTAAAGGCGTTAAAGAAAAGTACTTGTTGGGAGATAACCCAAGAGTTTCCTTGAGTCTTGGAAGTTATTACTTCAGTAATGACCTCTCCTTATACTTTTTTGTTTGCTTTCAGTGCCAAGAATGACCTCTAATGATAGGGAAGTAAGATTTGGGGAGTTGCTGTCCCGAAACAGATTTCTGTCCTCCACCATAAAAATTCGTGAGGAGTCTCTGTAACTCGGATTGAGCTCAAAATTTACTAATAAATCCCCCAGTATGTTAAATAACTTTCGTTAGTTCAACACGTTTTGATTTGAGCAACATAAGATATTCGAAAAAATCGGTTTCTACATGCTGGTCTGTTTTGACAGATTTCTGCCATTATTTGCATTTGCTTCTTATTGATTCCTTTTTGAGTTCTCCTCAGGTAAATTGAGCTTTTTGAAGGACTAACTACAGTAGCTTGTGTTTTTAGTGAAAAGCGTTGCTGTTCCAAAGCTTTGCCAGTGGCCTAATATCTTTTGAATACACTAATGTTGCTAATGAAGATTGTGTGAAGGAAAAATTTCAGGTGTAGAGAGAGAATGATGCAATGAGATGAAGACTGGACAAAAGGTCAATCTTGGGGATGCCACCATGGTGTCACCCCAAGAAATATCCAAGAGGTACAAGCGTCAAAGCTTGGGGATGCCCAAGGCATCTCCTTCTTCATCAATAAAAAGCTCAGGTCTGTCTAGACACTTTGTTTTTATTGTTTCATGCGTAGTTGTGTTGTTCTTGGAGCGTCTTAGTTTTCGTTTGCTTTGCTTAGTTTGTTTAGTTTGCTTTAGTAGTTTGGACCCCCGTTCTCACTGTTTTGTTTTGCAAATAAGTTTGCTTGGTGTTGGAAAGGAGTAGTAAGTTCTTGCTTTGTAAGTGCAAGAGGAGCTTGCATTGACTGTGACTTAGACTTTAGCATGACATGCTAGGTGTTGTTTTAGCATTATGCATAGTGATTATATTGTAGCATGTCTTGTTACAAACAATTGGGATTGCTTAGTGTGACTTGAATAAATTATGCATTTTTTTAGCATGCAAAAGCATAGCATTGTGGTATTCTCCTTTGATGTTTTACTTGGGTTGACTTGGCACATGCTTACACCATGTTATGACTGTGAACAGGTCACTATTAGCCTCTATGATCATTTATTTCTTGACTTGTAGTACCACTCTTTGCTTTGATTAGTATGCTTTGTTGCACTGCATGATTAGGGCCATTATTGCTCTCTTAGTTGGTTGCTCCCAGTCTTTTGCTATCCTCCACTTGTATGAGTAAGTTCTACTCATGCCTACAACTCCCAAGAAACCAAGTTATTCCAAAGTGTCCACTATAAACTCCTATGCATGGTGTGTTACAACATTCCAAGTATATTCTTGTTTTCAACTATCTTCCAATTAAAAACTATTTTTTTATGTGAAAACTTAGTGATTAAAGCCCTCACGAACTTGATGGCACACTTTATTCTTTGCGCCTAATAAACTTGAATCATTGTGACAACTTTGTTGTATATGCTTGCATTTATAAGTTGGAATTAGCAGAACTGTGCTGCGATGGGGAACGTTTTCAACATTGCACTTGTACCTTGTTGTACTTAGTTGATATCATGTTCTTTTGTCTATGGATGTCACCGGTGTGAAATAAACAGGGGACTTGTAAGTCCATGGAGTTTGTATTCTGTGTTAGAGAAACGCCTGGGCCGCTAGCCTAAGACATGCCTAATCATGGTGGAAACTTGCAGCATCACCATAGTGACATCTATGAAGCATCCTCAATAAAAAGCTATGCATATGGTAAATAAAAAGATTGCTGAGATGCTCATTGTCTGCTTGACATGTCATGTTGGTTATTGGAAAGCTCCTGTACCATGTGCAAGGGGTACCCCGTTGGCAGTTCTCAATGATATGCAAATACTTACAGTGACAAGAACTTACCTGGGCCCAAAGTTGAGTATGCATGAGGTGTGTCCCTCGTATTCAAGGGACTTGAGATTGCTAACTTATACTTCATCAAGCATATACTCCAGCTTTGCCACTTTAACCTTAACCACTTCAAGATGCTTATGATAGGGGCAATTAGGGCTGAAAGCTAACAAGTACCATAATTTTGGAAGCTCTTTTTGAAACTTGTAATCCCTTCTTCCTTTACAAAAAGGCCTTTCTTTCACCACTATTGAGTCTCCACCTTCTACCTTTAGACACCATTAAGAGAGCATATTTGTCATTCGGTGTGCAGTGTTCAAAATATTATTAATTGATGCATATTGTGTTATTACTTGCTCTTGTGCTATTTGTTTCTAGTCACCCTTGTGAACTTTGAAGGTGTCCTATGAATCTATTTGCTACTCTATGAGGGACAAGCTGATTGCCACTATGCTATATTTTCTGTATGTGAAACACGTTTTTTCAATGCATGTTATTCATGATCTTTGTTTGTAGCCTTTCATGTTGCATGCATAGTTACTTTGTCCTATTGTTAGAACTCCATCTTTCATGCACATGTTTAGGGTTCTATGATCCCATCTTTCAATGCTTGCAAATGGTTGGATCTTTATTATGAGGGTGCATGTCACTTCAAAAATTATTCTGTTTATCACTTACCTACTCGAGGACGAGCAGGAGTTAAGCTTGGGGATGTTGATACGTTGGAAATGTATCTATAATTTTTTATGATCCATGCTTGTTTAGTATCTACTTTGCTTTACTTGTCCACACTTTGAGGTGATTTTTACATGTTTTCTGGTACTAACCTATTAACAAGTTGCAACAGTGCCAGATGCCTGTTTTCTGCTGTTTTTGGTTTCAGAAAAGTTAGTAAAGAAATATTCTCGGAATTGGACGGGACGAAGGACAAAGTCAATTACTTTCCATGGGGAACAAGAAGTCTAGAGGGGAGACAAGGAGGCGTGCCAGGGCGGCTAAACCCCCCTAGGCCTGGGTAGGGTTTGCCCCATTTGGCCGCCCCCTCGGTCTCCCCCTTTGCCTATAAGAAGCCCCCGATGCAGAAACCCTGAGGACCCGATCAGAAATCCACGAAACCGTATGTAGCCGTCGTCACCATCGTCCCTAGATCGAGAGGATCTGAAGTTCTTCTCGGCACCCTGCCGGAGGGGAGATCATCCTGGAGGCCTTCTCTCCGGTATGATGCGTGAGTAGTTCTACCTTGGACTATGGGTCCATGTAGTAGATAGATGGTTGTATCTCCTCCTTTGTGCTTTCATGTATAGATCTTGTGAGCTCCGTTCATGATCAAGATCTAATCTATTTGTAATCATGCATGTTGTTTTTGTGGGGATCCGATGGATATTGAGATTATTATGTTGGTTTGATTAATGGTTTTGTCTTTATGATTCTATCATGTCTGTGTTGTTTGTGATCTTGCATGCTCTACGTTGCTAGTGGTTATCTTGGCCAAGTAGTTGCTAGTGACTCTAAGAGGGGGTATTTATGCTCGATAGTGGGTTCATGCCTCTAGTTTCCAAGGGAAGTGACAATAATCTCTTCGGTTGTAGATGTGTTGTTGCTACTAGGGAGAAAATAACGGTCTCTTGTTCATGGAACATGTGGACTGTTTACCTTACACACTTTTCTTAAAGCAGTTGTCTGTTGCTTGCAACTTAATACTGGAGGGGGTTTGGATGATAACCTGAAGGTGGACTTCTAGTCATAGATGCAGTTGGATGGCGGTGTATGTATATTGTTGTATTGACCAATCAACCTCATAGGATCTTTCTGACTAGTAATTGCATTGTTATCCCTTGCTCAATTATAAGGCAAGCACCTCATGCTACTCAACTTCAGTCACCTGTAAGTTCTTGTCATTGTAAGTATTTGGATATCATAGAGAACCGCCAACGGGGTACCCCTTGCACATGGTACATGAGCTTTCCCATAACCAAAATTATAAGGCAAGCAGACAATGAGCATCTCAGCGATCTTTTTATTTACTATATGCATAGCTTTTTATTGAGGATGCTTCATAGATAGCTCACTATGGTGATGCTGCAAGTTCCCACCATAATTAGGCATGGCTTAGGCTAGCGGCCCAGGCGTTTCTCTAACACAGAATACAAACTCCATGGACTTACAATTTCCCTCTTTATTTCACACCGGTGACATCCATAGACAAAAGAGCATGATATCAACTGAGTACAAAGTACAAGTGCAATGTTGAAAACGTTCCCCATGACAGCACGGTTCTGCTAATTCCAACGTATAAGTGCAAGCATATACAACATATACGACACAATGGTTCAAGTTTATTAGGGGCAAAGAATATAAAGTGTGCCATCAAGTTTGTGAGGGCTTTAATCACTAAGTTTCCACATAACAAAATAGTTTTTTAATTGGAAGATAGTTGAAAACAAGAATATACTTGGAATGGTGTAACACACCATGCATAGGAGTTTATAGTGGACACTTTGGAATAACTTGGTTTCTTGGGAGTTGGAAGCATGAGTAGAGCTTACTCATACAAGTGCAGGCTAGCAAAAGACCGAGAGCAACCAAATAAGAGAGCGATAGTGGCCATAATCATGCAGAGCGACAAAACATTACTAATCAAAGCATAGAGTGGTACTACAAGTCAAGGACTAAATGATCATAGGTGTTATGGTGACTTTTTTGTAACATCCCAAAAATATTGAACAACGATTATCCCAATTCCAATCACCAAATTTAGGGTTAACAAAAACTTTTGTTAATTAACATCATATGAATGCATGTGTGGATGTGATGATTGTATGAATGCATGAATGGACTTGTGTGATTGATATAACTAGCAAGGAATGTTTTAAAGATGAAAACAACACCATCTAAAGAAATTCCAAGCAAAAACAAATCAAGAGAAAATAAAAAACAAACCAAATAAGCAAATGGTCATTTTTGCCAATCTTGCTCACTAGGCCACTTTGAGTGTTTCTAGTCCAAGATTTCAAACAGAAACATTTCTATTTATTTTCACCCCTTGCTAGACCAAGTAAAAGTGAACCCAAACCCACCTTTCAAACTTACAGAAACATTTGGCAACTTGATTCAAAGGACATTTCAAAATTGAATGTAGTTCATATGGGAAGATCACCCATTTTCAAAAACCCACCAAACCAGTACCCCTTGACCTTTCCAGCTAACCAGAGACTCCCTAGTATGTAACTAGTACACGCACCAAGTTTGAACCAAAAATTCAAATTTGAATCTGTTTCAGCCATTTCATCAAACACCTTGCAGACACAAAACAAACAAACATCAAACACTATTGTGAGCAGTAATTTTGGCCTAACTTGTTCCCTATCTAGCTCACACTACACCATCAGTAGATCATCTAACTTGTTTAAGCCACTCTAGCTCACAGTAAACCATACCATGCCATCAATGGCAAGCATGCCAAGAGCACCCTTGCCACCCCAATGTCGCCAGCCATCTAGGAGCAGCTCTAGCCTCGCCAACCTTGTCTAGAAGGCACTCGACCGTCCACCGCCACCCCTTGTCCAAGACTCGATCCTTGCCAGCCACTGGACCACACGGAATGCCCGTGCCTAGCTTCTCTGCGAGCATGCCGAGAGCGCGCCAGAGCGCCACCCGTGACACACACCCACAGACTGCGCGCCGCCCTTGCCATGTGCGAGCACGATCACCACCATCCCAGTAACCCCGCAGACACGCTCGTTCGTCACCGCGCGACCAGGAGAGCCCATGCGCCATTAAAACAGTTGTCGGACCCGCCTACAGCATCGACGTGTTCCGGCCATCTCGTACCGCCCCACGCCGCGTAACCATGCCGTTGAGCTTTGACAGGGAACACATCACCGTCCCCTACCTTTGCCCATACCAGTAGGTCGTTGTGACAACGACCACGACGAGCTCCGCCCGCGCCCTTCGGTCCCCTTTTGGCACTATAAATAGAGGCCACCCCCGCTCGATTTCTTCACACCATCTCACTCCCCTCTCTCTCAGAAGCACCCCACCTCACTCCCGGAGCAAGGCGAGCAGCACATCATCGGAATTTGGCCGGAGTCTGCCGTGGAGGAGGAAGAAAGGAGCCGTTGATTGGAGCCGCCCCAGGAGGAGCTGCCGGTACCAGGAGGTTCGCCGTCGTCAACTTCATCGTTCGCCCCCATCGTCGACCTTCGCCTGAGCCTCGGTGAGCCCCCGTAGACTCCTACTGGTCGCGCTAGGATTCTGTCTTGCCGGCATTGCCCGACGGAGACGATAGATCTCAGTCGTTCGATTATAGTTTGATCGTGCGGTCTAGATCACCTCGTACTGCTTCACACCCCCTGTCTCGCTGACTGGTGAGGTCATTCACTTAAACCCACCCGCGCGTGCGCTGTGCACCGTGGTACGGCCCAGTTAGCATCCCGCGCAACCCAGTTAGTTTGAATTTTTGTTTTACAATTTAGTTTCAAACCTAGTTCTATACCTAGATTCAAAAATCAACCTAGGTCGATTCACTGAACAAAATTGCATGAAACCAATTTTGTTCGAAAGATACTGGAATTCTTAATCCAAGCCCGTTGGATTCAAATCATTTGGAATTATAGATCATGTATAGTAAAAATAACAAGTCAGAAGCTTTTCTGCATTCAAACATTTTTCAAAATTCAACCACAAAAGATTTTGAGTTGATTCCAACTCTCAAAAATCATATTTAACAAGACCTTTCAAAATATATAAAAATATATAGGTTTACTTTCAGAAAAAATGGTCAATCAATAAAAGAATGCCTCATAGGCCATTCTAGTCACTTTAATTAATTAAAATAAAAAGGTTAAACCTTATTAAATTGTAACACCACTTTAAATCACATTCCCATGTACTGAAATATGTGGTGATGACATGTGTCAACATAATCCCATGTTTTAGTTGGAGAATATTAAATCTTAAGTAGTTTTTTAATGAGTAGAAATTACTTTTCCAAAAATAAAATAAACAAGACAGATATTTGATGATTGTAATATTTGTGATGATGCTAGATCATCTAGTGAAAACCTTGGTTGATAAGTAAAAGTAGTTAAGTATTGTTTGGTGATTGTGTACCTCGTATTTATTTATAGATGCTAGCACCGACCACGCATACGAGGAGGAAGGAGAATTCTACGAAGAGGAAGCCGGGGAGAACTTCAACCACTGCTCTGCACAAGGCAAGCTACTATCTAAGCAAGCTAACACTTGCAACTGTGAAAGTTAGATAACTTATGCAATGCATTCGGCATGCTTGTTTAGATACATTGGATACCCCATTCTAGTTTTATTTGCAAGCTTAGTATTTTTTTCTTTATCAAAGCTTTCTATTAGAGTTTACTTAGTGATTTGTAGAGTTTAGAGAGATTATTTAAAGGTAGCATAAAGAGCATAAAACTTGGCCTAAGTTAGATAATCTTGATGTCATCCTGAGGCATGAGATTGAACTTAAATAAGATACACTTGTTTACCACCCCTCATTAGTGTTTACCCCCATTTGTAGATGCTAGTGCTAAGCATAAAACTTGATCACTTTAGATGGGAATACTTGGTGAAAATGGTTATGAAAACCTTAGAATGATGAGTCATTCTACTGAAATGTTTTGACATGTGTTCTTGAACACCAGATGATTTTGATGATTAAAATGTTAAGGCATGAGCCTTAGCCCTTTATAAAATTGATGGTTGTCTGGATGCGATACCGTTCCAATTTTACCGTACAACCACAATACCTGAAATTTGGGTAGGTCTTGACTAGAAATTTATATACCTTAGTATGGGTTCCCTTGCGGCCAAGGTTTGAGCCGAGGCTACCTTGTGAAGATTGTCCACTTGTGCATTTCCCAAGATGACACTTGGTCATGGTTGGGAGGCCAAACTCATAGGAGAGGTGCCTATACTAGGGCGTGTAATTGAAAGGTTAGGATTGATTATCCGCATACTGAGTATGGTGATTTCAGGATTGTTCCTGACGGATGTATCGAATGTTGTGGTGAAAGTGTACCACCTCTGCAGAGTGTCAAACTATTCGAATAGCCGCGTCCGCGGTTATGGACAGTTGGAGTGGCCATACTATTCCGTCGTCAGATGTTTTCAAAATGACTTGTGAATTGAATCATGACTTTGACTTGACCACAACAGAGTTGTGACATGAAATTCAAGTTTCCACTTAGGTGTTATAAAACTTTCAACTAGCTTCTTTGCTTCTGAACTCAGTAGAGATAAATCTGGCTTTTTGCAAAAAACCTAGAACCTAGTACTTCCTATTCAAAAACCACTTCACTTGTTAGTATTAGTTTTCAAGTACTTAAAGATTACTCATGGCTTTGTCCCTGGCTATTCCCGTGGCCAGACTATGAAGAGGACTATCAGGAAGACGGACAACAGGAAGGTTACGACAACTAGGATCATCTCCCATCGTCAGTATTGCCTGTGACCATGAAGATAGAGCTTCGCCCACGCTACCGTTATTATTACGTTATTCCGCTGTTTTAATTGTATTAAGACTGGGTCATGAGATCCTTTATTTGTGTAAGACCTTATGTATGGTTTGTAATGGATGATGTACTGTGATATCCAATCTGTTATGTCTCGCAAAAATTGTAATCCTAGGATTGCGATGTATGGCATAACAGGCATCTGGGATTAAAAATCCGGGTGTTGACATGTTCATAGTCATAACATGGTGCGAGCATGTGCCAAGTCAACCCAAACAAACCTCAAAGGAGAATACCACAATACTATGCTTTTGCATGCTAAAACAACGCATAATTTCTTCAAGGCACACTAAGCAATCCCAATGAATTGGAGCAAGCCATTCTACAACAATAATTACTAAGCATAAAGTCAAAACAACACCTAGCATGGCATGATAAAGTCTAAGTCACAGTTAATGCAAGATCCTCTTGCACTTTCAAGCAGGAACTTCCTACTCCTGTCCAACACCAAGCAACTTATTTGCAAAACAACACAGCGAGAACGAGGGTCCAAACTACTTTATTCAAGCAAACTAAACAACCTAAGCAAAGCAAATGAAAACTAAGACACAACACAACTTTGCATGAAACAATAAAAACAAAGTGTCTAGACAGACCTGAGCATTTTATTGATGAAGAAGGGGATGCCTTGGGCATTCCCAAGCTTTGACGCTTATACCTCTTGGATATTTATTGGGGTGACACCATGGTGGCATCCCCAAGATTGAGCTTTTGTTCATTCTTGATCTCATTGCATTATTCTCTCTCTACACCTAAAATTTTTCCTTCATACAAAACTTCACACAATCTTCATTAGCAACATTAGTGTATTCAAAAGATATTAGACCTCTGACAAAGCTTTGGAACAGCAAGACTTTTCACTAAAAATACAAGCTACTGTAGTAACTCCTTCAAAAAGCTCAATTACCCAAAAGAGAACTCAAAAAAGAATTAATAATAAGAAATGCAAATAATAGCAGAAATCTATCAAAACAGACCAGCAGGCAAAAACCGATTTTTACAAAAATCTTCTGTTGCTCAAATCATAAAGTGTTGAACTAACTCATGTTATCTAACATACTGGGGGATTTATTCGTAAATTATCAGCTCAATCCGAGTTACAGAGACTCCTCACGAATTTTTATGGTGGAGGACAAAAATCTGTTTCAGGACAGCAACTCCCCAAATCTTACTTCCCTCTCATTATAGGTCATTCTTGGCACAAAAGGCAAACAAAAAGGATAAGGAGAGGTTATTACTAAAGTAATAACTTTCAAGACTCAAGGAAACTCTTGGGTTATCTCCCAACATTTACTTTTCTTTAACGCCTTTAAGTTAGGCACAAGAAGCAAGAAGAATCAAGTATTTTCAAATGATGAAGCAACCTTCTTGTTCTTTCCTTTCTTACCTTTCTTCTGTTCTTTAGGGAAAATATGGTTGCTCACTAGAGGAGCAAAATGTATAATGCCTTTTCCCACATCTATTACTGCTCGAAGGTGTTTCAGTAGGGATCTTCCAAGTGTAATCTGTCCTCTGCCTACACATTCAATAACAAGATAATCAGTAGTCACCATTTTCCCTGAGATTTTTGTAAACACACCTTCAGCTATTCCAATGGGTAATAAAGTGGCATTGTTAGTAAGAGAGATTTCCTATCCTCCTTCAGTAAGCCCCCAAAGACTCAAGGAATCATAGATATCTTTAGGCATGAGGCAAAATTCAGACATGATATCTCATCGAGCATCAAAAAGTGTAGTGTTTATTGAGACTTTGATTGTGGGAAACCACTTTGAAGGCTCAGAATTTATGGAAACATAATCATGGTAAGCCCTAAGCGTGTGATAGCATCTATTCATAGCAGCAATACTAGTCTCAAGAGTGTTCAACCTAGCAAAAAAAATTGAAAGAGGAATCAGACTTTCCAGGTGTATTATAAATTGCAATCAACTTCTTTATGGCATCAAACGCTTCACCCTCAGTACGTTGAAAAATATCTTTCTCAGCCGCAGCATCTAAAGCATATCTATAACAAAGAGCAATACTGTGGTAGAAACTATTAATAACCATGCTAAGACTCATCTTAGGCTCATTTTTCCCTTGGTAAAGCAGTGATTCTAAACCAAGCTTCTTTAAAACTCTCTTCACTTTTTTGCTTAAAAGTAAAGATCTCTTCTAAAGGTGTAAAAGATATTGGCTCCAAACCAGACATGGTAGCAACTAGGGTAGGAACTAATTTTTTTGTGTTTTTGAATAAAGAAAGCAAACCAAACTAAACTAATTTTTTGGGGTTTTTTGAAAATAGGCAAACAAAACCAAGCAAAAGAAACTAAGCAAACTAAAAACAAAGTAAAGAGAAAGGAAGTGGAGGACTCCCCTTGTGAAGACGTCCTTAGCCTCCTCGGCAACGGCCCCCGAAAATAGCTTGACGGTGCTGGTTAGCACTTCGTTGGGAACCCCAAGAGGACGGTGTGAAGCATCATAGCATCAGTTTTCCCTCAGTAAGAAACCAAGGTTATTGAACCAGTAGGAGGAAGAAAACGTCACACAGGTGTTGCAAGCAACGCTGAGACCTTCACAACACAAACTCAAGACTTTGCCCCAACTAGACAGTGAGGTTGTCAAGCTCACCGGTTTGCTGTAACAAAGGATTAAATTCTGGTGTGGAAGGTAATGGTGGTTTGCAGCAAGTAAATAGGTAACAGTGGAAGATGTATCAATGGTAAAGATTGGACCGGGGTCCATAGTTCACTAGAGGTGCTCTCCTTAGATAAACAACATGGTATGAAGGGTAAACAAATTACAGCAGGGCAATTGACGGAAACTGAGCAAGGCATAATAATGAAATACTAGTCAGAAAGATCCTATGAGATTTGATTGGGCAATACAACAAGATACATAGACCGTCATCCAACTGCATCTATGACTAGAAGTCCACCTTCAGATTATCATCTGAACCCCCTCCAGTATTAAGTTGTAAGCAACAGACAACCGCTTTAAGCAAAGTGTGTAAGGTAAACAGTCCACATGTTCCATGAACAAGAGACCGTTGTTTTCTCCCTAGTGGAAACAACACATCTACAATCGAAGATATTTATGTCACTTCCCTTGGAAACTAGAGGCATGAACCCACTATCGAGCATAAATACTCCCTCTTGGAGTCACTAGCAACTACTTGGCCAAGATAGCTACTAACAACGGAGATCATGCAAGATCACAAACAACACAGAAATGATAGAATCATAAAGACAAAATCATTAATCAATCCAACATAATAATCTCAATATCCATCGGATCCCCACAAACACAATATGCGTGATTACAAATAGATTAGATCTTGATCATGAACGGAGATCACAAGATCTATACAAGAAAGCACAAAGGAGGAGATACAACCATCTAGATACTACATGGACTCATAGTCCAAGGTGGAACTACTCACGCATCATACCGGAGAGAAGGCCTCCGGGATGATCTCCCCTCCGGCAGGGTGCCGGGAAGAACTTCAGATCCTCCTCGATCTAGGGACGATGGTGGCGGCGGCTACAGAAGGTTTCGTGGAAATTTGATCCGGTCCTTAGGGTTTCTGCATTGGGGGCTTCTTATAGGCGAAGGGGCGAGGCCGGGAGGCGACTAGGGAGCCCACTCCATGCCTAGGCGCGGGCCCACCCCTGGCCACGCCTAGGGGGGGTGGCCGCCCTGGCTTGCCTCTCCGTCTCTCCTCTGAACTTCGTGTTCCCCACGGAAAGTTATTGACTTTGGCTTTTGTCCCGTCCAATTCCAAGAATATTGTTTTTTTGCCTTTTTGGAACCAAAAACAGAAAAAAAAACAGGCAACTGACACTGTGGAAACTTGTTAATAGGTTAGTTTCAGAAAAGATATAAAAACAACTAAAAAAAGACAAAATAAAGTAGATACTAAACAAGCAAGGAACATAAAAAATTATAGATACGTTTCCGACGTATCAAGCCGTCGACGTCTAGCTCCTTTCCTGTAGTGCATTGTCTATTTGTATATAGTTTTTTTAAACAGGTCTATGTATCTTGATATAGTAGATTAGTAGTAGTAGAACACAACTCTACAAGGTCGCATAAAAGAAAAATATCAAAATTTGTGACTTACAAAAAATTGCGTACTTTTCACAAAACAAGGTGATCGGTGTGTAAATTGGCCCAAAAGTACCCTATAATTTTGTTGGGTTTCTGATAAATTATGGTATAATAAGTTAGCGAGCATGACAAGTACTCCCTCTATATGCGATGATAGGTCCGGAGAGGTTTTTTAAATATTTTGAGAATATTAGTGCAAAGCATTAAGTCTTCTAAATTCCCATGCCAATATTACAGTTTTTATCTCATGACACTCTCTTTGCATGCAAAAAAAAACTTTGGGAATGCTCAGTAGCCATGCAACTAGCCGGTGCATGCAATTTTTGGCACTAACAGTTGGCTGAATAAAAGGTAAAAAACTTTGTGCATTTCTTCTATTTACCTTGTCGCAACAAAATGGCCTCCGGCCTTACAATCCCGTACTGGGTGAGTACTAGAGAACAAAATATACCGCACCCTCCCTCCGAAAATAAATGACTTTGATTTGATTTTTCTAAATTCATCGTGTATCCACATGATTCGAATTTTTCTAGATTCGTATGTATCTACGTGATTCTGATTTGTTTATATCCATATATCTATATACTAAAACATGTCTAAATACTTCATCCATTTCATAATATGTTGCGCATAATTTTGCATTCAAGTCAAACTTTGCAAAGTTTAATCAAGAATATACAAAATAATATAAACATGTATGATACAAAATATATATAATATATAAAATATACTTTAAGCCAATTCTAATAATATTAATTTTAGATTGTATAAGTTTATATTTGTATCAAACTACTTGGTTAAACATTGTAAATTTTGATTTTGATAAAACCTTATGTGTAATATAAATTGGAATAGAGGAAATAGACAAATCAAAGTCAATTATTTCCATACCGTTGGAGTAATACATGCTGCCTGTCTGTGTATTTCTATTACGAAAAGGAGCAGTCGTATACGTGTTGGTGCATAAAAACAGTATTCTACATCATGCATGTGCGCATGTGACAGAAAATTTACATAGCCAAATCAAGTTGTCAAATAAGGGCATCTTCACCGGGCCGACATATCATGTCTGAGCGTGTCTGATTTTGTCCGCGCCACGCGCGGACCATGCGCGGCACCCTAGCGGCCCCACTCATCCAGATAAACGTGTCCGACTCGATCCATCCATGCATCTAATCTGACTCTCGGTTGTGTCGACTCGGACGCGCGGACAGCGCGGGTGTGGCACAAGAGACGCCCTCTTCCCCTAAACCCTCGCATTTCTATATTCCGTGCCTCGAGCAGGCGCAATCTTTGCCGCTGCTGCCGACGCCCCGCTATATCGAGCGCCACCGTGGGTCACGCGCGTTGCCGAAGTTGTCTGGACGCGCCGCAGGCAATCCCGCCGCCCTCGGCCTCCGCATGTAGACTGAACGTGTGACACCCTCTGCATGGCGCACAAACTGCTCAATCATTTGCCTGAGATACGTTCGCCGATCCTTTCTAGGTATATATGGGCTTACGCGGAAATCTTAATGTTTAATTCTTTATTTATTTTGTGTAATTTGAATGATGATTTAGTTGTTTTCTATCGAATCATACGAGTCTGAACTATTTATATGTAAGCACTATTTTAATTTGATTACCTAATCTAGTTTATTTGCTTTTAAAAATTTAATTTTATAACATAATTTGAAACATATGAAATTCATCGTTAGCTAGCGCTGACCAAGCGCGGATAAATGGGTTGCGTCATTGGGCGTGGTCGGACGGACAGGCTGAACACCCTCCCCATATCGATCGATGTCTGATTCAAATAATTTAGGTCGATCGGATGGATCGGCCGGTGAAGATGACCTAAAAGTACATATGCTGGCCTACGCCTGCAAATTCTTGAGAATTTAATTCCCGAGATCTGCAATTCTGCACCTGCACTATAAGTGTTGATGGTTGGCTCTTGGCAGTGAGATCGTAACACTCTCTTGATCCGAAGGGAAATAGTAACACTGGGGAAAAAAAGGTGGTCATCTGGTCTCCATACAGAGGGCCTTAATTACATGGGGAAACTACGGGCGACGCACAACTGGCCCGTATACACAATAAAGCACTTTAGCACGCAAAAATGCTATATGCCGCTGGCGCAGCGGGGGTTCGCGCAGCAATTTCTATTCTTTTGTTTTATATTTTTCTATTTTCTGTTTTACTTTAACTTTTATGATTTAAAAAATCGGATTTTAAAACTGTTCATGATTACAAAAATTTCAAGACTTATAAACGCCCACATTCTATAAATGTTCATAATTATAAAAATAGTTGATGTATTTCTTAAAATAGATTTTGGAAAAAATCATGATTTGAAAAATACTCACGTGTTTTAAAATTTTGTTCATGATTTTGAAAAATGTTCATGATTCTTAAAAATGTTTAGATTATTAAAAGATTCACTTTTTAAAAATATGTTCATGATTTGAAAAGTGTCCATGCTTTTGAAAATTGTTCATCATTTTTTAAGAAGTACATATTTTAAAATTATAACTTTTAAAACAAAAGGAAAAATAAGAAAAGAAACAACATGAAAACATGAAAAAAGGAAAATAAAAAGAAGAAAAGAGGGAGTATTTCATAGGGCCACATCGCGGCAGAGTGTTGTAGGGTGCGGGAGGTGTGCCACACGTCGTTAGTCACCTCTAAAGACGGTGTATAGCACCACTAACTTTAGCACTAACACAAAAGTAAACTCGGGCTCTAGAGGGGCTGATATTTTTGAAATTGAAACGGGTTATGAAAACTTCAAAAAGATTTAAAAGAACTACATGTGCATACATATGTATTCTAGAAGTATGTTAAGTTCTAATATAAAATATATATTTGGCGAAAAGTCCAAAGAACATATATTAAGTAACCAAATCCTTACATAAACTGAATATTAACATTCAATGTCTTGGGGAGTATCGATGCATTCTTCCTGTTGCATCCACCAATGTTGTACTCTGAGCTAAGCATGGTGTCGACTATAGAACTCCGGATCACCACCGAAACCAGCATAAGATTGTTGTGGTAGCCAAAAAGTCGTTGATGCAATCTGGAAAACGTCATTTGCTGATATCTACGAAGTAGATCGTTGCTCGGAAGAAAAAACGCCAAAAAAGGCTTGAACAAAGCCCCATGTCTAGCCAGTAGGAATCGAGGAACACAAACCCCACACTCTTCTGACAAGGTTGCAGCTGGCCAACCATCGTTTGTTGAAACTGGAGTTCCAGGGCTAGGATGCACAACCCAGCCATCACCACTGAGACAAACCTACAACACACATAGAAAATCCGAGACACACCACTCCAAGAGAGAGGTTAATAGAAGATTTCTAGCTCTCCTCAACCTCGCTGGCTAGACCTCTGTTTATGAGGTGGACAAGGAGTCGGGAAAAAATCTTAATCTTGTTCATTGCAGTGATGCCATTGTCAACATAGCCCCTACGTTGGTTGGTGAACCCCTAAATTTAGGTATCTAACTATGGTTTCAATGTATAGGTCTTTGGTCCTCGCCCCATTATGCCACTGATCCGAGGACCAAAAGAGAAAGGGAAGCATCAATTGCAGGACGGGGGCGAAGGAGATGGGCAATTCCAAGAGCCAAGAGACTACTGCTAGGGATTAGGAGCGATGGTGGTAGAATGGGCAGAAAGGGCTCGACCACCCTTCTTCTGGCCAAATATATTCACTACAAAAATACACCCCCACCTCCCGGTCGGTGCGACTCTTTTTTTGGATGGAATAAAATCTAAAATTAGCTGCAAAAGTTTGTTACCTGGTGGATGAGGAATCGATACACCATTGTTTCGCAGCAGCCACGTATACGTCATGAAAGACACGATACTGATACATATATGTGATGTGGTAGGTGGTACGCAAGAGCGGCGTTTTTTCATTTTGCATTTGGTCAACGGTGGCATTCCCATGTTGTGTCATCCAATATAAGAGTCGTTAATTGTTGGTCGTAGCGGGAGAATGGTAAAATATAACCCACCGACTCATTAGGTTTGTCTAACTGACGGGTGTGGCCCACCACTGTCCTACCAAGCCTCAAAACCACTACCACACTGCGCTTTTGCACAGAACACCAATTTTTTGGGTAATTACATTATCAAGAAAAGGCATGTACCCACTTGAAGGTAGCCACTGTGGCTACTGGAGATCGACATATGGACCCTTTATGCAAATTCGGCTTACCTGACTAGTCACACTTGTTCTACATTCCATATGAAAAACCCTAAATCTCACCAATTGCCCATTATGTTTCCTATATAATATAGGGAACCCTTAGTTCCCACTCTCCACTCCTCTCTCCGTATTATGCTACACTCCCCCTCTCGGTAAGGCCAAGTCTAGATCTGAATATAGTCATTTCTAAGAATATCCTGAGTTCTCACCAACTTCCATCTCTGATACAATCGTTCCTCCCAAATGTTGTGATACCTCGGAAGCCCAAAGTGGGTACTTTCTAACAATAGGACACAACCTCTATGTTGAAGTCCTCCGAGCCTAAGATATCTTCATCTTGTTCATCTTATATAAAGATCAATCATGTTGCATCTTGTTCTTTATCCAACCCTATTGTTGCAAGTATACTTCCTCTAATCGATTTGTTGCCTCTTTCAGATCCAAGGCGGTGTCATCAGCGTAAGGTGCACGAAGGATGATGGACATTCCATTGCGGCTGTCACATTACCGTCCATGGAGGTTGGCGGGCACGTCTTCGCCGCCATGAAAGCACTATGGTCCGAGGATGGCGGGCATGTCGCTGCGGCCGTCACAACCCTATGCTTAGAGAATGGCGGGCGCGTCACTGTTGTCGTCACAACACGATGCTCGGAGGATGGTGGGCACATGGCCATGGCCATCACACTAGCATGCTCGAAAGATCGCGCGTTGCTACGGCCATCACATTTGAGTGCGAGCATAATAGAGAGATGTAGGTTGGATAGATTTCTCCACTTATCATTTAGGATAAGTAGGGAAATTACGTTTGCTTTAGATAGTTTTTACTTTTTTATTTTCATAATTTGCTTGAAGGAATTTCTAAAAAATTAGTAGGGGCAAAAACCCTTCTTTTTTTAGAATTCTCTTTTTAGAAGAGAAATCGAGTATAAGCATTAGATCCTTTGAAAAAGTGGTTACAGTGCAATGTGATGTAATGAATATTCGCTATCTCAATAAACTTAAATTTTTGATTTGAATAGAATCAACAACCTAAATTTATTACTATTAATGTAATTAACTTTCCGTGCCGTTGAAGGTGTATCTAGCACGGCAAAATATTGCATGACTCAATAAATGATATGGCACTAAAATTCTGCCATCTTCTTTATTTTACCGAGGCACACTATTTATTGTGTCATGAAGTGTTAGCTCGGCGGATGACGATGTATCAAATGAAAAAAGCATCACCTATCCACTTTCTCTGACATAGTTGTCCATGACATTTTTTGCCACCCTAGCGCAAGCGCTACGATTAGATCGTGTGCCTCGGTATTTATAACCTCTAGGGCCTGCCCTCCGTGTTGTAGCGATTCTGGAAGACCTGACCCCACTAAATCCATGACGAATCCAACGCTAGCCAAACTTTGTCGGTCGAAGAAGAATCTAGGGAACCAAGACATGTAGACTACTTTCGAAACACAAATACAAACTATATCCGCCACTCTAAAAGTAGCGACCAAACGATTCCCGTCCTCCTCAATAGTCAACATCACAGACGAGATAGACGAGGAGTCGGGGAAACCTTATTCTTGTTCCATACTACCCCACCGTCTCCACAATGGTGTCGCTACCGGATGATCAATCCCTAACTTTAAGAACCTAACTACAACCTCAAGCGCAGGTCCAGGGTCCTCACCCTGTCCCATCTGGAGTGGCAAACATAGGAGGCAGGGTACTGTCGAATTGTCGGACAGGGACAGAGGAGACGAGGGAGATGCGATGTGAGTGGCCTTTGACAGTTGTTACTTGCTACCTATCTTCACTTGGATAGAAATTTGTTTTCTCTTTTTTGTTTGCCAAATAGTACAACATATACATATTATAAACTTGAAATTTGAAGTGTCAACATATATAAAATTTGTACTACCGTGTGTAGAATTTAGATTTTTGGTGGAACTTTTGGTGCACCACAGGTGCACGGCACCAGGAAGCTCTAAAACGGTGCTGCTTCGTATAGTGCTTGCATGGATCTCAACGAAATCCCGACGGTCATGCATGTGCATAGGAGGAACTTTGCCGCAGAGCTGCTAGCTTTCTCAACTAATTGTGCATCGGTGGCCGAATATTAGGAGGAAACGAAACAAGGAAAGTAGGTCCAACCGCTTCCTTTCTTGTACGCACGTCTTGGCAAAGAATCGAAACGAACGAGCCCCTTTCACGCCGATCGCGTGTAGTACATGGCTGCGGAATTAGTGTTCCTATTGTCGTCCTTACTTCTTAGGATGGTTTACTACTGTTGTGTACCACGTCGATCGGTAATCTACATGTCCATTTAGACTTGAGCAGAGATGGGACAGTAATTCTCTTACACGTACTCCCTCCGTTTCAAAATATAAGATGATTTATGTTTGTAAAGAAAATAAATCTGGACTTGTTTTAGTATGTAGATTCATCCTAAAATTAAGTGAACCTACATATTAAAACAAGTCTAGATTTATTTTCTTCATAAACCTAAAACATCTTATATTTTGAAACGGAGGGAGTACGTGATATATATATAGGTGAATCTGTGAGTCAATTAGCGGTAGTCACTCAGACAGCGCCATGCTAGGTGAGTAGGTGAATTACTATGCGATAAGCAAAATCTAAGAGAGGAACGACACTGTTCACTTTCTAATGTGTCGGCTTGGTAATGGTAGCTAGCTAGCTGGGTTTAGCATCTCTTACACGAAAAGCATATTATCATATTATGTGAAAAGAGACAGCGAAGCTGCACACACGCAGCTTTCACTTTCACTTTCGCGGCTGCCCCCCAGGGAAAAAGAAAAAGGAGGAGAAGATGTCTCGATTCTCATGTAGTACACACGATCAAATCCCAGACAACAACACTCTCTCGCTCTTCATTTCTTCCTGAAAATACCACACCCACCCACAACACGCACATTACACCATCAGGCATCAGCAGTTAGCCAGTCCAGCTTGTACGTACGTAACGTACCTGCACCATGCGGCGGCTCAGCGAAGCCGAGCAGACCACGCCGCTGGTCACCCCCGCGGCGGCGGCGGCGGCGGGTGGTGGAGCCGTTGGCGGCACCCTGTCGTCGTCGCCGGGCGCCGCGGGGAGCAACGCCAACTTCGACGCCAACATGGTCATCATCCTGGCCGCGCTCCTCTGCGTCCTCATCTGCGCGCTCGGCCTCAACTCCGTCATCCGCTGCGTCCTCCACTGCGGCCGCCGCCTCGCGCCCTCCACGGCGGTGGCGACGACGACCACCACCACCACCACCACGACGTCGGCGCGCGCGCACCAGCAGGCGGGCCTGAAGAAGAAAGCGCTGAGGAGGATACCCGTGGAGGTGTACGGCGGCGCCACCGCCCTCCCGGCCACGGCCACGGAGTGCGCCATCTGCCTCGGCGAGTTCGCCGACGGAGAGAAGGTGCGCGTGCTCCCGCGCTGCCACCACGGCTTCCACGTACGCTGCATCGACATGTGGCTCTCCACGCACACCTCCTGTCCCAACTGCCGGGCATCGCTAGCAGAGGACGGCGCCACCGTCGCCGCCGCTGGAGGGACGAGATAGCGCCGGACTTTGCCACGGGTTTGTCATTTCCTGTAGATAGAGGGACTAAAGTAAAACGTTACATTGCAGCTTTGCTTCCTAACTAGTATAGTACAGTGTTGCCGTTTGGTGTGGTTTTTAACTTTGGTATGGTGGTACATGTAAATTGGTTCCACATTTTGCGACCATACAAGGGGCTTGATGCAAATGTTTCTTGTGTCCTTGTCATCTTGGGTTGGAGAATACGAGATTTTTTGTCATCATTCTTCTCTCATTTATGCACATACCTTTAAAGTTTATTCCATCTTGTATTTTTTGTGTCCTAAGATGAGCAGTATTGGGCCACTCTTTTCGTTGCTCAACAGCCAAGCCTTTCCCGATGGATAATATGTGTCTTTTTCTCAGATGATGTTGTCTAGTGATTTTTTCCGATCCTATTATCTTCACGTTCTTGGAATAGTACTAGCTCTACTTGCACCCATAATAATAACGATTTTTCATCCAAATAATAATGTGTTCCTCCAAAGAGCAATACCGTGTATTATCGCCGTTAACAACTGAACGGAAATACCATGGAATAATTCTTTTATATTTTGAGTAACTATGTTCATTTGATTTCCGATGTATATGAATTATACAACCTTCGGGATTTGCTAGCAATAAATGATGATACATATCCTTAATGGTGGAATTTCCTTTTTTTTTTTGTGGTGCTTTATAGCCTATAAGGACAACTTATCATTTATTCAAAAAAATCGTATTTTTTTGAATTTTTGTACCAGTGATCTCTTAATAAGTATTTAAAACGTGCATTTTGAATATCCAACAATGGCACATATGGGATTGCATGAATAATATTTCCATGTGTACATCTTGAGACATGCTATCAATCTTTTTAGAAGAAATTATTAAGTTGTGGGCCTAAAAGGACATATGGAATAATCAAATAGCTAGTAGTGCACCTGCTTGCTATTATACGTTACCATTTTTTCTGAGATTCCAAAATGAAGCATATTGTCACGAATTTTGCACTCATGGTACAACCTCACATTTACATGTAAGATTTGTTTTGAAACATATGAAAAATGTAAATGTCTTATTTAAATTTTAAAATAAGAAAATTAGTGGAGCTTGAGTACAAAAAGCAATTACCCTATGAGTTTTGCTCCGGTGTACTCCTCCTAAACATTGGAAACAAAAGGTAGAAGAACAGGGATTGACCGATACCCATTTATACCCTTAGAATCGAAAGGGTATTGGTTAATTCTAACCCTTGTATGTTCAATTTTCTATGTTTGAGAGGAGGGGGTGGAGGAACACCGAAGCACACCTATTAGGGCATCTCCACCGGGTCAAACCATCCCGTGTGAGCGTGTCTGAACTCGTATGCGCGGACGCGCGGAGCGTGCACGGTGTCTCAGCGGCCCGACCCATCCAGACACCAAATCTGGACAACGGTTGCGTTCGGCCCAGACACGTGCGGACAGAGGGCGTGTCCTGCCCGTTGGTACCGCTAGCCCATTCGCCAGCCACCGCGGTGTTGATTCAGACGCGCGCAGCGGCACCGCCCGCGACTATCTTCCCCCACACCACACTCTCCTCCTCCTTTCCGTTCTCCAGTACCAGTAGCTAACCATGGCCAGCGGCAATGGATCGAGGGGAGGGCGTGCCGGCCATGGACGTCGAGGGAGGCGCGGAGGACGCGGCCAAAGCAGCGCGCCACCACGCTCTCCCTCATCGATGTCGTCACTCGACGAGGTCGACCCAGGCATCCAGTTCGCCTTGGCCATCCACTTCAGCATGGCGCCTGACAGGCTGCTCCTCCCCCGCAGGTTCGCGTCGCTGGTCGCCGACCCACTGCCCCATCTTGTCTTTCTGTGGGCGAACGGTTTCAGGACCACCAGGTACCCGGTGGAGTTGATGTTCGACCACCTCGGCCAGATGTACCTTGGCGATGGCTGGGAGTGTTTTCCCGCGCACACCAGATCGAGGCGGGCAACATCGTCGTCTTCAAGTATGAGGGCAAAGCAATGTTTGCCGCCAGTGTGTTCAACGACACCATGTGTCATCGCTGCTACCACTCCGACTCCTCCTCCGACTCCGGCGAGTAGGTAGGCTGCGCGCGCGCCATGTACAATGTATCAATGTAGACATTGACCATTTGCAATGAAAATCGTGAAAGGCTCGCCGGTGGTCACGTGGCGGTTATAGAAAGGGCGACGCGGCAGGGGCGCAGCGTGTAAATCCACGGGCGCCCCGGAATCAGAGGAGGTAGCACGTCCGGTAACTCCGGTGGGTTCCACGACGACAGCGGGTGCTCGGGCACCTCTTCTTTGTCGGCGTCGGGGTTGCCATGGACCTCGTCGGGACGATGACGACGGCCAGGCATGCTGGTTTTGTGCTAGGGTGGCTTTGGTCTTGTCGAAGAAATCTCGGCGACCTCCTCTTTTTATGGTGGCACCTGGACGCGGCTGGAAACGCCTAGAACTGGCAGGAAGCAGCGGGAAAGAAAGACGGGAGATGGCGTGGTGACGGAAAGACACTAGAAATACGCCAGCGTTGGTGATGGCAAGCGCGCACAGATGGGTCGCACCGCTGGGCGCGGTCGGCCGAACATGCCGGACCCCAACCCAAAAGCGACTGTGATCTGACCAAAACGGACAGAAACAGATCGTTTGGGTCGACTGGATGGGTCGGCCCGATGGAGATGCCCTTACTTGTATTTTTGCCAAATCTGAATAATTCAACCGAATCTGACCCTTTCTCGAAACTAATTCAGAATCTGACCCCTGTGGTCGGCGTCATTTTAAATGGAGCCGAAGTTGTACGGTTCGTCACGCACACATCTGAAAACTGAACCGAATGAGGTCGGCTCTGTTTAAACCGGCGTCGACCTCCCTAGGTTGTTCCCCTGTTGTCTCATATTGGCGCCGACCTGTATAACTTTGGCTTCGTTTAAAATGGCGTCAAGCCCGGAGAGTCAGATTCGGTTGAAGTTTTTCAAAAAGATCAGATTTAGCAAAAAAAAAAACCTTACTCTATTATCCACAAGTGGGTACAACCCACTCTACCAAAGATAGACAGAAGCCCGCTGAGTCAAACTTTAAAATGCTGCGTAAGATGCCACGCCGAAATGGGGCAAATATTCACGGTCTTTTCACTCCGTATATATCATCATTTTGTTCTTGAAGAAATTCTCTTGTCGTTTTCCGCCCCAGGGGAGAAACAAGTTGGAGCCAATGGCAAGTAGCAACCAGTACAGCCTTTGAGCACGACAGTTTCTTGGAACCGATTCCTACTTCCACTCTTATCATCTTTAGTTTTCAGCAAACAGCTAAAGTTCAAATGTACTAGCATGGTCTTTTTGCTGCTCATGAGCACTTTTATGCAGCTAGTGCCGCTGGAGTCTCAAGTATCTTGTCCTTGTACCGCTTCAAGTTTGGTAGAAAGTGCTGTCTACTCTTGCTTTCAGAATACTGTTAGTAAAAAATTAAACAGTCTTGTCTGTACATTTTTCATCGCTGTGATATCTTGTAAGTTGTAACCAATACAATCGTCAAGGCTGAATGCGAGACTAGCTAGTGTCCGTAAAACTGTGAAGACAAAAGTTCAGAGATATGTAGTGGTTAGACTGGCCCAGTTCCACCGGCCACCCGTGGAAACAGGAAACATCTTGGCACTGGTGTATAACTGGAGAGAGGCCGCAAATGCCATCTTTTGCAACCCTCTTTGCCACTAGTATATATAGGTTTGCCATTATCAGACCATAGTAATAGTGGTATGTGGTTCTCAGGAAAAACAAAAGAAAAAATACTGGTATCTTTTCGTTAGGTGTCAAATGTAATACTGCTTTACGTCCGGAAAAGGCTATTGGAATCCAAGCTTACTGGAACCCTTTATATAATTTTTTTGAAAACAACATTTTTTAATTATAAAACAATCTAAAAAATAGGTATATTTTTTTCCGAAACGGAGACGTAGCTCCAGCCTCAGTGATGCATGCAGCTCTTTATTGATTTTATTCAGCATTTTGTTTTACAAAAGATTACATTATGGGTCGCATAGGATTGAGACATGAATCAACCATCTAAAAAAGAGAGAAAACATGAAGCGACTCTGCACTAACATGTTAACCTATGATCAAAACGCCAGCTGCACCGGCTGTAAAAATCCCGTGCCACCTTTTCTAGCCGGTTGCACCCAGTAACCATGTCTTGACGTTTTTCGGTCGACTGGAGAAAAGATCACAAACGGATCCAGTGAGTAGCCAAAGGAATGACCTGCATAAAAAAATGTTTAACATTGTTAAATATATAATCATTCCGAATGTTCCATATGGCGTATAGTAAAGCACATACTCTAACTTGGATATGTGTTTTTTCTTGTTTGTTGACCCCCGCTAACCAATTTCCAAACAAATTTTTTATGATAGACGGAGAAGTGATATTAAAAGCCATATGAACAATACGCCACATAAGTTTTGCTAGAGGACATGATATGAATAAATGTTGTATTGATTCATTTTGGTCACAAAAACAACATTTTTGCATCCTTGCCAATTTCTTTTTATTAAGTTGTCCTTTGTAAGTAAAACTTTTCTATGTAAGAACCACATAAAAATTCTTATCTTTAGTGGTACTTTTATTTTCCAAATATATTTCCGAAGGTATTTAGTATGGTCATTCATGTAATCTAAATATAATGACTTGACCATAAAAATGCCAGACGTTGTCAATTTCCAAACAAACGCATCTGGCTGCGTAGTTAACAGCACATGAATGATTCGGCTACAAAGTTGAAGCCAACGCTGCCCTCTATGTCCCGTTAGAGCTTGCCTAAAACCTATGTTCAGCGGCACTTGAGACATAACACTAGCGACTGAATCTTGTTTTCTTTGTGCTATGTTATAGAGCGAGGGGTATTGTTGGGATAAAGGCGTGTTTCCTAACCATGTGTCCTCCCAAAAACGTGTATCCTCACCGTTACCAATATTGGAAGAGCCTCTATCAAAAAATTCATCTTTTACTTTCATTAATCCTTTCCAAAAGGGGGAGTCCGTGGGTTTTGCCTTTACTTGAGACAAAGATTGGGAGTTGAGATATTTATTTTGTATTAATTCTTGCCAAACACCTTGTTCGGTTAGGAGTTTAAAAAGCCACTTGGTTAAAAGACATTTGTTTTTTTATCTCCAGAACCTCCACTCCAAGACCCCCCCTGATCTTTGGGTCGACAAATGATGTTCCACCGAGTAAGTCTATACTTTCTCTTGTGACCACCACTTTGCCAAAAAAATCTCGAACGGAAGTAATCCAATCTTTTTCTTACCCCTATGGGTATTTCAAAGAAGGATAGCATAAACATTGGTAAGCTAGTTAAAAATAGGTATATGTAGGTAATGTTGTTTAAGCGTGCAATATCTTAGTCGTAAATGCGTTGTATCATAGGCTACACAAAAGAGAAAAAGACTAAGAAGGTTTGAATGTGCACCATTCATGAAACCAGATCTATAATTTTTTGGGGGGTGGGGGAGTGGGGTGTGTGTGTGGGTGTGGGGAGATGTGGGCTGGGGGTGGGGGTGGGGGTGGGGGGTAGCGTTGAATACACCATATTTTGGATTGAGACTTTTCAAACTTGAAGCATACATCATTTCCCATATGTATATTTTTTTAAGAATTTGTTGACACTTTGAGAATATGTATTTGGAATGTTCAAAATAAAGGCTTCAGTGAGCCCGGGAGTCAGACTGACGCACTGAGTTATTTGGAGATTTTGAGCTGAAATATTTTTCACAAAATTGAACTAAATATCTTCAGATAAATTATAATGGAATACCACTCACCTCACTAGGTTTTGTGGATTGACATTGGTGTAGGATCAGAATCCAAATGGTTTGAGAGCTCAGATGCATTGTTATATGATCTTGAGAACCACTAAAGAGAACAACCTTGCCCTCACCTTTTGGAAAATTAGGGCCATATATTACATATACTAGCTAAAGACTTGTGATTCTTGACAAAAGTTTGTGTTACCGGATCGCTATATATATACCCAATAACTTCTTGTTAAGCAAACTTATAAACAATGCAACTATTGTTTGAAATTAATAAAGCATGCATGATAGTTTTCCTCATGATAAAAGTGCTAAATAGTTTTGTATACGGAGCATGTAGATCATTATTTCCAGCTTGACATCCATGTCGGGCCTTGGCTTCACCTCGTCCCTGCATGAATTTAATCTTTGGAAGAATTTGGAGTTGTTTTCGAGGTGCGAGCAACAAACATGATTAAAACATAGGCTCATAGCAGAAAGTATGCTCTTGAATGGGCTTAATCACAATGCATACAGGGCTATGACATGTTTTAAGTACATAAGTACACATCAATTAATATGGATAGTACACACTCAATACAAAAAAAACAGGTAAATACACACACATTAACATAAAACATACACACGTAAACTATTGTAAGTCCATAACAAGTACACACAATAACATGGGAAATGCATGCAGTACCATGAGAACTACAGATAGATTATCACTAAAAATACACACCGAGAATCACGGGAAACAAAAGCTAATATCAGAACTATACACACTAACACATAAAACGCAAACACAATATTATGGAAAATTTAAACACTAACGCAGGAAGTAGTACAAAAAATTCACTAATTTCTTTAGCATGGGTATAGTTTCAAATATATCGACGTGAGCAACATAACGATCAAAAAATTAGAGGTCAAAAACATATAAAATTCATTGCCTCGTGCCATGTACAAAGGAGAGAGGTGATATTTCTATCCCCTGACCATTCTCTTAGGATTCGGTCTAGCACTAGAGGGTCCCCTCTTTCCTAATGACGGAATATGTGGAAACATACTCTAACTTGTCCTGGAGGCCTACTAATATAATCGAAGGCATGGCTACCTGAAGAATAAAGAGCACCCTACCATACATCTTGTGTCTACTTTCATCTCACTTTTCCACATGTGTTCTGTCGAAGTCTCAACATGCTCTTGGCACCAGTATCTACCAAGATGCATAACGAGGAGCAATGGCGCGAACATCGATAACAATATCTATGGAGCCAAACCCCACTAGTTCGGTTCCATCTTCCTCGGCATGGATCAATCTCATTAGGACGATCAACTACATAGCATGGACAATCGACAAAATATCAAGCCATCCTACAACAAATGATAGAGGAATTTAAGGTAGGGGATCATTATCATTGTCTTCACTTATCAATTTCCCTATTTACATATACATCATTTTCCTCAAAAAATTACCTATCTAGATTGGATCCCGCTCTCACTCTCTATCTCCCACATGACCCGCTAGATGTTAATTTTCCTCAACCATCGCCTACCTGCCCGACCAGTAGACATCGGTGCAATACTGATGGATGATTTATAGCGGGGATACTGATGATAGTATCAAAAGGAAGTGGTGAATGACACCATGTTCACAAACTCATGCACACATTGTGGTAGGTCCATATATTGCACAACCTAGGAATAATATCATCAATCAACGACATGTACCTAATGAGCCCAAACATTTAGCTCCTCTTATTTACTCCGAGTACAACCCTTAGAAGAATTTCCCTGACTCCTAATGATAGGATCTTCTCATTTCACCCTACTATCTATGAAGCACTCTCTCCACAAAGTGCATGAAACATACACTCATATCATCTCCTACCAACATAGGAAAACCAAGATATTTTCTTGATAAAGCTCGTGTATTAATATTTAGTTCTTCACATATTTCTTCTCTCACATCCATCTCCATGTTAGGACACAAAAATGTTGGATTTTTCCAAACTAACAACTCTCCTGAATTTGTACAGTAATCATCTATCACACATTTCAAGGGTTGCATTGTTCATATCCGCCTTGATTAGGATTAGAGAATTATTAGTAAACAAAAGGTGTGTAACTAATGGTGCATTCTTGCACTCTCTAATTCCATCGATGACATTATACCTTCTTCATGCAAAGAACATACTAGAAAGGCCTTCCGCATAGATCATAAACGAATAAGAGAATATGGGACCCCCCACCCATCCAAGCCCTTTACTAGGAATAAAATAATTGGTCTACCTTGAGAGTTGTATCTAATAGAACATGAAACTAAGGAAATACATGTCTTCATCATATCATCCATCTCTCGTGGAACTCCAACTTTGACATCATGTCACGAAGAGAGTTTTATTCGAAAATATCATATACCTTGTGCATACCTAATTGAACTGCACATTGATCAATCTTCCCTATACGTCTATCTTGCACACATTCATAAGTTACTAGGCTATTATCCGTTACCATCCTTCTCAGTACAAATGCACTTTGTGATTTCGTAATAATCTCTGGAAGGATTGCTTTCAAATGACCTGTCAACATATTTGAGATGATTTTCTATATCACGTTACATAGAATTTATAGAATAAAGCGTTATATATGTATACGCTATATGTATAGATGTTTGTATTGTACTCAACACCCTGTAACTTGATCACAATAGTCAATACTCCCTCCGTCCATGACTTAGATTTGTCTAGATTAGAATATATCTAGACATGTTTTAGTATATAGATACATTCATATCTAGACAAAGTCAAGTTAGTGTTATTTCTGGACGGAGGGAGTCTATAACAAGGATACCTGCCGGCCACGTGAGTTGTGCAACCCCATCTACTCTTTTTCTTCATAAGTTTGTTAAGAATGATAGAGGAATTTAAGGTAGGGGATCACTATCATGATCTTCACTTGTCAATTTCCCTCTTTACATCTATGTTTTTTCCTCAAAAAATTACCTATCTAGATTGGATCCCGCTCTCACTCTGTATCTCCCACACGACTCACTAGATGTTAATTTCCCCACCCATCGCCTACCTGCCCGACCAATAGACATCGGCGCAATACTGATGGATGGTTTATAGCGGGGAGACTGATGATAGTATCAGAAGGAAGTGGTGAATGACACCATGTTCACAAAATCATGTACACATTGTGGTAGGTCCATATATTGCACAACCTAGGAATAATATCATCAATCAACATGTACCTCATGAGCCCAAACATTTAACTCCTCTTATTTACTCTGAGTACAACCCTTAGAAGAATTTCCTTGACTCCTAATGATAGGATCTTCTCATTCCACCCTACTATCTATGAAGCACTTGTTAGATGTATATATTTGTATATTGTAGTTTCCACATATGTTAGGGGGCTTCCTGCATATTTGCACCTGTACCTGTACTATATATTGTGGCCTTTGGCCCCCAGATAATACAAGTTGCATATTCCTGACATGGTATCAGAGCTAGGTTAGCCTCCTCCTACTCGCAACTTCGTCGCTGCAGCCGCCACCGTCCCTGTCGCCGACGGCCTAGCCGTCGTCGCCGCCGCTGGTCGCCGCCCGTTCCGTCTGACCCGATCCCGATCCAGATCGGTCTCCAGATCTTCATGTCGTCGCCCATTCCTGTCGATTCCCTAAAGCACCAGATCAACATCCGTTCTGTCGCCCATTCTGTTCTCAGATCGCCAGCCCCGTTTCAGATCGACAGGCACCGTCGCCGCCCCACCTCCCCACCTCGTCACTGGCGCTGGGCCCCCGTCGCCTCCCCACCTCGTCACTAGCGCTGGGCCACCCGCCCACCCCACCCCACCTCGTCGTTGCGCGTTGCTCCACCCGCCCCCAGCCGCCAGATCGCTACTGGCTGCTCGCTGCTTGCTGTTTCACGTCAGATCGCCGCCGGCCATCACCTCTGTCATTGTCGGCCGTCACCGCTGCCAGGAATCAACCCCTGGAGGTTGGAATTGGCTTCCCTCGGCCTTTCGGCACCGCCCCTTATCCCGGTTAGCCGGAATTTGGCCGGATTTTGGCTGGTCTCTGCCTGCCGGTGCGGGTTGACCAGATCTGTTCCAAAAAAAATTGAGAGAGAGAGATGTCTTCTGCATCGGGCTATGTTGCGATTCCTCACTTCCCGGTGATCTTCGATGGCGTGAATTATCCTGATTTCGCTGCCTTTATGCGCGGTCTCCGTCTTTGGGGTGTGCTCTCCGGCGAGGTCTCCTGTCCGTCATGCCCCCTGCTCCTGTGGCTCCTCTTCCGCCGACGCTGATTGTTCTCTGTGCTGATGCTTCTCAGGAGGCCAAGGATACTGCTCAGAGTGCCGATGATAGTGTTGTTGCTGCTTATGAGCTGAAGTTCAAACAGTACTCTGCTGATCTCGAGACCTATCGCCACGCTCTGACTGCCTACACTCAGTGGGTCGATGAGGATGCTCGTGCTGTTGTTGTTCTCACCTCCAGTGTTCTGCCCCAGTATGCTGCTGAGTTCATGAGTCTCCCTACTGTTGCCGCTCAGTGGGCACATCTTCGTCAGCGCTATCAGCCGTCTGGGATGCTCTTTACCTGTCCATGGTTTGCCAGGAGCATGCTCTTCAGCAGGGTGATTCCACTATTGATGAGTTCTATACTCAGAGTGCTGCTATCTGGCGTCAGCTTGATTCTCTTTGTACTGCTGTTTGTGGCACATGCTCGTGCTGCCAGATTGTGCGCTCGGATTTGGAGTTTCACCGCATCTATGAGTTTCTGTCTCGCCTCCGCCAGGAGTTTAAGCCCCGGCGTGCTCAGCTGAATGCTCGTGGTCGTGTTCCGCTCTCTGAGGTGTTGTCTGAGCTTCGGGCTGAGGAGACCCATCTCCGTGGTGATGGTCTTCTTGTGGTTCCATCTATTCTTGCTACTCGTGGTCCTCCTATGCCGTTTGCTCCCTCGACTCAGCCGCGGTCCTCTGTGCCGCCGATGATACTACCCACTCCTCCAGGTCAGGGTCAGAGTCAGCACCAGCAGTCTCAGGGTCAGAGTCAGCACCAGCAGGTTCATGGTCAGGTTCGCCATGGTTCTCTTCGTCACTGCTCTTACTGTAACAAGGATGACCACACTTGGGCCACCTATTATACACGAGATCCCAGTTTACGTCAGCAGCACCAGGCTCGTGGGCAGTCGGCTCCTTCCGGATCTTTAGCAGTTGCTCTCTCCGATCAGGACATTATCAAAAGTCTTCGCGGTCTGCTTGCTGCTACAAGCTCTTCTTCGACAGGCATTGCTAGTTCTATGACTGATTCTTCAGGCACTACGCGACCACCACCTTCTACACAGTCAGGTACGTCCCCGTGGTATCTGGATTCTGGAGATTCTTTTCACATGACCTCTGAGTCTTCTCTTATGTCTGCTATTCATTCTCTCACTTCTCCTGTTCGTGTTCTCACGGCCGATGGTACCTCTCTTCCTATTTCTAGTAGGGGCACTCTTTCTACTTCTTTTTTTGTCCCTGATATTTCTCATGTTCCTCGTCTTAAGATGAATCTGTTCTCTGCTAGCCAGCTTACTGACTCTGGTTGTCGCGTCATTCTTGATGCTGATTCTTGTGTTGTCCATGACCGTCGCACTCAGGCCCTGGTTGGAGCTGGCCCTCGCAGTCGTGACTCTTTCGGGCTTTGGGAGTTAGACTGGCTTCGTGTTCCTTTCGCTGCCACTTCATCCGCCAGTTCTTCTCCGGTCGTCGCCTCTGCTACCAGCTCTTTTCAGCAGTGGCATCATCATCTTGGTCACCTTTATGACTCTCGCCTATAGTCATTAGTTCATCGTGGTCTTCTGGGGTCTGTCTCAGGAGATGGGTCTTTACATTGTCAGGGTTGTAGGTTGGGCAAACTGTTGGAATTATGCCCTAGAGGCAATAATAAAGATGTTATTATTATAATTCTTGTTCATGATAAAGTTTATGTTCCATGCTAGAATTGTATTAAGCGGAAACTTTAATACTGGTGTGGTTTGTAAACAACACCGTGTCCCTAGTACGCCTCTATGGACTAGCTCATTGATCAATGATGGTTAAGGTTTCCTAACCATAGACATGAGTTGTCAATTGATAATGAGATCATATCATTGGGAGAATGATATGGTGGATAGACCCAAACAAAGCAGAGCAATTAGATCGTGTCATCGTGTTCGTCTTTGCGAAGCTTTTCCTATGTCAAATATTGTATTCCTTAGACCATGAGATAATGCAACTCCCTGGTATCGGAAGAAAGCTTTGAGGTCATCAAACGTCATCCTATGAGAGGGTGATCATAAAGGTGTCTCTCAGGTGATCGGAAAGTATCTGTTGGGTTGTATGTATCGAGATGGAATTTGTCCCTCCCAAGTCGGAGAGATATACTTCGGGCCCACTCGGTAATCGATATCAACACCGCTTGCAAGCATGTGGTTAAGGAGTTAATCACAAAGTGATATCGGATTACGGAACGAGTAAAGTACTTCCTGTGAACGAGATTGAACTAGGTATGACGGTACCGACGATCGAATCTCGGGCAAGTAAAATATCGCGAGACGAAGGGAATATATATATGGGATTGATTGAATCCTGGCATCGTGGTTCATCCGATATGATCATCGATGAATGTGTGGGAGTCAATATGGGTGCCCAGACCCCGCTGTTGATTATTGATAGAAGATCATGTCTGCATATTCTCGAACCCGCAGGGTCACACACTTAACGTATCTCGACGCTAGGATAGATTGGATAATTGGTTTATGAATTTTTGTTCGGAGTCTCGGATGGGATCCGGGATATCACGAGAGGTTCCGGAATGGTCCGGAGAATAAGATTCATATAAGGCAGTGCAGTTTTTGGAGTTCGGAATTGTTCCGGGTTAATCGGTATTGTACCGGAAGCTTCTAGAACCTTCCGGAAGGGGACCAACGTGGCCCCACCTTCCGGGAGGGGGCATGGGCCTATGAGGGAGTGTCCTGGCCGCATTGGGCCAGGGGCACAAGGCCCCATAGGGCCCAGCCGATTCTAGAGAGATTTGACTCGTTTAAATCTCGGGATAGAATTTCTAGATAAGGGAGAGTTTAAATCGTTTAAACTAGAGATAGGATTTCTAGATAAGGGAGAGTTTAAATTGTTTAAACTAGAGATAGGCTTGGAGGAGGGGCAAGGGCTGGCCGCCCCCCCCCCCCTCTATATATAGAGGGGTGGTGCGCCCCCTCCCCCACACACATCTTCCTCCAAGCCCTAGCAGCCTTGCTACCTTCCTCTCTCCCTCCCGACTGTTTGTAGGCGAAGCCCTGCAGCAGAAATTCTCCACCATATTCACCACGCCGTCATGTTGTAGATTCAATATATCTCTCCACCATACTCGCTGGTCCGAGGAAATAGGAGACGTCGAGGTGCTGCACGTGTGCATCTCACGGAGGCACCGCCACTTGTGTTGCTAGATCGGATCGGATCGCGAGGAGGAGAAGCGAGTACGACTACATCACCCACGTTCCAACGAACGTTCCGCTGTGCGAATCTTCAAGGGTATGAAGATCTAATCCAATTTCTCTCGTTGTTTGCATCTCCTAGATTAGATCTTGGCTTTCCCTCTGTTCGCTCCGTAGAAAATTTTGATTTACTATGCCGCGAAACCCTTCACAAACATATTCAGCTTCCCTATCCTACTAGCGTGTCTGTATCTCAGCGACCTTTTGATTTAGTTCATTCTGATGTTTGGGGTCCGGCTCCTTTCCCTTCGAAAGGGGGCCATCGCTACTATATTTTATTCATAGATGATTTTTCTTGGTACACTTGGTTGTATTTTATGCGCTCTCGTAGTGAAGTGCTCTCCATATATCAGCGTTTTGTGGCCATGGTCCATACTCAATATTCTACACCCATTCGTGTGTTTCGTGCCGATTCTGCTGGTGAGTATATCTCCCAGATGTTGCGACGTGTTCTTGCTGAGCAGGGTACCCTTGCTCAGTTCTCCTGTCCCGACGCACATGCCCAGAATGGAGTTGCTGAGCGTAAGCATCACCATCTTATTGAGACCACTCGTGCCATGATGATTGCTTATTCCCTTCCGCCGCACTTCTGGGCTGAGGTTGTCGCTATGACTGCTTACCTCATCAATATTCACCCTTCTGCTATAGGGTTCGCAACATAGAAAACAAAAATTTTCCTACGATGGGAACAACTATGTACCAAGATTTATCTACTAGATACAAACAACGGGCGGATGTATATCCGTAGAGAACATACCCTTGAAGACCGACAAAGCTTAACGAGTCCAAACTCGTGGTTGATGTAGACGATCTCTTGCCGATCTCAAGATCGAGAGGAAGTCCTAGCGCCGCAAAACAGCAACGCATCCATGCTCGCACACACGTTCGAGGCACCGAGCAACCTCCGCCTCCTTGCTCCAGCGATGCAGCGGAAGCACAACTCTTTCTTGCCGAATAGCCACCGGGAACATGTATCTCGCTAGTCCGAGACCATGGGGGATAAATTCTAGAGGGGGAGAGAGATCCTTCACGAGGAGGTGTGGTGTGAGAGGAGGAGAGGGGGGCCTTTTATAGGGGAGAGGGGGGCACCCAAGGGGCATGGCGCCCAGCCATGGGGCTGCCCCCACCTCTTCCACATTCATGTGGGTGGAGCTCCCACTCAAAATGAAAAGCCTCCACTCCCATTAAAAAGCCTCCACTCAAAAATCAACTCACATGCATTAAATTTCCACCAAATTTAATGCAAGCTCTCATTTAAATAAAACTCTTTTATTTATTTATTCAGAATTTTGTTAATTACTTTAATTAACAAACATTCACATAAAACCCCTTGCTAGTATTCCATTTCACATGCAGAACCAGTTTCAGCAATTTCAACCGAAACAGTTTCGGTGTCTAGTGAAATAAATTCATGCGCTTTCCTTTTCTTTTCGGCATGAAACTTTTGCTCCAATTGGATGTCGGTGTCTCTTAAGTGTGTCACCCTATGGTTCGCGAATAATGTGGACATGATCGAGACCCCTCTCATATCAATAATCAGAAGCGGGATCTGGAGACCCATACTGACTACCACACATTCAACGATGACTTTCTTGTGATCGTCGGAACATTTTACGCTAGTATCTTAATCCTTTTGTTTCGCGATATATTACATGTCCAAGATTCGATCATCGGTATCTCCATACCTAGTTTGATCTCGTTACTGAGATGCACTCTTTTCTCGTTCCCGTGATATAACATTCTAGTGATCAAATCACTTGTTTGCAAGCTAACCAATGTGATATCACCGAGAGGGCCCAGAGTATATCTATCCGTCATCGGGATGAACAAATTCCACTCTCGATCCATGGGCCTCAACATAACACTTTAGTAGTTCTGAATCCATCTTTATAATCACCCTGTTACGGTGTGACGTTTGATGTTATCAAGAAACTCTTCCGGTGTTAGTGATTGACATGATCTCATGGTCTAAGGATTAGGATCACTTCGTAAGATGTTATAGCAATATAAACTCAATGACTTTGATCGTAATGCTATACTTCGGATGAATGTTCATCACACCATTACACTAATGTTGTGACCTCGTTATTAACAACATCCAATGTCCATGATCAGGAAACCTATGATCATCTTGTTAATCAACGAGCTAGTTTATAAGAGACGCATAACTAGGAACTTTCTTTTGTTTATTAAACACACATGTATTAACATTTCCGTATTAATACAATTATAGCATGTAAAATAAACATTTATCATAAATAGGAATACGATAATAACCACTTTATTATTGCCTCTCGGGCATATTCCCTTCAGTCTCCCACTTGCACTAGAGACAATAATCTAGTTTGAAAACTTTGTGTATTAAACACCTATGGCTTTCTGGTGTTCCAAATACGCAATTGCAAGTGGTTAACATAATCTACGGATCTGACGCTTCAGGTCCGTGTGTATTTGCATGTCTTTGCGTCTCCACGCATCACTCATTCTCTAATGAGATGGCATTGTATAAATTTGGTCTTTTGGTGAGACCTTTAGTTCCTTGGGGTTAAAACACATCGATACTATTGTCATACAATATATCTTTAGTGTTAGCCCGTTGCGAACCACACCTTAGTTTGATAACAAACTACTTGACACAAATTCCCTCCTTTGCTGCTACTATAGCAGTCGTATACTTAGCCTTTTGTTGTAGTATTCGTCACAATGTCTTAACTTTGGAACTCTTCCAAATCCATCATGGAATCTCCTTTCTATTACATTGTGCCACCCATAGTTTAAATTGAGATAAACTTAATTTGTATCTTGTGACAAAACTAGTATCAATATAACGCTTTACAATGAACTATTTGTAATTGTTTGTCACCTCTACATAAATATATTCTTAGTTCTTCCAAAAGATCAAAAGAATATCCTCACTATCGTCCAATGATCATTTTATGATTCATTCTGGTATATGCTCATAACACTTAGAGCATAGGACATATCTGGATGTGTACATATCATGGTATGATTGATCAAAACATTCTCGTGATTGCACTCATCAATTGTCAAAGCACTTGAATCTTGTTTCACTTATCAAGTGTCGATACACTTGAATCTTGATTCAATTCCTTTCCATAAAACAAGAACTGTTTCTTGTCGTTTCTATATTGAACTCCTTCAATATCTCATATATGTACGTTTGGCATAAACATATTAGCGTTACCGTCTATCCACTATAGACATTCATGCTAAATATTCGGGTTTTGCCTAAGTCTTTCATCGAAATGAAATTCTTAACCTTTGTCAATAAAAGATACATCATTTCTAATCAACAAGATGTCCTTCACATAATGTATTAGAAATATGTCTTAGCGCTCCCACTTAATTTCTTGAAAATGCAAGCATCTTTATCGTCTCCAGATGAAAAACTCATTTTTCATCATGGTGAAGATTCCAACTCCGCGATGCTTACTTCAACCATTGAAGTTTGCATGCCCTTTTAGCATCCTTTGAATTTAACAAAACCCTTTGGACCGTGTCATGTACACGTCCTAGGTAACCATTCTATTAGAAGAACTTTGTTTTGTTTATTCATCTACCATATACCAAATTATATGTAGTGGTTGCTACTTTAATCCGTTCAGACTAAATATCGCTATGAAAGATCAAATCTTGTCATAGTCAACTCTTTGAACATTGTCATAAAATACTTTACGACATGTCGGGAATATTTCATAGATGTGAGACATCCATGTCTGTTTCTTTATAGATCCAAATACGACCGATAGGTTTTTACACCTTTTCGGAGGGTCTTCCAAGTTCAAAACTTGATTTCTCGTATATGGAACTATCACGGATTTTATGGCTTCAAGCCATTTGACGGAGTCAGGGCCCATCGTCGCTTCTTTGTATGTATTCGGTTCATCATTGTCAAACAATAATGATTTACTCTCAAATCTTAGCATTTGATTGTTTAACCGACCTTCTTGGTTCAATAGGAACTTTAGACCTCCGTGACCACAACCTTTGAGGCACATAAGCTATGAGCATTATGGCAGCCTCCAGAACGATTTCCGGTGCTGCGCAACTCAGCACATTTAGCTAAGGTTCGTTAACCTTATCAAAGTTCTATTGTCCTCCCACTTAACTTTTGCGAAAAATTCCTTTTTCAAGAAACTTCACATTTCAAGCGACAAACCGTTTTGTCCTCGGTGTTATGGAGGAATAACCAATTGTTATTCGGAATAACCTACAAAGACATGCTCATCCGAATTCGGTTGTAAACATCTTACTTATGTTTAGCATACCAAAATTTAAGAAATGACAACTTGGGTTTTACCCCAAACCATAACTTCCATGGTGTCATTTCAACGGATCTAGATGGAGCTCTTTTCAGTGTAAAAGCGGTAGTCTCTAAAGCTTTAATCTTTTAAAACATAATGGCAGTTTTATAAATAACACCTTTGATCCAACCATGTCTCACAAGGTTTCATTACAAATCTCAAACACTCCATACTCCTATGGTGTTTCGGGAGATGTAAATCTAGGTGTTTTGCTAAACTTGCAACTCAAATAAATCCCTTTATGATAAAATCATAATTCATTTATTTTCTTGTTACACTTGTAACTCAAATAAATCCCTTTATGATCAAATCATAATTCATTTATTTTTCTTGTTACAATGATTTTCCACTTCATCTTGAAAGTCTTTGAAACATTTTCAAATATTTCATACTTCTTTCTCATTAAGTGAACATTCACTCAAAATTCCGGAGAAAGCATATGAAGTTGAAACCCATCGCTTACGACTACACATAATGGACTACATACATCGATATGTATAAATTCCAATAATTTAGTCGTTCGTTTTTCTTTGGCCTTTGAACGAAGTTTTAATTATCACGTGGAAAGTCTCACAAGCGTCACTTGATCAAATCAAAGACTCCAAAAATCCATGAATATGGAAATTCTTCATGTTTTCTTTCCAATATAATTTAAACAGCGATGTCACTTCATAAGTGATCTTTCAATCATTTGTCTTGCGACATTTTAGCATTAGGTTTTATGGATGTGATTTCTTCAACTAGATTTGTAAATCATCCATCTTATATGGAATACGGTAATTATTTGAACAACCTTTGTTCTCATAATACCTGATTCAAATAACAATTATTAAAACAAATCTTGAAGTCAAGCCTTGATGTCAACGAGAAATACAAACAACGGTTTGTTTGTTTTTGATGAACATCATCACATATTCTCTTGCTAGTTACTTAGGCCATTGTGGTTCATGAATTGCATCGTTCCGTATGAAATTTCATACCAACCAATTCGGTATCCAATACCCAAGAACCACATTGTTTAACAAGCAAAGAATACAACCATAACATGTATATCATATATATACCTAAATTGGATATTTCCAATCTTTTCTTCTCTGCCAAGTATATTTTATAGATTCTCTTTCAGCATTTCCTTTTCCTTTTTAAAAGAATTTATCAACATCAAAAGTGGCGCCATATACATGACACATAGTCCAAAGCGTGTATATTCAAATAATAATACCTTTGGACTTGCACTTTGAAGTAGATCACCATCATCAAAATGATCGGTATTCTTTCAAAATCCATTCTTTAGTAATCTTTTAGTGTAGTAAACACTTTACATACATCTTCTATTCATCCTTATCATGACGACTTTCATGATCAAGCTACTGTAGCTTATAAAGGCGAATCGTGAGTATAATGTTGCTTTCCAAAACCCTTTTGGATGATTAGGATGTCTAGCATCTCCAAACTTTGTAAATTCTCATCCAATATGAGAACATATATTATACTCTATCATATTGCAACCAAAAAATTGTTTCAGATATCGTTATATCTGTCACACATGATGGTTTCTGAAACAATTCTTTCGGCTCCTAGATAAACTTGATATTAAAACAATCAAGAATCATGGAGGCAAACATGATACTTAAGATACTAACACTGGAATTGTTACTCTCGATTTAATACCAATTATTAAATTTCACGGAGTAAATAGAATTTTGCTGAAAGTTTGCAATAGGACTTTAAACTTTAGATTGACACTCAACACAATACGATACCAGTTCGTAAAGTATATATCCAGAATTCTATAGTTCTATTATCTCAATTACAACTATGCATAAGGTGGTGAACGAATGCCAATGACTACAACAAATTATGCAAATTCTCTTTGATTTAATTTATGATAAATTGAGTTCTACTAATCCAAATTAGAAATGAACTCCCACTCAAAAACGACGTCCCTCGTGTATTTTTGGTGATTACATGAACCAAATCCACTACACCAAGTCCGATCATCACGTGAGTCAGCGTAGCTTCAAATGCGAGCATCCATATGGTCATCATATCAAAACATATGACTCATGCTTAACCTTTCGGTCCGTGTTCCGAGGCCATGTCTGTACATGCTAGGCTCGCCAAGTAAGAACCTTAGTATTCGCGTGTGTAACTGTCTTACACCCGAGATATGCTCGTGGATTCAAGTACACCCGATCATCACGTGATGTCTTGAAGCGACGAAACATTGTCGGTGCATACTTAAGGAAGAACACATTTTTATCTTGATATCTAAAAGAGGGATCACCTTATTATGCTATCAAAGCGCTAAACAAGCAATATAAGATGCTATCAAACATCATATGTTTATTAGTGAAATGATATGGTTCCCGCAGATGATCTCTATCATGTGCACCGTGGTATGATCACTATCATACTTATATGTGTAAATCCAAGGTCTATGGAGTTTACACGCTATGTGTGTTGTAAGAGTATCATCTCATACTTCTACTTACAACATCACCATATCATAACACTAGCCCAGCAACAATCTAAACTAGACGCCTCTAATTTATCCATTGCAAATTTTACGTGGCTTAGGGCTTTCGAGATAGAACCATTCTTACCTACGAACATGAACCACAACGAGGATAACCAAATTGTTGACAACTCGTTGCAAATTAGATATTGACTATAGTAGGAGAGACAGACACCCGCTAGCCACTTATGCAAACTAGTTGCATGTCAAGCGTGGAACAGGTCTCATGTGCGAGGACATGTAAAGTTTGTCCGGGCCTCTTCATCCCACGATGCCACCAATATCCAAAGTACAACTAAGAAGCAATAAAATGATCATCATCGCCCACATACTCATATGTGTACTACCCGTGCAAAGTATCGACGCATAGATCCGGCTCTGATACCACTGTAGGGTTCGTAGCATAGAAAACAAAAAATTTCCTACGATGGGAACAACTATGTACCAAGATCTATCTACTAGATACAAACAACGGGCGGATGTATATCCGTAGAGAACATACCCTTGAAGACCGACAAAGCTTAACGAGTCCAAACTCGTGGTTCATGTTGACGATCTCTTGCCGATCTCAAGATCGAGAGGAAGTCCTAGCGCCGCAAAACAGCAGCGCATCCGTGCTCGCACACACGTTCGAGGCACCAAGGAACCTCCGCCTCCTCGCTCCAGCGATGCAGCGGAATCACAACTCTTTCTTGCCGAATAGCCACCGGGAACATGTATCTCGCTAGTCCGAGACCATGGGGGCTAAATTCTAGAGGGGGAGAGAGATCCTTCACGAGGAGGTGTGGTGTGAGAGGAGGAGAAGGGGGCCTTTTATAGGGGAGAGGGGGGGCACCCAAGGGGCATGGCGCCCAGCCATGGGGCTGCCCCCACCTCTTCCACATTCATGTGGGTAGAGCTCCCACTCAAAATGAAAAGCCTCCACTCCCATTAAAAAGCCTCCACTCAAAAATCCACTCACATGCATTAAATTTCCACCAAATTTAATGCAAGCTCTCATTTAAATAAAACTCTTTTATTTATTTATTCAGAATTTTGTTAATTACTTTAATTAACAAACATTCACATAAAACCCCTTGCTAGTATTCCATTTCACATGCAGAACCAGTTTCAGCAATTTAAACCGAAACAGTTTCGGTGTCTAGTGAAATAAATTCCTGCGCTTTCCTTTTCTTTTCGGCATGAAACTTTTGCTCCAATTGGATGTCGGTGTCTCTTAAGTGTGTCACCCTACGGTTCGCGAATAATGTGGACATGATCGAGACCCCTCTCAGATCAATAATCAGAAGCGGGATCTGGAGACCCATACTGACTACCACACATTCAACGATGACTTTCTTGTGATCGTCGGAACATTTTACGCTAGTATATTAATCCTTTTGTTTCGCGATATATTACATGTCCAAGATTCGATCATCGGTATCTCCATACCTAGTTTGATCTCGTTACTGACATGCACTCTTTTCTCGTTCCCGTGATATAACATTCTAGTGATCAAATCACTTGCTTGCAAGCCAGCCAATGTGAGGCCCAGAGTATATCTATCCTTCATCGGGATGAACAAATTCCACTCTCGATCCATGGGCCTCAACATAACACTTTAGTAGTTCTGAATCCATCTTTATAATCACCCTGTTACGGTGTGACGTTTGATGTTATCAAGAAACTCTTCCGGTGTTAGTGATTGACATGATCTCATGGTCTAAGGATTAGGATCACTTCGTAAGATGTTATAGCAATATAAACTCAATGACTTTGATCGTAATGCTATACTTCTGATGAATGTTCATCACACCATTACACTAATGTTGTGACCTCGTTATTAACAACATCCAATGTCCATGATCAGGAAACCTATGATCATCTTGTTAATCAACGAGCTAGTTTTTAAGAGAGGCATAACTAGGATCTTTCTTTTGTTTATTAAACACACATGTATTAACATTTCCGTATTAATACAATTATAGCATGTAAAATAAACATTTATCATAAATAGGAATACGATAATAACCACTTTATTATTGCCTCTCGGGCATATTCCCTTCATCTGCCGCTCTGCAGGGTGGTATCCCTCTTGAGCGTCTATCTGGTCATTCTCCAGACTACTATATGCTTCGCTTGTTTGGTTGTGTTTGCTATGTTCTCCTTTCCCCTCGTGAACGCACCAAACTGACCGCTCAGTCTGTTGAGTGTGTCTTCCTTGGATACAGTGATGAGCATAAGGTCTATCACTGTTGGGACCCTGTTGGTCGTCGGATGCGTATCTCTCGCGACATTACTTTTGATGAGATGCGCCCTTTCTATCCTCGTCCCACCACTGGTACCTACCCGGTGAAAGATATCTCTTTTCTTCTTTTTCCTGACACACCTCCTTCTACTCCTATTATGTCTTCTTCAAGACCCACTCCCCCTGATGTCTCTTCTTCGACACCATCCTCCTTTGCTCCGTCTAGTTCCCCTAGTTCTCCTCGTTCTCCGGAGCCTTCCTCTACTATTCCTTCTTCTTCATCGTCGTCTCCTGAGTCGTCTTCCTCTGATGAGCTTCCCTCTGCTCGTCCTGTTCGTCATCGTCGTGCTCCCAATCGTACTCTCCTAGTCAGTATGATCTTTCTGTTGTCTCCGAGCCAACTTCTTATCGGGATGCTGAGCGTCATCCCGAATGGCAGATTGCCATGGCTGAGGAGATTGTTGCGCTTGAGTGCACTGGCACCTGGGATCTTGTCTCTCCCCCTCCCGGTGTTCGTCCCATCACGTGCAAGTGGGTCTATAAAATTAAGACCCGCTCTGATGGATCTCTTGAGAGCTATAAAGCGCGTCTTGTGGCTCGTGGCTTTCAGCAGGAGCACGGCAGTGACTATGATGAGACTTTTGCCCCTGTGGCTCATATGACCACTATGCGCACTCTTCTTGTTGTTGCTTCTGTTCGACACTGGTATGTGTCTCAGCTTGATGTTTAGAACGCTTTCCTCAATGGTGAATTGAGTGAGGAGGTTTACATGCAGCCTCCTCCTGGGTATTCTGTTCCTGATGGGATGGTTTGTCGTCTTCGGCGTTCTCTTTATGGCCTGAAACAGGCCCCTCGTGCCTGGTTTGAACGCTTTGCCTCTATGGTGACTGCTGCTGGTTTCTCTCCCAATGCTCATGATCCAGCGCTGTTTGTTCACACTTCTCCTCGTGGACGCACTCTTCTCCTTCTCTATGTTGATGATATGATCATTACTCGTGATGATCCTGAGTATATTGCCTTTGTTAAGGCTCGTCTTCGTGATCAGTTTCTTATGACTGATCTTGGTCCTCTCCGCTACTTTCTTGGGATTGAGGTCTCCTCCACTTCTGATGGCTTTTCTATCTCTCGGAAAAAGTATATTCAGGATCTTCTTGCTCGTGCTGCTCTTGGGGATGAGCGCACTGTTGAGACTCCTATGGAGCTTAATGTTAAGCTTTGTCCTACTGATGGTGATCCTCTTTATGAGCCGACGTGTTATCGCCATCTTGTTGGGAGTCTTGTTTATCTTGTTGTCACTCGTCCTGACATATCTTATCCTGTTCATATTCTGAGTCAGTTTGTCTCAGCTCCTACCACTGTTCACTATAGTCATCTCCTTCGTGTTCTTCGCTATCTTCGTGGCACGATCACTCGTCGCCTTTTCTTTCCTCGTTCCAGCTCCCTCCAGCTTTAGTGCTACTCGGATGCTACGTGGACCACTCGGATGCAGCCTGTCCTACGGACGCACCTCCATTTACAACACCTAGCCCCCCAAGTGGACCAATGACTCGCGCCCGAGCCAAGCTCCTACAAGCCAAGGTTAACTCGCTCCTTTCCTTGTGTGATTTCGATACACCCCTGGATGGCTTGCTACTTCATACACATACACTGTGCATCATCAGGTACGAAGAGAAGGACCCATGGAACGGAGAAACCAGAGCGGAAGCGACCAACCGCTTCCAGACTCCAGCGGTACTACCGGACCCCACGACCGGTACTACCGGTCCAAGCGGCACAACCGGCCCCAGCTACCGGACGCTCCAGGAGGAACCCAACCAAGCCCCAGAAGGCGGCGGTACTACCGGATCGGGAACCGGTACTACCGGTCAGCGGTACTACCGTCCTCTACTACCGCCCGCTACAGGCGACTCCGACGGAAGCCCCAGGACCGCCAGCAGTACTACCGGCCCCTGAGCGGTACTACCGGTTGCGACCGGTACTACCGGCCCCTGAGCGGTACTACCGGTCTTGACTGAACCTTTTCGCGTCAGTTCGTCCCAGCGCCCTGTACCCCTCTCTATATTTTCCCATTTCGTTCCTAAACTACCCCTGTTTATGTGGCTGGCCTATATATAGCCCCCACCTCTATTGTAAACCCTAGACTTGGATAATAATAGTTGAGGACACCCCTTTGAGGATCTTTTCAACTATTGGTCTCATGCTCCTACCAAGGGGCACCAAATTATCCACAACCTCTTGGATCTTGCCTAGTGTGTTACAAGTCCTTGGGATCTCGGTGTCTCGTGCCCAAGTAGTCAAGATCTCACCAAGCATCTCACCCCCGTTGTTGGCCGTGGAGAGAGAGCTTCGCCCAACACCGATCCAAGGGATTATGTTGGACCGGTTGCCACCGGCGTGAGTTATCGGCGTGTATCAAATTTCGTGCGCGTGAGTTCATCGGGTTCTTCGTGTGTGTGTGTGTGTGTGCGTGGATTTCATCCCCTTTCCCCCTTCCACCGCTTCCCCCTCGATTCCCACGGAATTTGTGAAAGATCGGGCCACCCCAAGGGGTTACCCCCAATAGATGGTGATCCTCTTTTTGAGCCGACGCGTTATCGCCATCTTGTTGGGAGTCTTGTTTATCTTGCTGTCACTCGTCCTGATATATCTTATCCTGTTCATATTCTGAGTCAGTTTGTCTCAGCTCCTACCATTGTTCACTATAGTCATCTCCTTCGTGTTCTTCGCTATCTTCGTGGCACGATCACTCGTCGCCTTTTCTTTCCTCGTTCCATCTCCCTCTAGCTTTAGTGCTACTCGGATGCTACGTGGGCGAGTGATCCTACGGATCGTCGTTCCCTTTCTGCTTACTGTGTGTTTCTTGGTGGTTCGCTCATTGCTTGGAAGACGAAGAAACAGACAGCGGTTTCCCGTTCGAGTGTGAGGCTGAATTGCGAGCTACGACTTTGTTGACTGCTGAGGTGACTTGGTTATGGTGGTTGCTTGCGGATTTTGGGGTCTCTGTTACGACACCCACTCCAGTTTTTTCTGACAGTACAGGTGCTATCAGTATTGCACGTGATCCGGTAAAGCATGAGCTTACCAAGCATATTGGTGTTGATGCTTTTTATACACGTGCTCAGGTGCAGGCTCAGGTTATTACGCTTCAGTATGTGCCTTCAGAGTTACAGTTGGCGGACTTCTTTACAAAGGCACAGACTAGAGCGCAACATGGTTTCTTACTCTCCAAACTCAGTGTTGTGGATCCACCATGAGTTTGAGGGGGGTGTTAGATGTATATATTTGTATATTGTAGTTTCCTCATATGTTAGAGGGCTTCCTGCATATTTGCACCTGTAACTGTACTATATATTGTGGCCTTTGGCCCCTAGATAATACAAGTTTTCCTTACGGCACTCTCTCCACAAAGTGCATGAAACATACACTCATATCATCTCCTACCAGCATAGGAAAACGAAGATATTTTCTTGATAAAGCTTGTGTATTAATATTAATTCTTCACATATTTCTGCTCTCACATCCATATCCGTGTTAGGACTAAAAAATGTTGGATTTTTTCACACTAACAACTCTCCTGAATTTGCACAGTAATCATCTAGCACACGTTTCAAGGGTTGCATTGTTTACATCCGCCTTCATTAGGATTAGAGAATTACCAGTAATTAAAATGTGTGGAACTGATGGTGCATTCTTACACTCTCTAATTCCATCAATGCCATTATACCTTCTTCATGCAAATAACATACTAGAAAGGCCTTCCGCACAGATCATAAATGAATAAGAGAATATGGGACCCCTAATTGAAACCCTTCACTATAGGAATAAAATAATTGGTCTATCTTAAGAGTTTTATATAATAGAACATGCCATTATCATATCGATCCATCTCTCATGAAACCCCAACTTTGACATCATATCATGAAGAGAGTTTTATTTGATAATATTATATGCCTTGTGCATACCCAATTGAACTGCACATCGACCAATCTTTCCCGTACGTCTATCTTGCACACATTCATAAGTCACTAGGCCATTATCCGTTATCATCCTTCCTGGTATAAATGCACATTGTGATTCCGTAATAATCTCTCAAAGAATTGCTTTCAAATGGCCTATCAACATCTTTGAGACAGATTTTATATATCACGTTACATAGTATCGATAGAATATAGTGTTATATGTACAGGTGTTTGTATTGTACTCAACACCTTGTAACTTGATCACAATAGTCAATATATAACGAGGAGACCTGCTTTGAACTCTTTGTACCGCTATTGATTGACTAGATCACGTGGAATTTTGCAAAAAAAAAAGAAAAGAATAATTGAATGGTACTCTCTCCGTTTTAAAATATAAGATGTTTTAGCTGTGTAGATATATTACCTTCACAAATCTAAAACATCTTATATTTTAAAACAAAAAGAGTACTATGTAATTCCTCTAGTATGTGTATCAATTTTCGAGACAAGGATCACAATAGTAGCATTCACTCCTCAGGAATCAGCCTATTATTGTTTACATTTAGGACTTCGTGTGTTATACGGTCTCCTACGATGTGCCCAAATTTCTTGTAAAAGATATTAGAGCATCTCCACTCAATGGATGAACTCAGGCTAAAAACCGGACTTTTTTTGGCCAAACGAAACGCGTTTTTGGCCTGGGTACGCCCAGTTTCTTACTCGCGTACCAGGCCGAGTTCTAGGTTCGGCGAAATTCAGTTAAACTCGGCGAATTATGGGCGAATATAGGCGGATTTTATTAAGTAGGCAAGGGCACACATATTACATCGGATTAAAAACTAGGAAAAGGCCCCGCCGCCGTGGTCGACGCCAGACGCCGCAACTACAGGCCGAGGTGGGGGTGGTTGCCGGTCTGGATGTGCTGCATGACGCCGGCGAGAGTTCGCCCTGGAACGCTCCAGAAGCGGCGGCGGAAATCCACATTGTGACGCTGCGGCGGCGAGCACGGCGGTCCGTCGTGTCGGGCGAGTTTCTCGAGACGCCTGTCGGCGAAGAACTGCCTCCAGAAGACCAGGTTGCCAGGATCCTCGGCGAGATCCGGGTCTTGCATGTCGGCGATAGCCGCCTGGATCTCTGCGGCAAGGTCCTCTTCGGCCGGCACCGACGGAACAGGGCGCTGAGTTGCCAGCCGGGGAGACGAGTGTCCGGCGACGCCGTATAGCGCGCCTCGCGGAGGAGCCGGGCTTCCCACGGCGGCATCGTGCGTCGGCCCTCGGCCATGGCTTCTCGACGGAGTTGAGGAGGAAGAAAGGTGCGAACGACCGAAGTTCGCCGAAGTTGGGGGTGGTGTGAGAGACTGTGGAGAGAGACAGCGGGATGTACGTCTAGGCGGAGTTCCGCGGCGAGGGCGGGAAAAGAAAAACGACGGGAAAAGGAAAACGGCGACTCGGCTTCTGTCGCTGACAGGCTGGTCCACTCGACCAATTCGTTGCGTCCGGCGTCCCCGGGGCGTACCCAGGATCCTGAGTTCGGCCTGGGTAGTTGGCCCGAATCCGATCAAAAAAAGGTCCCTAGATATACGACTGGACCGATTTTCTGCGTCCGGATGTAATTTTGCCGTCCAAATTAGCCTTTTAGGTAGACGAGTGTAGATGCTCTTATAGCATCTTAATACCCTATTCTATTAAGGTTGGAAGTATTGATAGTCTCCAACGCCAATGATAAGTGGGCCTGCAATTGTCAGCGAGAGGTTACCTGCTTCAGGAGACTGATAGGTCGGCCCACGGTGCCAGCCGTACCGTATCATCCTCTTCCTTATCACTATCGCGTCAGTCGCTCGCGCAGGCGCATACTGAAGGAAGAAACGGAGCACAAAACAATGGCCGCCCTCCGCCAGCTGGCCGGCGCCACCCACAACCATCGCATTGCGGCCAACTCCTCCTCCCTCTTCGATCTCCAGCGGCCGCCTTCTTGCCTCTCCTTCGCCGCGGCGCGGCCCCTCCGCCTCGCGCCCCTGCGCTCCCGTTCCCCCACCCGTGAGTAGCCTCTCTACAACTTTCTACGGAACCTTTTTTTTTCTTTTTCATTTCTATCCACGCGGTCTCAAAACCTGTTCCGTTCAGGGCTGTATTCGCTGTCCAGCAACGACATAAAGGTAGGTATCAGCCTCGAGGTGGACGGCGCGCCGTGGAAGATTATTGGTAACACGCTAAATCCATCTTGTTCTCGCACCTCACACTCTCACAGCATAATCTAAGGAAATCAGTCACAGGTCGTTTGACACAATCAAAATTGTTGGGTTTCGTAGAGATGGAAATTTTCCTCCCAACCTCCATCTATGTATGGAGTAGGATTCCTCTAGAGCATCCAAATTATTAACAACAATTTAATTTATAGTTGGAGGAAAATCAGGAGACTTTCTAAGTCATGATGGTTCAAAACGTAAGGTGTGTATGCTACAATTCTCGTGTTTTCAGTCATGTACGAGTTCAGGTGACATGACATTCAATTCCTATGATTTTCCTATTACTGTTTTTTCCACCCAAACATGCCTGCAATCACAATGTACCTCCTCTCTGGCCAACGATTGGTGATTATTTGCTTAGTTCCAGCTTCCAAAGCTATGTTTACAATAACATGAGTACTCCGGTGAACCTTTCAATGTGTAATCAAGATGTGTCATGTGCCCAAAATGTCTGTCGAAGCAAAAAAAATCAACTAGTTTGATTTGCGAGATAACGTTACTGCAGAGAAGTTCGTTGTGTCAAACCGGTCCATGCACTTTGAAGGAATGTGAGTCTGCTTTTGGTTGTCAGTCCGGCCCTTGCTTTCTTCAGATGTGAGACGCCAACACAGCGAAATAAATTTCAAGGAAAAATGTTTTTTTCAAAAATAATTCTATGAAAAATGCATAGCACAATTTTACCAGTAGAATAGAAACATAATTGAACTATGATAGTATGTAATTTTTGATAGCTTCCTAACATCAGGGAGAAATGGTAATGAACAGCTTTTTTTAGTTTGTGGGAGAACATATGGGCAATGTTGGTTTAATCTTTCAGATCCTTTACATCTAATTTAGTGTCACCTATTTCTTATTTTTCTTCCTGAAGTATATGCTTTCACTTCCAATACACTCTCGATGTGATGATCTTCAAACCTTTGTAGTGAAACCCCTGCTGGCTGAGCTTTAGAGCTTCTGCAAAGTGCTTAATTGAAATAACGAAAGTAACAGTAGCAGCGCAGATAAAGATGATTCTCTACATGTGGAGAGCACAGGCTCAAAATAATATATAAGAACTTGCCATCTATTATTAATGTACTCTGTTTTATTTCATATGCTCAACATGAGGAATATACAATAAACTTTCCCTCTCCATGCAACTACAGAGTTTCTCCATGTTAAGCCTGGAAAAGGTGCCGCTTTTGTGAGGACGAAGATGAAAAATTATATCTCCGGCAACACGGTTGAGAAAACCTTTCGAGCTGGAAGTACGGTAATCTGAGCAGAAACTCACTTTTCAGAATCTGAGCTTGAGTTTAGCAATTCCTTTACTGCATATATAATTCTATATTTGTATACATTAGTTAATCAAATAGTGAGTATTTTCTTATCTTCTTAGTTATATATGCTAATGCTTTGGCCTGCTGTGGATTGACTTCCTGATGTGATTCTCGTCAGTTGTATCACAGCACATTTACTTCTGTATCAGCTTATAATTGTTACTTGTTTCATTCTCAGATCCAGGAAGCTTCTATTTCTAAGGAAACCAAACAATTTACATACAAGGATGGATCCCAGTTTGTGTTCATGGATCTGGTACATACATCTATTTCACTCAAATATGTCATGTCCACAATTACCTGCTTGCTGCCTATATCTTGTTTCATACGTTTGTGATCATGGATCTAATAATGCATCTATTTCACTCATTGCATCTGCTGTAAACGATGAGCTAATTGTGGAGAGTTAGAAAGATAGAGTAATCCGGTCACTATCTGTTTCTTGTACCTGGATAACTATGGAGTGACCTGTGCACAGATTATAGCGGGTAAAGTTTGTGGACACGCGCACAGCACAGTCCATATTATGCATGCGCCTGGCATGACAAGGCTTTCATTTTATTACAGAGAACTCTCTGGATTTTTAATTTCGAATAACTCATGTAAACAACAAAAGGTTATCTCCTTTGAAGAAAACTAAAGATCCTATTTTAAAGATGAATTTTCTGTCATCACAAAAAGCAAGATGTCTGAATGTAAGCCAAGCCACTTGTTTCTCTAAAGACATGGGCAGGTTAAAGTTTGAAATCCCACTAGTTACACACAGTCACACACTGGCATTTTAGAAGCGTAGGTGAAGTATTTCTTTACAATAAAATGTAACCTAACAGTTACTGTAGAAACCAGTGCAAGAAGAAGTGTCCTTTATTGCAGACATCCTTCAAAAAAACAAATTGACTGTGATACCGTAGGGGAAAGCCCCTACAGCGTTAGATTTTTTTGACAACATTCAATTACAGAATAAACTATATCTGTTATATTCAACCAACCCATCGCTTAATAGAAATCAGCACTTTGCATTCTTCAAGTGTACAATGCCCTTATCCTAATTTATCTTTCCAGACGACCTTTGAAGAAAGTCGCTTAAACGAGTCAGATGTTGGTGATAAGCAAAAGTGGTTGAAAGAGGGAATGGACTGCATTTTGTTGTACTGGAACGGAAAGGTATGTGCAATTATGTTTTCATGTCATTGTCTGTCCGGTTAAATGATCTCCTTTTAAAACTTTCCGGTCTATGCTGGTTGATCATGTAACATATTCATGTGCAGCATGTGGTAAATATTGAGCACTGACAGAACAAATTCTGCAGATCATCGATTTTGATCTTCCCATCACTGTTAGGCTGACCGTAACTGAGACTGATCCGGGGCAAGGTGACAGTGCACAAGGTAAAGAGACTGCTCTAAGATGTTTTTTCTCAGATCAAGCCCGGTGCACTTTTTTATGAAAAATCTTTTAAAAAATGTTTAACACCCCAAGAAATATTGTGAGGCTTCTGTTGCTGTTGGATTCACGTGAGCCATAGCATCCTTTCCAGAATTATCAAGATCATTTTTGTTCATGTTATTGTCTAGTCATGCATCATGGTAATAACGGTGCTTCACCACAAACAATGTAGTCACAAAGACCACAAAATAGTCTTGGATATTTCTTCTATGATGTACATTAACATCATCTAAACCATCTTGTTTTGCAGGAGGAACAAAGCCTGCAACCGTGGAAACAGGAGCTGTTATCAACGTGCCATCTTTCGTTGATGTAGGTGACGATGTCCTAATTGATTCGAGAACCGGACAGTATATGAGCCGGGCATAGAGTGGATACCGTTCAGAAACACCAACAGAGGACTAGTTTTCTCGTTCCCCAATTTTGGTTTATTTGTTTACCTGACTGATGAAAGTTCACAACATTGCTCATTCATCACAGCGGACATGAAATTCTGTTGAAACTTTTTACAACTGGGATGAGATCTTTCAGCTAAAAATCCATATTTCAGCTAAAACTGTGAAATCTAGCATCAAATAGATACTGCAGGAACACTTAATCTAGCAAGCAATTCACGGTGAAATATATTACATGTTGAGAAAAAAAATCTGTTACCCCTTTTCCCCAATTGCTGGAGCTGGGCGAAACAGATCACCCAGTTCAGAATCTGTCTCCATATCTGAAGAAAACGGCTCCTGTGCCAGCATTGTGGTCGACGGCATACTCTGCCCTGAGTGGGCCAAGCTTAATGCCGACGCCGTATGATGACCCATGGCCAGCCCGTCGGAAGAACTCTGTAGGGTTCCCCTTGACATCCTTGGAGCTCCCGAGGTCGGTACCATGCTCGGCAAAAGCATACACCTGTGTGTTCTTCATCATGGGGACCGGGATGCGCACCTCAGTGGCGACCTACATGATAACAGGGCAGAAATGATGCGTCAGTTCAGGTGAACTTGACACTAAGTGATATTTGCAAACAGATTCATCTTGTACCGCAATACTAACCTCGAGAAGGTTCCTCGAAGCGCCGAGTTCGCCCATGCCGTAGCCCCTGACCGAGTGAGGCCCTCCAAGCGCAAACGCATCGTAGCTTGGCAGATCTCCCACACAGCCTGCATAGCGGCCATGGGCGACAAGAACGGCAGGAGGCGGCTTGCCGGCACCGTTTTTTTGCTTGTTTAGATTCACAAACTTTGTCACCGTTAGCTGATGGCGATTGAAGAACGGGTTCTTGCTTCCAATGCCCAGGCCCTGGTCCAACTGCAGCGCACAACAGAGGAAGCTTCTCGTCAGAGGGATGATTTACTTGATTCAACATGGTTTGCAAAAGAAAGAAAAAATGCACTGTCGGTGAACTTTCGAAAGATGGAAGGATTGCTGTGAGCACCATACCTGGAAGATGCACCTGTCGCCAATGGGCGCACCGTTGACGAACTCTGTGTTATCCCGGGTCAGATTAGCCTGCAGGAACGCCATCCGGTCCACGCCGGTGCCGCTGAAAGTCGTGGGTGGGCCGTCCATGCCCAGGGCGCCGGTGGCCCTCGTCCGGATGCCGTGCGTGCACACATCATTGCTCTCATCGCGCGTCGTGATCTCCTCCATCACGAGGCCATACGTGAACGTGCTCTGCTTTGTGAGGTTCTGCGAATCCATGATTATTGCAATGTTTAAAATTCATTACTCACGTCAGATATGGTTCTTGAAAAGAGTTTATTTTAGTGTTCATGGAAGTTCAATAATAGAGGACGCCACATTTTGAATCTGAGGGGTATGGATTTTTCAAGAACACACAAGCAAGAGAGGGGTATGGATTTGTGCAAACCTCTGTTATGTTAGCTTTGATCCCAATTCTGTCGACCCAGATAGGTGGAGCATCATCCATATTGGGGCCAGCGACGAAGACAGGGCTGAGTTTCCTGGTGTTGAAGCAGCTGGTTTTGAAGATGCGATTCCTGCTTCGGTCCTCCACACCGTCTAAGTAAGGATGTGTATACTCAAGCTTGAAAGATAGATCATCCTAACAACCAATCAAAAAACATGGATATATATAAGTGCATGTGAAACATGGATATATATATATATATGGGATCCATGCTGCTATGCTAGCTAGAAGGTATATGTAAGAATGCCATGCATGCATGTGCTGTAGTGTTGTTCTTTCAGATTGTACTAGAGCAGAAACTAATGCCTTGCATGCATGTGACTGTTTATAAAGTAACCAATAGGCACACTTCAAAGCTGAAATAACAATCATCGACAAACAAAATCACCCATTACGAACTCACCTGAGGATTGAGCAAGTTGCTGGATGCGACAGTACCAGCGAGTGATCTGTTCAGGCCACAAATGTTGCGGTGCTCAAACGACACGCTTCCTCCAGGTTGAATGGATTCCTGAAACAAAGCTCTCCGTCAGATATAAACACACGAGGGACATAATTACAATGATGAACAGCTTCACAGCTTAATCATGAACTTCTCCAGCAATATGTAGAGACATTACAAGAGTTGGTCGTCCCCCAGGCCCTGGCACAATGTTCCACTCTGTGCTCACGTCCACCGATTTGGGATTTTGTTCATGTAGCTTGATTTCAACCAATACGCCCCCTTCTTTGGTTTCATCAGGGCTCGGATTCACCTCTATGTTGGAGAACAAAGCTAGCGCATTTAAGTTCTTAAGAGCCTGCTTCCCTGCCCCGATGTTAAAGATATGGCCTGGTCGAAGCTGTAACACATCAAAAGAGACAAGTCAAATACCAAAGTCCTAGCAAGAAAAGGCAGTCAAATCGGTAGACAGAGCATTGTAGCATAGTAAGTTGGTAACCAAGCAATTGATTGCACATCAAATTCATCTACTTCCTCTGTTCATTTAAAAAAAAATCCGAATGCACTCAATGGCTCAGTTCTATCTAAGTGATATGCCGATCAAAATACGCCTTGCAAAAAGAACTGTTGAACTTGATAAGAACAGAATTACTGAACTGTGGAATGATAAGAGCGTTTTAGTGAATATGGAGCTTAATAATAAGAACATGTAATGAGTTTGGGGAGTTAACGATTACTCTACGTTGATCAATAATGCTACAATAGTTATCCTAGCTCAGAATGTTTGGTGTTCAGGTAGTGCATTGGTACCTGCTGGGGCAGTTCCCTGTCAATTACAGGAAGCTTGGTGTTCCCCTCGATGACATGGCCGAGCTTGTCCAGGAACTGGTACTCCACGCCGGTGACCTCCCCCTCGACGACCTCGCCCACAACCTCGCCGGAATGAAGGTTCCCGAAGTTGACCAGCTGCGCGCACACAAACCCCTCGTTGTGGTACCACCCGAGGACGTGGTCCCTGATCCTCTGCAGCAGCCTGGCGCTCACCGGTCCCTGCTTCTTCACCATCTCCGCCACCTCCCTCCGCACGGGCTCCGGCAGGATGCACGGCTTGGTGGCGCTGCGGAGGCGGCGCTGGTACGCCTGGTCCTGCCTCCGCCGGAGCGCCATCTTCTCCCTCAGCGTCATCTCGTCGTCCTCGGCCTCGTCGGCGGCCTGCGCCGGCACGAGGCCGCCCACGTTGACGCAGGTGAACCGCTTCGCGGGGGACCAGAGGGTCTCGGCGTAGGAGACGGTGAGGCCGAGGGTGCCGTCGGGCTGGGGCCTGACCGCCTCGACGCCGACGCGCTCGAACATGCCGGACGAGGACAGCGCGTCGAGCTCCCCGAGGAGCTGCGACCGGGTGTACACGCCGCCCGGCCGCAGCGCCGACCCCTCGAACAGCGGGTCCTCGGGCCCCGTGGTGACGCGCGCGCCCTCGTCCCCGCTGAGCGGGCCGCGGTCGAGGAACCTGACGTCGGAGACCTTGTACCTCTTGGCCCCTTTCAGCCTCTCGAACGGCACCGTCATCCTGGCCCCGAACTCGTGCGCGTCCCAGTCCCTCGACGGCGGGTTCTCCTCCGCAGCGTGCGCCGGGCCGGCGGTGAAGAGCCGCGACAGGAAGCCTCCGAAGCTGCCGCCAGTACCGCCGCGGAGGGGTGGACGACCGGTGCCGCTGGAAGCGGCGGCAGCGGAGATGGCTGATGCGAGGGCCCCATTGCGAGGGGCGTTGGAGCGGGACTTGGGTTGGGAGGACGAGATGGCCATGGCGCCGGAGGTGAACACCATTGGCGCTGCCGCCGCGGATGGATGACTGGATGCGGTGTGGTGATCGAGGGTTTGCTTTGGTTTGGTGGGGTTTAAGGTGAAGTGTTGGTCATGGATAGGGTACCACTACCATGGTCTCCTGCCGTCTTCTTCAAGACTTCTATTCGATTTTGGGTGTTGGCAAAACAGCGAATTAAGACAGTTGTCATTTTCAGTCATGATCGGATTTGACGAGAATTCCCCGTTGCAAACGCGATGGGAGCCCTTCCGTCCTGGGTGAGCTGACGAGTTCTGGGCAAGAAAAAAGACCTGGCCAATCTGATCCATGGATCAGTCGATCAGGGATTATTTCCCAATGATTATTGCAAGATGATATGGACATTTACATGCTGATGATGGTCATAGTATGCTGTACATAAGGTCGCTACAATCACACATGCCAGACGAATAATACTCTCCCCTCTCCTCGTCTCCACAAGCTGGCAGAAAGAAGCTGTGTTGCTCTTCACAACTCAATATGGCTAGAGTGATGATCCCCTTGGTTGTCCAGGGGCATGTACTGCGCCATGATCGCGCGGATCTCCGAATCCATGTACCTCTGTACGCCAACAAAGCAGAGAGAAAATTAGATGATACTGACCTAACTAGATTTTACGAGCTGGTAAATCAGCATGTAAAGAGGCTGTTCATATCGTTATACCCGGATCCGGTACTTGTACACTGCGTATCCTGCGATTCCTGCTGCCGCTAGGCCAAAGAAGACCACCCACAGGAAGTTCCAGCCCACCTGTGCTCCTGCATTCTTGCCTGAATAAGATTTGGAGTGTCAGTTCAGCGTCACCTCAAGGCGGTGCTTAGACATCCTATATGTTTGGTAGGTTTGAGCTTTTTCAAACAGATAATGATGACCATCAATCAGCTTAGTCAGCCACTGAACCTCTTGGAAATCAAGCCTCAGTTTGCAGTTGACATGTTGTGATTTGCTTGTTTTCTGAAATGGCTTATTTCGACAGCCCATGTGGCAACTGCATTTACTGTAGTAAACTACAACGGTTTTGATATATTTTCGTTAGCCAAAGGCCATGCATGTGTTCTATCACTTTGCCATTTGACGAAGAAGGAAGAAAGCATCCCCCCATTGCGACTTGTATACTTAACACCCAGGCATCTAAAAGCTGACTCTACCAAAAGAGAGTATCACAATCCATCGTGAAGTGAGACTATCTAGAGTGATATTCAGATCTCGCTGGCTTAGCTTACTTATACAAGTGCAACTACTGAAGCAATAATAAAAAGTTGTAGTAGAAGATATGTGTACATACTTATGCACGTATCATGCTCCTTCATGTACAGCAAGCCTCCACTGCAGCCACACTCATAGCTTCCCCATGTGTTCTTGCAGTTGCATTCCTTGCATTGGCATGCCGTCCTTTCCTTGCATTCATCAACATCTGTCGCAGAATATTAACATCAGCAGTTCATCACGCACCAATGATATAACAATATGCTATGGCTGTGACAGTTAATTCTCAAGTGCATATCCACATTTCTTTATTATAAACCCGTAACGTATGCAGCATCTGCAAGGACTTCCATATGCCAAAAGAAGATCAGTTATTGACTCTTACCTTCACATTTATGGACTCCATCGCCTTTGAACCCATCTGGGCACTTGCAGCCATCAGCCTATAGGTATTTCACACCATCAGTATGCTTTTACATTCTAATAACACACTAAGAAGCAGTATGGACAACAAAAGTCATTACTGATAACTTACAGTACAAGCAGAGTATGTTCGACCATTCTTGGTCTCCTTCCAACAGCCACCATTGTTAATCTCACACCGCCCAGACCCCGAAGCTAAAAGAACATCATATGTTAGTATTTAGAACGTTATTAATTGGGTTCTCATGTCCTCATGATCCGATCGCCGACATCATGGGATGTTGAACAATAATTGGCAGGTGGATGCATGCAGCTTGATGAAATGATATATACCCTACTGATTTATTCAGGAAAAAATATGCCAATAAAATATTCTCCCAACTCCTGGTAGTATACCTTCACAGTGAGTGTAGCCATCACCGACGAATTTGACACCTTTCACGACAGGACATTCACAGATTTTTCCACGGAAAGTGTCCTACATAACCACCAGCTAAGTATCGTATGCATAAGCTGAACAGGAAAGGGAAAAAATATCAATGAATACAGACAGAGATAAAATCACAAGAGGTACCTTGCAAGCAGTGATGTTAGCAGCCTTGTCTTGCCAACAGCCACCATTGTTCTCCAAGCACTCATTTGTTTGTATATCTATGGTTTAACACATCATGAATGGTAGATGTTTAAGAACAAGGGCCAAGCAAGTTAAGCATGTCGCATAAGTAGTAGTTAAGTACTCATCATGATTTCAGGAAACTGTGAGTAAGGTAGGGAAATCATTACACCAACCTTCAGTTAAGCAAACAGATGGCTCAGTAGTTTCTCGAAATCCAGCACAAAGTGCTTTAAGAACTGCTCCTTTGTCAAGTTTCCCTGGTAAACAAAGAGTAAGATAATCATACACTGAACCTCAAATCAAGAAAATCTGGTAGCTCTGATGGGTAGAACTTAGAAGACCAACACACCTCGGTATTGTCTGTTGTTGATTACAAGAGTTGGTAAGATGGTGACATCACCACGAGAGCCCTTGCCAATCTACGTAAAGTGCAGTGTCAAAAATAAATCAATGCTAAGTGGTGTATGATGTTACATTCCGATCTAAGATCATCAATCATGTGTATGTATAGAAGAAAAGGCTCAAACCTGTGCGTCCTGTTCAGCTTTCAAAACAGGATTTTCTTCATCAGCGTTTGGATCACCGATACACTTATCTATTGCTTTGTGATCTAGGCCTAGAAATTATACAAGCATTCAGTACACTTACTGCACCTCACAGTATAAAACATAAAGGCATATGTGAACAGACGTACCAAGTGACTTGATAACTCCATCAGCACATTCCTTGGTGTACTTCTTTTCCTTCATTGGGCACCGAACTGCAAAATCAGTCACATAATCCCACCACAGCCAAGGTTTCTTGTTCTCCGTAGCAACTTTATGAACACAGACTTGGCGTAAATTTTGCACCACAACATCTTTCCCATCATATCCTTTGCTGAAATCCTGTTCCGGATCAGGTGCACAATACCTCCCGTGGTTGATACACTGGGATTTGCACTGCTTACTTAAAGTGTAGGCCTCTGGGCAATACCAGGTAATGTAATGAGGAGTGAACTGTGTGTATCCCTTCTTCTCAAGTATTTGTGCTGCTCCTTTAAAGCTCTTGACAAACTGAATCTGGCTATCGCATTTTGGCCCACATTCGTCGTTACTGTTGGTCCAAAATTCATACTCAACGCGCTCATCAGGGTGAGGCAGGGACTCTGTCCAGTCCAAGTTCACATTAACCATGTCACCGTTATCAATTGCTTTCTTAAGCCTGTCCCCGAAACTTTTGGTTATGAGGGCTGAAGGAATTGTGATGTTCTCTAGATAATCTGCCTTTCCACTCTCTTCAGGCGTGTCCATCGTGATTAAAGGCTCATCCTTGTCATCGGCAACAAGGATCGCCGCTGCTCCAGCTTTTTGCGCATCCCATGCCTTCTTTGCGAAGAAGCAATCTATATACCACAACACGACCATATTATTTCATGCAAGGTAGATTAACTGATGACAGGGCAGAAAAATAAGCATGTTAAACAATAATTTGTTGAGAACGAAATCAGTAACACCCTAGGAACTTCAGTCAACACGACAGCAACCTAGCCACTACAAAATCCACGAGGGCTTGGCAGTTTACTCCACACATCAAGTCAAAGAAGGGGCAGTGAGTATTCAACATAGATCGCATCAACGCATCACATGGTCTAATATTTAACTGCGCACACCATTAAACAAAACTAATTTGTTCCAACGCAACCAACCGATGCATACAGAAGAGTAGCTCCGTCGTAATCGTGTAGCCACACACGCGCGCGCATGCAGCACTAGTAGCAGCCAAAACGAAGAAGAAGCAACTCTGTTCCCTCACCTCCCCTGTCGACGAGCAGGAAGGTGGGCAGCGCGCCGGGCTTGGCCTTGTAGGAGATATCGAAGTCATCGAACTCCTTGCAGGCCTTCCGGTTGGCCTTGGGGTAAGCCACGACGCCGACCATGGTCCCGCCGTACTGCGGCACGCCGAAGTTGCCGATGGCGCACTCGTAGGCGCCCTTGAGCGCGTCGGGCGCCGTCACCTTCAGGCTGTTCTTCTCCACCACGAACCGCCCTTCGCAGCCCCCGCACCACAGGAGCGCCGCCGCGCACACCAGCGCTAGCAGCGGCAGCGATGGTGGCGGCGCCGCCGCGCGGGCGCCGGATCGGAGAGTCATGGTGGAGTGCGCTCCGGCCGAGCGGTCTGTCCAAGCTCGCGATCCGCCGGAGGCCGCAGATTGGGGTTTGGACGTGTGAAGTATGGGGGTACGGCGGTGCTGTGGTACTGCTGCTGCTTGGATTGGAGAGGAGTGTTGGGGATGGAGACGGAGGTAGATGGCGAAGGCGAAGCCTCGCGAACACGTGATCAACGTGTCCAGATATTTTTTTTCTTTTCCCCTTTGATTCGGAGTGAAGGAAACGAATTACCGAAAGGAGTTCGTGGAGATAACCCGATTAGGCCCAAGATAATCTGCCGCTTGATTAACTATAAAACGAAAAGGCTCACGATTGCTCTTTCATGGGCCCAAGCAGCTTAGTAGCGTGTGAACAATGGATCGGGTCCGAGTGCAGTTTACGAAATTCTAACGAAGGAAGAACAACCAATTATCACGAATTTCTGAAATGTTGTTTTTATAAGACAATTAAACAATTGTTACTATTATAGTGCAGTTTCGCACATTCTATATGATGACTCATCAGGTGATTTCTAACTTGTACAATTGTGTATGTAGTGTTGCAAAAACAAATCGGGATATCTAATTTCAGGACGCTCTCAAATTAACCAAACCCGGCGGACTATCTTGGACCGTCTCATCGAGATGATGTGATTCTGATTTCCCCCGAGCCGCTTGTTCGATTTGAATATAGTGTTGACTCTTCCCTTTGGTCTGCCCCTCCAGTGTCGCTGTTCTCTGTCGATCTTCTCCAGTAGCAGCAAGCCGCAAGTGCCACCTACCTCCCCGACCGCCGCATGAAGGCCCTGCCAAGGTACGGCGCACGACTCTGACTCCTGGTCCTTCCAGCGGCCTGTCTCGGTACTACGTATTTTCTCCCATCGGCAAGGTGCCGCTGCTGCGCAACACACCACCGTTCACCTGCTGTTGTTGCTGTCCAGGCCTCCGACGAGGGCGCGCATGGCGAAGCAGGACTCGATGGGCATCAACACTATTGATAGCTTTGATCTTGTGTAGGATATGACGACGGTGCTGGACTGCGCGATGTTCTCAAGTCAACCTTGCCTTGGATGCATCCATGTCACGGCTTGATTTGTCTTGTCTATTTTCATAGTAGTTTTGTTGGTGCCAGAAGTTTGGTAGAATTGCTGCTATTTTCGTGATGCCTTTAGGTCGATTTGTCGTGAAACTAGAAACGCACGAGCTTTCATGTGAGCCTGAAATTTACTCCTAATGTTTGTTCTAAATCTCTTGCACAATCTTACTGTTCAGTTGCAACTGAAGAAGAATGGATGCTTTAATTAGCATGTTTTTGTGTACGGTATATTTTATACGGTGCATCTTTCCTCCCTATAACTTGTCACTAATTTCATATGCTCGCGGAACACTTTTGATTTTCTACCAAATGAAATATAAAAGTGATGTGCAAGTCTGCATGTTGGGTTGATAATTTTATTTTGCAAAGCTTTTTCTCTGACCTCACGAGGCTAGATATATTTCATGACTCTACTGTTGCTGATACTCATATCCCCCCACAAAAAATAACTCATATGAACATGTGATTTACATACTACTACAGTTGCATTGGTGGTATTTTTCAGTTGCTACCGGCCAAGGGGTAGAAGAATCGTCTTCCAGCGAGCATCCATGAATGACACCGCTATTGTTGGATATGGAGCCGAGTAGGAGAGGCACTTGAAAGTGGGTTCAAACACCGCCGACAAGTATTAGAATATAGTTTTTTCTTTAAAATGGAGGCTGAATCTCATCTTTATCTACTTAAATTATTCATGAGATGTCGGTGCTCAACCGTGCATGCATGGATTAGCCCAAGACAGATGGTGCCCATTTTCGTGTATGTGTTGCATTCATACGGATACATGGCTATTGGCTATCGTGTACTACTAGTTTGAAATGGATTTTTACTTGTTTTCTTGGAAATTCCAACACGGATGTGCAAGTACTAACCATGAAATTGCAAGAAAATTCAATGTTTAAAAGGTTAGTCTGGATGTATCAGGTACTATTATGCAAAACATTCTCATATCGATAGTTATCGACTTATGGATTACCCTAGTATTTAGAGTATACTAGTAATTATTGTGAAGTCAGTGTTGTTAGCATGCCCTCTAGCTCGTACATAGAAATCGAGTACCTATGGGGTTGCCTTCAAGATATTGTTAACAACCTAGTAGTATAGAGTTATCCAAATGTTCAGGACATAGTTACAAACAACTATATAAGGAGTTATCTAGTTGTTTATGGTATAATTATCATCACCAAATCAATACAGTTATCATGTTCTTTAAGTAATAGTTATTCACCATTACCTAAGGAGTTACCTAGGTGTTTAGAGTATAGTTACCATCATGAAGTAAAAAATAGTTACCCCGCTCTCTTGCTAATAGTTACCAACCCAATGGTGCTGGAGTTACCTAGGTGTTTAGTATATAGTTACCAACACAGTACTTATATAGTTATCCAGGTGTTTATTGCGGACTTACAAACCGATTACATATGACTCATTTTACTCAGGTATTAAGTGTATGATGACCTAGTTGTTTAACTATCATCACCAAATTGACGTAGTTACCATGCTCTCTAGATGATATTATCCACCTATTACTTATGAAGTTACCCAAATATACACTGCCCTCTAGCTAAAAGTTATCAACCAAGTATTGATAGAGTTATCCATGTGTTCAAGGTATAGTTACCAACCTAGTACTTATAGAGTAACCTATGTGTTTGGGTAGAGTTACCAAGGTATTTACAGTATAGTTATCATCACAAAGCCAATTTAGTTACCATGCTCTCTAGGTAATAACTATCCACCAATAACATATAGAGATTTTTCCATGCGTATAAGTTATAGTTACTAAACAAATACTTATAGAGTTATCCAGGTCTTCAGGGTATAGTTACCAACCGATTACATATGAAGTTATCTAGGTGGTAAGGATATAGTTATCCACGTGTTTATAATATAACTATCATCACGAACCAAAGTAATAATTGTGTTCTCTAGAAAATACTCATCCACCCATTACCTATTAGGAGTTACCTATGTATTCAAGGTATAGTTACTAATCCTATACTTGTACAGTCACCCGGGTGTTCGGGCTACAATTATCGACAGATTATGTATAGAGTTATCCAGGTGTTCAGGCTAGAGTTATTGAGGTGCTCAAGATAGAGTTATCAGGTGTTCATGGTAGAGCTGTCATCACTAAACTGGTGTAATCATCTTTCTATCTAGGTAAAAATTATCCACTCATTTTCTATACAATTACCCATGTGTTCAAGATATAATTATCATCACCAAATCGATTTAATTACTCCTTCCCTCTAGCTAATAGTTGTCCAACCAAAATAATGGATACTAAATCAGATTAATGATTTGAGGTACAAAATTCTTTGAAGTATTGGTTCTCTTCGCATCAATTCTAGTAATATAATCAATTTTGTCCTTTGTATGCATGCACTAAACATGGAGATTTGTTTTGCTCTTGGCATAGTAAATAATCTTTGCACTTGCATGGAACATGTCATGCTGAATGTTATTTAAGTCAGACGTTGACATCGTTTTGGATCCATCAGGACTTGAAATCGACACTCACGTCCAAATTTTAGGTTTTCGTATTTAATATGAATGATATCAACAATTTTTGTATTATCTGCATACATATACAAGAGGCTCGATATAACCTATTCATAGGATGGATAACTTAAATAAATCACACTAATAAGTCGTGTGCTACAGGTGGATAACTTTTAGGTCCAAAAGTGACAAAAATATTAATATGGGATCTAGTTTTGAATATCTCGTCGTTACTAATCCAACGGTGGAAATAAATCCTAAATCAGATGAACGATTTGATCTACAAAACATTTTGATTTTTTGTATTTAAATCTATCTAGCTAATCCTCTTTTATTATTTAGTTGGTTTATTAATTCTATTTCCTTGCTAAACTCGCCATGGAGGACTCCCATATGTAAATTTGGCTAGGTCTCTCCACACATGCTTGCCTCTAATAGCGGTCGGAGGGTCCGCCCGATTTTGCAATCCATATGACAGTCGTCGGATAGAAGGGTCCAAACAAATTTACAATTGGTTCGGTGACATCGAGCACAAGTACAAAATAGAGTGACTAGTATCTTGTCGTAGGCAACTCATCCCTCCTTGGCCGCTCGTGTCGGCAGGATCCAGAGGGCTCCCAAAACCGAGCAAAAAGCCTTAGATCCCGACTATCCCTGGTCGTTGCCGCCACCGGCGCCGGCGATAGTGGCGGCGCCCGGCTGCCGAAGGCAGAGGCAGGGTGGGTGATCCCCTATGCCTCCTCTACACGCGGAGGGCGGCGGTTCTAGGGCTCGCGCGGGGAGGCGTGGCGACCGTGCGAGGTTGAGCGATGGAGGGGAGGCGAGGTGGAGGCGCTGAACTGTGGAGCTGATGGAGGCACAGGCGTGCTAGGTGGTGCTCCGGCGGCGAAGGCCCTAGTCATAGGGGTGATTGGCGATGACGCGGGCTCGATCTAGGCCTGATCTAGGCCTAGAGGGCCACAACCGTTGTGTGCGCCACTCTGCTCGGTGGAAGCTGGGGCATATGTGGCCTGCTAGTGTCCGGCTGGAGGAAGAACGGAGATGAATGTCACATGCTTGTTGCATCCTCTTGTTGCTCATCTGCGGGATAAAAATGGCATGCTCTATGTTCCATCCTCTCGTCCAGCGAGCGGTGGTCATGCGGGAGTTGGATGTATAGGAGGGGAAGGAGGTGCGTGCGTCTGTCATGGCGTCCATGTGCATTGGTGAAAGATCACAGATGTCGCCTAGAGGGGGTGAATAGGCGGTTTAAAAAATTTACGAGAGGGGCTCAACAAAGGCGGAATTAAACGAGCGTTTACTTTGTCAAGCACAAAACCTAGAACAACTAGGGTTCACCTATCTGAACCAACAACTTATGCTAAGAAAGACAAGCAACTATGTGATAGCAAGATATAGACTTCAAGCACGGAGGCTATCACAAAGTAAGGTGCATAAGTAAGAGCTCGGATATAGATATAACCAAGACACACGGAGGCGACGATGTTTTACCGAGTTCCTCCCAACAATGGAGTACGTCTTGTTTGGAGAGGGGGATTTCAAACCACCAATGCCACAAAAGGCCTCCCTGTTCTCCTGTGAATCTCACCCCAACAGGATCGATCCACACTTCCACTATTGGTACACTTGTCACATGTGTTCAATGTATTGATAGAGTTACCCATGTGTTCAAGGTATAGTTACCAGCCTAGTACTTATAGAGTAACCTATGTGTTTGGGTAGAGTTACCAAGGTATTTACAGTATAGTTATCATCACAAAGCCAATTTAGTTACCATGCTCTCTAGGTAATAACTATCCACCAATAACATATAGAGATTTATCCATGCATTCAAGTTATAGTTACTAAACAAATGCTTATTGAGTTATCCATGTCTTCAGGGTATAGTTACCAACCGATTACACATGGAGTTATCTAGATGTTCAGGATAGAGTTATCCACGTGTTTACAATATAACTATCATCACAAACCAAAGTAGTAATTGTGCTCTCTAGAAAATACTTATCCACCCATTACCTATCAGGAGTTACCCATGTATTCAAGGTATAGTTACCAATCCTATACTTGTACAGTCACCCAGGTGTTCGGGCTATGATTATCTACAGATTATGTATAGAGTTATCCAGGTGTTCAGGCTAGAGTTCTTGAGGTGTTCAAGATAGAGTTATCAGGTGTTCATGGTAGAGCTATCATCACTAAACCGGTGTAATCACATTTCTTTCTAGGTAAAAATTATCCACTCATTTTCTATACAATTACCCATGTGTTTAAGATATAATTATCATCAGCAAATCAATTTAATTACTCCTTCCCTCTAGCTAATAGTTGTCCAACTGATACGTCCAATTTGCATCACCATTCTATAGCATAATTTGCCTTTATTCATTGATATATTTAATATTAAGAGTTGTTACTTATGTATTTTCATTTGTTTTTGCATGTTGGATGATTCTTGGAGGATGAACTACCGGAGTCAGGATTCTAATGGAAAAGGCGGTGTTTTGATGAAATTTCGCGAAGATCAAAAAAATACCAGAAAAAATACGGAAAATCCTATTTTCCCAGAAGTCGAAGAATGCCAGAAGGGGAGGTGGAGATGGGCCACAGGGGGCCCACACCCCCAGGCGCGGGCCACCCCTAGGCCGCGCCTACAGGGAGTGTGGCCCACCTGGCCCACCTCTCGCTCCGTCCTCTCGTCTATATCTTCCCCTCAAAACCCTAATACACGGGAGAGCGACCATAGAAAGATCCTGCCGCCTCTGCGGGGCAGAAGACACCGAGAGAGAAAGAGCTCTCTAGCAGACAGATTTCTGCCGAGGAAATTCCTTCCCGGAGAGGGGAGATCATCGCCATCAACACCACCATCAAGCTAGACTTCATCAGGATCATCGTCCACACCATCATCTCCACCAGCACCATCATCTCCACTCCATCCCGTTGTAGCAATCGTGTTGAATACTTGCATAATTCTTAGGGGAAACTTTCCCGGTGTTGATTACTATTGTAGTTGATGCTTGTGAGTGGAACCATAGGATTATTGTTTATGTTCAGATTGTTATTCATAACCATATCATCTTTGATCTTGATCCATATGATGTCTCGTGAGTAGTTCGTTTAGTTTTTGAGGACATGGGAGGAGTCATGTTGTTAGTGGTGGATTTGTGTTGAGAAATTATTCAATGGTTTAGTATTTAAGTTGTGGTTCTATTCTTCTAGTGGTGTCATGTGAACATCGACTACATGATACTTCACCATTTATGGGCCTAGGGAATGCATTGTGTATTTGGCTACTAATTATGGGGTTTCCAGAGTGACAGAAACCTGAACCCCCGTTAGGACACCATTGCACAAGGGAGTGTAGGATCTCAGAGTTTAAGGTTGTGGTTATGTTTATACCTTAATTGCTTTCTTGTAGTTGCGGATGCTTGCAAGGGGTTTAATCACAAGTATGTATTAGTCCAAGTAAGGGCGGTATGTTAGCACAGGTTCACCCACACAACACTTACAAAACCAAAGAAGTGTGCTCATCTATTTGAAGCGAAAGCACTTGACAGAATTCCCATGTGTCCTCGAGAACATTTGGTCCTTATTAGTATTTCCACCGGCTTGTCCTTTGCTAAGAAAGGATTGAGCCACTTGCTGCAATTATTTGCTGTCTTTATTACTTGCACTTTATTTCCTTGCTTTATCAGAAAACCCCTAAAAATCCGTTTGCTAAGTATGTACAGAGATTTCCTGCTCCATACCACTAGTCAACACCTTATGCTCCTCGTTGGAAGCAACACTCCTATTTATCGAAAGTACTATGATACACCCCCTATACTTGTGGGTCATCAAGACTATTTTCTGGCGCCGTTGCCAGAGAGTGAAGCGCTATTAAAGAGTGGAACTGGTAAAGGAAACTTCTACTGTGAGTATTGCTTTTTATTTCTGTTTGTTACTTTGTTTCCAATATGGATAGCCCACTTGGTTTTCTATTTGGCAAAACTACTACCATTGTTAGGGTAGTAGATGAACTACCGCCTATTGAGATAGATCCTTTTAAGATACCTACAAGTATTGTTGATCGTGTTATAGATAATTATTATTTAGGGGATGGAACTGTCCACCCTGGTGATCACCTGCTTTTTATCCATGAATTATGCGGGTTGTTTAAGTGTGCAGGTATCACAACTGAACATGTGAAGAAGAAGTTACTCTCTATATCATTGAAAGGAAGAGCTGAAGAATTATATAAGCTGCTAAAGAATGGACAATCTATGGAATGGGAGGAAATAGTACCTCTCTTTTATTCTAAATTCTATCCTCCCAGTGAGATTTATAAGGATGGAAATATAATATAAAACTTTTGGCCTCGTGATGGAGAGAGTACAACTCAAGCTTGGGGGAGATTGAAGTTACTAATGCTTAAATGTCCTATTCATGAACTCCCTAACAATATTATTATCGATAACTTTTATGCCATGCTTTCTCTTCATGATAAATATTTACTAGATGCTTCTTGTGCTGGATCATTCACACGTATGAAGGAAGAAGTTAAATGGGATCTTGATGGCGCTTCGTTTATGTGGGAGCGCTTTGTCGGGAAACCCCAAGAGCAAGGTGTGATGCAGCACAGCAGCAAGTCTTCCCTCAGTAAGAAACCGAGGTTATCTAACCAGTAGGAGGAAGGAAATGTCTCAAAGGTGTTGCAAGCAACTTGGAAACCTGCACAACAAAAACTCAAGACTTTGCCCCAACGGACAGTGAGGTTGTCAATCTCACCGGTTGCTATAACAAAGGATTAACTGTATGGTGTGGAAGGCGATAGTGGTTTGCAGAAAGTAAACAGTAACAGTGGAAGATGTATCAATGGTAAAGATTGGACCGGGGTCCATAGTTCACTAGATGTGTTCTCCTTAGATAAACAAACATGGCATGCAGGGTAAACAAATTACATCAGGGCAATTGACAGGACTGAGCAAGGCATAACAATGCAATACTAGACATCATGATCCTATGAGATTCGATTGAGCAATACAACAAGATACATAGACCGCCGTCCAACTGCATCTATGACTAGAATTCCACCTTTGGGTTATCATCTGAACCCCCTCCAGTATTAAGTTGCAAGAAACAGACAACTGCTTTAAGGAAAGTGTGTAAGGTAAACAATCCACTTGTTCCATGAACAAGAGACCATTGTTTCCTCCCTAGTGGCAACAACACATCTACAACCTTAGAGATTTTTGTCACTTCCCTTAGATTAAATAGAGGCATGAACCCACTATCGAGCATAAATACCCCCTCTTGGAGTCACTAGCAACTACCTGACCAAGATAGCTACTAACAACAGAGAGCATGCAAGATCACAAACAACACAGACATGATAGAATCAATAAGATAAAACCATTAATCAATATGACATAGTAATCTCAATATCTATCGAATCCCCGCAAACACAACATGCATGATTACAAATGGAGCTCACAAGATCTAGACATGAAAGCACAAAGGAGGAGATACAACCATCTAGCTACTACATGGACCCGTAGTCCAAGGTGGAACTACTCACGCTTCATACCGGAGGCTGGCATGATGAAGAACAAGGCCTCCGGGATGATCTCTGTTGGAGATATGCCCAAGAGGCAATAATAAAGTGGGTTATTATCATATCTTCATACTTATGATAAATGTTTACATACCATGCTATAATTGTATTAACAGGAAACATTAATACTTGTGTGATTTGTAAACATAAAAGAGTACCTAGTAAAGCCTCTTGTTAAACTAGCTTGTTGGTTAATATATGATCATGGTTTCCTGATCATGAACATAGAGATGTTATTAACAACAGGGTCATATCATTAGGAGAATGATGTGATGGACATACTCCTATAGATAAGCATAGCATAAAGATCAAGTCATTTTAAATAGTTCAATTGCTATATGCTTTCTGATACATAGTAACCTAATTCCTTCGACCATGAGATCATGCATATCACCTTTGCCGGATGGATGCTTTGATGACATCAAACACCACATCGTAACTGGGTGGCTATAAAGGTGGCATTGAGTGTTCGGAAAGTATTGGTTGAGACACATGGATCAAGAGTGGGATTTGTCCATCCATATGACGGATAGATATACTCTGGGCCCTCTCGGTGGAATGTCATCCAATTAGCTTGCAAGCATGTGAATGGCTCACAAGGGATCACATATCACGGGAACGAGAAAAGAGTACTTATCGGTAACGAGGTTGAACTAGGTATGCAGAGATACCGACGATCAAAACCTCGGATAAGTAAACTATCGTGAGACAAAGGGAAATTGGTATCGTATGTAAGTGGTTCATTCGATCGCAAAGTAACCGTAGAAATATGTGGGAGCCATATGAATTTCTAGATTCCTCTATTGGTTATTGTTCGGAGAAGTGTCTCGATCATGTCCGCATAATTCACGAACCGTAGGGAGACACACTTAAGGATTCGACGTTGTTTGAGTAGTTATGGTATGATGAGAAAGAGACCGAATGTTGTTCGGAGTCTCAGATGGGATCCGGGATATCACGAGGTGATCCGGAATGGTCCGGAGAATAAGATTCATATAAGGAAAGTCCCGTTTCGGAGTTCGGAAATGATTCCGGTGTTTTCATCGGGAATGTTCTAGAAGGTTCCGGAATGTCCGGCACTCCAGGGGGGAAGGGGTACATGAATGTGTCATTGCATATTGGAATGATTGCATCATGTACTAAGTGTTCTTGCTGTTCCAAATAAAGGATTAAATTGAATCCTAAAACAGAAAAGTCAAATGGCCAGTTTGAAAGTCAAACGGCTAAAACAAGAAAATGTGGGAAACAAGCAAGAGGAGGCAAAACCGACTTGGGGGAGGAGTCCCTCCTCTCCAAGCCGGCGCGCCACCCAAGGCCGACTTGGGGAGGGACTCCCTCCCCTTGGCCGGCCCCCTCCACCCATAAAAGGAGGGGCAGGGCCTCCTCCTCTAGACACACAAGTTCCTATCCTCTAATCTAAATCCTAGCCCTAGACTCCGGTTTAGAGCTATTTTGGTTTAGAGCTTCTAATTGCCCTAGCCTTCGGATTAGAGCCTTCTAATTGTTGTGTCTAAACCCTAGACCACTAATAGTTCTCTCTCATACTCCACCATACTCGCTCCGGCTTAAGGCGAAGCCCTGCGGGATCTCCCCTCTACTTCCGGTACCACGCCGTTGTGCTGCCGGAATCGCGAGGAGAGTGCTACAACCTCCGCTGCCTGCTGGAAAAAGGGAGAGGAAGGTCTTCGTAGAGTACCGAACGTGTGACCGACTGCGGGAGCGCTGCCGGAACGCAGCGCCGGAAGGATCGTCTATGCGATCTTGAGATCGGAAAGAGTACAACTACATCACCCACGAGAATCTGCTCTCGTTAACCGCTTTGGAATCTTCGAGGGTAAGTTATTCCATCGACTCGTTGCTACAATCTAGTAGATAGATCTTGGCTTGTTTGTTTGTATGCGATAGAAATTTTTTGTTTTCCATGCTACGAACCCCTACAGTGGTATCAGAGCCGTGTCTATATGTAGATCTGTTGCACGAGTAGAACACAATGGTCATTGTGGGCGTTGATGCTTTTATTGTCGATTGCTTCTTGTGTACTTTGCATCTTGCGGTATGTTGGGATGAAGCGGCCCGGGCTAACCTTACATGACATCGTTCATGAGACTTGCTCCACGCTTGACATGCAACTTGTATTGCATAAGTGGCTTTGCGGGTGCCTGTTTCTCCTAGCATAGTTAAGATCCAATTTACAATGGGTGATTAACAATACTAGTATCATTGTTGTGGTTCTTGTTCGTAAGTTAGAACGACACTTATTGAAAGCCCCAAACCACGTAAAATATGCAAAGAAAGTAGAGGCGTCTAACTTTGTTTTGCAGGGGTGTGCAGTGATGTGATATGGCCATGATTGTGATTATATATGATGTATGCAATGTTCCTTATTGTAAGTCGGCAACCGGCAGGAGCCATATGGTTGTCTTTAATTTATGTTAAGACCCGCGTGTCTATTCAAAGTAGTTGTAATAGTTGAAGCCGGTGGACGACAACCATGGAGAAGCGTCATTGACCTTGATGCAATGCCGGTGATGATGGAGATCATGTTCGTGCTTGAAGATGGAGATCGGAAGCACAAATAAGAAAGGCCATATCATATCACATATTATGAATTGCATGTGATGTTTATCCTTTATGCATCTTGTATTGCTTAGTAGACGACGGTAGCATTATAAGATGATCCCTCATGCACATGAATTTCAAGTCATAAAGTGTTCACCCTTAGTTGGCACCGTTGCTAAAGCTTGTTGTTTCGAAGCACCACGTGATGATCGGGTGTGTTAGATTCCGCAAGTGTATACAACGTGGGCAAGCCAGATTTGATCATGCGGAAGCTAAGGTTTGATCTTGACGAGCCTAGCATGTACAGACATGGTCTCAGGAACACGGATCACTGAAAGGTAAAGCATGAGTCATATAGGAGATATGATGAACATGTTGATTGTTCTCCATTGAAGCTATGTCAACTCTCGTGATGATCGGTTTTGATATGGTGGATTTGGTTCGTGTGATCACTAAAACAATGTGAGGGATATTGTTTTGAGTGGGAGTTCACCTAGATTAATTTAATTATTAATTAGAACTCAATTTATCATAAATTAAATCAAAGTGAATTTGCATAGTTGTTGTAGTCGCATCAGTTTACCACCTTATGCTTAGTTATAATTAAGATGATAGAACTATAGAATTCTGGTTAGTTACTTTACGAACTGGTATCGTATTGTTTTGAAGTGTTAATCTAAAGTTTAAAAGTCCTATTGCAAACTTCAGTAAGTTCCGGTTACTCTATGAAGTTTAATAATTGGTATTAAAACAAGAGTGACAATTCCAAGTGTTAGTGTATAAGTATCATGTTTGTCTCCATGATTCTTTATATTCAAAGGATTGTCTTAATATCAAGGTTATCTAGGATCTAAAAGAGTTGTTTCAGAAACCATGATGTGTGGAAGATATTTTGATATCTGAAACGAAGTTTTGGTTGCAACATGATAGAGTATAATATGGCAAAAGTCATGTTCTCATATTTGATGAGAATTTGCAAAAGGTTGGAGACACTAGTTGTCCTAATCCTAAAAAGGGTTTTGAAGAGCAACATTATACTCGCGATTCACCATTACAAGCTAAAAGTAGCTTGATCTTGGATAATTCCATGATAAAGGTGAATATTTGATGTAGGTAAAATGTTTACTACACCAAGAAATTACTAAAGAAAGGAATTTGGAAGAACACCAAACATTTGATGATGGTGATCTACTTCAAAGTGCAAATCCAAAGACATTGGTATTTAATTATACACGCTTTGGATTATGTGTCATATGTATGACTCCACTATTGATGTTGATAGATTCTTTCAAACAGAAAAAGGAAATACTGAAAGAGAATCTCATAAATATATGGCAGAAAAGAAAAGACTAGAATTGTTCAGTTTAAGTATATAGATGATATACATGTTATGGCTATATTCTTTGCTTATTAAACAATGTGGTTCTTAAGTATTTGATACTGAATTTGTTGGTGTGAATCGTCATATGAAACAACATAATTCATGAACTACAATGGCCTAAGTAACTAGCAAAAGAATATGTGATGATGTTCATCGAGAACAAATAAAGGGTTATTGTGTTGCTCGTTAAACATCAAAGCTTGCCTTCAGGATTTGTTTTATCAGGTATTATGAGAACAAAAGGGTTGTTCAAATAATTTCCATAATCCATAAAAGATGGATGATTCACAAATCTCGTTGGAGAAATCACATCCATAAAACTAGTGCTAAAAATGTCGAAAGACAAATTGATTGAAAGATCACTTAGGAAGTAACATCGCCGTTTAAATTATATTGGAAAGAAAACATGAAGAAACTCCATGTGTATGGAATTTTGGAGTCTTTTGATTTTGATCAAATGACGCTTGTGAAACTTTCCTAGAGATAATTAAAACTTCGTTCATAGGCCAAAAGGGAACGAATGACTAGCCTATTGGAACTTGTACATATTGTTGTACGAAGTCCATTATGTGTAGGAAAGAGCGATGGATTTCAACTTCATATGCTTTCTCCGAAAATTTGAGTGAATATATGAATATTTACTTAATAAGGATGAAGTGTGAATATTTGAAAAGTTCAAAGACTTTCAAGATGAAGTGCAAAATCATTGTAACAAGAATATAAACAGTTTATGATAAAGATCATAAAGGAAGATATTTGAGTTACAGAGTTTAGCATAATACCTAAGATTTAAGGAATCGTTCCGTGGATTTGCATTTCCCGAAACACCATAAGAGTATGGAGCGTTCGAGATATGTAATTAAACCTTGTTTGACATGGTAAGATCGAAGGTGTAATTCATAAAACTGCCATTGTATTTTAAAGATTAAAAGCTTAGAGATTACCGTTTTTCCACTGAAAAGAGCTTCATCATAATCCGTTGAAATGACACCATATAAAGTTATGGTTTGGGATAAAACCCAAGTAGTCCTTTCTTAAACATTGGTATGCTATACATAAGAAAGATGTTTGCAACCAAAGTCGGATGAACCTGTCTTTGTTAAGTATTCCTCCATAACACCGGAGACAAAAGTGTTTGTCGCTTAGAACGTCAAGTTTCTTTGAGAAGGAATTTTTCGTGAAAAGTTAAGTGGGAGGACAATAGAACTTTGATAAGGTTAAAGGAACCTTAGCTATATGTGCAAAGTTGCGCAGCACCGAAAAGTGTTCCGGAGGTAGCAACAATGCTCATGGCTCACGTGCCTCAAAGGTTGTGGTTACAATAGTCAAAGTTCCTATTGAAACAAGTAGGTCGGGTAAACAATCAAATGCCAAGATTTGAGGGTTGAATCATTATTTGAGAATAATGAACCGACTACATACAAAGAAGCGATGATGGGCCCTGACTCCGTAAAATGGCATGAAGCCATAAAATTCGTGATAGTTCCATACACGAGAAATCGAGTTTTGAACTTGAAGGACCCTCGAGAAAGGTGTAAGACCTTACAGTTGTGTCTGGATCTATAAAGAAATAGACATGGATGTTTTACATCTATGAAATAGTCGACATGTTGGGAAAGAGTTCACAACAATGTTCAAAGGTTGACTATGACAGGATCTGATCTTTCATAGCGATATTTAGTCTAGACGGATTAATGTAGCAACCACTACATATAAATTTGTTATGTGGTAGTTGAATAAACAGAACAAGTTCTTCTAATAGAATTGTTACCTAGGACATGTGCGTAACACGGTCCATAGGGTTTTGTTAATTCAAAGGATGCTAAAAGCATATGCAAACTTCAATGGTTGAAGTAAGCATTGCGGAGTTGGAATCTTCACTATGATGAAACTGTTAAAAGAGTTTAATTTCATCAGAGACAATGAAGATGCTTGCATTTGCAAGAAATTAAGTGGGAGCGCTAAGACATGTTTCTAATACATTATGTGGAAGACATATTGTTGATTGGAAATAATGTATCTTTTATTAACACATATTAAGAATTTCATCCCGATGAAAGACTTAGGCAAAACCCAAATATTTGGCATCAATAGACGCTAATATGGTTGTGCCAGAAGTACATAGACAAGATATTGAATGAGTTCAATATAGAAACTACAAGAGAGGTTCTTGTTGCACAGAAAGGATTGAATGAGTTCAATATTAATGATATATTCAAGTGTATTGACACTTGGTAAGTGATACAAGATTCAAGTATAGATTGATACTTGATCACAAAGAGTATTTATATCAATCATACTGTGATATGTACAAATCCAGATATGTCCTATGCTCTAAATGATGTGAGCATATACCAGAATGATTCATAAGATGATCATTGGACAATAGTAAGGATATTCTTATGATCTTTTGGAAGAACTAAGAGTATATTATTTGTAGAAGTGACAAATAGATGGTTAGTTCATTGTAAAAGTACTACATTGATACTAGCTTTGTCACAAAGTACAAATTAAGTTTATCTCAATCTAAACTAAGGGTGGCACAATATAATGGAAAGTAAGTTCCATAATGGATTTGGATGAGTTCCAAAGTTAAGACATTGTGACAGATACTACAACAAAAGGCTAAGTATATGACTGCTATTATAGCAGCCAATGAGGGCATTTGTGTCAAGTAGTTTGTTATCAAACTAGGTGTAGTTCATAGCGGGATAATACTATGAAGATATATTGTACGACAATATTATCAACATGTTTTAACCCCAAAGAACTAAAGGTCACACCAAAGGACCAAATTTGTACAAAGCCATCTCATTAGAGAATGAGTGATGCGTAGAGACTCAAAGACATGCAATTACACACGGACCTGGAAGTGTCAGATCCGAAGATCAGTTGACCACTAAATCGTGTACATACGACACTAAAAAGCCATAAGTGTTGAATACACAAAAGTTTGAAACTAGATTATTGACTCTAGTGCAAGTGGGAGACTGTTGGAGATATGCCCAAGAGGCAATAATAAAGTGGGTTATTATCATATCTTCATACTTATGATAAATGTTTACATACCATGCTATAATTGTATTAACAGGAAACATTAATACTTGTGTGATTTGTAAACATAAAAGAGTCCCTAGTAAAGCCTCTTGTTAAACTAGCTTGTTGGTTAATATATGATCATGGTTTCCTGATCATGAACATAGAGATGTTATTAACAACATGGTCATATCATTAGGAGAATGATGTGATGGACATACTCCTATAGATAAGCATAGCATAAAGATCAAGTCATTTTAAATAGTTCAATTGCTATATGCTTTCTGATACATAGTAACCTAATTCCTTCGACCATGAGATCATGCATATCACCTTTGCCGGATGGATGCTTTGATGACATCAAACACCACATCATAACTGGGTGGCTATAAAGGTGGCATTGAGTGTTCGGAAAGTATTGGTTGAGACACATGGATCAAGAGTGGGATTTGTCCATCCATATGACGGATAGATATACTCTGGGCCCTCTCGGTGGAATGTCATCCAATTAGCTTGCAAGCATGTGACTGGCTCACAAGGGATCACATATCACGGGAACGAGAAAAGAGTACTTATAGGTAACGAGGTTGAACTAGGTATGCAGAGATACCGACGATCAAAACCTCGGATAAGTAAACTATCGTGAGACAAAGGGAAATTGGTATCGTATGTAAGTGGTTCATTCGATCGCAAAGTAATCGTAGAAATATGTGGGAGCCATATGAATTTCCAGATTCCTCTATTGGTTATTGTTCGGAGAAGTGTCTCGATCATGTCCGCATAATTCACGAACCGTAGGGAGACACACTTAAGGATTCGACGTTGTTTGAGTAGTTATGGTATGATGAGAAAGAGACCGAATGTTGTTCGGAGTATCAGATGGGATCCGGGATATCACGAGGTGATCCGGAATGGTCCGGAGAATAAGATTCATATAAGGAAAGTCCCGTTTCGGAGTTCGGAAATGATTCCGGTGTTTTCATCGGGAATGTTCTAGAAGGTTCCGGAATGTCCGGCACTCCGGGGGGGGGGGGGAAGGGGTACATGAATGTGTCATTGCATATTGGAATGATTGCATCATGTACTAAGTGTTCTTGCTGTTCCAAATAAAGGATTAAATTGAATCCTAAAACAGAAAAGTCAAATGGCCAGTTTGAAAGTCAAACGGCTAAAACAAGAAACTGTGGGAAACAAGCAAGAGGAGGCAAAACCGACTTGGGGGAGGAGTCCCTCCTCTCCAAGCCGGCGCGCCACCCAAGGCCGACTTGGGGAGGGACTCCCTCCCCTTGGCCGGCCCCCTCCACCCATAAAAGGAGGGGCAGGGCCTCCTCCTCTAGACACACAAGTTCCTATCCTCTAATCTAAATCCTAGCCCTAGACTCCGGTTTAGAGCTATTTTGGTTTAGAGCTTCTAATTGCCCTAGCCTTCGGATTAGAGCCTTTTAATTGGTGTGTCTAAACCCTAGACCACTAATAGTTCTCTCTCATACTCCACCATACTCGCTCCGGCTTAAGGCGAAGCCCTGCGGGATCTCCCCTCTACTTCCGGTACCACGCCGTTGTGCTGCCGGAATCGCGAGGAGAGTGCTACAACCTCCGCTGCCTGCTGGAACAAGGGAGAGGAAGGTCTTCGTCGAGTACCGAACGTGTGACCGACTGCGGGAGCGCTGCCGGAACGCAGCGCCGGAAGGATCATCTACGCGATCTTGAGATCGGAAAGAGTACAACTACATCACCCACGAGAATCTGCTCTCGTTAACCTCTTTGGAATCTTCGAGGGTAAGTTATTCCATCGACTCGTTGCTACAATCTAGTAGATAGATCTTGGCTTGTTTGTTTGTATGCGATAGAAATTTTTTGTTTTCCATGCTACGAACCCCTACAATCTCCCCTCTGGAAGGGTGCCAAGAAGAGCTTCAGATCCTCCCGATCTAGGGACGATGGTGGCGGCAGCTACAGACGGTTTCGTGGAATATTGATCGAGTACTTAGGGTTTAGGCATCGGGGGCTTCTTATAGGCGAAGAGGCGAGACAGGAGGGCGGCCAGGAGGCCCACACCCTGCCCAGGCGCTGCCTAGAGTGGGCCCGCGCCTGGGGGGTGCAACCGCCCTGTGGCTCCCCTCTGTCTCTCCTCTGGACTCCGTGTTCTCCTCGGTGAAATATTGACTTTGGCTTTTGCCCCATCCAATTCCGAGAATATTTCCTTACTAGCTTTTCTGGAACCAAAAACAGAAGAAAACAGGCAACTGGCACTATGGCATCTTGTTAATAGGTTAGTACCAAAAAACATATAAAAACACCTCAAAGTGTAGACAAAGCAAAGAAAAATAGATACTAAACAAGCATGGAACATCAAAAATTATAGATAAGTTTCCGACGTATCAAGCATCCCCAAGCTTAACACCTGCTCGTCCTCGAGTAGGTAAGTGATAAAAGAATAATTTTTGAGGTGACATGCACCATCAAAACCAAGATCAAACCATTTGCAAGCATTGAAAGTTGGGATAAAAAACTCTAAACATGAGCATGAAAGACGGAGTCCTAACAGTAAGATAAAGTAACTATGCATGCAACATGAAAGGCTACAAACAAATATCATGAATAGCATGACGTTTGTTTGTTTCACATACATAAAACATGGCATAGTGGCATTTAGCTTGTCCCTCATAGAGTAGCAAATAGATGCATAGGACACCTTCAAAGTTCATAAGAGTGACTAGATAAAAATAGCACAAGAACAAGTAATATCAATATGCATAAATCAATAAGTTTTGGGACAATGCACATAGAACTAAGAATGGCAACTATGCTCTCTTAACTGGTGCCTAAAGGTAGAAGGTGGAGACTCAATATAATAGTGGAATAAAGGCCCTTCATAAAGGGAAGCAGGGATTTCAAGTTTCAAAAAGAGCTTCCAAAAATTATGGTACTTGTTAGCTTTCAGCCCTCATTGCCCCTATCATAAGCATCTTGAAGTGATTAAGGTTAAAGTGAACAAACTATGGATTACATGCTTGACAAAGTATAAGTTGGCAATCTCATGTCCCTTGAATACAAGGGACACTCCTCATAATACTCAACTTTAGTCACCTGTAAGTTCTTGTCATAGTAAGTACATGTGTATCATAGAGAACCGCCAACGGGGTACCCCTTTCACATGGTACAGGAGCTATCCCATAACCAAAATGACAAGGCAAGCAGACAATGAGCATCTCATCAATCTTCTCTATTTACCATGGGAATATGGTGCTTTTTTCTCTCTTTCCTCTTTTCTCAATGTGTATATTTTTTTATAAGAATAAAGTTTCATAGATGTCATTATGGTGAAGCTGCAAGTTTCCACCATGATTAGGCATAGCTTAGGCTAGCGGCCCAGGCGTTTCTCTAACACACATACATAACTCCATGGACTTACAAGCTCCTATTTTATTTCGCACCGATGACATCCATAGACAAAAGAGCATGATATCAACTGTGTACAAAGTACAAGTGCAATATTGAAAGCGTTCCCCGTGACAACACGGTTCTGCTAATTCCAACGTATAAGTGCAAGCATATACAACATAGATAACACAATGGTTCAAGTTTATTAGGGGCAAGAAATATAAAGTGTGCCATCAAGTTCGTGAGAGCTTTAATCACTAAGTTTTCACATAACAAAATACTTTTTAATTGGAAGATAGATGAAAACAAGAATATACTTATAATGGTGTAACACACCATGCATAGGAATTTATAGTGGACACTTTGGAATAACTTGGTTTCTTGGGAGTTGGATGCATGAGTAGAGCTTACTCATACAAGTGGAGGCTAGCAAAAAACTGGGAACGACCAACTAAGAGAGCAATAATGGCCATAATCATGCAGAGCGACAAAACATTACTAATCATAGCATAGAGAGGTACTACAAGTCAAGGACTAAATGATCATAGAGGCTATGGTGACTTGTTCATAGTCATAACATGGTGTGAGCATGTGCCAAGTCAACCCAAACAAAGCATCAAAGGAGAATACCACAATACTATGCTTTTGCATGATAAAACAACGCATGATTCTTTCAAAGCACACTAAGCAATCCCAATTGTTTGGAACAAGTCATTCTACATCAATAATCACTAAGCATAAGGTCAAAACAACATCTAGCATGACATGCTAAAATCTAATTCACAGTCAAAGCAAGCTCCTCTTGCACTATTTCAAGCAAGAACTTTCTACTACTTTCCAACACCAATCAACTTATTTGAAACAACACAGCGAGAACAGGGGTCCAAAATTATTTTATTCAAGGAAACTAAGCAAAGCAAACGAAAACTAAGACGCTCCAAGAACAACACAATAGTGCATGAAACAATAAAAACGGAGTGTCTAGAAAGACCTGAGCTTTTTATTGATGAAGAAGGGGATGCCTTGGGCATCCCCAAGCTTTGACGCTTGTACCTCTTGTATATTTCTTCGGGTGACACCGGGGTGGCATCCCCAATATTGAGCTTTTGTCCATTCTTCATCTCATTACATCATTCTCTCTCTACACCTAAAAATTTTCCTTCATACAAAACTTCACACAATCTTCATTAGCAACATTAGTGTATTCAAAAGATAATATGCCCTTGGGTTTAGATTTAGAACAGCAAAACTTTCACTAAAAATACAAGATACTGTAGCAATTCTCTCAAAAAGCTCAATTTTCCAAAAATAACCCAAAAAGGAATCAATAATAAGCAAATGCAAATAATGACAGAAATCTGTCAAAACAGACCAGCAGGTAGAAACCGATTTTTTCGAAGACCTTATGTTGCTCAAATCAAAAAGTGTTGTACTAACGAAAGTTATATAACATACTAGGAGATTTATTAGTAAATTATCAGCTCAATCCGACCTACAAAGACTCCTCACAAATTTTTACGGTGGAGCACAAAAATCTGTTTCAGGACAACAACTCCCCAAATCTTACTTCCCTCTCATTAGAGGTCATTCTTGGCATAAAAAGCAAACAAAAAGGATAAAGATAGGTCATTACTGAGGTAATAACTTCCAAGACTCAAGAAAACTTTTGGGTTATTTCCCAATAAGTACTTTTCTTTAACACCTTTAAGTTAGGCATGATAATTTGAGAAGATGCTCACATAAGAAATATGAATTGAAGTAAAAGATAGCATCAAGAAGCAAATTCAAAACACATTTAAGTCTAACCCACTTCCTATGCATAGGAATATTGTAAAGAAACAAGTCATGAAAACACAAAGCAATAGGCATAGGAAAGCAAAACAGGTGCAACTTCAAGATTTTCAACATAAAGAGGGGAAACTTAATATTGTTGAGATACATAAGACCATTTTTCCCTCTCTCAAAATAATTTTCAGTAGCCTCATGAATAAACTCAACAATATAACTATCACATAAAGCATGCTTTTCATGAAATACAAACACATAATTTTTATCAAGCTCAAAAATAGTGGGATTAAAACCTTCAAACCCACTTTTAACATTTTTATCACAAGAAGACTGATCATTCAATATAGGACCATCATCTAGAGCTTTATCATAAACATTTTCTAAGAAAAACACTTTAGTACCATGCATTTCGAAGTTAGGCACAAATAAAGGATTGCCATAGATAACAGGAGCATAACTATTATCACAAGTTTTACCCATAGCAGATATTTCAAAAGAATCCACAGGAACATAACATTCATCCTACTTTGGTAAGCATGGGGGACAATCAAATAATGTAAGAGGTAAAGAGTTACTCTCATTAGAAGGTAGACATGGGTAGATCCATTCTTCCTCCCTTTGTTTATCACTCTCCTCCTCTTTTTCATCTGATGAGCTTCTAGTTTCAGCAATTTCTTCTTCCATAGGCTCCTGCAAAGCATTAGTCTCTTCCGTGTGTGGAAAGCATCTATTAAAATATTCAAGAATATAGCCATTTGCTTCCTTGTAATTATCAAAGAAAAATTTAAGTATCTCATAAACCTCATATTCATAAGGTGCATCATCAGTATTTTCAAGCAATCTGGCAAGTTCAAATGCACCCTTGAAGGCAATAAATTCTTTAATTTGTTCCACATCATAAAAGTCATAATTTACTTTAACATAAGAAGATATGGTAACATTATCATTATACTCACACTTAAAAGGTAGGTGTTCATACCTCCTACAACAACAAGATTTATCAAAGCAATAAGTAACATTATAAGTAGAGCACACCTCTCTAGCAATAGTATTCAATTTATAAATTTGTTCCCATAAGTGTTTCCCTTTTTGTGACAAACGGTGTTCCTTATAATAATACTTTTGTTCTTACGTGAACCCACCTTGCCAATAAGAACTAGTTTCACAGAAACCATCCATTGATAGAAAGCATGACAAAGCAAGGCAATAATAGACCAGCAACTAGACCAGGAACTAATTTTTTGTGTTTTTGATAGGAGAGAGCAAACCAAACCAAACTATTTTTTTTGGAGTTTTTGATAAAAAGAGTAAAACAAAACCAAACAAAAGAAACTAAGAAAAACAAAAACAAAGTAAAGAGAAAGGTTGAGAAGGACTCCCCTTGTGAAGACGTCCTTAGCCTCCCCGACAACGGCGCCAGAAAACTTGTTGATGGCGCTTCGTTGATGTGGGAGCTCTTCTTCGGGAAACCCCAAGAGCATGGTGTGATGCAGCATAGCAGCAAGTCTTCCCTTAGTAAGAAACCGAGGTTATAGAATGTAACACCCTCAGAATCGGACCTATGCAAGTTTTAGCGAAACTCGCCAAACCCGCATAGAAACGATTCAAAGGTGCCCACCAGGCACTTTCGTGCGGGTGGAAAACGAAGTAATAACATTACACAACAGTCCTCGATGGAACATACAACACGACTCCATGAGTCAAGAATACAGATATACGGTACACAGATCCAAATCACCTTGGAAACGATACAGCGTCCAGCTACGGACAAGATGCAAATGGGGCTAAGAGCCCTGAAGAATAACCAATGGCGTCCATAACCCTGCCCAGGCCAAGCCGGAAGGGTAACCCTGCTAACGACGTCGATCTCAAAACCTGCTTAAACAAAAGGGGTGCCGACAAAGGGCAAAGGAAAAAGAGGAGCGTCAGTACTGAGGCCAGTACACGGCGAGACTAGAATTCGGCGGTCCTCGCCTACACAGGTATGGTGGACTGAAGCGGCAGCGGCAGCATGCACTAAACAACCTATAGAGACTCGAAACAGCTGGCGGCAATCAGAGAGGGGTAAGAAAGACCTATTCGGCACCAACCTGATGCTACCATCAAACAGACCCATCCTGGCGTCTCCCCCTCGACACCGATCGAGGAAGTCAACCGAGGAACTCACACAGTTGGCATCTTTATTTATTCGGTTATCGTTGCAGCAATTACTAGTCAAGTATAGATGATCATCCTGATAAATTAAGCAGTGGGCACTTTTAGTTAACCATTCCGTTATAGTTGCAACAATTACTAATCAGATCCAATTAGCATGAGATAACCCAAAACCCAGCAGTTATTGGTACTTTTATTTAGCCATTCCGTTATAGTTGCAATACTTACTAGTCAGATACAATTGTCGCAAGCGACAAATCGATCAAGCAATTGTTGGCAGTTTTATTTAGCCATTCCGTTGTAGTTCAAGCTGATTACTAGTCATATCAGATACAAGTCAATTTATAACAGTAAACTTTAGTTATAGTTGTCTATGATCGAGATACTGTGCTCCAAGTCGTCCATAACCGCGGACACGGCTTTCAGAAAGTTTTAAACCGGCCGGGGTGCACAAATAGCAACACACACACGATCAACCTCGGAAAAACCAAATCAAAACCCAACGAGGTCTTCACGACAGAGCAATCACAAGATTCAGAAATATTTCAGGGGGCCACCCCTTGGAGTACACCCGCAACGAAGTAAGATAGCTCCGAGACGGACCCGAGGTTTGGGTGGACGGCTGTGAGCGACTGGGAACCCCAAACGGGGCTTGTCGACACCGCGAAAACGTGTCCCGATCCTAAACAGTACAGGTGCTATCTGTCGCACAATTTAAATAAAGCAGTAAAGCATGGCATAAGTACATGATCGTAAATAAAACCTCAAACTAGTTTGTGGCCCCAAGAAATAAGTATGAATCAAGCTCTGGCTAAGGGGGCCCATAATTCCCCGTATGTGGATAGCGCGATAAATCAAGGAACATGTATCAAGCACTCGGGGTCCTACGGTACACAAGTGGGCGTTCGGAAACCAAATATTATCTATCACCCACCGATGCCTCTGCTTACTTACTTCATTTTAGTTGTTAAACAGGAATTAAAGTGAACGATAAGTATAGCCATGATCATCTCCAACGTCAAACATGCGGCATACACCAATAACTGTGGTACTGGACGACACGCAACCGCACTTGAGCAAGCGACTACGACGCGCAAGTCCAACTATCTACCAAACATCAGGTAAATAGGATGTGTCCAAGGCAATATAGGGCTGCAAAGGATTTCACGGGTACGGAAACTAGAGCATCGCAACACAGATAGCAATAGATCAACAGGAGGGAATAAATACTATAAAGTAAGATAGGTAGAAAGGGGGAGATGCTCGCCTGGAAAACATTGCCGAAGATTCAACCGAAGATCGGGGCGAAGCTCACATCAACTCAACGGCCTTATCCGCGAAGAAGCAAAACACTAGAAGAAACACCGGATGCAATATTTAATACTACGACAAAAGATCGGGCATGATGCATGTATGATGCATGACATGGAAAAGGTGCGATGCAATTAGGTCATATTAAGCGGAACCGGGGGTCCCGACAATTAATTAGGTGGTTCATGTTGTTTAGCTACCCCGCAATTAAATGTTGTATTAACACGGCAAAATATATGACCGGTTCGCTACACAAATTTAAATGAGGCCAATATGAGACTAGATTTGCCCGCATATGGGCCCCATATTTAATTATGAGGTGAATCGGCATAAGGCCCCCAAACCATAGACAAGGATGCATGCATGGACAATTCAATATGCAACAATTGTTATTATATTATAAGATAGGGTTTCGGGAAGGGGTTCACACATTAGGGTTCGACGCTCTTGGGGTTCCGGGGTTCGGGGTTCGCTCTCAGGGTCCGGATCTGGGGTTCGGTCTCGGCGGGATCATTCTCGGATGACTGAGGTCGATCTTGTCGCACCCGGGAAGCAAGACTTGGGTCAATGTCGTTCTTATTGTCGCGAAGATCTTGTCGGGTCTGTGGTTCGGGTCGGACTTGTCGTTCGGGATGAAGATCTTGGCGTTCGGGTTCGCGACTTCGCATCCTCGAGGAAGTACTTGTCGTATCTGTGAAGAAGATCATGTCGGTCCATGGGGTTCGGGCTTCGGGGTTCGACGAAGAACTTGGCGTCCGGGATCTCGACGGGCTCGACGTCCTTGTCAGAGTTCTCGGGTGACGAAGTCGGTCTTGGGTTTGGCGCCGGTGGACCTTGGCGTTCCATGTCGAAGGCCCGAGGAAGATCATGTTGATACGAAGCATTTTAGCGAGTTGGTCTCGGACGCCAGATCCCTGTGGACGATCTTGAGTTACCACCTAACCGGTGACGGAGGACTTGGCGTGCGGCACCATATAGGAGTACTTGGTGTCCCGAGAGAAGACCATGGTTTCCTTGGATCACACAGACAAAAGCTGTGGTGATTCGGCCTCAACCGCGCGGTGGACACATCCATCAGGTACAACCTAACACCACCAACAGACAACAACGGCCGGCAAGCACATGGACGGGGACGGAGCCCGGGCGCGGCTGTTCGTGGCATGGTTGGAACTTGGCGACGGTGAAGGCCATCTGCCCATCTCCCTCCGTGGCTCACGTCTTGGTACCTCTCCCGCGAGCAGCAGCTCCCTCGAGCGGCAGAACAGAAGCCCTCCATGGCCACCACGGTCGGGGGCGGGGTCCTACGGTGAGTGGAGACTGCGAGGGGAGCGGCGGCTCAGCTCCTGGCGGCGCATCGCGGCGAGGGCGGACGCGGAGGGCGACGGCGAGCTTGGCCGAAGGGGGAGGGGCCGTGCGGAGGAGCTCTTGGCGGCGGCTGACGGTGGCGGTGGAGGCGGCCAGGCGAGGGGACGCGATGGCCGGCGACGGGGAGCGGGAGAGGCATACGGGGCGGAGGGGAACGCGCCGGCGAGAGAGCAGAGGAGGAGGGGAAGGGCGCGGCGCGCTGGAGGCGGGGCCGAGGCCGGAGCGGGTGGAGGCAGGCGGGCAGACGAGGTCGCGCGCCGGCGGGCGGCGGTGCGGCAGGCGGCGGCCTGCAGGGGTCCTCACGGGGAGGCGTGCTGGAGGATGGCGAGCTCGGCGGGCGGAGGCGAGGCGGAGCAGGGAGATACGGGGAGCTGAGGCGGACGGCGAGCCAGGCGCGGTGGAGGCGGGGAAGCGGACGGGGCAAGGAGGAAGGTGGTTGAGCGCGGCGGCGCGAGGGAGAGCGGGGCGGAGAGCCGGCGAGAGGGAGAGGGTGGAGGAGGACGGGGTCCAGGGGGTTGGAGAGGAAGCCAGGGGAAGAAGACGGGGGACACGGGGGAGAGCGAGAGCGGGGACGGTCGGGGTGTGTGTGGCCGAGGGTGGGTCCAGGCGGCGTGGGGATCGGGGCAGGGGGCGGTCAGGTGGTGTCCAGGGAGGGGTGGGGCCTGGGGTGTGTGACTTGTGTGTGTGCGTGAGTGCCTGTGAGGGAGGGGAGAGGGAGTAGGATTAGGTGGCAGGTGGGGATTGGGTGAGGGAGAGAGGAGAGGTGAGGTGGCGAGAGGGGATTGGGTGGGGTGAGGTGGAGGGGGTGTGGGTAGATTAGGTTGGGTAGACTAGGGATTTAGGTGGACCGTTTTAATTCCTGGGGTGGTCGTTCGGGTCGAATCGGCCCGTTCGACTGCCCCACTAAAATAATTAATTAATTTATTTATTTCAACCAGCGTTTTTGCAAACCGACAGCGGACAAAACAAAATAATCCGGAGACCCGGTTTTGTGTTTGAAACGAAGACGGGGAGTTTTAGAAAACACAAAATAGGTTTTCTGCAAATAGTTTTATGCAAGCAAATGCAAGATGATGCCGATGCTCAAATGCAATGTGGCATGATGACATGAGCATGCGGTCATGATGATGCAATGCACAAATCAACGCGATTTTCTAGTAGTGGTTTTGCGGGATGCCACAATTCGACACCACTAACAATGGATCTCGCCCTCGAGATCCGCCTCATGGTACCGGAAAGAAGGGCGGCGATCTGAACCTTCTCGCTTCGTGTAGATCCTCGCGACACCACTAACAAGAGGTCGTTGTCCGTGATCGTCGGGAGAACACTCCGGGAACAAAAGGTCGAAGGTAGAGGTATCAACAAATAAAGCCACCTCTAGCTTCGATGGAACGAGGGAACCGATGCATTCTCTTCCACTTCAATGTACAAAAGCGAATAAAAGGGGTAGTCGGCATGGGGGCCAATCCATCACGCACCCAAACTATTACTCCGCACAATCAGTGGAAAAGCGTGCAACCATTCTCGGAATCAGACTGAAGATCTCGACAAACGAGGTTCGGAAACAAAGGAGTGATGCAGACTCTGCATCGGATCTGGCGTAGAGGATGTCGTCGCGTCGGAAAACACCGGAAGGCACGAACAAGGAACAAAGAATGGTACCACAGACGAAGGATTCTTCGGATAGCATGGAGACCAGATGTAGCAACACCGTTTCCAAAAGAGGAAGCGAAACCCTGAAGGTACGACGGAAACCCAACCACGAGAAATCCTGGACTCGAAGAGAGAGAAGAGAGCGGATTCAAAACACGCAGAGGTAAGAGGAGACTAGCAGAGGGGTAAGGAGTAAAAGCAGACCTAATCAGATCTATCCAACCGATTTTTGCAAAAATAGTTTTGACACTCTACTGCGGCCGTTAGCTAGGTTATCCTACAGGCTGGACTTGTGGGGTATCGCAACTGCTGAGCTCTGATACCACTCTGTAACACCCTCAGAATCGGACCTATGCAAGTTTTAGCGAAACTCACCAAACCCGCATAGAAACGATTCAAAAGTGCCCACCAGGCACTTCCGTGCGGGTGGAAAACGAAGTAATAACATTACACAACAGTCCTCGATGGAACCCACAGAACAAATATATATACAACACGACTCCATGAGTCAAGAATACAGATATACGGTACAAAGATCCAAATCACCTTGAAAACGATACAGCGTCCAGCTACGGACAAGATGCAAATGGGGCTAAGAGCCCTGAAGAATAACCAATGGCGTCCATAACCCTGCCCAGGCCAAGCCGGAAGGGTAACCCTGCTAACGACGTCGATCTCAAAACCTGCTTAAACAAAAGGGGTGCCGACAAAGGGCAAAGGAAAAAGAGGAGCGTCAGTACTGAGGCCAGTACACGGCGAGACTAGAATTCGGCGGTCCTCGCCTACACAGGTATGGTGGACTGAAGCGGCAGCGGCAGCATGCACTAAACAACCTATAGAGACTCGAAACAACTGGCGGCAATCAGAGAGGGGTAAGAAAGACCTATTCGGCACCAACCTGATGCTACCATCAAACAGACCCATCCTGGCGTCTCCCCCTCGACACCGATCGAGGAAGTCAACCGAGGAACTCACACAGTTGGCATCTTTATTTATTCGGTTATCATTGCAGCAATTACTAGTCAAGTATAGATGATCATCCTGATAAATTAAGCAGTGGGCACTTTTAGTTAACCATTCCGTTATAGTTGCAACAATTACTAATCAGATCCAATTAGCATGAGATAACCCAAAACCCAGCAGTTATTGGTACTTTTATTTAGCCATTCCGTTATAGTTGCAATACTTACTAGTCAGATACAATTGTCGCAAGCGACAAATCGATCAAGCAATTGTTGGCAGTTTTATTTAGCCATTCCGTTGTAGTTGAAGCTGATTACTAGTCATATCAGATACAAGTCAATTTATAACAGTAAACTTTAGTTATAGTTGTCTATGATCGAGATACTGTGCTCCAAGTCGTCCATAACCGCGGACACGGCTTTCAGAAAGTTTTAACCCGGCCGGGGTGCATAAATAGCAACACACACACGATCAACCTCGGAAAAACCAAATCAAAACCCAACGAGGTCTTCACGACAGAGAAATCACAAGATTCAGAAATATTTCAGGGGGCCACCCCTTGGAGTACACCCGCAACGAAGTAAGCTAGCTCCGAGACGGACCCGAGGTTTGGGTGGACGGCTGTGAGCGACTGGGAACCCCAAACGGGGCTTGTCGACACCGCGAAAACGTGTCCCGATCCTAAACAGTACAGGTGCTATCTGTCGCACAATTTAAATAAAGTAGTAAAGCATGGCATAAGTACAGGATCGTAAATAAAACCTCAAACTAGTTTGTGGCCCCAAGAAATAAGTATGAATCAAGCTCTGGCTAAGGGGGCCCATAATTCCCCGTATGTGGATAGCGCGATAAATCAAGGAACAGGTATCAAGCACTCGGGGTCCTACGGGACACAAGTTGGCGTTCGGAAACCAAATATTATCTATCACCCACCGATGCCTCTGCTTACTTACTTCATTTTAGTTGTTAAACAGGAATTAAAGTGAACGATAAGTATAGCCATGATCATCTCCAACGTCAAACATGCGGCATACACCAACAACTGTGGTACTGGACGACACGCAACCGCACTTGAGCAAGCGACTACGACGCGCAAGTCCAACTATCTACCAAACATCAGGTAAATAGGATGTGTCCAAGGCAATATAGGGCTGCAAAGGATTTCACGGGTACGGAAACTAGAGCATCGCAACACAGATAGCAATAGATCAACAGGAGGGAATAAATACTATAAAGTAAGATAGGTAGAAAGGGGGAGATGCTCGCCTGGAAAACATTGCCGAAGATTCAACCGAAGATCGGGGCGAAGCTCACATCAACTCAACGGCCTTATCCGCGAAGAAGCAAAACACTAGAAGAAACACCGGATGCAATATTTAATACTACGACAAAAGATCGGGCATGATGCATGTATGATGCATGACATGGAAAAGGTGCGATGCAATTAGGTCATATTAAGCGGAACCGGGGGTCCCGACAATTAATTAGGTGGTTCATGTTGTTTAGCTACCCCGCAATTAAATGTTGTATTAACACGGCAAAATATATGACCGGTTCGCTACACAAATTTAAATGAGGCCAATATGAGACTAGATTTGCCCGCATATGGGCCCCATATTTAATTATGAGGTTAATCGGCATAAGGCCCCCAAACCATAGACAAGGATGCATGCATGGACAATTCAATATGCAACAATTGTTATTATATTATAAGATAGGGTTTCGGGAAGGGGTTCACACATTAGGGTTCGACGCTCTTGGGGTTCCGGGGTTCGGGGTTCGGTCTCAGGGTCCGGATCTGGGGTTCGGTCTCGGCGGGATCGTTCTCGGATGACTGAGGTCGATCTTGTCGCACCCGGGAAGCAAGACTTGGGTCGGTGTCGTTCTTATTGTCGCGAAGATCTTGTCGGGTCTGTGGTTCGGGTCGGACTTGTCGTTCGGGATGAAGATCTTGGCGTTCGGGTTCGCGACTTCGCATCCTCGAGGAAGTACTTGTCGTATCTGTGAAGAAGATCATGTCGGTCCATGGGGTTCGGGCTTCGGGGTTCGACGAAGAACTTGGCGTCCGGGATCTCGACGGGCTCGGCGTCCTTGTCAGAGTTCTCGGGTGACGAAGTCGGTCTTGGGTTTGGCGCCGGTGGACCTTGGCGTTCCTTGTCGAAGGCCCGAGGAAGATCATGTTGATACGAAGCATTTTAGCGAGTTGGTCTCGGACGCCAGATCCCTGTGGACGATCTTGAGTTACCACCTAACCGGTGACGGAGGACTTGGCGTGCGGCACCATATAGGAGTACTTGGTGTCCCGAGAGAAGACCATGGTTTCCTTGGATCACACAGACAAAAGCTGTGGTGATTCGGCCTCAACCGCGCGGTGTACACATCCATCAGGTACAGCCTAACACCACCAACAGACAACAACGGTCGGCAAGCACATGGACGGGGACGGAGCCCGGGCGCGGCTGTTCGTGGCATGGTTGGAACTTGGCGACGGTGAAGGCCATCTGCCCATCTCCCTCCGTGGCTCACGTCTTGGTACCTCTCCCGCGAGCAGCAGCTCCCTCGAGCGGCAGAACAGAAGCCCTCCATGGCCACCACAGTCGGGGGCGGGGTCCTACGGTGAGTGGAGACTGCGAGGGGGAGCGGCGGCTCAGCTCCTGGCGGCGCATCACGGCGAGGGCGGACGCGGAGGGCGACGGCGAGCTTGGCCGAAGGGGGAGGGGCCGTGCGGAGGAGCTCTTGGCGGCGGCTGACGGTGGCGGTGGAGGCGGCCAGGCGAGGGGACGCGGTGGCCGGCGACGGGGAGCGGGAGAGGCAGACGGGGCGGAGGGGAACGCGCCGGCGAGAGAGCAGACGAGGAGGGGAAGGGCGCGGCGCGCTGGAGGCGGGGCCGAGGCCGGAGCGGGTGGAGGCAGGCGGGCAGACGAGGTCGCGCTCCGGCGGGCGGCGGTGCGGCCGGCGGCGGCCTGCAGGGGTCCTCACGGGGAGGCGTGCTGGAGGATGGCGAGCTCGGCGGGCGCAGGCGAGGCAGAGCAGGGAGATGCGGGGAGCTGAGGCGGACGGCGAGCCAGGCGCGGTGGAGGCGGGGAAGCGGACGAGGGTGAGGAGGAAGGTGGTTGAGCGCGGCGGCGCGAGGGCGAGCGGGGCGGAGAGCCGGCGAGAGGGAGCGGGTGGAGGAGGAAGGGGTCCAGGGGGTTGGAGAGGAAGCCAGGGGAAGAAGACGGGGGACACGGGGGAGAGCGAGAGCGGGGACGGTCGGGGTGTGTGTGGCCGAGGGTGGGTCCAGGCGGCGTGGGGATCGGGGCAGGGGCGGTCAGGTGGTGTCCAGGGAGGGGTGGGGCCTGGGGTGTGTGACTTGTGTGTGTGCGTGAGTGCCTGTGAGGGAGGGGAGAGGGAGTAGGATTAGGTGGCAGGTGGGGATTGGGTGAGGGAGAGAGGAGAGGTGAGGTGGCGAGAGGGGATTGGGTGGGGTGAGGTGGAGGGGGTGTGGGTAGATTAGGTTGGGTAGACTAGGGATTTAGGTGGACCGTTTTAATTCCTGGGGTGGTCGTTCGGGTCGAATCGGCCCGTTCGACTGCCCCACTAAAATAATTAATTAATTTATTTATTTCAACCAGCGTTTTTGCAAACCGACAGCGGACAAAACAAAATAATCCGGAGACCCGGTTTTGTGTTTGAAACGAAGACGGGGAGTTTTAGAAAACACAAAATAGGTTTTCTGCAAATAGTTTTATGCAAGCAAATGCAAGATGATGCCGATGCTCAAATGCAATGTGGCATGATGACATGAGCATGCGGTCATGATGATGCAATGCACAAATCAACGCGATTTTCTAGTAGTGGTTTTGCGGGATGCCACATAGAACCAGTAGGAGGAAGGAAATGTCTCAAAGGTGTTGCAAGCAACTTGGAAACCTACACAACACAAACTCAAGACATTGCCCCAACGAACAGTGAGGTTATCAATCTCACTAGTTACTGTAACAAAGGATTAACTGTATGGTGTGGAAGGTGATAGTGGTTTGTAGAAAGTAAACAGTAACAGTGGAAGATGTATCAATGGTAAAGATTGGACCAGGGCCCATCGTTCACTAGAGGTGTTCTCCTTATATAAACAAACATGGCATGCAGGGTAAACAAATTACCGCAGGGCAATTGACAGGACTGAGCAAGGCATAATAATGCAATACTAGACATCATGATCCTATGAGATTCAATTGGGCAATACAACAAGATACATAGATTGCAATCCAACTGCATCTATGACTAGAAGTCCACGTTTGGGTTATCATCCGAACCCCCTCCAGTATTAAGTTGCAAGCAACAGACAACTGCTTTAAAAAAAGTGTGTAAGGTAAACAATCCACTTGTTCCATGAACAAGAGACCGTTGTTTTCTCCCTAGTGGCAATAGCACATCTACAACCTTAGATATTTCTGTCACTTCCCTTAGATTAAATAGAGGCATGAACCCACTATCGAGCATAAATACCCCCTCTTGGAGTCACTACCAACTACCTGGCCAAGATAACTACTAACAACAGAGAGCATGCAAGATCACAAACAACACAGACATGATAGAATCAATAAGACAAAACCATTAATCAATCTGACATAGTAATCTCAATATCCATCGGATCCCCGCAAACACAACATGCATGATTACAAATAGATGAGATCTTGATCATGAACGGAGCTCACGAGATCTAGACATGAAAGCACAAAGGAGGAGATACAACCATCTAGCTACTACATGGACCTGTAGTCCAAGGTGGAACTGCTCACACTTCATATCAGAGGCTAGCATGATGAACAAGAAGGCCTTCGGGATGATCACCCCTCTGGCAGGGTGCCGGGAAGAGATTTAGATCCCCCTGATCTAGGGACGATGGTGGCGGCAGGTACAGACAGTTTCGTGGAATATTGATTGGGTACTTAGGGTTTAGGCATCGGGGGCTTATTATAGGCGAAGAGGCGAGGCAGGAGGGCGGCCAGGGGGCCACACCCTGCCCAGGCGCAGCCTAGGGTGGGCCCGCGCCTGGGGGGTGTGGCCTCCCTGTGGATCCCCTCCGTCTCTCCTCTGGACTCCGCGCCAAAAAGGAGTGGGACAAGTACCATGATCCTTATAAAGACATTGTTACCCATGTTCCTGCTAGCTTTGAAGTTTGTACTGTTGATCCTATTTTGCCTGAACCTTATGTTGAGAAAATCCCTTTTCCTGCTAAGGTAAAGGAACATTATATCATAGCTAATGTGGTTAGCAAAAGTGCAAAGAAAACTATGGAACCTGATGAGCAAATAAATATTGAACCTGTGGTAGCTATTGTGAAAGATCTTGTCACTAAAAATTTAGAGGATGAGCATATTGTCTTCTGTGAAGACGCTTCTAATATTATTTCTCATCCTAGTAAAGCTAAAAAAGCTAGTGTCCTTGTGCTTTCGGTGAGAATAGGTGATCATAGCTATTATGGTTTATGTGATATTGGTGCTAGTTCTAGTGCTATTCCTTATGAGCTTTACAGGGAGATTATGCATGAAATTTGTCCTCGTGAGCTTGAGGACATTTATGTGGTTATTCACCTTGCTAATAGAGAGACACTCTGTTCGATTGGCATTGTAAAAGATGTGGAACTTCTTTGTGGTAAGATTAAATATCCTGCTGATTTTCTAGTACTTGGTTCTGAAGCTAGTAAATCCTGTCCTATTATCTTTGGTACACCCTTGTCGAATACTTGTGGGGCTATCATAGATTGTAGGAAGGAAATTGTTTTTGACTAAGTTTGATGGAGAGTCTTATGAGTTTAATATTTCCAAATTTGCTAAAACTCCTTATGAAAATGAACTGCCTAATGAGGATTTCAGGGTTGAACAACTTTTTGATATTCATCTTGCTTCTAACAATGCCTTATAGTAGTTTATAGAAGATCATGAAAGCGAGGTCTTCATGAAGGAAAGAAATGAGATTGACGAGGTTTTCCTTCGTCAACCTGAGTTACTTAAGCATAATCTGCCTGTGGAAGACTTGGGTACCACACTACCACCTAAAGGGGACCCTGTTTTCGAATTGAAACCTCTACCTAATGATCTTAAATATGCTTATCTAGATGATAAGAAAATATATCCTGTTATTATTAGTTCTAAACTTTCAAGAAAGGAAGAGGAAAGGTTATTGGAAATATTGAAGAAACACCGAGGAGCAATGGGATATACTCTTGATGATTTAAAAGGGATTTATCCTACTATATGTCAGCATGCTATCAATATAGAACCTGATGCAAAACCAGTTGTTGAACACACCAACGCTGTTTAAATCCTAAAATGAAGGATGTTGTAAGAAATGAGGTATTAAAACTCCTTGATGCTGGTATTATTTATCCTATTGCTGATAGTCAATGGGTTAGCCCTGTTCATTGTGTCCCAAAGAAAGGGGGAATCACTGTTGTGCCTAATGAAAATAATGAGCTCATACCCCAAAGAGGAGTGGTTGGGTATAGGATGTGCATTGATTTTAGAAAGGTTAATAAAGTTACTAAGAAAGATCACTATCCTTTGCCCTTTATTGATCAAATGCTAGAAAGGTAGTCTAAAAAGACTGACTTTTGTTTTCTTGATGGTTATTCTGGGTTCTCTCAAATTGCTGTGAGAGCACAAGACCAAGAGAAAACCACCTTCACTTTTCCTTATGGCACTTATGCTTATAGGCGTATGCCTTTTGGTTTATGTAATGCTCCTGCTACCTTTTAGAGATGTATGTCTGCTATCTTTCATGGTTTTTGTGAAGAAATCGTGGAGGTTTTCATGGACGATTTCTCTGTTTATGGAACTTCTTTTGATAATTGTTTGCACAACCTTCATAAATTTTTGCAGAGATGTGAAGAAACCAACCTTGTGCTTAATTGGGAGAAATGCCATTTCATGGTTAATGAAGGGATTGTTGTTGGGCACAAAATTTCTGAAAGAGGTATTGAAGTGGACAGAGCCAAAATTGAAGCAATTGAGAAGATGCCTTTCCCTAGGGATATAAAAGGTATTCGTAGTATCCTTGGTCATGTTGGTTTCTATAGGAGGTTTATTAAAGATTTCTCCAAAATTTCAAAGCCCCTTACTAATCTTCTTTAAAAAGATGTACCTTTTGTTTTTGATGATGATTGTAAGGAAGCTTTTGAAACTTTGAAGAAAGCTTTGACTACTGCTCATATTGTTCAACCACCTGATTGGAGTTTACCTTTTGAAATTATGTGTGATGCTAGTGATTTTGCTGTGGGTGCTATTCTTGGGCAACATGTTGATAAGAAGTTAAATGTTATACATTATGCCAGCAAGACTCTAGATGCTGCTCAAAATAATTATGCTACTACTGAAAAGGAGTTCTTAGTTGTAATCTTTGCCTGTGATAAGTTTAGACCCTATATTGTTGGCTCAAAGGTTACTATTCATACTGATCATGCTGCTATTAAGTACCTTATGAAAAATAAAGACACTAAGCCTAGGCTTATTAGATGGGTGTTGCTTTTACAAGAGTTTGATCTGCATATTGTAGATAGGAAAGGTGCTGAAAATCCTGTTGCTGACAATTTATCTTGTTTGGAAATATTTCTTTTGACCCTTTGCATGTTAATGATAGTTTTCCAAATGAACAGTTGGCTGCAATAAGGGTAAGACTGCATGAGAGTCCTTGGTATGCTTATTACGCTAACTTTATTGTTTCCAAGTATTTGCCTCCAACCTTTACAACCCAGCAAAGAAGAAAATTATTTTATGATCCGAGGCATTACTTTTGGGATGACCCACATTTATATAAAGAAGGAGTAAATGGTATTATGCGAAGATGTGTTCTAGAGTATGAAAATCAAGAGATATTGAGGAAATGTCATGGCAGTGCTTATGGAGGACATCATTCTAGGGATAGGACTGCACAAAAAGTTTTACAATCTGGATTTTATTGGCCTACCCTTTTCAAGGATGCAAGAAAGTTTGTTTTATCTTGTGACGAATGTCAAAGAGTTGGTAACATTTCTAGACACAATGAAATGCCTATGAATTATTCTCTTGTTATTGAACATTTTGATTGTTGGGGATTTGACTTTATGGGTCCTTTTCCTCCTTCAAAAGGGTATACTCATATTCTTGCTGTTGTTGACTATGTTACAAAGTGGGTGGAATCCATACCTACAAACAACGCTGATAGTAAGACCTCTTTAAAAATGCTTAAAGATGTTATTTTTCCTAGGTTTGGTGTGCCTAGATATCTCATGACTGATGGAGGCTCTCATTTTATTCATGGTGGTTTTAGGAAAACTCTTGCCAAATATGATGTTAACCATATAATTGCTTCAGATTATCACCCACAAACCAGTGGGCAAGTAGAACTTTCCAATAGGGAAATTAAATCTATCTTGCAAAAGACTGTTAATATATCTAGGAAAAATTGGGCTAAAAAGTTGAATGACGCTTTATGGGCTTATAGAACTGCTTATCAAAATCCTATGGGAACGTCTCCTTACAAAATGGTTTATGGGAAAGATTGTCACTTGCCTTTAGAATTAGAACACAAAGCTTATTGGGCAGTGAAAGAACCGAATAGAGATTTTAAACTTGTTGGTGAGAAAAGATTGCTTGACGTGAGTACGTTAGATGAGTGGAGAAGTGAAGCTTATGAAAATGCTAGGCTCTTTAAGGAAAAGGTAAAAATATGGCATGATAGGAGAATTCTCAAAAGGGAGTTCCATGTTGGTGAGAAAGTTCTTTTGTATAGGTCTCATCTCAGATTTTTTGCAGGGAAACTACTCTCAAAATGGGAAGGACCTTTTGTTATTGAGGAAGTGTATCATTCAGGGGCTATCAAAATATCTTCTTTGAAGGACAACACCACACAGGTGGTGAATGGTCAAAGGCTAAAACATTATATTTCTGGCGATTCTTATAATGAAGATGTTGATATTATTCAAATGGTGACTCCAGAAGAATTCATTAGAAACCAAACACCAGGTTCTGCAGAGTCCGTCTTTGAGTAGGTAAAAAGTGGTGAAAACAGAAGGTTCGTGAAATCCTAATCTTTTTTATATTTTTGATGTTTTTATTACATACGTAAGATGACGAGACGAAATAGAGGAGGAAACGGAGGCCAGGGTGGCCACACCCACCCTAGGAGCGGGCCCCAGCTGGCCGCGCCTGGAGGGGGTCTGAGCCCCCTGAACTCCCTCTCCGCCTCGTTTTCGCACAATACCTTCCTTATGCATTGAAACTTTGTAATATATAACCCCCGGATCCCCCGAGATTCGTATATCGTGTTCTTGTCGTGTTTTCGTTTCGATCTGTTTCTGTCAGGAAATCTTCTCAAGTTTAGAGCACCATGGTCTCCACCAATGAAAAAGACAAGGAGCTCGTGGAAGATGATCCTCAAAACCCCAAGGAGGAGGAGATCTTGGTTGAGGATGAAGAATATGTTGAGGAGGACGAGCATCCGAACACCCGCGCTACCGTTGCAAGCATTGGAGTGGTGGCAAACCCTACCAAGCTTAGGAGAACATCACAGATGTCTACAGGAGGGAAAACCCCACGTCATGTCCTCGCTCCACGGTCACTTCCTCCACGCACCAAGGACCCTTTACATACTCTATTAATTGAGCGACATTACCAAAAGGTGCCCAAAGGGAACTTGCCCTCTATTTGGGATCTTCCTCGTTCTAACCATGCAGGGAAGGAACACTCTAAGAAGGAAGAGTGGGGAAATAATAGCAAGGACTGGGATTCTCGGTCCGACATGATCATGAACCGCATTGAGCATAATTCGGAGTTGATTCATACTCTAACCTTCGATATTGAGGATTTGAGGGAACTGATTGAGGAGCTTATCAAGAGAACACCACCACTACCGAAGGAGTAATCCGTCATCAGGTTTGGCATCCCCTTGGCTTGTTCCAAGCTTGGGGGAGTGTCGCGGAATCACATCATTATCTTTTATCTTTTACCTTTTCAGTAGATTCGTATATTGGGTAGAGAAGTTATCTTATAGGTTGGTATGCATTGGGAAGTATCTCTCCTTTAGTTGGCTATCTATGTATCCCTTGGTGTGAGTGCCTTTATGGAATATTAATGAGAAGTTTCATCTTTTACTTTTTGCACTTCTTATTTTAGTTTGCCATCTCTATTATATGATTGATCTTGTTGATCAGTATTGGCATCACTTTGGGAGCATCAAATAGATCTAAATTGGTTTTGGCAAACCGAGCTCTGGTCAGTAGCAACACTTTTTAAGGTTTGAAAGGAAAAGAGAAAAATCTTACAAGTATTTTGTATCATTTATTTTCTTCCTTGATTGGCTCATAAGCTTAGTATTCTTTATTTAAGATCTTTTGTGTCTTCAAGGAAGATTGCATGTTTGGCTTTATCACTTGTAGGTTTGCTTGTTTCCTTCAAATCTTTTGCTTGCTACCCAGCCTTGCTAGCAAAAAAACTGTTTTGAGAGGGCATACTTCTCATGCATCCAACCCCTTTGAACCAAAACCTGTGCCATTTGTGTCCACCATATCTACCTATTAGCACTGTTGTTATTCTAAGCAAATTCTCAAGCTTCATCTATCTTTCGAATTAAAAAAATTATTTTGTTATGTGAAAACTAGTTAGTAAAGTTCTCACGAACTTGATGGCACACCTTATTTTCCTGCCCCTAATAAACTTAAACCATTGTTTCATTGAAGTTGTATATGCTTGCATCTATACATTGGGATTAGCATAACCATGCTGTCACGGGGAACACTTCCAACACTTATGGATACTTATCCAGTTGATATCATGCTCTTTTGTTTGCGGATGTCGTCGGTGTGAAATAAAATGGGAGCTTGTAAGTCCATGGAGTTATGTATGTGTGTTAGAGAAACGCCTGGGCCTCTAGCCTAAGCCATGCCTAATCATGGTGGAAACTTGCAGCATAACCATAGTTAGCAATCTGTGAAGCATCCTCAATAAAAACATATGCAAATAGCAAATAAAAAGATCGCTGAGATGCTCACTGTCTGCTTGCCTTGTCATTTTGATTATGGGATAGATCCTGTATCATGGGCAAGGGGTACCCCGTTGGCGGTTCTTTATGATACACATTCAATGACAAGAACTTACCGGTAACTAAAGTTGAGTAGCATGAGGAGCGGCCCTCGTACTCAAGGGACATGAGATTGCCACCTTATATTTCGTCAAGCATATACTCCGTCTTTGTTCAATTTAACCTTAATCACCTCAAGATGCTTATGATAGGGGCAATGAGTGATCAAAGCTAGTAAGTACCATAATCTTTTGAAAGCTCTTTATGAACTTGAAATCCCTGCTTCCCTCTATGAAGGGCCTTTCTTCTACTTCTAAGTTGAGTCAGTAAACCTATTCCTCTCTATCTCCAGCAAGCATTTGAGTTGTTGTGTTTCAAGCATTCATATGATGATTTATTCAATCATGTTATTTATCTTCCTTGTTTGCACAAGATTCTTATCTAATGATTATTACTTTGAAAGCCATCTTTGTGAAAAAACCTTTTATGTTTGAGCAAAGAGTACTCTTGTTGTAAAACTTCTACAAAATCTTTATTTGTGAAACTGTTTGCCAGTTGTTCTATGACCAGGAACAAAGTTTTCCAATCCCAATTATGATTTATCTTCATGCATCTCTATTGTGACTCCTATACTTGTTGCAAGCTAAGTTATATATTGGTGAGTTGCTTTCTTCTATGAGTTGTGTAATGGTAAGCGTGATGCTTCTTGTCAGTATTCTTTTATCAACACTTCACTCCATAAACCTGTGGACATGTTTACTGAGCATAGTTTTCGCTTGGGGACAAGCAAAGGTATAAGCTTGGGTGGAGTTGATACGTCCAATTTGCATCACCATTCTATATCATAATTTGCCTCTATTCATTGATATATTTCATATTAAGAGGTGTTACTGATAAGTCCAAAACGTATCTACTTTCTCGAACACTTTGCTATTGTTTCTTCTCTAAACTTGTGTGATTTGGATACAACTAACACAGACTGACGTTATTTTCAGCAAAATTACCTTGGTGTCTTGTTTTTGTGCAGAAAATGAACTATCAGGAAAAATACTGGAAAATATGCCAAAAATTATATTTCACCAGAAGATCCACGGAGCCAGAAGGGGAGACAGAGGGGAGGCCTGGGGGGCCAGACCCACCCCAGGCGCGGGCCCAATGACCTCGCGCCTGGGGGAGGTCTGGCCACCCCAGGCAACTCCTCGGCCACCCTCCGCGTCTATAAGTTGCCTTCTGACCTAAAAACAGAGGGGGGTTCGATAGTTTTCCAGAAAGAGTTCCGCACCACCGCCAGCAGAAACCAAGATTTGGATCTAGAAACTCCGTTCTGGCACCCTGCCGGGATGGGGAATTTGGAGAGGATCATCGCCATCATCATCACCAACGCATATCCATCAACCATCGATGTTTCCCTCATCCATGAGTGAGTAATCCCCCGCTGTAGGCTTGGGGATGGTAGGGATTGGATGAGTTCTATAATGTAATCGAATAAGATCTGTTAGGGGCATAGTGCCTAGTATCTCTATTAGTGCTATTTGACTTTGTTGCAACTTGTTGTGCTTAATGCTTGTCACTAGGGCCCGAGTGCCATGATCTCAGATCTGAACTTATTATTGAATCATTATGATAGTATTGTTTATGATCTTATCTGCAAGTTGTGTACACATATCATTGTCCGGATCCAAAGGCCCCAAAGTGACAATAATTGGGACAACCGGAGGGGATGGCTGTGGTGTGAGGATCACATGTGTTCACAGAGTGTTAATGCTTTGCTCCGGTGCTCTATTAAAAGGAGCACCTTAATTGCCAGTAGTTCCCTAGAGGCAGGGGCGGAGCTAGCTCGTAGATGGAGCCCGGGCAGACTAAGGAAGGCAGTTAGTTGACAGATATTTGCCCATGGAACGAGCAATCAATTTCTTAATCCATGGTATAGTTCACACGAAGGTTCATTGGCTAGAGCCCGGGCAGCTGCCCGGGGCCGTCGGGAGGTGGCTCCGCCACTGCCTAGAGGCCCCGCTGCCACGGGCTGGCTGGACAGAAGATGTTGTGCAAGTTCTCATTGCGAGCACGTATGACTATATATGGAGCACATGCCTAGGATTGTTTAGTACTTGGATGCTTATTATTATTTATCTGTAATGCCCTACTTCTTTAAAGTTACATGTTTAGACTCGTCCATGTAACGCCCGTCCATCCATCCCTATGCCTACCGCACTCAAATCCTACTGTTACCGTTACTGTTACTATTGCTACTATCTCACTGTTGCTGTCGTTGTTGCTTTTGCTTTGCTGTTGCTACTACAAACTATTGCTACTGATAAACTTCTGTGAGCAAGAACTATTTCAAGGTGCAACTGAATTGACAACTCAGTTGTTAAGGCTTGCAAGTATTCTTTGGCTCCCCTTGTGTCGAATCAATAAATTGTGTAATATTACCCGCGAAGACTGTTGCGATCCCCTACACTTGTGGGTCATCAATACTATTTTCTGGCGCCGTTGCCGGGGAGCATAGCTTTATTTGTAAGTTCACTTGGACCTATTATTGTTCACTGCTACTCCTTTCATCATGGCGAAGTCTCGTTATGGAAAGTTCCCTATTTTACCATCGACTACAAGAAGAGGTACAGTTCTAAACACCTCTTTTGCTCTTGATTCACCGTCTGTTATAAGTAAGTTTGTCACACCACCACCACATACTCATGCTACACACACTGCTACTACGGTTGAATCTGAAACTGCTTTTGATACTCATGATGTTACTTCTAATGTGCTTGATGCGAGTGGTTCATTAGGTCCTTTTCTAGATGCTACTATGGCTAGTCTAGGAAATACCGAAACTCCTAGTGAAGACACTGTTACACCTGTTAGCTCACCTGAGTCTAGTGAGAGTTTTGATATTAATGATGGTTATGTAGGGTTTCGTAGCATGGAAAACAAAAATTTTCTACCGCATACAAACAAACAAGCCAAGATCTATCTACTAGATTGTAGCAACGAGTCGATAGAATAACTCACCCTCGAAGATTCCAAAGTGTTTAACGAGAGCGGATTCTCGTGGGTGATGTAGTCGTACTCTTCCCGATCTCAAGATCGCGTAGACGATCCTTCCGGCGCTGCGTTCCGGCAGCGCTCCCGCAGTCGGTCACACGTTCGGTACTCGACGAAGACCTTCCTCTCCCTTGTTCCAGCAGGCAGCGGAGGTTGTAGCACTCTCCTCGCGATTCCGGCAGCACAACGGCGTGGTACCGGAAGTAGAGGGGAGATCTCGCAGGGCTTCGCCTTAAGCCGGAGCGAGTATGGTGGTGTATGAGAGAGTCCTTCGACGATCTAGAGTTTCCACACGCCGAGGAGGGGAAAGCCGGCGACTAGGGTTTAGCTAGGCGGCGGCGGCGGTTTGCCCTAGGGCCAGCGGCGGCTATGGAGGCGGCGGCGGCTTGGTACTAGGGTTTGGAGGAGAGGATCTTGTGTGTCTAGGAGGGGAGCCCTGCCCCTCCTTTTATAGGTGGAGGGGCCGGCCAAGGGGAGGGGAGTCCCTCCCCTACTCGGCTTGGTTGTGCGCCGGCGGTGGGGAGGAGGGACTCCTCCCCAACTCGGTTTCCTCCTCCTTTTCCACTTCCCAAAAATAGCCGTTTGACTTTCAAACTAGCCGTTTGACTTTTCAAACTAGGATTTGATTTAATCCTCTATTTTGTTCAGCGATGACACTTAGTACATGATGCAATCATACCAACTTGATATAACACATTCATGTACCCTTCCCCTCCGGAGTACCGGACATTCCGAAACCTTCTAGAACATTCCCGATAAAAACACCGAAATTATTCTCCAACTCCAAAACGGGACTTTCCTTATATGAATATTATTCTCCGGACCATTCCGGATCTCCTCGTGATATCCCGAATCCCATTCGAGACTCCGAACAACATTCGAACTCTTTCTCATCATTCCATAACTACTCAAACAACGTCGAATCCTTAAGTGTGTCTCCCTACGGTTCGTGAATTATGCGGACATGATCGAGACACTTCTCCGATCAATAACCAATAGAGGAATCTGGAAATTCATATGGCTCCCACATATTTCTACGATTACTTTGCGATCGAATGAACCACTTACATACGATACCAATTTCCCTTTGTCTCACGATAGTTTACTTATCCGAGGTTATGATCGTCGGTATCTCTGCATACCTAGTTCAACCTCGTTACCGATAAGTACTCTTTTCTCGTTCCCGTGATATGTGATCCCTTGTGAGCCAGTCACATGCTTGCAAGATAATTGGATGACATTTCACCGAGAGGGCCCAGAGTATATCTATCCGTCATATGGATAGACAAATCCCACTCTTGATCCATGTGTTTCAACCAATACTTTCCTAACACTCAATGCCACCTTTATAGCCACCCAGTTACAGTGTGGTGTTTGATGTCATCAAAGCATCCATCCGGTAAAGGTGATATGCATGATCTCATGGTCGAAGGAATTAGGTTACTATGTATCAGAAAGCATATAGCAATTGAACTATTAAAATGACTTGATCTTTATGCTACGCTTATCTATAGGAGTATGTCCACCATATCATTCTCCTAACGATATGATCTTGTTGTTAATAACATCTCAATGTTCATGATAGGGAAACCACAATCATCTATTAACCAACAAGCTAGTATTATATAGAGGCTTTACTAGGGACTTCAAATTAAGTTTACAAATCACACAAGTATTAATGTTTCCTTGTTAATACTATTATAGCATGAATATAAACATTTATCATAAACACAAAGATATAATAATAACTATGTTTATTATTGCCTCTAGGGCATATCTCCAACAGGTTACATTGAGCTCACTGATGAATTTGTTGAAGAGTGCCAAAACACACATGGTGCTAGTGCTATTAAGAGTCTCCTTGCTAGACGTACTATTATGCCTAAGAAGTCCTATGATCCTAAGTTTTCCACCTCTCCCATAGATATTAAAGATAAAGATTATGATTTCTCTCTTGATTTATCTTATTTAGATATTGTCGAGAAAGAACCTTTTTGTGGTACTGAAAATGAGAGTATTGTGGCTCATATGAATGAGCTTTCTACTATGAGTGCTTTGTTCTATGATGATTTTAAAATGCGCAAGTACTTTGTTGCTAAGATCTTCCCTTTTTCACTAAAAGGAGAAGCTAGGGCTTGGTTTAATAGATTACCTCATGGTTCCATTGATAGCCCTGATTGCTTGATTGCTTCTTTCTTCCATAAATATTTTCCTCCCAGTGATAGACATGCTGCTTTGCAGAGACTTTTTGATTTTAAACAGGAAGAAGACAAATTGCCTGAGTCATGGAAAAGATTATGTTCCTTGATTCATGCATATCCTGGATGTCCATTACCTCAGAATGAGCTTCTTGATATTTATTATAATGGACTAACTAATGATTCTAGGACCTACCTAGATAGCTTTGATGATTGTATTTTCAGGAAAAGGACTCCTACAAATGCTGAAGAATTAATGAACAAGATAAGCAAGAGTTATGATGATTGGACTTTAACTGATATGAATACACCTGAGCCTATTACTCCTAACTAGTTGTTCCTGAACCAGTTCCAACACCAACAACAAAGAAGAGGGGATTTATTGCATTAAATGATGAAGTGATGAAGAAAGCTAAAAAGTGTCTAAAGGAGAAAGGTATTAGAGCTGAAGATGTGAAGAATCTACCTCCTATAGAAGAATTATGTAAGACAAATCTCCACTCATCTACTATTGAGGTACACTCTCTCCAATTTAATGAAGGTGATATTCCTTATGGTAAGCCTCCTGATCAATGCTTAGAGGAACTTGACACATTTATTGTTAAACAAGGTAATTTTAATAAACAAGTTCAGAATCATTTATTGGAAGACTCTAGAGCTATCCATGAGTTGAAATATATTGTGGAAAGAACTTCTAATGATATTAAAATGCTTTGTAAACACTTTCAAATGGTTCAAACCCAACTTGATCAACTTGCTAAGGTGAAAAGGGATATGCTAGTTAATGCTTCAGGAAATAAACATGCTTATGGAATTAGAACTAGGAGTGGTTCAACTACTCAAGATCCTTTATATCCTGAAGGACACCCTAAAATAATAGAGCAGGATTCCCAACAAGGTGAGGATAGTGGTAGTCCTCGTAAGAGGAAGAAAAAGAAACATAAGAAAGTTGAGGAACCACTTGAATTTGCTATAGATCCTAATAGTATATCTATCTCTGATGCTGAAACTGAGAGTGGTAATATTGACGAGTCTCCTAATAAGGAGGAAGTTGAGGAAGAACCTGAAAAACACACTAAGAACACTAGGTACACAAATGATGATTTTATTGCTAATAAACATGGTAAAAAGAGAGAACCTTGGGTGCAGAAACCTATGCCTTTCCAGGTAAGAAACACAAGTCAAAGGAGGAAGAACACTACAACAAGTTTTGTGAGTGGATGAAGCCTTTATTTCTGCAAATTCCTTTGACTGATGCTATTAAGTTGCCTCTTTATTCAAAGTATATGAAGGATATTGTCTCTAATAAAAGGAATATTCCTAATGAGGAGATTTCTACTCTACTAGCTAATTATTCCTTCAATGGTAAGGTTCCAAAGAAACTTGGTGATCCAAGTATACCAACTATTCCTTGCTCCATTAAGAATAATTATGTTAGAACTGCTTTATGTGATTTGGGAGCTAGAGGTAGTGTTATGACTTTTTCTCTCTATAAGAGACTCTAGCTAGAAAATGCGGTGACCCAGCATACCACTACATGATGTAGTACACTATAGTCGTTGACATAATACCAATGAAACATATGTTCACTAGTATTACATCCCTCAGAGTGGTACAACAGAAACACAACAGGTCCAATACATGGCTAAAGGTTACAACTCACTCGATACACAAGATCCGGAGAACACTCTAGGTTAAAGAGAGAGAAATAAACTTCTTACAAAGAAGAATCAGAAATAAACAACTTAAATCTACCATACTATTATGACTAGTATTTTATCTAATGGTCTGGCATTGCTGCTATTGCAATACACTACAGAAATAGGTCATATGGCTAGAGATTATATTCTTATATAATCAGTAACTTCGTCTTTACTTTAGTTGATGTACATGTTGACTTCCTTGACTTCATTGAAAAGCTTTGTCTTCTGGTGATGATTTCTGGAGCATAACTTGTTGTAGACGTCGTCTTAATGTCTTCATAATCTAGCAAGGGTTAAGAAGATACGTTGAGTACGAGCATACTCAGCAAGTTCACTAGAAAAGGAGTGTTTGATGCACTATATCTACAGTCACAGACCGTAGGTCGTAGGCAATGCAAGTTTTCATAAAAATTTCTTCAAAGGTTGCTTTTATTCTGAAAAACTATGTCCGTCAGCCTTCACGGCTTTACCAGAACTTTCATGGAGTTCCTTTTCCGCCGTGTTCGCAGCTCCTTCCCAGAACAGGGAGTAACAAGTTATAGTTCTTACACTCTACAGAGGTGCGTTACTTTACCCATGAGAGATCAACTCTTTGTTGCACAACCGGGCAGCTTATTCCCGTCCAGAATTCCATGATGTGGGGCCTAGAAGATGATCCAAGCCAATCACTGTCCCCTTCGTGATCTCGCATGCCTCCTTGGTGTACACCACGCCCACATATTGGATTACGGCAATGGTTTGTACAGACCGTTAGATGCCAGAACTATCGTGGGACGTTGAGGGTTCCCACCCATATGCTGCATATCCTCTACGAATTACCAATTAATATGCACACTACGAGGATTACAGCCACGACCTGCATATCCGGCTACATACGAGAGTAAGAAGATACAACTGACTTCTCTGTCCCATTCCAGATCTCATGGTCAACGCGTAATATACAACGCAAGAATCACTGGCGACATTGGTTGTTAAATCCTAGGTGATATAGTCCTAAACAATGGTATTCCAACTGCCAGATTTAATAGGTTACCTGATCACCCTAGATCAGTAACCAATAGTTCACATTCTTATCAAAAATAGTATTTTCTGACCTTTTTCAAATGCAGGTGATGACAACACTGGATTTGCAAAATACTTTATAGAAAATAAACAAAGGACATGAGCAAGTGTGAACTTGCCTTTTGTGATTGCAAGATTATGCACTCACGGTCTTCAATCATTATAAGATCCAATATCTGAAACTAGCATCATTGGTCTGATAAGGACTAATGTTTAAAGAAGCAATATGCTTTATGCATAAGTAATGTGATGCACTTTATAAACGCGAATCTCGGGAATAACGTTGTTCTAGGGTTTGGACACTGGAATTGGTTTCTTAAGAATGTGTTGTTCTTTTAGGTAAGTTTCACACTTGTGCTTCTTTTAAGGCTTGTCAGTGTGTGTGAAACATCATGTACATATAATGGTGTACAACAATGAGATATACCATTGGGGTACGCTATTTAAGGAATGCTTATATAAGAATTATCTTATCTTCAGTTTTTACCTTGCAATTAACGGAATTTATAAGGAACTTAAGTGTTGGCAATCTTAAGTATACAAGCAAGGATAAAGTAATGTGATCCAGATTAATTTTTCACATGTTGACTGAAGTGACAAAACGAATAACTTTTGAAGAAAAGATTCCTTTTCTAAGGTCTAAACAATCTTTATGGTTAATCAAACATGGTCGAGGTTGTTTGTGCTTGCTTGAATAGTTTGGTCTTGAGATGCTTTATAACGTAATTGTAACAGACCAAAGTTAACTATAAAACATGTAACAAAGTCTTTAGTCATATATGGAAAGTCTTGTGGACTAAAGTTAACTTTTTTTAAAAAAATAGGGATGGTTTGAAATTGTAATGCTTATGATATTTGCACCTTGTGTACCTTATAATGTCTCCTTATAGTTATCTAAGAATGACATTACTTTTATTGGAGTAGTGGTTTCTTAATTGTATTAATGGAATAGAATAATTTTCCTTTTTATAGAGGAGTGGTTATAGTTTGTAAATAAGTGAGTAATATTAATTTACTATTTATGGATTTAATATAGCGTTTTGGGTATGTTTATAACTTGTGGTTGAAGTAAGGGAAAAGTTTTATTTAGTCACAATTATTCTTGAAGATTTTGTATTGGGTAAACATCTTTTTAAGAAATAATCTACACTTAAAGATGAATGGTAATGATAAAAATAGTATTTATAGAGTTTTGAACCATTATGACTTTATAGTATAAATACTTAAGACTAATATTATTTATTTAGACTCATTTGGTTGATTTTAGGAATATTAGAAAATTTTATTTATCTTTATATGAATTATTCAATAAGGAAATAAGTTTAACTTCAAGTTATTAAAGTATTTGAATTTTTATTTACTCAACAATGGAGTATTATAATCTTAACATGTAGATATTAGTTTTGTGATCATTTTGGTATATTACATTTATTTTTATGATTTATAAATAATAACATATGATTTTTATAAGATTTATTACTTTATAAATACTTAATAATAAATATTTAGTTAAGTGAAATAATAATGCGTGATTATTGTTTTAAAGTATTGTTTTTATTTTTCTAAGATTTTTGGTATTTTATTTTTATTTTGAATAATTACCAATTTTAAAATATGAATTATCAAAGTTTTATTACTTATAAACTCTTTATTGAATAATAATTATTTAAGTAACTATCATAATAATGTTTGATAATAGCTTAATGTTATAGATTTTATTTTTCTAAAAAATTTCATATATTATACATATTTTTCTGAGTTATAAAACAAAAGTTATTGATTTAATAAGATTTAATGATTTTATTTCATTTCTAGAATATTTGAATTTGGGTTTGTATCTTTTATTTATTTCCTAAACAGACACTAAGCTTTTTGCACTGCACCCACACCAAGCCCTAGTCACTGACTAGTGGGCCAGTGGCCACATCATCTCTCAGGTTAGTAAATGCCTTTGTTACCGGCCCTATTTCTACTCCCAGACATTGACAGATGGGACCTAAGCCATGTCACCTGCCACGCGAGACAAGACCAGGTCAAATAGGCTGACTAGGTAGAGGGTGACGTTGGCATGACGTTGCTATGGCGTCATCACAACCACCGCTGTTAGTGGGTGGTCGCCGGCGACGGTCCACGACACCCTAGCAAACGAAATTAGTCTAGTTCAAATCAGCACAACATGTTGGACCCTAAAGTGGCGGCACCGCACGGAAATGGTCATCGGAGCCTTGGCTCCGACGAGCTCCGACGGTGGCATAAGATGTGACAGCGATTTACATCGAAAGGAGGCGATTTAGGGTTACTGGAAGGTTCAGGAACTCACCCTGAGGACGATAGAGAGGTCGATGAGGACGGGCGCAGTCGGAGATGAGCTCTCCGACGAGGATTCCGACGAACTACCGCAAAGAGGAACGGCAAAATTCGTCCTCTCCAGTGCTCCCCTTGATACAAGATTCCACCCAGAGGATCTACGGAGCACGGGGCTTCTCCATGGCTACTTGGAAGAGAGTGGGGAGGTGCGGCTCGACGGCGAGGCGTGGCTCCGGTGAGCTAGGGTTTCGACCCATTCGAAACAGAGAGGATAAGGAGGGAATGTGGATAAGGATTGAGGCAGGGCGTCGCGGTGGCCTTCTTATCCCCTTCTGAGACGGCGGCGAGGATCTCAATGCACGGCTGACGACGACGACATCGGGCGGCGACAGATTCCTCCAGCGAGCTGCCTGTGTGCGTGAGGATGACGATGACATCACTTTTGCGGAAAACTGTGGCATCCCGCAAAACCACTACTAGAAAATCGCGTTGTTTTTGTGCATTGCATCATCATGACCACATGCTCATGTCATCATGCCGCATTGCATTTGAGCATAGTCATCGTCTTGCATCTGTTCGCATAAAACTATTTTCCACAAAGCCCGATTTGTTTTCCAAACGCCCCATCTTAATTCAAATGCAAAGCCCGGTCTCCGGATTATTTTTGTTTGAATGCTATCGGTTTGCAACGGTGTTAATAAAACAAATAAAAATTTATATTATTTTTAGTGGGGCAGTCGAACGGGCCGAATGACCCGAACGACCGCCCCAGGTTTTAAATCGGACCACCTAACCCGCCCTTCTAAATCCTAAGTTCACCCAACCTATCCTACCCACCCCTTCCTCCACATCACCCCATCCTATCAGCTCTCGCCACCTCACCCTCATCCCTCCTCCCCACCAACCGCCTTCTGCCACCTGCCCTACCCTTGCCACGTCCCCCAACCAACCCACACCCCATGCAGCCCCGCGCCTACACACCACACGCCACACGCACACGGCCCCCTTCCCCCACACCCGCTGCCAACCCTGACCCACACCCCCCAGCACGCACGCCTGCTGCCCCAGTTCCCGCCTTCCCCACCCCAGCCTCCTCCTCCCGCGGTGCTCCTCCCGGCCGCCGTCCTGCACCGGCCCGCCACCGCCGCTCCCTTCCGTCGCCGCCGCCGCCGGCCAGCGCCTCCACGGCCCTCCTTCACGACCTCGAGCATCCCCCTCGCCGCCTCCTCGCGCCCCTCGCCCGCCAGAAGTCCCCCGCTCGCGCCTCCCCGTGCGAGTTCCGCCGGCCCCGTCCCCAAGCCCGGCGCCGGCGAGCTCCTCCGTCAAGCTCGCCTGCCCCAGTCCCTGCCGGCTCCGTCCTTCCCCTGCCTCATCTGCGCCCTCTGCGGCCCGCGTCCGCACCCGCGAGCTCGCGCCCGCGCCTCGCCTCCCCGCGCGCCCGTGCTCCGTCGCGCTCGCCCCTTCCGGCTCCGACCCCGTCCGCCGTTCGCCCTCCGACGCGAGGCCCCCACCTCGCCGGCCGTTCCCCTCCAACCTCCGCCCTGCCCCGGACGCGGCCGCCACCGCCAGCACCCCGCCTCCAGTCCGCCACCGCCGCCTCCGGGCCCTGATCTCCTCCGGCGCCCTGTCCCGCGGGCTCCCTTCCCGGCCCTGCATCCCTCGTCGGTGCTACAACCGGTGCTTCCTCGAACCACGCCAACGCCGCGTCCACCCCTGTTCTAGGAGCTCGCTGCACCGCGCGCGTGTTTGAGTACCTGACATCGGGGCCATGCGTGCTTCATGCCTGGTTCCTGTCCCGTGTACCCTGTTTAGCCGACGCCAAGAGCCGCAACGACATCGAACCGACAAGTCAAGTTCGTCCGCAGACAAGACCGACATGAGGTTCCCGACAAGATCTCCTTCGCGGGTCCGCAGACCCTGAGCCTAGCGTTCGAAGACCGTTCCGAAGACCGAACCCCCGGAACCAAGATCGCCCACACGAGTTTGCCATCGACAACAAAGTCGGAGTCCAAGCTTTCCTTCACGGAAACCAAGCACACTGAACTCGGAGTTCGCCACACAGATGCCAAGATCTCCTGACGCCGAGACTCAAGTCCGACACCGACAATCGAAGCCGGAACCGACAATTTTGCCTACCCGGACACCGTGCGACAAGTACTCCTTCCCTCGGACGCCGAGCTCGGACCCGATGACCGCCAAGATCGCCACCGGAACGACGAGCACTTCGCCGCAGAACGTCAAGATCTGCATCCCGAACGCCAAGACCGACCCGATACACGGACCCGACCAGGTCTTCGCGACGACAAGAACGGCACCGACCCGGAAGAATCCGATGCGCCCCGACGCCGCACCAAGTCCTGCTCCCCAGTGCGACAAGATCTACCTCCGCTACCCGAGAACGATCCTGCCGAGGCCGAACCCGTCGAACCCTGGACCCTGAGACCGACCCCGAACCCCGGAAAACCCAAGAACGTCGAGAACCCTAATGTGTGAACCCCTTCCCGAAACCCTATTTTATAACATAATAACAACTTGTTGCATATTGAATTGTCATACTCGCATGCATATCTGTGGTTTGGGGGCCTTATGCCGAATTCACCTCATAATTAAATATGGGGCCCATATGCGGGCAAATCTAGTCTCATATCGGCCTCATTTAAACTTGTGTAGCGAACCGGTGCCATCCTTTGTCTTGCTAATGCAACATTTAAATTGCGGGGGTTCTAAACAACTTGAACCATCTAATTAATTGTCGGGACCCCGGTTCCGTTTAATATGACCTAATTGCATCGCACCTTGCCATGCCATGCATCATACATGCATCATGCCGATCTTCTGCCGTTGTATTAAATATTGCATCCGGTGTTCTTCTAGTGTTTTGCTTCTTCGCGGATAAGGCCGTTGAGTTGATGTGAGCTTCGACCCGATCTTCGAATAACCCTTCGGCAATGTTTTCAGGCGAGCATCTCCCCCTTTCTACCTATCTTACTTTTATAGTATTTATTCCCTCCTGTTGATCTATTGCTATCTGTGTTGCGATGCTTTAGTTTCCGCCCCTGTGATATACCGTGCAGCCCTATATCGCCTTGGACACATCCTATTACCTGTTGTTTGGTAGATAGTTGGACCTGCGCGTCGTAGTCGCTTGCTCAAGTGTTGTTGCGTGTCGTCAAGTGCCACAGTTGTTGATGTATTGCCGCATGTTGATGATGGAGATGATCATAGTTTTACTTATCGTTCACTTTAATTTCTGTTTAACAACTAAAATTGAAATAAGCAGAGGCATCGGTGGGTGATAGATAACATTTGGTTTCCGAACGCCCACTTGTGTCCCGTAGGACCCCGAGTACTTGATACCTGTTCCTTGATTTATCGCGCTATCCACATATGGGGAGTATGGGCCCCCCTTAGCCAGAGCTTGATTCCGTCTTATTTCTTGGGGCCACAAACTAGTTTGAGGTTTTATTTACGATCCTGTACTTATGCCATGCTTTACTGCTTTATTTAAATTGTGCGACAGATAGCACACTGTACTGTTTAGGATGTTGGCACGATTCCGCGGTGTCGACAAGCCCAGTTTTGGGTTCCCAGTCGTTCACAGCCGTCCCCACAACCTTGAGTCCGTCTCGGAGCTTGCTTACTTCGTTGCGGGTGTACTTCAAGGGGTGGCCCCCTGAAATATTTCTGAATCTTGTGATTGCTCTGTCGTGAAGACCTCGTTGGGTTTTGATTTGGTTTTTCCGAGGTTGATCGTGTGTGTTGCTATTTGTGCACCCCGGCCGGGTTAAAACTTTCTGAAAGCCGTGTCCGCGGTTATGGACGACTTGGAGCACAGTATCTCGACCATAGACAAGCATAACTAAAGTTTATTGCTATAAATTTGACTTTGAAATGACTAGTAATCAGCTTCACTATAATGGAATGGCTAATTAATACTGCCCACAATTGCTTGTTTGGAGTGTCGCTTGTGACCATGGTACCTGACTAGTAAGTATTGCAACTACAACGGAATGGCTGAATAAAAGTACCAACAACTGCTGGGTTTTGGGTTTACATCATGCTATCTGTATCTGATTAGTAATTGCTGCAACTACAACGGAATGAATAACTAAAAGGGCCCACTGCTTCTTTTATCAGGACAATTATCTATACCTGACTAGTAAATTGCTGCAACGATAACTGAATAAATAAAACTGCCAACTGTGTGAGTTCCTCGGTTGACTTCCTCGTTTGGTCTCGAGGGGGAAACACCAGGATGGGTATGTTTGGTGTTAGCTTCAGGTTGGATCCGAATAGGTCTTTCTTATCCCTCTCTGATAACCGCCAGTTGTATCGAGTCTCTATAGGTTGTTTAGTGCATGCTGCCGCTGCTGCTCAGTCCACCATACCTATGTAGGCGAGGACCGCCGAATTCTAGCCTCGCCGTGTACTGGCCTCAGTACTGACGCTCCTCTTTTTCCCTTTGCCCTTTGTCGGCACCCCTTTTGTTTAAGCAGGTTTTGAGATCGACGCCGTTAGCAGGGTTACCCTTCCGGCTTGGCCTGGGCAGGGTTATGGACGCCATTGGTTATTCCTCAGGGCTCTTAGCCCCATTTGCATCTTGTCCGTAGCTGGGCGCTCTTTCATTTTCAAGGTGATTGGATCTTTGTATATTATATCTGTATTCTTGACTCTTTGAGTCGCTGTTGTATATATCTGTCCTGTGGGTCCCATCGAGGACTGTTGTGTAATGTTATTACTTCGTATTCCACCCGCACGAAAGTGCCTGGTGGGCACCTTTGAATCGTTTCTATGCGGGTTTGGCGCATTTTGCTCAAACTTGCATAGGTCCGATTCTGAGGGTGTTACAGAGTGGTATTAGAGCACAGCAGTTGCGATACCCCACAAGTCCAGCCTGTAGGATAACCTAGCTAACGGCCGAAGTAGAGTGTCAAAACTATTTTGGAAAACGGTTGGATAGTTCTGATTAGGTCTGATTTTACTCCTTACCCCTTTGCTATTCCTCTCTTACCTCTACGTGTTTTGAATCTGCTCTCTCCTCTCTCTTCGAGTCCAGGATTTCTCGTGGTTGGGTTTCCGTCGTACCTTCAGGGTTTCGCTTTCTCCCTTTTGTCACGGAGGCGCTACGATCATCAATCTGCGACTTGTCTGTTGTATCCTTCATCCAATCTTTTGTTCTTGAGCTCTTTATCCATATGTGTTCCTTGCTGGATATCAGTGTCGTTGAAAAACATGTGAGAAGGACGAGCATTGGTGAAGTTGGAGTATACCTTGAGCATGTGTTGTTCATGCCAATGGAACCATCGCGGAACCTAATCATTGTGTCTTTCATACGATTTCTGCTGGCCTCATCCCTTTGTTCCGGATACCGCCTATGAAGATCTTCAGTCTAAATCTCGAGAGTTGAGTTGCCTGATTCTCCTACTCATGTATAGAGTAGATAGTTTGGGTACGGGATGGACGGATCACCCTACCCGACTCTTACTATTCGCTCTGTACATCGAACTGGTGGATCAATGTAACTTTTCCTCTTCTAATGGAAGTTAGAGGTGGCCTTATCGTTTGATACCTCTACCTTCGTCCTTTGTTTCTCCGGAGTGTTCTCTCGACGATCAGGAACAACGAACCTTTGTTGGTGGTGTCGCCGATTTCCAGATGAAGAAGGAACCATTGTTAGTGGTGTCGCGAGGATCTACACGAAGCGCGAAGGATCAGACCGCCGACCTTCTTTCCGGTACCATGAGGCGGATCTCGAGGGCGAGATCCATTGTTAGTGGTGTCGAATTGTGGCATCCCGCAAAACCACTACTAGAAAATCGCGTTGTTTTTGTGCATTGCATCATCATGACCACATGCTCATGTCATCATGCCGCATTGCATTTGAGCATAGTCATCGTCTTGCATCTGTTCGCATAAAACTATTTTCCGCAAAGCCCGATTTGTTTTCCAAACGCCCCATCTTAATTCAAATGCAAAGCCCGATCTGCGGATTATTTTTGTTTGAATGCTATCGGTTTGCAACGGTGTTAATAAAACAAATAAAAATTTATATTATTTTTAGTGGGGCAGTCGAACGGGCCGAATGACCCGAACGACCGCCCCAGGTTTTAAATCGGACCACCTAACCCGCCCTTCTAAATCCTAAGTTCACCCAACCTATCCTACCCACCCCTTCCTCCACATCACCCCATCCTATCAGCTCTCGCCACCTCACCCTCATCCCTCCTCCCCACCAACCGCCTTCTGCCACCTGCCCTACCCTTGCCACGTCCCCCAACCAACCCACACCCCATGCAGCCCCGCGCCTACACACCACACGCCACACGCACACGGCCCCCTTCCCCCACACCCGCTGCCAACCCTGACCCACACCCCCCAGCATGCACGCCTGCTGCCCCAGTTCCCGCCTTCCCCACCCCAGCCTCCTCCTCCCGCGGTGCTCCTCCCGGCCGCCGTCCTGCACCGGCCCGCCACCGCCGCTCCCTTCCGTCGCCGCCGCCGCCGGCCAGCGCCTCCGCGGCCCTCCTTCACGACCTCGAGCATCCCCCTCGCCGCCTCCTCGCGCCCCTCGCCCGCCAGAAGTCCCCCGCTCGCGCCTCCCCGTGCGAGTTCCGCCGGCCCCGTCCCCAAGCCCGGCGCCGGCGAGCTCCTCCGTCAAGCTCGCCTGCCCCAGTCCCCGCCGGCTCCGTCCTTCCCCTGCCTCATCTGCGCCCTCTGCGGCCCGCGTCCGCGCCTGCGAGCTCGCGCCCGCGCCTCGCCTCCCCGCGCGCCCGTGCTCCGTCGCGCTCGCCCCTTCCGGCTCCGACCCCGTCCGCCGTTCGCCCTCCGACGCGAGGCCCCCACCTCGCCGGCCGTTCCCCTCCAACCTCCGCCCTGCCCCGGACGTGGCCGCCACCGCCAGCACCCCGCCTCCAGTCCGCCACCGCCGCCTCCGGGCCCTGATCTCCTCCGGCGCCCTGTCCCGCGGGCTCCCTTCCCGGCCCTGCATCCCTCGTCGGTGCTACAACCGGTGCTTCCTCGAACCACGCCAACGCCGCGTCCACCCCTGTTCCAGGAGCTCGCTGCACCGCGCGCGTGTTTGAGTACCTGACATCGGGGCCATGCGTGCTTCGTGCCTGGTTCCTGTCCCGTGTACCCTGTTTAGCCGACGCCAAGAGCCGCAATGACATCGAACCGACAAGTCAAGTTCGTCCGCAGACAAGACCGACATGAGGTTCCCGACAAGATCTCCTTCGCGGGTCCGCAGACCCTGAGCCTAGCGTTCGAAGACCGTTCCGAAGACCGAACCCCCGGAACCAAGATCGCCCACACGAGTTTGCCATCGACAACAAAGTCGGAGTCCAAGCTTTCCTTCACGGAAACCAAGCACACTGAACCCGGAGTTCGCCACACAGATGCCAAGATCTCCTGACGCCGAGACTCAAGTCCGACACCGACAATCGAAGCCGGAACCGACAATTTTGCCTACCCGGACACCGTGCGACAAGTACTCCTTCCCTCGGACGCCGAGCCCGGACCCGATGACCGCCAAGATCGCCACCGGAACGACGAGCACTTCGCCGCAGAACGTCAAGATCTGCATCCCGAACGCCAAGACCGACCCGATACACGGACCCGACCAGGTCTTCGCGACGACAAGAACGGCACCGACCCGGAAGAATCCGATGCGCCCCGACGCCGCACCAAGTCCTGCTCCCCAGTGCGACAAGATCTACCTCCGCTACCCGAGAACGATCCCGCCGAGGCCGAACCCGTCGAACCCTGGACCCTGAGACCGACCCCGAACCCCGGAAAACCCAAGAACGTCGAGAACCCTAATGTGTGAACCCCTTCCCGAAACCCTATTTTATAACATAATAACAACTTGTTGCATATTGAATTGTCATACTCGCATGCATATCTGTGGTTTGGGGGCCTTATGGCGAATTCACCTCATAATTAAATATGGGGCCCATATGCGGGCAAATCTAGTCTCATATCGGCCTCATTTAAACTTGTGTAGCGAACCGGTGCCATCCTTTGTCTTGCTAATGCAACATTTAAATTGCGGGGGTTCTAAACAACTTGAACCATCTAATTAATTGTCGGGACCCCGGTTCCGTTTAATATGACCTAATTGCATCGCACCTTGCCATGCCATGCATCATACATGCATCATGCCGATCTTCTGCCGTTGTATTAAATATTGCATCCGGTGTTCTTCTAGTGTTTTGCTTCTTCGCGGATAAGGCCGTTGAGTTGATGTGAGCTTCGACCCGATCTTCGAATAACCCTTCGGCAATGTTTTCAGGCGAGCATCTCCCCCTTTCTACCTATCTTACTTTTATAGTATTTATTCCCTCCTGTTGATCTATTGCTATCTGTGTTGTGATGCTTTAGTTTCCGCCCCTGTGATATACCGTGCAGCCCTATATCGCCTTGGACACATCCTATTACCTGTTGTTTGGTAGATAGTTGGACCTGCGCGTCGTAGTCGCTTGCTCAAGTGCTGTTGCGTGTCGTCAAGTGCCACAGTTGTTGATGTATTGCCGCATGTTGATGATGGAGATGATCATAGTTTTACTTATCGTTCACTTTAATTTCTGTTTAACAACTAAAATTGAAATAAGCAGAGGCATCGGTGGGTGATAGATAACATTTGGTTTCCGAACGCCCACTTGTGTCCCGTAGGACCCCGAGTACTTGATACCTGTTCCTTGATTTATCGCGCTATCCACATATGGGGAGTATGGGCCCCCCTTAGCCAGAGCTTGATTCCGTCTTATTTCTTGGGGCCACAAACTAGTTTGAGGTTTTATTTATGATCCTGTACTTATGCCATGCTTTACTGCTTTATTTAAATTGTGCGACAGATAGCACACTGTACTGTTTAGGATGTTGGCACGATTCCGCGGTGTCGACAAGCCCAGTTTTGGGTTCCCAGTCGTTCACAGCCGTCCCCACAACCTTGAGTCCGTCTCGGAGCTTGCTTACTTCGTTGCGGGTGTACTTCAAGGGGTGGCCCCCTGAAATATTTCTGAATCTTGTGATTGCTCTGTCGTGAAGACCTCGTTGGGTTTTGATTTGGTTTTTCCGAGGTTGATCGTGTGTGTGTTGCTATTTGTGCACCCCGGCCGGGTTAAAACTTTTTGAAAGCCGTGTCCGCGGTTATGGACGACTTGGAGCACAGTATCTCGACCATAGACAAGCATAACTAAAGTTTATTGCTATAAATTTGACTTTGAAATGACTAGTAATCAGCTTCACTATAATGGAATGGCTAATTAATACTGCCCACAATTGCTTGTTTGGAGTGTCGCTTGTGACCATGGTACCTGACTAGTAAGTATTGCAACTACAACGGAATGACTGAATAAAAGTACCAACAACTGCTGGGTTTTGGGTTTACATCATGCTATCTGTATCTGATTAGTAATTGCTGCAACTACAACGGAATGAATAACTAAAAGGGCCCACTGCTTCTTTTATCAGGACAATTATCTATACCTGACTAGTAAATTGCTGCAACGATAACTGAATAAATAAAACTGCCAACTGTGTGAGTTCCTCGGTTGACTTCCTCGTTTGGTCTCGAGGGGGAAACACCAGGATGGGTATGTTTGGTGTTAGCTTCAGGTTGGATCCGAATAGGTCTTTCTTATCCCTCTCTGATAACCGCCAGTTGTATCGAGTCTCTATAGGTTGTTTAGTGCATGTTGCCGCTGCCGCTTAGTCCACCATACCTATGTAGGCGAGGACCGCCGAATTCTAGCCTCGCCGTGTACTGGCCTCAGTACTGACGCTCCTCTTTTTCCCTTTGCCCTTTGTCGGCACCCCTTTTGTTTAAGCAGGTTTTGAGATCGACGCCGTTAGCAGGGTTACCCTTCCGGCTTGGCCTGGGCAGGGTTATGGACGCCATTGGTTATTCCTCAGGGCTCTTAGCCCCATTTGCATCTTGTCCGTAGCTGGGCGCTCTTTCATTTTCAAGGTGATTGGATCTTTGTATATTATATCTGTATTCTTGACTCTTTGAGTCGCTGTTGTATATATCTGTCCTGTGGGTCCCATCGAGGACTGTTGTGTAATGTTATTACTTCGTATTCCACCCGCACGAAAGTGCCTGGTGGGCACCTTTGAATCGTTTCTATGCGGGTTTGGCGCATTTTGCTCAAACTTGCATAGGTCCGATTCTGAGGGTGTTACAAAAACCCCCTGGCGATTCTTTCAGCTCCACCTGCGGTCCTTCTTTGGTCCCACCCATCAGTCATCGAAAAGGACGAGCTGGGCTGGCTGCTGGGCCTTTGTGGGCTGCACGTGGGCGACAGATCGGAAGGAGGAAATGTTGGGCCGGCCTGCTGCTCGGCCAGATTCTTTTTTTCCTTTCTATTTCCTTTTTTCTATTTCCTGTTTTGATTTCAGATTTTAAATTACTTATTTGATTTGAATTTTCTTTATAGGATTAATTTGCTGAGTGGTTGCAGCAATAATAAAATGTATTAAAGTTCTTTTATGGGTTTGTAATATAGTGGTATTATCTCTTTATTTACTTTATATCAACCCATTTAATATTTTATCAAAGCCTTTATTGTAGGGGTTCGTAGCATGGAAAACAAAAAAATTCTACCGCATGAACACACAATCAAGATCTAATCTATGATCAAGCCAAGATCTATCTACTAGATCGGTGCAACAAGTTGATAGAGTACTAACCCTCGAAGATCCAAAGCGGTTAACGAGAGCAGATTCTCGTGGGTGATGTAGTCGTTCACTTGATCTCAAGATCGCGTAGACGATCCTTCCGGCGCCGTGTTCCGGCAGCATTCCCGCAGTCGGTCACACGTACGGTACTCGATGAAGACCTTCCTCTCCCTTGTTCCAACAGGCAGCGGAGGTTGTAGCTCTCTCCTCGCGATTCCGGCAGCACGATGACGTGGTGTCAGAAGTAGAGGGGAGATCCCGCAGGGCTTCGCCTAAGCCAGAGCGAGTATGGTGGAGTAGAGGGAGCCCCGGCGATCTAGGGTTTAGAGGGCCGAGGTTTAGAGGTAGCTAGCAACTAGAGTTTAGCTAGTCGGTAGCGGTTTAGAGGAGATCTAGATTGGTCGCAACTAGAGAGGGGGCGGCGGCCAACCTAGGGTTTCTTGGGCGCCTAGGGCAAGGCGGATACCTTGGGGTGCACCCCTACCCGTCCTTATATAGGTGGGGGCGTCCAAGGGTGTTCCCAACCCAGGTGGAAACCCTCCCTAACTCAGAAACCCTCCCTAACTCGAAAACCATGTTGGGATTTGACTTTTTCAAGCTGCCTTTTTGACTTTCAAATTAGAGTTTGATTTCTCTCTTCCAAGTGTCCAGCCAAGTCACCTAGGACATTATGCAACCATTACACTTTGTCATGACACATCCATGTACCCTTCCCCTTCCAGATCGGTGAACCTTCTATACCCTTCTAGAACATTCCGGTGAAAACACCGCAATCATTCCCGAACTCCAAAATTGGACTTTCCTTATATGAATCCTATTCTCCGGACCATTCCAGATCTCCTCGTGATATCCCGGATCCCATCCGAGACTCCGAACAACATTCGGTCTCTTTACTCACATTCCATATCTACTAAACAACATCGAATCCTTAAGTGTGTCTCCCTACGGTTCGTGAATTATGCAGACATGATCGAGACTCTTCTCCGATCAATAACCAATAGAGGAATCTGGAAATTCATATGGATCCCACATATTTCTACGATTACTTCATGATCGAATGAACCATTTACATACGATACCAATTTCCCTTTGTCTCACGATACTTTACTTTTCCGAGGTTTGATCGCCGGTATCTCTACATACCTAGTTCAACCTCGTTACCAATAATTACTCTTTTCTCGTTCCCATGATATGTGATCCCTTGTGAGCCAGTCACATGCTTGCAAGCTATTTGGATGGAATTCCACCGAGAGGGCCCAGAGTATATCTATCCGTCATATGGATGGACAAATCCCAATCTTGATCCATGTGCATCAACACATACTTTCCGAACAATCAATGCCACCTTTATAGCCACCCACTTACGGTGTGGTGTTTGATGTCATCAAAGCATCCTTCCGGTGATGGTTATTAGCATGATCTCATGGTCGAAGGAATTAGGTTACTATGTATCAGAAAGCTTATAGCAAGTGAACTATATTAAATGACTTGATCTTTATGCTACGCTTAACTATAGGAGTATGTCCATCACATCATTCTCCTAATGATATGACCATGTTGTTAATAACATCTCTATGTTCATGATCAGGAAACCATGATCATATATTAACCAACAAGCTAGTTTAAAAAGAGGATTTACTAGGGACTCTTTTATGTTTACAAATCACACAAGTATTAATGTTTCCGGTTAATACAATTATAGCATGGTATGTAAACATTTATCATAAGCATGAAGATATGATAATAACCACTTTATTATTGCCTCTTGGGCATATCTCCAACATTTATTATTAACTTTCTTTCCATATTAAACCATGGGTTTATTAAATGATATTTCCTTATTTGTTTATAAAACTTAATTCTAGTTATCTCATAGTTTGGATGGAATTTTTTTATATAATGATCCTATGTCATCATTGTAACATCCCAATTTCAGCAAACCTGATTTAATGTCCAAAAGGCAAAAATCAGGGGGAACAAAAACTTTTTCCTGTATTATGTGCTTACTTGTTTGCTTGTGCTTAAGCAACTGTTTATGTATTAGTGTGTACTCCTCATCTCAACACTAGCTTACAAAAACTATTTTACAAAAGAGATGTCTTGGCTCATCTTTCCTATTCTCAAATGTTCTGGCATTTTAAAAACCTGAGCCAAGATGAATTTGACCGAACCAAATACTTTACTAGTTTCTATTTCCAAAACTATGGATACATATATATATCTCCTTATGTTTTCAAGACAGAACCTTCAACTACTCTTATGACTAGGTTTTCCAAAACCCTTTATTAAAACTTTTCATCTCAATCTTGGTAGAGATACCAAGATGGTACTTATCTTACTTCAAAAGCAAAACCCCTTTCAACAGACCCATCCTTACCTCAAGCTAGGCTTGATGGTAACCTTAGTAGTAGTTAGATGAATTACCTTGATCTGCTGGTTGATGAATTGCCTTGATGTGTTGTCTGATGAATTGCCTTGATCTGCCGATTGCCTTGTTTGCTTAGGAACTAGAATAAGCTAATTTAGTAGCTCATCCCTTAGGACCCAATCCTTGCTGGTGTTCTTCAGTCACAAAGCAAGCATCCAAGTCTGGATCTATCCTAAGCCACTCAAGTGATCATCTCATCTCCTGCTTATCTCTATCCAGGGATAATCCCTTTGGATGGTCTTCCAACTCAGTGGAGACCCTGTCTAAGCATGAACCCTATCTACTTAGTTAGTACCTCACCCTCATCTCCTTGATCAAGGGTTTGGAATCTACCATCATCTCAAAATCATCTACCCTTGCACTCTAGTCAAAATCCCCAAATCTGTCAAAATGGCTAAGTCTGGATTTCTTATCTAGATTCAATCTTTGGAGCTCTACCTTTTCCAACCTATGTGCATTCTTGAGAATGTACTTGAACCATCCTGTAGTAAATCTTTAGTACTACCAAGGCCCACTCTTTCCCTTACCTAAGCTAATCTATTTCCCACCCATCCATGATGGTTTTGTAGTCAAGATAATAATCTTTTCTGCAAATCTTGTCATCCTGTCTACTTTGGCAAAAGCCCACATCTATATGCCACCTCACCTTGAACAAATACTTGCATGGTTAGGACCTACTAACCATGTCCTATCAACCCCCACTTCACTTGTTTCCATTGGAGCCTTGTGCTTCCTAAACCCACATGGTTTAGGAGGCTACCTGATGTATCTGTTATGGCAGCCTTATTTTCAACAAAGTTTGCCATCACTCCAAAACCACCTCAAATCCAACCAAGCCCAACTCTTGCTTCCATGACCATCTACATGACATGGTATAACCATCCCTCTACCCCTTGTACCAAGTTGAGCTCTGATCTCCCAAATCCAACCCTGTTTAGAGGGCATCAGAATAACTAAATCCTAGATCCTCCAAGAATATAGTTTCCACCCTTTTCATCACTTTTCTTCAAAACCAAGGTTGACCTTGATGCCTACATCAAGTTTAAATCATATACCTTGGATATAAGCATCCCCAAATAATTCCCACAATTATTTGGATTATTAAACTATTTAAATTTCCCATATTTACCAATTTCTCAAAATCCTTATCTTTAAAGGAAAGTTTGTTTTTTTACCAAATCACCTTGCCAACTCAAGGCACATTTGATACCTATATATCATATCCCATCTTCCCAACTCAAGAATAAATATTTTGGAGATTCTTTATTATTTGTTTTTGCCATTTCTCATAATTGGCAGAAACAAGAAGTAATTCCCCAAAAATACTTTTCCACCTCAATAAATCCCAATAAAATTCTCCCATGTGTGTTATGGTATTTAGGAACATATCACACCAAAAACCAAGCTTGCCCAATGTAAAAAGATCATTTTTGCTTCCATATTCTACTTCTGCACTTTTTGAAGAAATGCATTTAAATGGGATTATAATCATCAGAAAAATCCCATTTAAACCTTGAAGTGATTATTTGACCTACTCCACCTACCAGTACCATTTCCACCCTTTGCTCAATGCAATTTTTCAAACTTCCTTCACAACCCAAGATTTGATCAAATTTGGCAAACTAGTCAAATCTTGTTTCAAACCCAAATCCTATCCTCACCAAACCTTGTCAAACACTACACCACAGCACCCACTACACTCTCTGGTCGAGTTACACTGTAGCACTTGCACTGTAGCATCACTTGACATCTTGTCCTTTGTGTTTGCTCATGAGAGAGACAAGGGCCATGTCTTGTCCAAACCACTTCTTTACTCTCCCACAGCACCCCACCCCCTCTCTGCTCTAGGAACGACCCCTTTTTACCACAACACCCCCCAGCACCACCCCTAGCCACCAATGGAAAGCTCCCTCCCCATGAGCATTTTTGACATTTCATCCTTGCCCATAGGGTTTCGAAATAAAAGGGCACAGGCCACCCCCAGCACACCCCTCGCCCTCATTTGCCCCCAGCAGCCTCCACAAAGCTCCCCCTCTCCCTTCTTCCCTCTGCTCTGGCCACAAGAACAAGAATGGCCATTCCGTCCATTAACTAGAGCAAGCTTGAAGTGCCCTCCCCTTCCTCCCTTCCACCTGCATGTCACCACCAGGCCACCTCCTAACCCTGCTCTACCATCCCCGACATCCCTAGCTCCTCTCTAGCCTTGCATGCTTCCCCAAGAGGAAGACCTACATCTCCCGGCCATTGCCAAGATCTTCTCGAGGTGCTCTCATCTCTGCTCTCCCCTCTCTGCATGTTAGCTGTTCCTGACCCCCTGGACCTGCTGCATCTAACCCTACCTCCCTCTCTTCCGCAGAAGCCCCGAAGTGTAATCTATTCAAATAGTTGTGCCCACGGACAAGGACGGTTGGAATGGCAAGTGCTAGGAGGACCCTTTGGTTAAGTTGTGATAAAATAAAGGATGTGACTTGGTCACGAGGAAACATAAAGAATAAGTTGGTTTTGACCAGTGATGGTCGAAGACGTTTAAATAGGGTTTTACAACAAAACTGTTTTATAAATCTTTTTAACAAGGATGTGGAGATGTCCGGATTTTCAAAAAGGAGTCATACTTTCCAAAACTCTTTTTCAACAAAGATATAGAGATGCCAATATTAGGTCTTTCAAAAATAACTATAGTGTAGAGCTATCTCGCCACGGCCAAATATGCATGTTTCTTCTTACCCTTGTTTCGGTGGTTTGCGAGTACATCCAAAGTACTCACCGGCATTGTCCCTGGCTATTTACTTGGACAGATTGCAGATGTTAAGAAGGAACGAAGGTGCTGACGACTATGCGAGCTAGGCCGTCTTCCCAGTCAGATGCCTGTAGGTTAAGGCACGGGCTCTGCGCTGAAGTCTTCCGCTACTTATGTTGTAATTGCCATAATGGCCCCTTTGTAAGTTTTGTACTCGTTAATGTAAGGATGATGTAATGATACTAGTCGGTTATGCTCACGGCTCACTGATCATGGGAACATGACTTATATGCATAACGGGTATTCTCGGACCGTAAATCCGAGGTGCCACAATCATTTGATGGATGAGATGCAAAGGAAATTATTTGGTTAATATTATTCCGATAGATCTTGGGAATAATAAAGTATATATATTTTATTATAACTAACACAGTAATTAGGTTTTGAATTGTAAGTGCTTACCCTAGAGTTTAGGGTTCTTACCATACTTGTATTCTTTTGTTGTTGTGGGTAAAGATTACTGGCTAAAACACATTGTCTCTATGTTTGTGATCTTTCATGATATCACCCTCTTTAAACAGAAAGTTATTATCTGGCATGTGTTATGGAAAAGAATTGATAAAAATATCTCCTAAGCACATATGGTTAGGATAAATGTAAAATGACAGAGATGTGCTTGAGTGATTTGCTATAGGAAATATTCCTATAAAGCATTATGGAAATAATATGATTTATCCAACAGATGAGATGGATGTTAAGCTTGATCATAGATTTAGGGTTTAGTGTTTACCAAGAATTCCTATCCTCCATAATTCATAATTATGGACTCTTGATTAAGGAATTCCTTTCCTAGATATTCTACTCTTTCATTCCATCATCATGTGCTAACATGATGAGCTTTTCTTCACAAGAAATTTCTTATTCACCTTTTATTCTTCTAAACTCATTGATGAATCCAATGAGTTTGGCACTAAAGATTTTCATGATTTCCACTTATCCAGACTTGGTGATATCAACTACTCTATTCCTGATAACCTCCAATCCAACAAGTAGCTACTTCAAACTCCATTCCTATTCTTCCATAATTATACACTACTGATATTACTTCAGCAAATATATTTATAATTAGATATACATCAAATCATATTTCACCTCAAGTGTTTAGTATTTCCCAAGAGGAAAATACTGACTCTATAATTCAATGCTGCTCTAACATTATTTTAATCATACAATCTTATCTTTTCTTGACTCCAATATCTCATATTAGAGTTTAATCATGATTTACCCACCAATGTCAGTTATACTGGATATAAGCTTCAGTATTGGTGCCCTAAGAATGATCATTATAATCCTTTGATCCTTTATGGTTTAGGTTTCTAATGAGCTAGTCAAGGCTTCATCAAAGCAACACTACAGTTGTATTATAATTATCTTCTTAATATCTCTAGTGGATTAGGGAATGTTATTCATGGACTATACCTACTTATTCCAATAGGGTTATTCCTTAAAACTATCTTCAATAATCTTCTTTGTAATCTTTACCTCAGATACCCTTCTATCATTTCAGGAGTGAGTTAACTCCATCAATAATCATATTGATTTTTATTCACTTCCAACACTCCCATCCTAAGGATGATATTGGGATCTAGCATTACCATCTATCACTTCTTACTTATTTCTCTAAAGGATTTTAAATGGATGCTATGATAAGGACAAGGGTTAATAGCTCAAGAAGTGATGGGTTATGGATTGGTGAATCAATAGTTGATTACTCAACATTGATGAACCATAAATATTAGAATAAGGTGCAATAGAGATGGTAAAGATTCTTATGGAAATAAATATATGTGGTAACTGATCTTAACTTGATTTCCTTGCTACTCAAACTCACTAAAGAGTTAAGATTAGGTATTACCATGATACTCATGGTATAAGTGGATGAGGTTAAGATAGATCAAGATTTAGTTTTTACATTCCTATTATTTAAGTTATATTTATAACTTAGTGTCCATGAGTTGTGGTGATGAATATTATGATGTGATCCCCTAAGGATCAGATATTAATCATCAAGCAATGCATTAGGATTGAATTTGATTATATTTGATCTATCTTAGATCAAATCATGTTCTCCCAAATAGGATTTTAGAAAAGGTCATTCTGAAACTTATCACATCAACTTGATGATCTCTTATAATTACATCAAGTTGAGAAAGGTTCCAATCACTTTGACAAGTTTTATTTAAAAGCGTGAAAATTATTCGGATTTTCTATGCATGAATGCAATGTACACATCTGGGTTCAGCTTATTTCTAAGCTCTAATGCTGGTACGTTACAGAAAAGTTGATACCAACTGATATATCTTTGCAAATGGCTGATAAGTCAACTATTGTTCCTGTTGGTATATGTGAGGATGTTCCTGTTCAAGTTGCTAATAATTGCATGGTCTTAACTAATTTTGTTGTGCTTGAAATGCCTGAAGATGATAATATGTCTATTATTCTTTGGAGACCTTTTCTTAATACTGCAGGTGCTGTCATCAATTGCAATCAAGGAAAAGTAACATTCAATATTAATGACAAAGAGCACACTGTATATTTCCCCAAGAAGGTTGTTAGAAGCTATTGCCTAAATTATATTGAAAATATTGAAGGCATCAAGGTTGGAGAAGTATATTGTCCCATTCCACAAGAAAATTTTGAAACTATTATGATTGGGACCATTGCTATCAAGTATGAGGTAACATAATCACCTTGTGGAATGCAAATTTTTATTTCATATAAGATTGTTTTGGTAACAAGACTTGATCAACCTTGTTAACAAAAGGATTTTAATGAACAAAATAATGTTTCCACTATGGTTATACTTGATTTCTTTTTCCTTTCTCCTTCCTAGTCTTTGTTTTAGCTTTTGTTTTGCTAGTTGTTTGCTTATTTGAGTTTCTTTGAGCTCCTGTAGTTTGGCTTTTGGTTTGCTTTTGCTTCTTTTGAAAAAACTGTTTCTGCGAGAAAATCAATTTTCATAACCTGAAAATTGGCCAAAAATAAAGTTTCCCAAAAAATCCCAGAAAATTCAAAATAATTTTTTCCTCGAAAAAAGGGGCAGAGTGGCACCTGATATGACCGAGGGGGCCACCCCTAGGCCCCACACCAATGGTAGGCACGGCCTACCTAGTAGTGGCGCCTAGGGGGGTCTGGACCACCTGGGCCCCTCCAGGCTGCCTCCTCAAAGCCACCTTCTTTCTCTCTCCCAAAAAACACCGGAAAACTTGCTCAAGCTCGAGTTCTTGCTGTTCTTGCTCGCGATTTTCGATCTCCTTGTTCAGACCATCTCAAGTGCTGATTTTTTGGAGGGATTGCTCCTTGGTATGTGCCTCCTCCACTTGTTCAATTAGATTTGTGATTGGTAGATTGTATCTTGAGTATTTTGCTACTATAGGTGATAGGTTGTTTGATCTTGCATGCTTGTTATATGCTTAGAAACTTTGTTTTGATGCATGTATAGTCCTCTAGCAAGTTCCTATAGTAGTTTCTCATCATTTATCAACTTAGAAATCACTTGGTTTGATGGTTGTCTAAAAATTTCAGCAAGGAAGATGAGTTCTTATCCACTGAACCAATATGACTTGATGGTGCATGATCCAATGAAGGTTCATCGTGCGGAGGCAGTTTTTCCTTCCATATATCCATGCCATGAATTTATGAGAGCTGCGGGGATTCTCCAAGATTTTCAAACTTTGGTTACAAATGCGGGCTTGGGGCACTTTGTTGAAGGTGAACCAATCCAATATGTTAAGCTAACCATGGATTTTGTGCAGGACTTCCGGTTCACTTGGTCTACTTCTAATCCCATGGTCCATTAAAAAATATATAATATGCTTGTCAACCTGCCTTTTGCTGATTTCTGTGCAGCAATTAGAGTACCTCAGTGGGGATCTTGTGAGAAGATCAAGGAGAGGCCCAAGTCACTTGTTGATTTGTATGCTGAGATTTTCCAAGGTTTCGACTTATCAAAGGAAAGTGGTAAAATTCGGAACATCCAGCTCCCAGCTATTAGATACTTTTCCTATTTCATTACCAAGTGTGTTCTTGCTATAAAGACTGCTAGAAAGTTGTCTTCTTTTGATCTAGTTTTTATTGCAGCTGCTCTGAGTAGGAATAGTTCTTATATTTTGGGTGCTTTTATTGCTCACCGTCTCACCACCAACCGTGAGAAGGGTAGAATTTGTGGAGGTCTCATTGCTTCTAGGTTGCTAGCTTTCCATGGTTTAGAGCCTCATTATTCAGATTTTCAGTTTTCCATAGAGAGGCTTGATATTGAATCCATGATTCAACATGGTTTTGTTTCTTTGGGGGCTAATGTGAGAAGTTTGCCATATGAACTATCTTTTGTCCAGCAAGGTCGGAGAAAAGGTAGGAGTGAGAAAATAATTTATTTGCCTGCACCTGCTTTGTTTAACTTTGATAACATGCAAGGATGGTCACTTAGGGAGGAGGAGGTTGACACATATGTTGGGTAACTCTCCCAACAAGAAGATAATGTTAAATAGGATGCCGAAGACAATTCGGTTCAGCCCTCCAACTTGGGAGAGTCTTCATACCAGCAACCCTCATTTGATTGGGGCGCGTCTTCTTCTTCATCACAGGTGCCTGACTATGATCATTCCTATGATGACCCACCGCCATGGGGTTACTATTCGCGCTATTGAGCCTCACTTAGGCAAAAATCCTAAGCTTGGGGGGAGGTACACCGACATCACACTCATTTATATATCATGTTCGGTCGGTTCTTTGTATATCCATTTGTTTTTCTTTCTTTTGGTTCTTGTTGCTGCTTTCTCAAAAACCCAAAAATACCAAAAATATTTTTGTTGTTTCTCTTGGTCTGTTTCTTTGTTTCTTTGCTTTGGTTTGCCTGTTTCTAAAAAAAATCAAAAACACCAAAAATATTTGTTGTTCTTCTTTGGTTTTTTGAGTTCTTCGCAGGGTTCAGCCGTCCTTAGTGGATATTGGTTTTCATGTTAATTATTCAACTCATAGAAGTGAAGGGCAATAATGAAGATTAAGACAACTAGAGGTGTGGTAAGAGGCTGGTAACAAACACTATTTGTTTCATTTTTGTACATATACTCATCATTGTGAGCATACTTAGCCTGGTTGTGTAAGGTGTATGTCATTATGGATGCTTAGTAGTTCTTGCTTGTCTATGATTAGCTCCATCTTGCTAATAGTTTGTAGCATGTCATATGAATGTTTGCTTGCATTGTTTTATTCATACTTTGGTATGATATTGTGGTATCCTCCTCTGACTGTTCATGTGAATTGACTTGGCACATGCTCACGCATGCATATGACTAATAAATAGTCAGTAAGCCTCGATGATTTATTTTGCCTTAGAGTTCTTGTACCACTTTCATGCCATAATTAGTCATGTTTTGTTGCAAGCATGATTATGACAGCTATTGCTCTCTCGCTTGTCGCTCCCTCTTTATTGCTAGCCTTCACTTGCACTGAGTATGTGCTCTAGATGTGCTCCCAACTCCCAAAACCAATATTGACAGCTGTGTCCACCATACCTACCTATTAGCATCATTTGCTACTTCAGTGCATATTTTATAAATGCCATGTTTTCTTCCAAAATAAAATGTTTGTCTGTTTTGAGAAAGTTAGTTAGTAAAGCTCTCACGAACTTGATGGTACACTTTATTCTTTGCGCTTAATAATCTTGAACCATTGTGACTAGTCCATGAAAGTTATATGCTTACTTATTATATGCTGGGAGTCAGCAGAACCGTGCTGTCACGAGGAACGCTTTCAACACTTTTTGGATATCTCGTCCAGTTGATTCCTTGATCTTTTGTTTACGGATGTCGACGATGTGAAATAAAAGGGGAGGTTGCGAGTTCATGGAGTTTATACGTAGTGTTAGAGAAATGCCTGGGCTACTAGCCTAAGCCATGCTTAATCATGGTGGAAACTTCCAGCATCACTATAATGAGCATCTATGGAGCATCCTCAATAAAAAGCTATACATATGGTAAATAAAATGATTGCTGAGATGCTCATTGTCTTCTTGCCTTGTCATTTTGGTTATGTGAAAGCTCATGTACCATGTGCAAGGGGTACCCCGTTGGCCGTTCTCGATGATATGCATGTATTTAGAATGACAAGAACTTTCAGGTGACCAAAGTTGAGTAGCATGCGGAGCGACCCTCGTACTCAAGGGACTTGGGATTTCCAGTCTATGGTCTGTCAAGCATATGATTTAGAGTGGACCTCACTTTCACCTTAACCACATGAAGATGCCTATGATAGGGGCAATGAGAGCTCAAAGCTAATTAGTACCTTCCTTTCAGCATTAGGAAGCCTTTCAAACCGTCACAAAACCGTTTTCACAATTTTGTTGAGTCAGCACTTATTCTATGAGCACCTTCTTGAGAGCATAGTTGTCATTCTTGTGTTTGTTCCAAAACTTGGTTAATTATGTCATGACTTTGATGCTTGTATCTCTGATATCTTTATCTCTAGTCTTCATGTGAACTTCAGAGGTGCCTTGGCATTTATATTGTGCTCTTCAAACAAAGGCAAGCGAGATACCACTCTATCATACCTTATTATGAGCATTGCAATGTTGCTTATGTTTATGTTTCATGCTACTTATTATTACTGAGTTGGTTTCTCTTCATAGCTTGCAATGACTATTGAGTAGACCTAGTTGCATACTCCGTATTATGAATTGTCTAAGCATCTACTCCTGTGCTGAGAATATATACATCATACGAAGCAAAGTGTTCGTGAAAGTTCTTTTATCGCACTCAGTTTTCAACTGAATTGCTTGAGGACAAGCAATAAGCTAAGCTTGGGGGGAGTTGATACGTTCAAAACGTATCTACTTTCTCAAACACTTTGCTATTGTTTCTTCTCTAAACTTGTGTGATTTGGATACAACTAATACAGACTGACGCTGTTTTCAACAGAATTACCTTGGTGGGTGCAGAAAATGAACTATCAGGAAAAATCCCGAAAATATGCCAAAAATTATATTTCACCAGAAGATCCACGGAGCCAGAAGGGGAGACAGAGGGGAGGCCTGGGGGGCCCAGACCCACCCCAGGCGCGGGCCCACTGACCCCGCACATGGGGGAGGTCTGGCCACCCCAGCCAACTCCTCGGCCTCCCTCTGCGTCTATAAGTTGCCTTCTTACCTAAAAACATAGGGGGGTTCGATAGTTTTCCAGAAAGAGTTCCGCGCCGCCGCCACCAGAAACCAAGATTCGGATCCAGAAACTCTGTTCTGGCACCCTGCCGGGACAGGGAATTTAGAGAGGATCATCGCCATCATCATCACCAACGCATCTCCATCAACCACCGATGTTTCCCTCATCCATGAGTGAGTAATCCCCCGCTGTAGGCTTGGGGATGGTAGGGATTGGATGAGTTCTATCATGTAATCGAATAAGATCTGTTAGGGGCATAGTGCCTAGTATCTCTATTAGTGTTATTTGATTTTGTTGCAACTTGTTGTGCTTAATGCTTGTCACTAGGGCCCGAGTGCCATGATCTCAGATCTGAACTTATTATTTAATCATTATGATAGTACTGTTTATGATCTTATCTGCAAGTTGTGTACACATATCATTTTCTGGATCCAAAGGCCCCAAAGTGACAATAATTGGGACAACCGGAGGGGATGGTTGTGGTGTGAGGATCACATGTGTTCACGGAGTGTTAATGCTTTGCTCCGGTGCTCTATTAAAAGGAGCACCTTAATTGCCAATAGTTCCCTAGAGGCCCCGCTGCCACGGGCTGGCTGGACAGAAGATGTTGTGCAAGTTCTTATTGCGAGCACGTATGACTATATATGGAGCACATGCCTAGGATTGTTTAGTACTTGGATGCTTATTATTATTTATCTGCAATGCCCTACTTCTTTGAAGTTACATGTTTAGACTCGTCCATGCAACGCTCGTCCATCCATCCCTATGCCTACCGCACTCGAATCCTACTATTACCGTTACTGTTACTATTGCTATTGTCTCATTGTTGCTGTCGTTGTTGCTTTTGCTTTGCTGTTGCTATTACAAACTATTGCTACTGATAAACTTCTGTGAGCAAGAACTATTTCAAGGTGCAGCTGAACTGACAACTCAGTTGTTAAGGCTTGCAAGTATTCTTTGGCTCCCCTTGTGTCGAATCAATAAATTGGGTAATACTACCCGCGAAGACTGTTGTGATCCCCTACACTTGTGGGTCTTCAGTTAATTATGTATTTTCATCTGTTTTTGCATGTTGGATGATTCTTGGAGGATGAACTACCAGAGTCAGGATTCTGATGGAAAAAGCGGTGTTTTGATGCAATTTTGCGAAGATCAGAAAAATACGATAAAAACTACGAAAAATCCTATTTTCCTAGAAGACGATGAATGCCAAAAGGGGAGGAGGAGATGGGCCACAGGGGGCCCACACCCCCCAAGCGTGGGCCACCCCTAGGCCGCACCTACAGGGGTGTGTCCCACCTCTCGCTCCGCCCTCTTGCCCATGTTTTCCCCTCAAAACCCTAATACACGGGAGAGCGACCACATAAAGATTCTGCCGCCTCTGTGGGGCGGAAAACATCGAGAGAGAAAGAGCTCTCCAGCAGGCAGATTTCTATCGGGGAAATTCCTTTCCGGAGAGGAGAGATCGTCGCCATCAACACCATCATCAAGCTATACTTCATCGGGATCATCATCATCATCGTCCAAACCATCATCTCCACCAGCACCATCATCTCCACTCCATCCCGCTATAGCAATCGTGTTGAATACTTGCATAATTCTTAGGGGAAACTTTCCTGGTGTTGATTACTATTGTAGTTGATGCTTTTGAGTGGAACCATTGGATTATTGTTTATGTTCAGATTGTTATTCATAACCATGTCATCTTTGATCTTGATCCATATGATGTCTCGTGAGTAGTTCGTTTAGTTCTTGGGGACATAGGAGAAGTCATGTTGTTAGTAGTGGATTTGTGTTGAGATATTATTCAATGGTTTAGTATTTAAGTTGTGGTGCTATTCTTCTAGTGGTGTCATGTGAACGTCGACTACATGATACTTCACCATTTATGGGCCTAGAGGAATGAATTGTGTATTTGGCTACTAATTGTGGGGTTGTCGGAGTGATAGAAACCTGAACCCCCGTTAGGACACCATTGCACAAGGGAGTGTAGGATCTCAGAGTTTAAGGACATGGTTAGGTTTATACCTTAATTGATTTCTTATAGTTGCGGATGCTTGCAAGGGTTTTAATCACAAGTATGTATTAGTCCAAGTAAGGTCGGTACATTAGCACATGTTCACCCACACAACACTTACAAAACCAAAAAAGAGTACTCAACTATTTGAAGCGAAAGCACTTGATAGAATTCCCGTGTGTCCTCGAGAATGTTTGGTCCTCATTAGTATTTTCACCGGCTTGTCCTTTGCTAAAAAAGGATTGGTTCACTTGCTGCAATTGTTTGTTGTCTTTATTACTTGCACTTTATTTCCTTGCTTTATCAGAAAACCCCTAAAAATCCGTTTGCTAAGTATTTACAGAGATTTCCTGCTCCATACCACTAGTCAACACCTTCTACTCCTCGTTGGGATCGACACTCCTATTTATCAAAAGTACTACGATACACCCCCTATACTTGTGGGTCATCACCAACCAAAATAATGGATACTAAATCAGATCAATGATTTGAGCTACAAAATTCTTTGAAGTATTGGTTCTTTTTGCATCAATTCTAGTGATATAAACAATTTTGTCCTTTGTATGCATGCACCAAACATGGGGATTTGTTTTGCTCTTGGCCTAGTAAATAATCTTTGCACTTGCATGTAATATGTCATGCTGAATGTTATTTAAGTAAGACATTGACATTGTTATTGGATCCACCGAGACTTGAAATCGACACTCGCATCCAAATTTTAGGTTTTCGTATTTAATTTGAATGATATAAGTAATTTTTTTTATTATCTGCATGCATATACAAGAGGCTCGATATAACCCATTCATAGGGTGGATAATTTAAATACATCACACTAATAAGTCACGTGTTACAGGTGGATAACTTTTAGGTCCAAAAAAGTTGATAAAAATATTAATCTGAGATCTAGTTTTGAATATCTCGGCGTGACTAATCCAATATGGAATCAAATCCTAAATCGGATGAACGATTTAATCTACAAAACATTTTGAATTTTTGTATTTAAATCTATCTAGCTAATCCTCTTTTATTGTTTAGTTGGTTTATTAATTCCATTTCCTTGCTAAACTCGCCATTGAGGACTCCCGTATGTAAATTTGGCTAGGTATCTCCACACATGCTTGCCTTTAATAGCGGTCGGAGGGTCCGCCCGATTTTGCAATCCATATGACGGTCGCCGGGTAGCAGGGTCCAAACAAATTTACAATTGGTTTGGTGACATCGATGACAAGTACAAAATAGAGTGACTAGTATCTTGCCGTAGGCAAATCACCCCTCCTTGGCCGCTCGTGTCGGCAGGATCCAGAGGGATCCCAAAACCGAGCAAAAAGCCTCAGATCCCGACTATCCCTGGTCGTTGCCGCCACCGGCGCCGGTGACAGTGGCGGCGCCCGGCCGCCGAAGGCAGAGGCGGGGTGGGTGATCCCCTACGCCTCCTCTACGCGCGGAGGGGTGGCGGTTATAGGGCTCACGCGGGGAGGCGTGGTGATCGTGCAAGGTCGAGCAATGGAGGGGAGGCGAGGTGGAGGCGCTAAACTCTGGAGGTGATGGCGGCATGGGCGTGATACGTGGTGCTCCGACAGCGAAGGCCCTAGTCATAGGGGTGATTGGCAACAACGTGGGCTCGATCTAGGCCCGATCTAGGCCTAGAGGACCACAACCGTTGCGTGCGCCACTCTGCTCGGTGGAAGATGGGGCATATGTGTCCTGCTGGTGTTCGGCTGGAGGAAGAACGGAGATGAATGGCTCATGCTTGTTGCATCCTCCTGGTGCTCATCTGCGGGATAAAAATGGCATGCTCTGTGTTCCATCCTCTCGTTCAGCGTGTGGTGGTAGTGCGGGAGCTATATGTATAGGAGGGGAAGGAGGTGCGTGTGTCTGTCATGTCGTCCATGTGCATTGGTGAAAGATCACAGATGTCTCCTAGAGGGGGGGGGGTGAATAGGCGGTTTAAAAAAATTATGAGAGGGGCTCAACAAAGGAGGAATTAAACGAGCGTTTACTTTGTCAAGCACAAAACCTAGAACAACTAGGGTTGACCTATGTGCACCAACAACTTAAGCTAAGCAATACAAGCAACTATGTGATAGCAAGATATAGACTTCAAGAACGAAGGCTATCACAAATTAAGGTGCATAAGTAAGAGCTCGTATATAGAGATAACCGAGGCACACGGAGACGACGATGTTTTACCGAGTTCCTCCCAACAATGGAGTACGTCTTGTTTGGAGAGGGGGGGTTCAAACCACCAATGCCACAAAAGGCCTCCCTTGTTCCCCTGTGAATCTCACCCTAACAGGATCGATCCACACTTCCACTATCGGTGCACTTGTCACTGGCAATCCGGAATCTCTCACAAGGTTGGGGCACTTATCCACAACTCAACTGGAGTCTCCCAACAAACAAGCTTGGGGAAAGCTCCATAACTTAATTTGAGTCCCCAAGTAATCCACAAACCTGCAAAACAACTAAGGAGAACCCAAGAGTAAAAAGCTTCTTGCGTTTCACCCAATCGAATCCACACCGAGAACTCAAACCGATGCACCAAATGCAATGGAAAGAACACAATAAGTGCTCAAGTCCTTCTCTAACAAATTCCACCAAAGCTACAAAAGCTTATGGGGAATAAGAGAGGAAGAACAATGAAGGAAATCCACAAAATACTCCAAGATCTAGATACCAAAATGTTCCCCTCACTTAGAGGAGAGATTGATTGGTGGGGTTGTAGATCTAAATACCCTCTTTCAAATCCCTCAATCATAGGAGGGATTGAGGGATAACAGTCTCAAGAAGGTCAACAATGGAGGGGAAAGCTCGTAAGAATCAGGGGTTTACCATTGCGAAAGAAGGGCCCCTTATATAGGCCCACTCACTTCAGACCGTTTTTTGCCCGTTGGGGAAAAACCATACCGGAGACTCTGGTCTAGGGACCGGAGATTCTCGTCTACAAGCAACTCACACCGGAGATTCTGGTCCATCTTCGGACAATCTCTGGACCCCTATACTAACTCGCACGGACTTGGTTTGACGATCACCCCGGAGACTTGTGCCAAAACTCCGGTTCTGGGAACACCGGAAACTCTGGTCTTTGCACACCGAAGATTCTAGCCTGCAACTTCACACCGGACATTCCGGACAAAATCCGGCCTGAGAACCATCATAGTCCAGCAAGGGAGGATAGAACCAAATAAGAGGCAAACTTCAAATAGCGATATCTAGAGTTTGGAAACTTTGATTGACCTGAAACCAATTTTGTTGGAAAGAGGACGACAAGAGCTACCCAACATATTGGATACCACCAAGTGAGAACATTTCATATATTATAATGTGAGATACCTCCCTTGGTGATAAACCGGAAAACCTCCAAGTTAAAAAAATGCAATAAGATATAAAGGGGCAATCCGTTTTTGATGAACTAGAGCTTGTTATGAAGATTACCACAAGCTCTAGAACCTCACATGGATACGATCCAAATTACAACAAAAAAGGATGATTCTAAGTATGCAAAGGTTTGACCTCTCTCTGAAAGATATGATCGAGTTACTCACTCGAGAGCCCCACTTGATAGTACGGTTATCTATCCTATAAACCGGTCTCCCCAACTAACACCACAATACCGGTAAGAAAGAAACCCTATTAAGATCATACCTTTGCCTTGTGCATATTGCACTTGATCTTGATGATGACGATCTTGTACGCCTCAAGATGGAGAACCTTTCTTGATTGCGCTAGCTTGGTGAAGACTTAGAATTTTTCTCCCCCATACTCCACTATGGAAGAGCATCTCTTTTAGAAATATCCTCACATATCCATGATCACCATAAGGATGACAAGCTTCAAGCATATGATCTCTTTGATATGGCACATCTTGACCTTGCACTTTATTTCTTCTTTCTTTATTATGTTTGTGTCTTGAATGTACACATGAAATATCACACCATATTGTTATTCAAGACACACTTGCCATAGGATCAACTTCTACTTGACCAATCTCCAGATCATTCCTTGAAATCCTTGATCAACACTTGATCTTTCTCACTTTCTTCTTGTTCCAACCTTGAAGCCAACATATGGTTCAAGCATTTCCTATGGACAAATCCTACAAGTAATACTCAATGCAAACATAAGTACATAAACATTGTCATTAATTATCAAAATCACACATGGGGGAATACATGTTCTTTCAATTGGTATGGCCACGTTCTCGGCGACAAGGGATCGTTCTGGGCAGATCTTGGTCCAGTCGACAGCACCATTGCATGCAACTTGCTTGCTCGTGCATGTAGAAGAGTGAGACGAATGGCACTATGGTGAGGTGTTGCATCCTTCTGACAACTGCAGAGAAGAGGTAGTACGTTGCGAGTAGGGTAGATATCGTGCCTGGTTGGTTGTGCAGCGCCAGCAGGGTCAATCGAGAGCGGCTGCGACATCCAATGCAGGGAGGAGGAAGATCTAGCAGCGCATTGGCTGGTCGTGGATATGTGATGCTCGGGTTCCTGGCTGTGTGTCATGTGTTCCATGCCATCCTCTTGTATGTCTTATGGTGTCCTAGGTGTGGCTTACCGTTGTTAAGGTTTTCGCTTAGTTTTTCTTAGATAAACTAAGTATACTGTTTTCTACAATTTAGCAGCTCTCATGCTAACACTAAAAAAGTACAAAATCATTATTATGGTGGGAGCGTTTGCCATAATAGGATTGCTATGTTATAAGAGTGATATAGATTGTCCTCTCTTAAGCGTTTGGAGAATCTTGACCTATTCACGATAGTAATGTATATGGTTGAAGTATGTGGTGAGGGATATCTTTATATTACATGGATCATGGATTGTGACTTAGTTCGGATCGTCCCACCATAATCCTAGCCACTATATGAGTTGTTCGTACTTGTATTTATCATTCACGAATCATTTTCTCATCAGACCGACTGTTCTTTTATAGATAAACAATATAAAGGTAATTTATGCATTCAAGTGAGTCAATTTACTGCATTGCTATATATGTGCAAACATAAACTAATTTTGTTGCATTTCATTTATCAGCATGCTCAATAGGAGGCATCTAATGAGCTAAAGACTTGCAATGATGTATGCCGCTAAATTTTAATTTATTTATGTTCTGTTACATTGTATACGTGCAACTATAAGCTGGTTTTGCTGCATTTGATTTATCAGCATGCTTAGGAGGAGACATCCAATGATCTGAAGCCTTGTAATGATGTATAAAGCTGAATTTTACAATATAGTTATATGTGTTATTTTCTAAGCTATATATGTTTCCTGACTAACTTTTTCTGCAACGCAATTTGCAGTATCCAAGTATTTCTCTTCTCGGGTGATAAGAGGCATCTGACTAGTCATGATCATTATAGTATGCATATCTAAGATAAAGAGATATTTTAGAAAAAAACTATTGGGCATCTCTGAGACACACTGAAATGTCTAGATGAAGAGATTAGGCAACTCAAAAGTAAAGTGGCCACATTCACCATGCGTATCATTCAGTTGACTGTAGTATGGAATACAACAATTTCAGTCGCCTTTGATGCTGCTAGTGAACTCCAAAATTTTGTATGTGGCCACTTCATCCCTGAGGCACCTGATGTAGATGGCAGAGAGATCGACATGATGTTGTTACAGCTGGACGCACAAGCTGAAAAACTTCTGCAATCTGCTATACAAGCAGATGGATTCCTTACTGAAATTCAAGGTTGTTGCACATCCTCATACAAGTTTCATCCAGCAGAAGATGACTTTGACCTTAAGCCATACAATTATGAAAACAAGGAAGACCCTGGTAAACGTGATCGTACTACTTTCTTATGAGAAAAATTTGGGATCTCTTCTGAGGATGAAATTTGTTGAACAAGGTGTTCTATTATGTAGGTTTATGTAATACTATGAAACCGATAGCTATTGGCTGTTATATTCGTATGGTTTGTTAACTTGTAATGATATTTGTAGCATCATGTGTGATTTTATTATGATTATCTATGATTTATATTATGATTATCCATGATTTTGATAATTAAGCAACCCTAAACTAGAAAATTGATTAAAATACGCTACGCCGTAAAATATCATTGCGGGCACTAAACAATTATGTCGTACACGTATATAGGATGACATCGAATTGTGCCGGGCATGCACAACTGCCATGGCACCTAGTAAGTGCCGGCCTACAATGGGTCGCATCGTTAAAGTTGTGTTGTCATGCTAGCACTAGCTTGGCGGTTGACCATGTGCCGAGCCAAAAAAAAGCACCGCCTAAAAACTTTTTCGATGCAGTTATTCTTGGCGCCTTTTTTGCCGTGCTAGCGCAAACCCAATGGCTAGACGTGTGCTTCGGCGTTTATAAGCCCTAGGGAACATGATACGTGTTATAGTGTAACAACTTAACTGGGATGGCAGAAAAAATTAATAGACGTCCCAAACAACATTTATGGTAGGAAGGCATATCCTAAAAGGAGTTTTTTGTCCTTCACGAGACTATTCATGAACTCTATATGAATAAAATGGATGGTGCCTTATTTGAAATAGACTTTGAAAAGACATATGATAAAGTCAAATGGACGATTATGCAGCAGGCCATACACATGAAGGGTTTTAACCCTACATGGTGTGATTAGATTGCAAGCTTTATGCAAGGAGTTATTGTCGATATTCGGGTTAATGATGATATTGGTCATTATTTCAGACAAAAAAGGTATCAGACAGGATGATCCTTTATCCCCTATGTTTTTTAATATCTTGGTAGACATGCTTTCTATTCTCTTTTCTAGGGCATAAGAGGACGGCCAAGTAGGTGGTCTGGTTCCTCATTTGGTCAATGGCAGAGTTTTTGTTTTACAATACGCCGATGATACAATTATATTTATGGAACATGATCTTTAGAAGGTGGTTAATATGAAATTAATTCTCTATTTTGAACAACTATCTGGTTCAAATATTAACTTCCACAAGAGTAAAATATTCTGTTTTGGCAAGGCCAAAGATGAAAAACATATATACAAACAAAAATTTGATTGTGAGGCGAGAAGTTTGCCTTTTAGGTACTTAGGAGTACCGATTCATCATAGTAAACTTGTAAATGGAGAGTGGAAACCAGTTGAATCCTGCTTTGAAGGAAAGCTGGGATGTTAGCGAGGAAATTTACTACCATATGATGATAGGTTAATCCTGATTAATTCGGTTCTTAATAGTTTGCATATGTTTATATTATCTTTTTTTGAAATGCCCAAAGGGGTATGAAAAAGACTTGAATTTATTGATATCGTTTCTTTTGGCAAAGCGTTGAGAACAAGAAAAAATTTAGGCTCACTAAATGGAATATTATTTACAGACCTAAGGAGAAGGGGGTCTTGGTATCGAGGTGTTGTGCCTAAAAACATTTGTTTCCTTAGTAAGTGGTTATTGAAGCTACTAACCAAAGAGGGTATGTGGAAGGAACTATTACAGAATAAGTATGTAAAGAATAAAACCTTTGCTCAAGTGGAGGTTAAACATACAGAGTCGCCATTTTAGAAGGGCTTGACGAAGGTTAAAGAGAGTTTCTTTAAAAACGGTTCTTTTAAAATTGGCAATGGAAGATGTACTAGGTTTTGAGAGAATGTTTGGTTAGGGCAAACTTCTTTGGCTCATCAATATCCTACTTTATATATCATTGTGCAAAGGAAAAATATTTTAGTTACACATGTTTTATCCCAATATCCTTTGAACATTGGTTTCAAAAGGACTTTTAACTGGTAATAAATAGGTAGAATGGCTTCATTTATGACAAAGAAACTTTTGTACTATGAATACTTAATAAATAATCACCATAGATTCCCTAGGCGTTATTTGTGGAAATTAAAGATCCCTTTAAAAATATATTTTTTATGTAGTTCCTCAATAAAAAGGTTTTACTTACTCCCTCTGATCCGGTTTATTGGACATACTAGAGATTTTTAGGAACCTAAGAAGTTGTCGATTGGTAGAAAAAGGAAATGCCATCGCTAGTTTTTTCCTCTGGTGGAGTAACTACGGGAGTCCAACCAACGGACGTCAGGCCCACACTCCGTTTGTGATTTCTTAATTTCTGATTTTATTCCTAATACTAGCCCCAATGGAGGTATCATAGGTGGTATCATGCACCACATGCATGCAAACTGCTTATGTGTCACTACAATTAATGATGAAAGAGATTGTATTGGTATCTAGGTAGATACTATATCATAGCACATAGAACTAGAAAACCTAATCTTAAATAAATTTTGTACATGATTTTACATTGAGATTCTATAAAACAATAAATACACTAATATTATGATACTACTACATGATACTATGCATTGTGGAGATTGTATCATATACTTCCTCCATCGGATTATAGGGCTAAATTATCAAAACTCGGAACCTAGGTGATAGGCCATTGGCTGTGGAAAACGAAAGAGAGACATGAATTTTACCTTGATGGATGCGGTAATCAATACAAGAATTGTTTTCACGCTACATGCATAGGAGGCGATGCAAGGAAACTGAACGGGAGAGAAAGAGGGATTGGGTGGAATAACTACATAGAAGTAAATTGAGACAATAAATACACAAGTTAATCTAATTTTTTAGAATCTCTCTAAAAAAATTATTAGCCCTATAATCCGGAATGGAGGAAGTACTAGTATCATATGCCCATTGACTAGTCTAAAGGAATTGCCAAGTAATCCAACGCTTTTCCTCCATGCATTGGTCAACCTCACACAGAATTGCTTTCACATTTAGTGGCATGTAGAATTACTTGCGGACAGTTAATGCTAATGTGCCTAGTGCTAGGCGGTTTTTGGAATTGCATGCTTTTTCAACAGCGCCTAATAAACTGGATAGGGAGTACAAGATATAACCTTTAAAAGAAGATGGAATGGAAGTACAAAAAGTTGCTTTTATGATTCACAGAAAACCATTGAACATTTATTTATTTTATGTCCTTTTGCTAAAATTGTTTGGCGTATTGTGTACTTTGCTTTTAATATCTCTCCAGCAACCAATATTATTACTATGTTTGGAAATTGGTTGAATGATGTTCATAAGGATTGTAAAGCTAGGATTCGCATAGGAATTTCAGCTTTTTATTGGTCTATTTGAAATTGCAGGAATAAATTTATTTTAACAATGTGTGAGGTATAATTTCTTTTGTAGGTTATCATCTTGGCAGCTCACTGTATTCAGGATTGGGCATTCCTTCTACCTATGGAGCAGTGGGGCTATTTGAGCATGTACAATGCAAGGTGCCTAGAACGGTGCTTAAAAAAATAAACCGTTTTTTTCTTTTAGCACTGATGCTTATTTATATTAGGTAGATGCCTAACTAAGCACCTCTTCTATAGAAATAAACATCAATGCTTAGCAAAATGGTTGGTTTATTTTTGTAAACACTCCTCTAAGCACCTCCAATTATACATGCTTTTAGAGCATCTACAATGCAGGTGATTATGATGGGTGCTTAGGAAAAAAAACCGGGTTTATTTTGCCATGTCAAGATTGTTGGGTGCTTGGGGTGTTTGGGGTGGGGGGAGGGGGGCAAAGAGTGTTTAGTTTGGCTTTGATGCCTCGTCGGTGCTATAGAAAATAACTGTTCTTTCCTATATACAGGAAACGAGGCAGGTCCACTAGAGAAGCACCGGAGTAGGCTTCGTAGTGTTGGAGAAAATAAAAGTTAGTCAGGTGTTTGCTGACATTTCCACACTCTCTCTCCTTAAGCACCTCTAACTAAGCACCCTCCAATATACATGCTCTTAGATGCAAACATCTCCTCACGATCGCTGCGATATTTACTGCCAATCTTCTTGAGGCAATACTAGTAGATTAGAAAATTTAATCTCTATATGCTAGTCTTTTTGACATGGTTGTACCCTACGGGTGCGTGACCTCAGCATACCTAGTCCAGCCCAAGGAAGGCCCACGGAGGACGTACGCCGACCCATGAAGATTTTCGGGTGGCCAACGTCCATGACGCCTTCGGATCCTTGTAGAGCAAGACTAGAGTAGATAGGAAATTCAAAGGGGTAAAACCCTAGAACCTGTAACCGACTAAGTCTATATAAAGGCCAGGAGGGCACGACCTAGATCTCTCGACTCATACTCTCGCATACACACCTCCACGCCAGATTGCATCTGCGCACCCCTATAACCTTCGGTTCCGCCGTAATCAAGAGCAGACAAGCAGGAGTTGGGTTTTCCCTCCGGGGGCCTGAACCTGGGTAAACCTTGCGTCCACATGTTTCTTGTTTGCTAACCGTTCCACGATCTCCAGCATCCCCATCTTCTCCAAAACCCAAGTCCATAACAATGGGCATTGATGAGATCAAACCTCGTCAATTGGCGCCGTCTGTGGGAATTGGGGGCGCTGATTGTGCGATCGTGACGGTCCCAACCCGATCGATCTACAACTCTGCAGCAACGGAGAGTTATCTCCTCTTCGGCGCTTTCGACTTCACCGCCCACTCGCCGGCCACCATGAAGGACTTCGAGCCCGTAGGCGACGGACTCAAAATCTTGTTCGGGAGCTTCTGCTTCCAGGTGGGGCAAACTGGCACCCTCCGCCTACCTGAGCGGATGCCCCTACCATCAATCAGGCCCGCTTCATGGGCCCCACACCCCGTGCTACGCACAACATCATCAGTAGATGATTCCTACGACAGCAGCAGCTGCAACTCCGATCTGTGCGATCCGCCATCGGATGCAGGAACCTACGGTTCCGGATCTGAAAGTTGCGGCAGCAGCGGGCCAATCTACGAGCGCTACCAATGCGCCGCAGTCATCCAAAGCGACGTGGATCAACAAGCACCCAACCTGCCAGAACGAAACGGCGGGAATAGAAGAAGCCAATCTCCCCCCACCCGAAGGGGAAAACAACGGCGGCCACGTCATCCGCCTTAGCAAAGAGGGATGGACCCAGGTCCGCGAAGCTGTGGCAGGCAACATAGTACTGCCCGCAGACGCCTCGCGAGATATGCTGATGGCCTACCACCTGCTCCTAATCGAGGAGCACAAGAAGCAGGTCAAGATGCAGGAGGTGCTTGACAAACGCAAGCAAGCAGCCTCAGAGTCCAGCGCGCGACGAGCCACGCTCTCCGCCATGGGCATCGGCTCCAGCTCGAACACCAACCCAGGCAACAAGCACCGCTCTCGGATGGAGAACATGGATCCCAAGGAGCGCCGTGAGTTGACGCGAACTCTCCACACATCCTTCATGGAGATGGACGCCGACGACAACGTCATCCCGAAAACGCCACAGGCTGCGATCATGGCAGCCACTGCGTACCTCGCGGCCCACCCACCTCCCGAGGGAGACCCGAAAAGGGCCATGCATAAGTCCGCACTTACCGGACTCGGACTTGTCAGAGCTGCGCTCCACCAAGACGCTCCTGCGGAGCCGAAGAAGAAGGCTCCGGCCAGGCACGATCGGAGCCCCACCCCTTCATCCGAAGAGGAAGAGGAACACGACCTTCCTCGAAGGAAGAAGAGCTCGCGTCACCATAAACGCGACTACGATGCCAGAGACGCGCTCACACAACGCAAAATCGACAAAGCACGAGCCAAGCGCGTATGCTCGTCTGAATCCGAGATGGACGAAGACGAAGGAGAACTCTATGGAGCCCGATGCTTCAGCAGATCCGTTTGGCGAACGTGGATGCCATGCAATTTCAAGCTTCCTTCGGATACTCCGAAGTTCGACGGCACGCAATATCCAAAGGCATGGCTCAGTGACCATATGTCATCCGTCAAGCTGCACGGCGGTAACAAAGAAACCGCCATGCAATGCCTTCAGCTGCAGCTGACAGGCGCGGCACGGATCTGGCTCAGCAGCCTATCATCAGGGTCCATCCGAAGCTGGGAGGAGCTAGCTTACAGCTTCATCCGAAATTTCAAGGGCACCAGCAAGAGGCCCGCCTCAATCGAAGAGTTGCGCGCCTGCACTCAACGAACGGGCGAATCCATTCGCTCATACATACTACGCTGGTCCAACACCAAGAACTTCGCAGCCCACATCTCCGAAGAGAGGGCCATCGACGCCTTCAGGGACGGCGTCAAGCGCCAAGACTTCAAGGAGGAACTTGGGCGCGTCAAGCCCAAAACACTCGACCACCTCATGGACATCGCCAACAGGTGGGCCGACGGTAAAGATTCCATTCACCGAGCACAATCGGATGAAGAGGATGACTACGGCCGAAGACGGGAGCGCCGTAGCAAGCGGAGATCGCGCGTCTACGACGATCGCGACGGGCCCGACATGGTCGTGGCTGGCTACGCCGATTGCCGCAACGACACCAATCGCAATAGCGGAGGATACCGCGGAGGAAACTTCCGCGATGGAGGACGCCCAGCACAGTCGTGGCAACGATGCGACCGTGATAACGGACCCTCAGCATACGAAAAGCTTTCGGGTCCATGCACCATCCACTTCTACATCGACAAGCAGGATGGCAAAAAGAAGGCGAGCCACATGCTCAAGGACTGCCGCGAGTTCCAGAAGCTCAGTGAAAGCATGGTGCAGATGAGGCAGCAGGCTCCAATCCCTGCGTTCGGAAACGCACCGGCGCCAGGTGAGATAGCGCATGGAGATCCTCCACCGCCGCCGGTAGGAGGCCCGAACCAACCAGTCGCACCAGCACAGAACAAAGCTGGAAACGGGTATCCCCTGCCAAAAGGATCACTGATGATCCAGAAGGGGCGCCCTATGAATAGGGTGCAGAAGAAAATCACCCGACAGATCAACCTGGCCGTGGCAACTCCACCCGCCATCCCTGAGTACCTCAGCGGATCGGAGTCCTGCATCACGTTCACTCGTTCGGATCACCCTTGCCATATCCCTCGCCCAGGTCATGCTGCCCTGGTGCTGGAGGCGCAGATCGGAGGTTTCGAGATGAGTCGCGTCTTCATGGACGGCGGCAGCGGCATCAACCTGATGTTCGCAAGCACTCTAGCAGCAATGCGGATCCCGCAGTGCAGCCTGGAACAATCAGACACAACGTTCCACGGCATCGTTCCAGGGAAGGGCATATTTCCCCTGGGCAAGATATGGCTCGACGTCATCTTCGGCAAGCCGTACAACTTCCGACTGGAACGGCTCGAATTCGAAGTGGTGGACTGGCCATCACAGTATCACGCCATCCTCGGGCGTGTAGCATTCGCAAGGTTCCTGGCTGTCCCACATTATGCATACCTGCTACTCAAGATGCCAGGATCGAAGGGCGTCATCACAGTCCACGGGAGCTTCACCCGATCGGACCAATGCGACAGAGATTTCAACAGAATCTCCCAATCATTCGGAATGCAGGAAGAGCTCCTTAGGCTCCGCGAGGTGACGGACAATGGGGCACCCCCAGTCGCACGACAAAACGCACCTGACATGTCCTTCGACTCCACGGTCAACACAAAAAAGGTACAGATCCACCCGACGGATGCCTCCAAGACGACGTTGATCGCCAACGACCTCAGCCTCGCATAGGAAGGCGCGCTCGTCAAATTCCTCCGTGAGCGCTGGGAAATCTTCGCCTGGTGTCATGCGGACATGCCAGGAGTTCCCAGGGAATTCGCCGAGCACGCACTCAACGTCTTTCCAGACAACCAAGCCCGTCAAATAGTCCATCCAAAGACTGTCCGAGCCACGAGCCGAAGCTATCGGCAAGGAAATCAACAGACTACTCGCTGCAGACTTCATCAGGGAAATCAAATAAAGCGAGTGGCTTGCAAACACAGTCATGGTCCCAAAGAAGGACACGGACATCCTGCGGATGTGCGTGGACTTCACGTCGCTAAACAAGCATCGCCCAAAGGACCACTTCCCTCTTCCTTGGATCGATCAGATCATCGATTCGACTGCAGGCTGCGAGAAACTCTCCTTCCTCGACGCCTACTCAGGCTATAACCAGATTCGACTCAAGGTCGAAGATCAGGAGAAAACGGCGTTTATCACACCGTTTGGAGTATTTTGCTACAACACAATGCCTTTCGGGCTAAAGAACGCAGGTGCCACGTACCAGCGATGCATGCATGCCTGCCTCAAGGACCAGATCGGTCGCAACGTCCAAGTCTATGTTGACGACATAGTCATAAAAACCAAGGAGGCAAGGACACTTATCGACGATCTCCGCGAGACGTTCGACAACCTCGACCGCTACAGGATCAAGCTAAACCCCGAAAAGTGCGCCTTCGGCGTCCCATCGGGTCAGCTGCTTGGGTACTTCATATCTCAACGAGGGATCGAGGCGAACCTGAAGAAAATCAGAGCCATCATGACGATGGAGAGGCCAAAAAACCTCAAAGGCGTCCAGCAGCTTGCGGGACGAATAGCGGCGTTAAGCAGATTCATCAGCCGCATGGGCGAGAAGGCCCTACCATTCTACCAGCTGCTACGGAAATCAGATAAATTCGAGTGGACGCCGGAATCCAACGATGCATTCGAAAGCCTCAAGCGGCTTCTCTCCACCTCGCCCGTCTTGGTCACGCCAAAGGAGCGCGAGCCTCTGCTGCTGTGCATAGCAGCCACACACCAGGTGGTCAGCATCGTGCTAGTGGTCGAACGACCCGAAGAAGGCAAGACCCACGGGGTCCAGCGCCCAATCTACTACCTCAGCGAGGTACTGACACCAACAAAGCAGAGGTACCCTCACTACCAGAAGCTCGCCTACGGCGTGTTCATGACGGCTCGACGGCTGAGCCATTACTTCCAGGAACACCAGGTGATGGTCGTCAACGAGGCACCCCTGAACAGCATCCAGAATAACCCAGAAGCCATAGGACGCGTGGCCCTATGGGGCATCGAGCTGTCACCCCTGGACATCATCTACGAGAAGCGACTCGCAATCAAGTCTCAAGTCCTCCCGGACTTCCTCGTACATTGGATGGAGCTGCAGCTGCCAGACACCCCTGACATGTCGCAGTCGTGGACAATGCACTTCGACGGCTCCAAGCGCGAAGCTGGAGCAGGAGTCGGGGTCATATTGACCTCCCCGCAGGGCGACCAGATGAAGTACGTCCTACTAATGAAATTCCGAGCCTCCAACAACGAAGCCGAATACGAAGCCCTCATCCACGGCATGAGGATGGCAAATATATGCGGCGCAACGCGCCTGGTCATCTACGGTGACTCCAACCTCGTCGTCCAACAGATGATGAACGAGTGCGACGCACACGCCGAAAACATGATCGCGTACCGCGCGCTCTACAACGCACTCGAAGGAGAATTCGACGGCTGCGAGCTTCGGCACGTTGGAAGAGAAAGCAACGAGGAGGCCGACAGACTCTCCAATATCGGCTCCACCTGCGCAAAGGTGCCACCAGGTGTGTTTCTCGAACAGATCTGCGTGCCATCCATCAAGCGGAAATTCCCCAAGGGATCACCCGAAGAAGCAGAACACACGGGGGCTACGCTGCCCGAAGGACATGAAGGACCCGAGAAACTGGACACAGAAGTCGCCATGGTAAACCTAATGCAGGTCATGGCATTCGAAGAAACTTGGACGCGACCATACCTCCAGTTCTTGATAAACGGAGAACTGCCTGACAGCCCGACAGATGCCCGGCGCATATCTCGTCGGTCAAAAGCCTTCACCATCATCAGTGGCGAGTTGTACAAGCGCAGTATTTCGGGTGTACTACAAAGGTGCGTCACCATCGGTGACGGGAAAGCCATCCTCCAAGACATCCACGAAGGCATCTGCGGCCATCACGCAGGCAGCCGCTCCCTTGTCGCCAAAGCTCTACGAGACGGATTCTACTGGCCAACGGCCATGAGCGACGCAAAGGACATCGTCCGAAGATGCAACGGGTGCCAATGGTTCGCCGACAAACCGCACGCACCCGGGTCGGAGCTCAGACCCATACCTATAGCCTGGCCCTTTGCTCAATGGGGCCTCGACATGATTGGCAAACTGCCAAAATCCTCGAAAGGGGGACACGTTTACCTCCTGGTCGCAGTCGACAAATTCACCAAGTGGGTCGAGGCCATGCCCGTCACCAACCAGAAGGAAACTTCCGTCAAGTTCTTCGAGTCCATTGTCTACAGGTTCGGCGTACCGCACAGCATCATCACCGACAACGGATCGAACTTTATCTCCAAGGAGTTCCAGGACTTCTGCGAAGGCCTCGGGATCAACATCACATACGCCTCAGTGGCACACCCGCAAACGAACGGGCAAGTGGAAAATGCCAACGGCCTAATCGGCGCTGGCATCAAGAAGCGCCTCATGAGTCCACTCGAACGGAAAGCCGGAGCCTGGACGAAAGAGCTACCATCCGTCCTGTGGAGCTTACGGACTACGCCAAACAGCTCCACAGGCTACACACCGTTCTTCATGGTGCACGGAGCTGAGGCCGTGCTACCAGCCGAAGTACGCCACCAGGCCCCCCGGGTCGTCGCTTACAGCGAAGCCGAATCTACGACTGCACTCAAAGACGCCGTCGACACACTCGACGAAGCAAGAGACATAGCAGCAGCTCGATCAGCGGTGTACCAGCAGAGTCTCCGCAACTACCACAGCCGCCGGTTGCGCCCAAGGTCCTTCGCCGAAGGAGACCTCGTCTTGCGACTCAAGCAAGAGCGACCGAAGAAATTCGAGTCACCATGGGAAGGACCCTACGTCATCACCGAAGTCATCCCAGGTGGCGCCTATCGCCTCAAGCACATGGAATCTGGAGTCACATACTCCAACCCATGGAACATCGCGCACTTGAGACGATTCTACCCCTAGCTACCTACCCCTTTACTTTCAATAAGGCTTTTCAGCCAAGGCTATTCAGCCAAACAATGTACTTCCTCCATTACGATATAAATAAAGCTAAGTGTCTCGCCCCAAACTTCTGTTCATTATTTGCAACTTTACTTTATGCTACAAACGCACTCGGGGGCTCCCCCCACCTCACGATTTCATCAACCGAGGATTACGCGTGTACACCTGAGTAGCTGACAACGTCAGGCAAACGAAAAGGACACGTACCCAAACAAAGCACTGCGTGCTTACAACAAACACATCTTTACAACAAAGGGCACAACAAGCCCAGTCGAAGTATACAAATTTTACATCTATCTATTTTACAGGTACTACCTATTCTAAAGAATAACCTGAGCACGCTGCTCAAACAAATCTACGACCTGTTCGGCATACTGCCTTACATCTGCGTAATGTGGACGCATGTCCCACTCATCACCATCCGGCCGAGGAGGTGGCCCAGCTGCCACAACAGTCAAATCTACATCAGGCCGGTGCAGCCTCACAAGAGACAAAGCAGCCTTCACTCCTGCGACGAGTTGTTGCTGCACCAACTCCTTGACATTGCTCACGCTCCGAAACTTCGACAGAAGACCCGCAAGGCTCGTCGGTGCGGCATCCAAAGGAAACATGACGTGCAACACCGAGGCAAGCGACGTCTGCACTTGGCGAAGCACCCGCGAAACCTGGTGCACACGATCCTGCACCGTCGCCATAGCCATGGCACAGTCACGATCCATCCAGAAGAAGCCACCGGCCTCCATGTCCTGCTGAGTCAAGCAATTGACCCGAACGGCGACACGCTCCTTCTCTTCCCTCGGAGCAAGGTTAGCACCTGCGACAATTGCACAAAATAAGAGGCAAGGCCAGCAAGCTCATTCGAAGAACCGAGCTGCAGCTCGAAACAAAGAACAACTTACATTGAAGCTGCTCAGATAGCCGAAGCAGTTCCGCCATCAAGTACTCCTCTCTGGCTGCACCACGATCCGCCTTGGACTTCCAAACATCGGCGTGACCTCGCAACCCAAGCAACTCCCTCTCAAGACTACGAACACGATCCCGAAGAAAAGCGAGTTGCGAGGAATCATCCAAAGATGGACGCAGTTGCGTTGCAGGCGAGGTGTCAACGGGGTCAGCACCCGAAGGAACCTAGCACAGCAGAAAAGCAAAGGACATAAACATTCAGACAGTGGTAGTGCACAACTCAGAAGAATTCATTAAGCATATAAGGCCACTACGTGGCACAAGGAATGTGTTCTTCAAAATATTTACAGCAAAAGCAGACTACAAACTATCCTACATCTACAACGCCTAAGACGCGGCACCCTAAGTCGCCTCGGAGCCGGATTGCCTAGTCTTGGCCTCCCCTTGCTGCCGCAGCGCATACTCAGACAGCAAATCAATGAGCTTCGGCCCATATCGCTTGCAGCGAGCAGAGTAGGCAGCAAAGGCTACCTCGGATCCGTCTGCGGTCGTCGGCATCCGAGAGGTGATCTGGGGCAGGTCCAGCTCCCCTCCAGCCGCCAAAGCCATCGCCAGCCCGACGGACGCGCCGATACCCTTCTGCTTCCGCTTGTACGCCGCAGGCGCTTCGGCTGACAAAGCCTCCGCCAGAGCATCCACATCATCAAGGGCTGCGCCCTTAGAGACAAGCTCCTTGTAGAAGCGGCCAAGGACCTCCTTCGCCTTGGCAAGGGAGCTGACAGCGGTGCTGCAACGATCTTTGACCGCTGCAGTAGCATCTTCTAGAGCACTCCCGTTCTCCAGAGCACCTCGGTCAAACTCGATGCCTGCGGCATCTGAGACAAAAAATAAAGGGGACATGATGAAAGCAACGTAGAAGAAGACAAGAAAACAAGAAGCACAAATACAACACTCACCCGAAACAGCCTTGGCAGCAGCCATGAGCTTGCCTGCCACCTCCCTCTCGCGCCCAGCCGCAACAATGGCCAACTGCTCCTCACGGTCCGCGGCCTCCTGCTGCAGACGCTCCTTAGCTTCGGCTGCCTTGGTCAGCTCTAGCTCAAGGCGTTCCTTCGCACCAACGGCGGCCTCGGCCTTCTTCTCCGATTGACCAAGGCTCTTCTTGAGAGCGTCGGCCTCACGGAGAGAAGTATTATGCTCCTCTGCATTCGAAACAAGCAAGCGTCAGAGAGCAGGACGGCGATTAAATGAAAGAAGCACCAAAAACAAATAGGTACCTTGAAGCTGTCGGAGGTTAGCCGCTAGCACCAGGCGCTCCTGCACCAGCCGCTTGGCCTCCTCCACAAAAGGCTGCAGAAAAAGAAACACCAGTAAGAAAAAGGACTTGGGGGTTGTGCCCATCATTAAGGAATAAAGGCAACACTAGAACGCGAAGACACTCGGGGGCTTCCCCCCCCCCCCCCCCGAAGACTCGAAACAAGAACAAGGCATGAAATTTTTCAGACACCCGGGGGCTCCCCCCGTGGTACGAAGCAGAGGTACTTACATGCTCTGATGGCGACTCCGAAGGCCCGCTGGCGAAATTCTGAGGCGCAACCACCTGCACCTCCTGCAGAGGAGGATTCGGAGCGACACCCCCTGACGTTGCCACCGTTTGGGGAGGAGGAGACGCAACTTTCGACTCCCCCATCATCTCCCGAGCACCATCGCTGGAGGAGTCGTGGGAGGAATGCCTGCATACGAAGCAATCAGCACAAGTGCAAAATCAAGAAGGAAAAAGGACAGCAGTAAGACAAGAAACTTACGAGTCCAGCGAGCTCAGGTCAAAGACTGGAGGAGTCCTTCGGGGTCTCTTCTCCACCTTCTCCTCTTCCTTCTTCTCTTCCTTCTTTTCTTCCTTCTTCCGCTTCGCTGGCGGGTGTGGCGCTACAACCCGCACAGGAATGGCAGGAATGGGAGAGGAAGAGCCTCCATGCCCGTCACTATGACGATCAAGGCACAGAGGGTTTCTGGGAGTCGGAGGAGTCGAGGCATTCGAAGACTCGCTGGAGCTCCGTGATCGTTTGCGCGTATGGTCCTCACTCGACTCGTCGGCATCTTCCGCCGGAGATCGCGCCGACGGCAGCTCGGACACGGAATCCACCACGTCATTATCCGGGGCATTCGGATATTTTTCAGGCAATGGCGGTACCATGCCCGGCACTTTGAAGCTCTGCAAAACCAGAAGGGAATTTGTTAGCAAACAAAGGAAAATAAATATGCAGTCGATAAAAAGCGCTACGCGCACAAATCTACACCTGTGGAACATCCAACGCTGAAGAAAACGGCAGAGTCAGCGACTTCCCCGGGATTTCCTCTCCGGCCTTGAACTTCAGCAGCGAGCGAAGGGTCCTGTCAAGATCACCCTCGGAGATTTTCTCAGCCGAAACCCTCGTCGGATCACGGCGCCCAGAATAAAGAAACATCGGGTGCGCCCTCGCTTGGAGAGGCTGCACCCGACGCTCGAGAAACGTCCGGATGATGTCCACGCCGTTCACTTCCTTCTCCGGAATCAGCTGGAGATCCTCCACCCGACGGTAAAGGGCCTCTATCTCCGCCACCTCGCCATCCAAGATGTTGTTTTTCCAAGACCTTTTCGTCTCAATCTTTTGGGAGGGGTCAAAAGGAACAAGACCAAAATCTTGCCCAGGTACTACGGAGTCACGGATATAAAACCATCGCCTTCGCCAGTACTGGACAGATTCGGACATAGAAAAAGAAAAGAAAAGAAGATTGAGACTGAAGGAGATGATGCAACCCCCAATGGGATAAACACCATCCGAACCAGACTGCCTCTTCACGGAATAAAGTTTCCGGAAGAGGCCAAAGTGCGGCTCAATGCCGAGCCAGCACTCGCAGAAAGTGATGAAGCAGGCAATGTGAAGAAGAGAATTGGGCGACAGATGATGAAGCTGGATGCCATAGAGAAAGAGCAGTCCACGGAGGAAGTTGTGGACTGGAAAAGAAAACCCACGCATAACGAAGGCGATAAACATAACCCGATACCCAGCTGGGGGACGGGGGATTACCTCGTTGCCGGGGAGTCTGACGGCCTCCCTATCTTGCGGGATCAAACCCTGCTCGCGAAGCTTGCGGCACTCTCCCGCATCTCTGATCGCCGCCAGCCACCGTCGGTGACACGGGTAGCGGTGGCGCCTTTCTTTCCTCCGGCGGCGCTGGTACCAACTGCAGATGACGATTTCTTCGGTTTCCCCATCACGCTACGGCGGCGCCAGCGGTGAAAGCGCGGAAGGGAAGATGGAAATGTGGAAGGAAATCCCAGCGTGCAGCAAGAATCGTTAGAGCACAAGGAGGCAGTGAAAACAAGAACTGATGCGGTGAAAACAAACTGCAGCTTTCCCCCAATGATTATAACGACGAAGACGACGCACGACAGTCGTCCATCTAGAAGACCTAACGCCAACGGTAGATCTGACCATACATGTGTCAGCATCACAACGAACCGTCGTTACCAGGCCGTCCACTACGTGCGGAAATCGAGGCGACGCCGTAATTATCTCCACGCCGCGCGTGGCCGGTCAATTCAAGGTCAGCAAGTGGGACCCACGTTCGTCCAGTCAAGTCATCTCTGGCGTAGCAGACGCTTGAGGTCATCGATCGTCAGCACCGATATCATCAAAATCTATACTAGCACCAACTACAATTCTTCGGCTCCACAGCTAAGAGTACTCACTCGAATCTTCGATTCGATTAAATACTCGGGGGCTACTCCTATCAGGAGCGCTGGCCGTGCACCCGAAAGACGAATAAAGACAAAATATTTCTTCGAGTCCTACGTCGAGTCTACGACTCCACTGCGGACTCGGGGGCTACTCCCATAGGAAGGATGGATTTAAGCATCCGAAATTTTTTGTGTCCTACGGACTTAAAAATAAACAGAGTGCTTGAATAAAAGTCTCCGCCCGAGTCTACGACTCGAACAGACACTTGGGGGCTACTCCCAAAGGGAGCGCTGGTCGCGCACCCTATGAATTCTTCGACTGCGATCTTTCGGATCAAACACGCAAAACTTTTTCGGCAACTTTGCCTCAGTAGAATGCTAAGTGAGCAATGTTTCTCCTTGGCCACCCGAAACACCTCCGCGGTGACAAATGTTCGGATGCTGCGTCTGCGATGCAAAGATAAGACCTACAGATATCATCTGGTGGTCTGGCAACGCACCCGACTGCGCTCTTCTAGTATGAATCCGTGCCAGCAGGTGCGATGAAAAATCCCGATGGACGCGTTGGGTACATCAATTAAATTCACTGGAATTCCACTCCTGTAAGTCCTCTGCGGTCTGAGTCGAATTACGCCAGCATATGTTCGAGTTTCTAGTTGAGGGACTCGAACCTGAGGAAGATCGTGTTGTTTCGTCCTAAGACAGTTAACTGACCCTGATCCGTCGGGTGAGTCAGGCACACGCATCAATAATCCCTACACACATACTGTTAATACATAGTTACACCCGAAGGATTGAAGAGTCCTCAGCCGAATCTACGATTCGACTGATCACTCGGGGGCTACTGACATGGTTGTACCCTACGGGTGCGTGACCTCAGCATACCTAGTCCAGCCCAAGGAAGGCCCATGGCGGACGTACGCCGGCCCATGAAGATTTTTGGGTGGCCAAGGCCCATGACCCCTTCGGATCCTTGGAGAGCAAGACTAGAGTAGATAGGAAATTTAAAGGGGTAAAACCCTAAAACCTGTAACCGACTAGGACTATGCCCGGGACCTGCCTAAGTCTATATAAAGGCCAGGAGGGCACGACCTAGATCTCTCGACTCATACTCTCGCATACACACCTCCACGCCAGATTGCATCTGCGCACCCCTGTAACCTTCGGTTCCGCCGTAATCAAGAGCAGACAAGCAGGAGTAGGGTTTTCCCTCCGGGGGCCTGAACCTGGATAAACCTTGCGTCCCCGTGTTGCTTGTTTGCTAACCGTTCCACGATCTCCAGCATCCCCATCTTCTCCAAAATCCAAGTCCATAACAATGGGCATTGATGAGATCAAACCTCGTCACTTTTTGGATTAGTTTATTCATGTATCAACTTTATGCGATCTCGTGAGATGTAAACCTTTGAATGATGAACTCACTAATAAATGAGGCTGTGTGCATAGATCGGGATATCCCCATTTCAAAAAAAAACTTTCCTTTTTACTGTGTGCATCCATAGACCAGGTGCAAATCCATGTTTAACTTTTTATATTTGTTCGAGTTGCTTTGTGCATCCTAACTTAACTGTTGCTCTCTCCGTGCCATAATATAAGCTTTTTTTCCAAAATAATTAAGTTCAATAAAAATAACTCATTATTGGGGAAAACAAATGAAATAGTAGCAGCGAGCTATTTGTTGCCAAAGAGTTGGCATCAAGTTATTTGGGTACCAAGTATCTTGTTCGTAAACAGGACAAACTAATGCAAGTAACATGTGAAATGATTCATCATAAACCAACACATGCAAGTATAGTGAAACTGAAACCTTGCGGCACTCCATTAACTTCTCCTTATGGTGTGATGTACTACTAGATAATAAATAAACAGAGTTCAGTCCAACTCTTTACATCTTCCAAGCACAAAAATGTGGCTCGGATCCGAATGTAAAGAGGCAAAAGAACAAAGGCAGCAGCAGCTGTTACATCTCCTTGGCATCATTCAGAACTTCAGAATAGTAGGCGATGTCCCCCATTCAAAAACTTAACCTGCAACAAGGACCAAAAGGACATACCAGCACTTATATGTGCATCTTCTTCCATCACAAGAACTGAAAATACTCAATGCATCTCGACTGGCCAATCGGCAGCAATGTCCTTGACAGAGCACCACCGGAGATGACCGACGAAGAGCCTGTTCCAGAGAGATCGTCAACCTCCATCTTGACCAGAGCATCACCTGCCGATGGCGATGTGTCTGTCCACTGGAACTGGCGAGTGTAAGTGCCCGTGTCCTGCTGTTGGCTGGCTCTGCTTGCTGGTGACTGCAGCGCAGACGGCGATGTCAAGAATGTAGGCTGCTCGCTGGTGGCCTGTGAACTGAAGCAGATGGACACTGCCTTCCTCGAGGACGACTGCTCCGGGGTGTCCGGGGTGCTGCCGATGGGCCTTGAGGTGGTGCTGCAGCTGTGATGGTTGAAGTAAGTGACCGTGAACAATGGTGGGTCACTCGTGTCCTTCTGCTGGACTTGTTTTGTGGCAGGGCACTTCATGTCTGTCTTGTAGGTACATCTGTAGTAGAACCTGAAAATAGTAATTCATTTGTTTAAATTTCAACTCTGAAAGGAACAGAAGAAATCTTGGCCAAATGTAAGCTACTGTACATTGTACAATAATTTTGTAGGCAGTAGTTTGGAGTGTATAGACATACAATAGTTGCATTCAAGAACATGTACATTTGTTGTGGCTGCTGTAGTCCTCGTGGCTAACTACTGTGAAAGTGAATTCAGAACAAGATGAGTGTTTTTTGCTTTCATGTGTTCCAGAATACCACGAGGGTGTTTTTTGCTTTCTTTTGTTTTATGTCCACCACTCAAGACATTAGCAAAAGGACACCACATGGTCACAGCGGAATATTTGTACTGCTTTGTTGATATAAAAATCAAATACTTTTGGTAAGCACTATTTACTATTGCAGAGCTTAACTAATCAAAATTTCAGTTAGTGAGTAAAGCTGCCACTATCCTACTAAATTTCAAGTTGGATGGTTGAACAACACTTCTTGGATTTCTTCACGCCTTTAGTCTACCAACTTGCCTTATTCTTCTGAACTATTGTATTTTACAGTAAGCATATATACAGAGTAACATTACTTATACCATCCCTCTGAAGAAGCATAAATTTCTTTTTTTCAAAAAAAAGAAGAAGCATAAAATATTTGGATTATTAGATCATGTATTTTTTTCACTTCTCCCCACATCAACATTCAACCTACCTAAATTAGGCCGAAATGTTGCTAGTACACACACTTTGGGGACCTTTCATCTGCTGCCTTCTAAAAGAAAAAACATTCACATTTGTTTTGGAAAAAGGTAGAAACATCCACATCTATTACCAAGCTCGATATTGGGTCTGCATCATGGGCCAACGGGTGTCCAATGAAGTAAAAGAAGCATTAGCTGAGACTGTCGGCATGATGGTATAGGTTGGAAACTTGAATCAGGACAAGTGTGGAAAACAAATGAGGAAACTTCTAGTCTGCCAGTGAAGTATATTAGATTTGAAACGACCTGCAAATGACAGGCAACAAAGGAGGTCCGCTTGCAGTTTTATTATCCATCTGGCTTGCCAACAATTTCTGGATTTTTATTTGTCTTGTTGAGTTGTCAGTTACGAAAGAGATTGCCGCCGTGAAGGTTCTTTTCCTACGCTGATTACATAAACCTTATTTTAGTTGACAAGCATGTCCTTTCTTCACTTGATTAAGGTCTATGCCGACACTTGTCGCACTCTAATTCTACCAAGAAGTGACTAGTGGAAAACACCGCAATATGATATGTCCACAACAGCGCTTGTCACAATGAATCAAATACATTGACCAAACCGCCCGCTGACGTGCAAGCTGTGGGTGCATTAAGCGGCAACATGGTTTGGGGTATAGATGGAATTTATTTATTTTCGAATGAATAAATGAAAACACTAGGCACTAGGTAGCTCCATACAAAGACTATGAAGACCCCTCTGCCCCCACCCCACCAAATTCAGATAATTGTTTGTAGGGGCCTCTTGTTTGTACGCATAGTATTACAGAGACTAGACTAAAAAATACTAGTTACATGATATATTGACTAAAAAGATGATCCTGCATATTGACTGATTTTCCCAATACTGCGAACTAGGAAATAGGAATTCTCCCTGTTAGAAAAAAAAAGGTAGAGTGTAGGTTCTGAAATCTAAATGTTTCAGATGAAGAGACATCCTCAACTAATTCACCCAGATACAGCCCCAGCAAACTGACCGACAGATCTACCAAACACCTAAAAAATCAACCGTTCTTCTTGAAATTACCCCACCACACACAAACAACGCATGCACGGAAACGGAACCAGGAAAAAGCAAGAAACTTGGGGGAAATGTAAGTGAATCGAACGGTCGCACGGTCGGGCGGCGCATGAAGCAGACCTTGGGAAGTTGGAGTTGGAGAGCTTCTTCTCGCCGTACTTCCTCCACTGGTGCCCGTCGTCGTACGGCGCGTAGGTGTCCGCCGTCCAAGTCTGCTCCTCCTTCCTGACGGTACAACGGCAACAAGAGAAGAAAAAAAAAGAAGAATCAAGAAACTGAAGTACAGACTGCAGAGCGTCAGTCTCCTGCTGCGAGAGATTAAACAGGGGAAAGAGTGCGGGTGCATACCGGATTCTTTGTTGCCTGGTTGCCCTGGTAGATCCCAGGTCGCTGGGGTAAGACGGGACGGAGTCGAGGGCCATGGTTGGAGGTCGGTCGGAGAGTCAGTCAGAGAGAAAAGAAGTGAGGGGGGAGGGGAGGGAGAGAGAGAGAGAGAGGATTTTGTGGGCCGGCGGTGGAGGAGAAGAGGAGACGTTTCTGCTGGGGCCTCGGTCTCTCTGACTAGCTTTATTTATAGCATTAAACAACGACGGCGGAGGGAGGGGCATTCTTCAACGTTAACCACGCGTCCACGCATCTCTCTTGCCTCGTCTAACGGCGCTTATCTCTCTCCGTGCATTTCCTACGGCTTTTTATGGAAGTCACCTTTCAGAAGTCCTTTTTTTGCAGAAGTGTCCTCGCCGAAATGAAATTTTACTTACCGAAAAGAAACTCACATTGCAAAACACTCCTTGCACGTGCATCTCAGTGACAAGGGTGCTGCACGCAACTGCTTTCTTACTTTTTCTTTGAGATCAAACTGCTTTCTTACTTAGTGAGGCTTCTACATACCATCATTTCTAGAAGGGTCCTCGTCAAAAAGAAAATTTCAATTGAGAAAACAACATCCCTAACATGCATCCCCTCACCCTCCTCCCCATGATGGCGCTAAACGTGTAGCTTGCATACTTAGAGAGCCTTCTAGGTAGTGCATGTTGCATAAACATACTCGCCGAAAGGAAAAATTACATTGCAAAACAATGCTCATAACACGTGCATTTAGCCGCTTCCATATCTAGAGAGGCTTTCACGTAGCAAATTTTTGCAGAAGCATACTCGTCCAAAGGAGAATTCGCATTACAAAACAACACACAAAAAACGTGCATCCACATTAATGATGGTGCTATACGTGCATACTGCAGCCGCTTCTATAGGCTCCTATGTAGCACCTTTTACAAAAGCATTCTCGTTGAAGAAAAAATTCACATTGGAAAGCAACACAAGTAACATGTGACCACCACCACTAACGATTGTGCTACACACTGCAACTGCTTCCATATTTAGAGAGGCTTCCATGTAGCACCCTCGCTAACTAGAGATGGACATCCTATCTACAAGACATCACTCCGACTGCAACCAACAAGAGTATGCGGTTGAGCGCCCTATACGTCCAAAAGCAGCCCTCGTGGCCACCGACGAGGTTGAGACCAGGCACATCCCGAGGAAGTCAGAAGGAAAAGCAGTGGAGGCGATGGTGGACGAACTTGAGCACTGTTGTGGATCTAGAAAAGGGGAAATGACATGGGAACCTCTTCTTGGTCCTTTCAATTCCTCACCATCATCTTCATATCAGGGACTAGAGGGAAAGGAGAAGAAGATAAGCGCTCATCTAGACCCGTTCTCCAATTATTGTCCATAGGGAACCGTATAATACCAAAATCAAGCACTAGCCATGAAGATTGCGGAAGAGGTACTCGAGCCACTCTCTCCCTCTCTGTGGCTAGCCGAGCTAGTGGAGAGAAGAGAGGACAAATTAGAGGGAGCGAGGTAAGATGGGAGAGTGAGAGCTGGGGAGAATGGGGAGAGGAAACAAGAGGGAGAGAGATTTATACTTTTTTTCTAGAAGCAGTGTTTTTTGCTAAAGACTTCCAATATTCGAAGAAATTTAGATATGCTGAAATAAATGTTAACTTGAAAAAAAATCCATTCGAATAGTTTCATAGGGTTGCAAACCATGTTTTCTTATAATTTGTTTTTGCACTATATGGCTGAAATAATCCTTGTTTTCATATGATGTATTTTGAAGATTTTTTAAAGGAGATGTATTTTGAAGATGATACAAACCAAATAAGCTCCGAGTTTTACGGTAAAAGGGTTACTTTTGGTTCAAAGTCAAACTTTTTTTCATGCTCAACTTTGGTTCAATGTGGCACAAAAAATAAATCTAACTCCTACTGTCGCATTGCAGAAAACATGTGGTTTTAAAGTGTAATATGTTGACAATGAATGATAATTGTGCTTACCACTGAAAGACCACATAAAGATGTTCCTCTCCATTGCTGGTCTTGTTTTTTTATAAACAGGAAGTGGTAACGGCGATCAGCTAACGGCACGAGCCGTCATGAAAGAAAGAGCCCGGCACATGGATCCTGAATTCTGGAAAAAACTATACGCAAATGTCAATGCAGCCCCATGTGCAGGAAGACAGCTCATGCCCTACAACAACATAATTTTCTTCCATCTCATGCAGCTTAGTCTTATGTTAATTGTTGATTTAATTAATAGAAGAAATGTTTAGCTTTGTGAGCACAAAATCTGGGGTTTGGTGGATCAATCCTACCGGCACAGCCTAGCATTGGAATCAATCAAGAAATTTTTATAATGACATACATGTACCCTAATCTCTCACAGAGTAATAGTCTTTTTTAAGCAGTTCCAAGGCAAGGATATTGGTATAAAAAGAAAGGACAAGAGGGTAAGAACAAGTCTAGTTAATGACTCCTAGTTCAGATTAGCGGTACTGGTTTGCCATGACAACTAATGACACGATGGAAAGGAAAACAGGTTAATTTGGCCATGATTGCTTGAAGAATGGAGAAAGGAATTAACATTTGAATTGTGCCATAATTACTACTGGTTGTACCGGAGATCATGGCCATCGACTTGCTTAAGAAAAACTCATCAGATAGGAGACTAATCAACTAAAGCATTTCACTTTCAAGGACCAGTGGACCACAGAGAGCAATAGAAACGATCTAGCCAATTTAGAATTGCAGGAGTAATATTTTAGCCATTTGAGATTGTGGCTCTAGTTGTAGCCGCATCACCCCAATGCATTTTTATTCTCTTATTGCAGCCGGTGGAGTAGTCATCAAGAACTTCTGGTGATACACTCAAACAGTGCCAGGCTTTGTTTATTTGGATTGTTGGGACCAGATCAAATGCTTCTTGCATTTTTCTTCTTCCAAATCTTGTAAACTTTATGAGAAACTTAGCATAGTACCCAGCTAACAATAAATGAAACGGTAATTCTAGACCTACGGACTGGTTGGCTTACAAAAATATTACGGACGGACGTGGCTGAAGTTTGTTGGTTGAAATTCTATCCCTTCCTTGAAAAACGGAGTAGTTTATTTTTTTACCCCTGCTTGCTACGTCGGGTCGTGAGTCCGTAGGATGTTTCCGTAAAAAAAATCCGTAGATGTAGCATTACTCTAATTGAAATGTTGAAATTTCTTTACAAGCAATTCGATTCCTCAAGAATTTACAAAATCTTCGTGTTCCGAATTAACAGAGCATTGAGGATTTTGTTAAGAATAATGGAAAAATTGTATTGCTTTTCTTATCTCTCGAGAAAAACAAATGAACACAACAAAGAATACCACCCTTGTGACTGTCATTTCCATGATAATGCAATGAGTGTAATGAACTCTATAAAATACAATTATAATAGCCCAGATGCTCTGGAACTAGTGTGACTTCGTCAAAATCTAGTTTTAATCAGGGTGCTAATAATGGGAGAAAATAAAGACGAAAGCTGGTGGATTCGGTATCTGCTTGCATGTGTTGATGTGTTGTTCCAGTGTGCAATTTGATTCCTCTTAATCGATCCAGGAGAACGAACGATCTGTACGTCAATAAATCTTGATTATCCTCTGTGTGCCGGTGCCGGTGGGATGGTTCCTGGAAGGCGCTTCAGAGTCTCCAGTTTGGTGTTCTCTTATGTACCACATAGCTTTGTTAATCTGATGGATGGAGGACCCGATACAACATAAAAAGATTAATATGGCACAACAAACAGAAGACTCCAATAGATATTGAAAGTAACATGGTAAAGCGAAACAATTTTAGCAAAAACTCCTTTCTGTAGTTTTAGTGCAGGAAACAAAGGAAATAAATTCCCAAAAAATTATGCATGAAGCCCGATTGCCCATGGTGGCCCCATGTTGCGCGCTACCGCTGGACGCCAAATTGACGGGGATTTTCTAGACCACCACGCCGTATAAGTAGCCACAATGGCCACCGTCACTGCGGAGGAGATAGCCCCGCCATCACCGTCTATTGCACGGGCTTTGCCCAACAGCCTCCTCCTGCAGCATAGAGGGACGACTGATTCACGAGTGATGCAAGCTCTTTGATTTAAAGGTTTTTTATGGGTTTCTTAGAGGATTAGACCCTTGGGAATTTTTTCTGTCTATTTTTCAAATATGACCATTTTTGTTGAACTCATAAATCCACTTCAAAGTGATACAAGCAAAGGAAGTTCACACCAGATCACTTCATATCCAGGATGAACGATGATATATAGTAAAAAACAAAATATATAATCATACACGACTAATAAAATGCCTACCTTCCCTCAAAAAAAATGCCTACCTGGGTGGAGGGTCAATGCGGAGACTATGTCACTATCCACGTGGGTGGGTGAGGGGGGGGGCATCCTTGGCCACCCGCTCCAATGGTTTACACCACGTCGTAAATAGCTCACGGTATTCCTCTCATTAAAGAGCAGACCATGAACAGAGTTAGTGCATATACACCGATAAATAATCTGCAAAAGAGATCTTTTACTATCTAAAACCATATCATTTCTACACATAGCGACCAAATCAAGGATATCTCTAATAGCGGGTAGACGGTGAATATCTTGGGTTGTAAGGGATCATTCCAACCACACACGGAACACCCCTTCCTAGTGCTATACGGAGTCTTAACATGCCTGGTCTTTACTAGTGTGTTCACATGATCTACTTTGTATTTGAAGTAGGGGTAATTCTATAACACAAGTATACAGACTAAGACAATCATTTCAAAAGTGAGGAAATAATTATACATAAATAAAATACATGATTTTTATAGGATCTTAAAACATAGGAATTTGGAAATGTTATCTTTGAATAAATGCTACAAGACTACACGTGAACTTTTGACGGATGAAGAAGAGTTCATAGAGGTATACTGTGGATGCAATGCACTGTTCATGACCAAAAAGGTGGTTTAAGCATATGTTGATTTTTCTTCGGAATTGAGGTCATATGGATAGATTTCGTTAGAGTATGGAAACTTCGATCCTATAATCCAAATGTCTCTCACATGAAAATATTCTATGGATTAAATTTTTTCTAATCTCTTTCAAAAATCATACAACCCTAACAAGCCTAGTGAGCAAACATTTTTCTAGTGACAATGTTCTTCGGTGTCCTCCAAAAACTCTTTTCAAGTATCATGCAACAAGAGCGGCAAAACACCAATACTTGTTTTTTAGGGTAAAACACAAATGTCTATGAGTAGTATTGTTGGACGAAAGGCACACACGGTGCCTATCTTTAATTTAATGTAAAGCCCTCACAACATAGGTTACAGCGGTCCTAGGATTATCCGTAGGGGTTCGTAGCATGGAAAACAAAAAAATTCTATCTCATGAACACATAAAAGCCAAGATCTAATCTACAAGATCGGTGCAACGAGTTTATAAAGTACTAACTCTCATAGATCCAAAGCGTTTAACGAGATCGGATTCTCATGGTTGATGTAGTCGTTCACTTGTCGACCTCAAGATTGTGTAGACGATCCTTCCGACGCCACGTTCATGCAGCATTTCCGCAGCTGGTCACACGTTCGGTACTCGATGAAGACCTACCTCTCCCTTGTTTCAGCAGACAGCGGAGGTTGTAGATCTCCTCGCGATTCTAGCAGAACGACGGTGTGGTGGTGGAGGTGGAGGAATAGATCCTGCAGGGCTTCGCCTAAGTCGGAGCATGTATGGTGGAGGAGAGAGGGCCTCAGCGGTTAGGGTGTAGGCATCGAGGGGAGGAAGCGGCAATGGTGGCTTGGGGTGTAGGTGGCGGCGGCTTAGAGCGCTAGGGCGCCGACGACTTGGGGCAAGGCGGTGGCGGCCTAGGGTTTTGGGGTAAAGGGGTGGGGCGCCCCCTCCCCTCCTTATATGGGTGGAGGGAGGCGGCAAGGGGAGGCCGAGTCCTCCCCCAACTCCCTCTTGGCCGATGGACTGGGGAGGGAGAGGGAAACCTGTCCCCTCTAGGTTTCCTCTCCTTCCTCCACTAGGACTTTGACTTTTCAAATTGGACTTTGACTTTTCAAACTAGAGTTTGACTATTCAAACTAGAGTTTGATTATCTCTTCCATATCCTTGGCCTACTTGACCTAGTGGTATATGATCCTACCCCATTAGGGTATGGTGCATTCCAAGTACCCCCTCTAGAGTGGTGGACCCTTTCAAAACATTCTAGAAGCTTCCGATCAAAACACCGAAAACATTTCTGAACCCTGGAAATTGACTTTCCTTATATGAATATTATTCTATGGACCATTCCGGAACTCCTCGTGATGTCCTGGATCCAATCCGAGACTCCAAACAACATTCGGTCTCCAACTCATATTCCATATCTACTAAACAACGTCAATCCTTAAGTGTGTCTCCCTATGGTTCTTGAATTATGCAGACATGATCGAGACACCTCTCTAATCAATAACCATTAGAGGAATCTGGAAATCCATTATGGATCCCACATATTTCTATGATTACATTGTGATTGAATGAACCATTTGCATACGATACCAATTCATTTTGTCGCACGATACTTTACTTATCCGAGGTTTGATCATTGGTATCTCTATACCTAGTTCAACCTCGTTACCGATAAGTAATCTTTATTCGTTCTGTGACATGACATCCCTTGTGACCTAGTCACATGCTTGCAAGAAAATTGGATGACATTCCACCGAGAGGGCCCATAGTATATCTATCCATCATATGGATAGACAAATCCCACTCTTGATCCATGTGCCTCAACACATACTTTCAAAATACCTAATGCCACCTTTATAACCACCTAGTTACAGAAACGGTGTTTGAGGTCATCAAAGTATTCATCCGGTGATGGTGATTAACATGATATCATGGTCTAAGGATTTAGGTTACTCTGTATTTGAAAGCTTATAGCAAACAAACTTGAAATGACATGATCTTATGCTACTCTTAACTATAGGTGTGTGTCCATCACATCATTCTCCTAATGATATGATCTTGTTATTAATAACATCTAATGTCCATGATCAGGAAACCATGATCATCTATTAATCAACAAGCTAGTCTAACAAGAGCCTTTACTAGGGACTCTTTTGTGTTTACATAACACACAAGTATTAATGTTTCTGGTTAATACAATTATAGCATGGGATGCAAACATTCATCATAAACATAAAGATATAATAATAACAACTTTTATTATTGTCTCTTGGGCATATCTCCAACAGTCTCCCACTTGCACTAGAGTCAATAATCTCGATTACATTGTGATGTACCTAACACCCATGGCGTTCTGGTGTTGGTCATGTTTTGCCCTAGGGAGAGGTTTAGTCAATGTATCTTCCACATTCATATCTATGTGTACTTTGCAAATCTTTATGTCACCATCTTGGACATGCTCCCGAATAGCATGAAAACGTAGCTTAATATGCTTCAGCTTCTTGTGTGACCTTGGCTCCTGTGCATTGGCTATGGCACCCATGTTGTCACAATAGATGGCCATTGGGTCCAACGCACTAGGAACCACACCAAGCTCCGCAATAAACTCCTTCATCCATATTGCCTCTTGTGAAGCCTCCGAAGCAGCTATGTATTCCAATTCAGTTGAAGATCTCGCCATAACACTCTGCTTAGCACTCCTCCAGCTCACTGCTGCACCATTCAAAGTAAATATGTATCCAGATTACGACTTAGAGTCATCTGGATCGGTGTTCCAACTAGCATCGGTGTAACCGTTTACAACGAGTTGTTCATCACCTCCATAAGAAAGAACCATATCCTTAGTCCTTCTTAAGTACTTTAGGATATTTTTGACCGATATCTAGTGATCTACTCATGTATCACTTTTTTTTGAGCTATGAGACTGCGAGGCAAAAGCCCCACATCAATTTATTAAGACCAAAAAATTCAAGTAAAGTTACAAAGCTGTACAAAAAAGGAACCAAAAGATAGAAGGAAGAAAAAAACTACCTATACAGACTAACCCATCAAAATATAACTAATATAAGCTGCCTATCCAGGCCATAAAGGTAGTATGGTGCTTCCTTTTAATCCTATACCCAAGCAAGGACATATCATGCAGGAAGTCTCTCCGCCACCCAGAGAAAGTGGGCCTTTGATTATCAAAAATCAATCTATTGCGTTGTTTCCATATGTGCCAACAACCCATCATAACTGCCTCCATGAAGAAAGGTTTACCAAAATCTGCTTTAGATGCAACAAAAGCAGTTTCAAAATCTTGCCCTAGAGACTAGTAAATCTGCAAGTAATTCCAAACTCTCTGACTAAAGTTACATTCAAAGAACAAATGTACTCTATCTTCATGAGCTCTTGTTGGACAAAGAACACAATGTTTGTCTTCAGTGACCTTCCAATGTCTTCTGTGCAACAAATCCCTAGTGTTCAGCCGATCCGAAAGCAACAGCCAGGCAAAGAACTTGATCCTCATCATACAAGAAGATCTCCATATCCATTTAAACACACCCATGCCAGGAATATTTGCATGAATATATTTGTAAAACATGGAAGGTGTGTAGGTGCAGGCCGTCCAAGAATCCCTGTCAGAGGAAAGAGGATTGACTCTCATTTGAGCCAAAAGAGTGGAATACTCACTAAAAGCCTATGCAGACAACGGTAAGTAGAACAAACCAGGCATGTCTCCAGATCTAAAAACCTCTTGGGATTAAAAGCATATGTAAACAACCTGGGAAACCTCTCAGATAGGGGTGTAGAAGAGCCAGCAAACTCCCACTTACCTGACCAGAAAATAAAATTGTCCCCTCTACCAGGTTTAACAACAAAGACATCTCTAAATTGTTCCACAAGCTTAAGAACATCCCTCCACCAAAAGGAACCACACAAATTTTCAGCATGGGGCACAACATCCACATAACAGGAATCCCAGATCAACTTCACCCAAGGAATGTCAGCCCTGTTATAGAATTTATCCAAGTGCTTCAGAAGTAGAGCCTCATTTTTCCTTTTAGAATTTACTATACCAACTCCCCCTTTGTCCTTTGGCTTGACGAGCATTTCCCACGCAGCAAGGGACTGTTTAGGGGTATCAGTGTTACCCCTCCAAAGGCATTTCCTCAAGATCCTCTCAATAGGATTTATGATGCCAGGAGCCAATTGGAACGTGCAGAGGAAGAAAACAGGCATGGAGGCAAGAGTAGAGTTAATCAGTTGCAACCTAGCACCCTAAGATAAGAAGCTCGAAATGCATGTAAGTCTTCTTTCCAGCTTACAGACAACAGGCATCATATCCTGTAGGTGTGGTTTAGTTGTCCCCAAGGACAAACCCAAATACGTGAAAGGCAGTGTAGCAATCTAACAACCAAAATCCATCGCCAGATCCTTTATTTTTTTCACTAGAGACATTAATTGGCACTATATTAGACTTATGAAAATTCACCTTCAGACCAATAGACAGAGAAAAGTCATTAAGCAACACTTTTAAATCCATTGACTGATCTAACTCAGCAGGTAGGATCAGCAAAGTGTCGTCAGCATACTGCACAATTGGGAAATCTGTATCTCTAGTCTGAATAGGCAAGGAAATCGAACCTTGATGCATCAGGTCATTAACAACACACTGCAACAATCCAGAACCTAACACAAATAAAGCAGGGGAAAGAGGGTCACCCTGCCTTACTTCCCTCTTGCATTGAAATTGCTTTTCAGGGACACCATTCAAAAGAATTTTCGAGGTTCCAGAGCTTAAAATATCTTTCACCCATCTCAGGAAAATACTGTCAAACCATGTGCTGTAACACCTGAATGATAGCTGCATGCTCAATTGTATCAAAAGCCTTAGCAAAATCTAGCTTTAGAATGACAATAGGTTTCTTGGACATATGACACTGGTACAGATATTCAAAAGACCAAGCAACACAGTCCTGAATAGTCCTAGACTTCAAAAAACCATACTGGTTCTTGTGAACACAACTCAAAATCTTACTCTGAAGTCTATTAGCCACCAGTTTAGTAAGAAACTTTAAGCAAATATTTTTCAAAGAGATAGGCCTAAAATCGTTGACATCCTCAGGAGTTTGCACCTTAGGGACCAAGGTGATAAAAGATTCATTAATATTTTTTAAGTTTATAGTCCCATCATGAAAATCTTTTGCCAGCTCATAATATTCTTCCCTCACCAGAGACCAACACTTTTTCAGAAACAACCAATTGAAGCCATCTGGTCCAGGTGCCTTTTTAGAAGGCATTTCCTTAACAACAAGATCCATCTCCTCTTTCAGGAATGGCATAGATAAGTCCTCCAAGCCATCCACCCTTTTAATAAGTCTATCTAAATCAAATATCATGTCAATTCCTTCAGTTCTACCCATTCTATCCTTATAGCAAGACCACAATAATCCAGCCATCTCATCATGGTCTAAAACCACTCTTCCATCTACATCTTTTAACATGGAAATAGTATTTCTTCTAAATCTCTGTGTTGCCATAGCATGAAATTTTTTGGTATTATCCTCAGATAACTTAATCCACCTCACAGTGCATCTCTTTCTCCAATAATTACACTCAATAGACAGAAGATTTTCCAAGTGCAATTTAACAATAGCCCTGAAATTAAATTTAGTCACAAATAATGGCCTTTGCTCTTCCATATTATCCAACAACAAAATCACTTTATTACAATTTTTAATCAGTAGCTTTAGTTTTGATAAACTCAAATGCCAATGTTTCAACGCATGCCTCAGGGATTTTAGCTTATCAGCAATAATAGCTGAACTATGATTCTTGCAAGAAGGTTGTTCCCAAGATTGTTTCACACAATCCAGGAAACCAGGCTGGTCCACCCAAAAGTTTTCAAATCTAAAAATATTGGACTTTGGGATAGAAGTATCAATGTTAACAACACATGGGACATGATCAGACTTTGTATGAGCAAGAGGCAGCACTGTAACACCCTCAGAATCGGCCCTATGCAAGTTTTAGCAAAATTCGCCAAACCCGCATAGAATCGATTCGAAGGTGCCCACCAGGCACTTTCGTGCGGGTGGAAAAACAAAGTAATAACATTACACAACAGTCCTCGATGGGACCCACAGAACAGATATATACAACAGCGACTCAAAGAGTCAAGAATACAGATATACGGTACAAAGATCCAAATCACCTTGAAAAGAGGGAGCGTCCGACTACGGACAAGATGCAAATGGGGCTAAGAGCCCTGAAGAATAACCAATGGCGTCCATAACCCTGCCCAGGCCAAGCCGGAAGGGTAACCCTGCTAACGGCGTCGATCTCAAAACCTGCTTAAACAAAAGGGGTGCCGACAAAGGGCAAAGGAAAAAGAAGGAGCGTCGGTACTGAGGCCAGTACACGGCGAGGCTAGAATTCGGCGGTCCTCGCCTACATAGGTATGGTGGACTGAGCGGCAGCGGCAGCATGCACGAAACAACCTATAGAGACTCGATTCAACTGGCGGTTATCAGAGGGGGAAGAATGACCTATCCGGATCCAACCTGAAGCTATCACCAAACAAACCCATCCTGGCGTTTCCCCCTCGAGACCAAACGAGGAAGTCAACCGAGGAACGCACACAGTTGGCAGTTTTAATTATTCAGTTATAGTTGTGGCACTTTACTAGTCAGGTTTAGATAATCATCCTGATAAAAATAAGCAGTGGGCACTTTTAGCTAATCATTCCGTTTTAGTTGCAACAATTACTAATCAGATACAGATAGCATGAGATAAACCCAAAACCCAGCAGTTGTTGGTACTTTTATTCAGCCATTCCGTTGTAGTTGCCATAATTACTAGTCAGATACAATTGTCGCAAGCGACCACCAAACAAGCAATTGTGGGCAGTATTAATTAGCCATTCCATTATAGTGAAGCTGATTACTAGTCATTATAAGTCAAATTTATAACAGTAAACTTTAGTTATAGTTGTCTATGATCAGACACTGTGCTCCAAGTCGTCCATAACCGCGGACACGGCTTCTCGAAAAGATTTAACCCTGCAGGGGTGCACCAAAGTATCCACAGGCACTTCGACCCTTTTTGCCAGATCAGTTAACATACACCCATCGGTATGTCGGCGGGGCCTAGGTCACGACGTTCCCAGACACAAAGCAAGCACGTGGGGGCCACCCCACCAAGTCGACACCCGCAACGAAGTCGGCCGGTCTCCGAGACGGACTGGGGTTTGGGCAAACGGCGGTGACCGACAGCAGGTCCCCAATCGGGGACTGTCGACACCGCGAAACGTGGCCCGCTCCTAAACAGTACAGTGTGCAGTACCTCGCACAATCGTAAATAAAGCAGTAAACATGGCATAAGTACAGGATAGTAATAAAGCCCCAAACTACTTTGTGGCCCCCAGTACAGTACTTTGAAATCAGGTAATTATCAATGGGGGGCCCATATCTCCCCACCTGTGGTTAGCGCGCTCGATCTCGGAACAGATGTCAAGAACTCGGGTCCTACGGGACACAAGTGGGCGGTCGGAAAACCAAATCTTACCTATCACCCACCGATGCCTCTGCTTACTTCAATTTTAGTTGTTAAACAGAATTTAAAGTGAAACAATAATTAAACCATGATCATCTTCATCGTCAACATGCGGCAATTCTCCAACCATGGTGGTACTTGACGTCAAGCAAAACACTTGAGCAAGCGACTACGACGCGCGGGTCCAACTATCTACCAAACAACAGGTAATAGGATGTGTCCAAGGCTATATATGGCTGCAAGGGATAGCACGGTACGGAAACTAAAGCATCGCGACACAGATAGCAATAGATCAACAGGAGGGAAGTAAATACTATAAAGTAAGATAGGTAGAAAGGGGGAGATGCTCGCCTGAAAACATTGCCGAAGGGTTCAACCGAAGATCGGGGCGAAGCTCACATCAACTCAACGGCCTTATCCGCGAAGAACCAAAGCACTAGAAGAAACACCGGATGCAATATTTAATACATGGCAGAAGTTCGGCATGATGCATGCATGATGGATGGCATGGCAAAGGTGCGATGCAATTAGGTCAAATTAAGCGGAACCGGGGTCCGACAATTAATTAAATGGTTCAAGTTATTTAGATCCCTCGCAATTTAAATGTTGTTTTAACAAGGCAAGATAAGATACCGGTTCGCTACACAAGTTTAAATGAGGCCGATATCCGCATATGGGCCCCATATTTAATTATTAGGTGAATCGGCATAAGGCCCCCAAACCACATGAATGCATGCAAGAATGACCATTTAATATGCAATCAAGTTGTATTATGTTATAAAATAGGGTTCGAGGAAAAGGTTCACACATTAGAGGGGGATCGACGATCTTGGGGCTCCGGGGTTCGGGGTTCGACAGGGTCCAGGGTTCGACGGTCCTTTCTCGGCTCCGGGGTCGTTCTCGGCGCATCCGGGGTCTTCGGTTCACGTTGCCGGTCATGGCGTTCGGGGCGAAGCACTCGTCGCAACGGGGTTCTCGGCGGACTCGGTGTCCGGGGGTTCTTCCAAACCGTGGCGCGTCCGGGAGGCGATCTTAGCGTCGGTCATCCCCGGGGTCGAACTTGCGAGTCATGTATACGGAAGATCTTGTGGCTCGATGTCCGGGAGGCAGATCTTTGAGTCCAGGCCGGGGGTCTTGTCGGTGGTCTTCGGGTCCGTCCCGGTTAGGCATCCTCGGCGTCGGGGAAGATCTTGATTCGGCCTCGGCACACGGTACATGCTCCTCGGAAAACCTTTGCGTTCCATGACGACGTTCTCGGTCCCCGGTCATCGGTCCCCTCTCGTAGATCTTGGGGTTTGCGGCTCTCCGGGATCGGTCTCGGGTCCAGGGTCGAAGAACTTGGTGTCCGAGAAGGGGCCTTGGCGTTCCGTGGTAGGTCTTGGCGCTTCGGTTTCGGGCCTCGGCCATCTCATCCGCGAAGTAGATCATGGCGTCTGCGAGGTTCGACCGGTCATAGCCATCGGAGTCCATGAGGAAGATCTTGACAACCAGAGCGTTCCGGTACCGGGGCCTTCGAATCCATGGACGGGGCGCGCGGTGGCCTAAGGACAGAGACGTGGTCGGCGGAAGGTGAGCCGCGCGGAGCTCAGGAGCACGCCGGCAACGTGGTGGCAGGGGCTCGGGCTGGCGACGCCGGGAGGTGCACGGAGCTCGCGGGGACGGTGGCTTGGCGGCGCCGGCGCGGCTCGCTGACGAGGGTGGCCCCCGAGCGGCGCGCGCGGACCGGGGCGGAGCGGCGTCCGCGGGCGTGCGGCGGCGCGGTCGATGCTGGAGGCGGCCGCGGCGGCGCAGGTGCTCGCGGCGGGCGTGCGCAGCGGCGAGCTCGCCGGCGACGGCGGGAGGCTGCGGGCCGGAGGAGGAGCTTGGCAGCGAGGTTGGCGGCGTCCGGCGGCGAGGTCGGAGGCCGCGGCGAGCAGGGCCGGCGGTGCGCGTGAGGGGACGGGGCGGAGCGGCGTCCGCGGGCGTGCGGCGGCGCGGTGTCTGCGGGGCGGCGAGGGAGGCGGGGTAGTGGGTGCGGCCGCGGCGGCGCCGCGCCAGAGAGCGAGGGAGGCGGCTGCGCGCGAGGCGTCTGGGGACGGGGAGCCGCTAGCAGGGGCGGGGGGAGGTGGTCGCGAAGGGAGGCGGCGCTCGGGGATGAGGGTGCTGCGCGCTCGCGGGGCTGCCAGAGGATGCTAGGGGGCGAGGCGGACGGTGGGAGGTGAGAAGAGGGGGGCGCCGGCGGCGGTTGGAGCCGGAGGGGCGGGGCGAGGCGCTGGGTGGAGGCGTGCGGGCGTGGGCGAGCGAACGTGCGAGGGAGAAGAGGACAGGGGGAGGCGCTGGGTAGGGTGGGTCCCGCGGGGGCCCAGGGGGTTGGTGGGATCCGGCTGAGGCGTGCGTGCGTCGTGTGCGTGCGTTGCGTGTGAGCTGGCGTGTGTCTTGGGTGAGAGGCAGGTGGAGGGAGTGGGATGTGGGATAGGCTTAGGTGGCAGAACTTGGTTGGTTGGGAGAAGGGAGAGGGGTGAGGTGGCAGCGCGTGATAGGTAGGAGTGATGTGGAGGCTGGGGTGGGTAGGAAACTGGGTAGACTAGGGATTTAGGTAGGGCTGGCCGGTGGACCGATCTGGTTTTCTGGGGCGGTCGTTCGGGTTGGGACGGCCCGTTCGACTGCCCCTACAAAAATAGTTAAACTTTTTATTTAATTTAATGGGACCATTTGCAAACCGATAGCAACAAAATAAAATACTCCGGAGCCCCGGGGTTTGGCGTTTGAATAAAGAGGGGGCGTAGGGAAAACAAATCTGGTTTTTGCGAAATAGTTTTGGCAAACAATGCATGATGATGACGATGCAATGCACAAATTCAACGCGATTTTCTAGTAGTGGTTTTGCGGGATGCCACAATTCGACACCACTAACAAGGGATCTCGCCCTCGAGATCCGCCTCATGGTACCGGAAGGAAGGTCGGCGATCTGCGTCTTCTCGCTTCGTGTAGATCCTCGCGACACCACTAACAAGAGGTCGTTGTCCTTGATCGTCGAGAGAGCACTCCGGATAGCAACGGACGAAGTTAAAGGTAAGGCCACCTCTAACTTCCATGGAAGGAGTAAAATTGCATCGATCCCCCATTCAATATACAGAGAAAATGATAAGAGTAGTGGTATGGTCGCGACTCCATCCCGCACTCAAAGCATTACTATGTACACGAATAGATAGATTATGCAACCAACCCTCAAGATTCAGACTGAAGATCTCGACAAGCGAGGATCGGAAACAAAGGAGTGATGCAGTCTCTGCATCGGACCTGATGTAGCTGATGTCGTCGCGTCGGAAAACACCGGAAGGCACCAACAAAGAACAAAGAATGGTAACACCAAGGACGGACTCAACAGGCAGCTGGAACACCGGATGGTAGAACACCGTTATCGGAGGAGGAAGCGAAACCCTGAAGGTACGACGGAAACCCAACCACGAGAAAACCTGGACTCGAAGAAAAGATAAGAGGCAGATTCAAATCGCGTAGAGGTAAGAGGAGAACAGCAGAGGGGTAAGGAGTAAAATCAGACCTAATCAGAACTATCCAACCGATTTTGCAAAATAGTTTTGACACTCTACTTCGGCCGTTAGTTAGGTTATCCTACAGGCTGGACTTGTGGGGTATCGCAACTGCTGAGCTCTGATACCACTCTGTAACACCCTCAGAATCGGCCCTATGCAAGTTTTAGCAAAATTCGCCAAACCCGCATAGAATCGATTCGAAGGTGCCCACCAGGCACTTTCGTGCGGGTGGAAAAACAAAGTAATAACATTACACAACAGTCCTCGATGGGACCCACAGAACAGATATATACAACAGCGACTCAAAGAGTCAAGAATACAGATATACGGTACAAAGATCCAAATCACCTTGAAAAGAGGGAGCGTCCGACTACGGACAAGATGCAAATGGGGCTAAGAGCCCTGAAGAATAACCAATGGCGTCCATAACCCTGCCCAGGCCAAGCCGGAAGGGTAACCCTGCTAACGGCGTCGATCTCAAAACCTGCTTAAACAAAAGGGGTGCCGACAAAGGGCAAAGGAAAAAGAAGGAGCGTCAGTACTGAGGCCAGTACACGGCGAGGCTAGAATTCGGCGGTCCTCGCCTACATAGGTATGGTGGACTGAGCGGCAGCGGCAGCATGCACGAAACAACCTATAGAGACTCGATTCAACTGGCGGTTATCAGAGGGGGAAGAATGACCTATCCGGATCCAACCTGAAGCTATCACCAAACAAACCCATCCTGGCGTTTCCCCCTCGAGACCAAACGAGGAAGTCAACCGAGGAACGCACACAGTTGGCAGTTTTAATTATTCAGTTATAGTTGTGGCACTTTACTAGTCAGGTTTAGATAATCATCCTGATAAAAATAAGCAGTGGGCACTTTTAGCTAATCATTCCGTTTTAGTTGCAACAATTACTAATCAGATACAGATAGCATGAGATAAACCCAAAACCCAGCAGTTGTTGGTACTTTTATTCAGCCATTCCGTTGTAGTTGCCATAATTACTAGTCAGATACAATTGTCGCAAGCGACCACCAAACAAGCAATTGTGGGCAGTATTAATTAGCCATTCCATTATAGTGAAGCTGATTACTAGTCATTATAAGTCAAATTTATAACAGTAAACTTTAGTTATAGTTGTCTATGATCAGACACTGTGCTCCAAGTCGTCCATAACCGCGGACACGGCTTCTCGAAAAGATTTAACCCTGCAGGGGTGCACCAAAGTATCCACAGGCACTTCGACCCTTTTTGCCAGATCAGTTAACATACACCCATCGGTATGTCGGCGGGGCCTAGGTCACGACGTTCCCAGACACAAAGCAAGCACGTGGGGGCCACCCCACCAAGTCGACACCCGCAACGAAGTCGGCCGGTCTCCGAGACGGACTGGGGTTTGGGCAAACGGCGGTGACCGACAGCAGGTCCCCAATCGGGGACTGTCGACACCGCGAAACGTGGCCCGCTCCTAAACAGTACAGTGTGCAGTACCTCGCACAATCGTAAATAAAGCAGTAAACATGGCATAAGTACAGGATAGTAATAAAGCCCCAAACTACTTTGTGGCCCCCAGTACAGTACTTTGAAATCAGGTAATTATCAATGGGGGGCCCATATCTCCCCACCTGTGGTTAGCGCGCTCGATCTCGGAACAGATGTCAAGAACTCGGGTCCTACGGGACACAAGTGGGCGGTCGGAAAACCAAATCTTACCTATCACCCACCGATGCCTCTGCTTACTTCAATTTTAGTTGTTAAACAGAATTTAAAGTGAAACAATAATTAAACCATGATCATCTTCATCGTCAACATGCGGCAATTCTCCAACCATGGTGGTACTTGACGTCAAGCAAAACACTTGAGCAAGCGACTACGACGCGCGGGTCCAACTATCTACCAAACAACAGGTAATAGGATGTGTCCAAGGCTATATATGGCTGCAAGGGATAGCACGGTACGGAAACTAAAGCATCGCGACACAGATAGCAATAGATCAACAGGAGGGAAGTAAATACTATAAAGTAAGATAGGTAGAAAGGGGGAGATGCTCGCCTGAAAACATTGCCGAAGGGTTCAACCGAAGATCGGGGCGAAGCTCACATCAACTCAACGGCCTTATCCGCGAAGAACCAAAGCACTAGAAGAAACACCGGATGCAATATTTAATACATGGCAGAAGTTCGGCATGATGCATGCATGATGGATGGCATGGCAAAGGTGCGATGCAATTAGGTCAAATTAAGCGGAACCGGGGTCCGACAATTAATTAAATGGTTCAAGTTATTTAGATCCCTCGCAATTTAAATGTTGTTTTAACAAGGCAAGATAAGATACCGGTTCGCTACACAAGTTTAAATGAGGCCGATATCCGCATATGGGCCCCATATTTAATTATTAGGTGAATCGGCATAAGGCCCCCAAACCACATGAATGCATGCAAGAATGACCATTTAATATGCAATCAAGTTGTATTATGTTATAAAATAGGGTTCGAGGAAAAGGTTCACACATTAGAGGGGGATCGACGATCTTGGGGCTCCGGGGTTCGGGGTTCGACAGGGTCCAGGGTTCGACGGTCCTTTCTCGGCTCCGGGGTCGTTCTCGGCGCATCCGGGGTCTTCGGTTCACGTTGCCGGTCATGGCGTTCGGGGCGAAGCACTCGTCGCAACGGGGTTCTCGGCGGACTCGGTGTCCGGGGGTTCTTCCAAACCGTGGCGCGTCCGGGAGGCGATCTTAGCGTCGGTCATCCCCGGGGTCGAACTTGCGAGTCATGTATACGGAAGATCTTGTGGCTCGATGTCCGGGAGGCAGATCTTTGAGTCCAGGCCGGGGGTCTTGTCGGTGGTCTTCGGGTCCGTCCCGGTTAGGCATCCTCGGCGTCGGGGAAGATCTTGATTCGGCCTCGGCACACGGTACATGCTCCTCGGAAAACCTTTGCGTTCCATGACGACGTTCTCGGTCCCCGGTCATCGGTCCCCTCTCGTAGATCTTGGGGTTTGCGGCTCTCCGGGATCGGTCTCGGGTCCAGGGTCGAAGAACTTGGTGTCCGAGAAGGGGCCTTGGCGTTCCGTGGTAGGTCTTGGCGCTTCGGTTTCGGGCCTCGGCCATCTCATCCGCGAAGTAGATCATGGCGTCTGCGAGGTTCGACCGGTCATAGCCATCGGAGTCCATGAGGAAGATCTTGACAACCAGAGCGTTCCGGTACCGGGGCCTTCGAATCCATGGACGGGGCGCGCGGTGGCCTAAGGACAGAGACGTGGTCGGCGGAAGGTGAGCCGCGCGGAGCTCAGGAGCACGCCGGCAACGTGGTGGCAGGGGCTCGGGCTGGCGACGCCGGGAGGTGCACGGAGCTCGCGGGGACGGTGGCTTGGCGGCGCCGGCGCGGCTCGCTGACGAGGGTGGCCCCCGAGCGGCGCGCGCGGACCGGGGCGGAGCGGCGTCCGCGGGCGTGCGGCGGCGCGGTCGATGCTGGAGGCGGCCGCGGCGGCGCAGGTGCTCGCGGCGGGCGTGCGCAGCGGCGAGCTCGCCGGCGACGGCGGGAGGCTGCGGGCCGGAGGAGGAGCTTGGCAGCGAGGTTGGCGGCGTCCGGCGGCGAGGTCGGAGGCCGCGGCGAGCAGGGCCGGCGGTGCGCGTGAGGGGACGGGGCGGAGCGGCGTCCGCGGGCGTGCGGCGGCGCGGTGTCTGCGGGGCGGCGAGGGAGGCGGGGTAGTGGGTGCGGCCGCGGCGGCGCCGCGCCAGAGAGCGAGGGAGGCGGCTGCGCGCGAGGCGTCTGGGGACGGGGAGCCGCTAGCAGGGGCGGGGGGAGGTGGTCGCGAAGGGAGGCGGCGCTCGGGGATGAGGGTGCTGCGCGCTCGCGGGGCTGCCAGAGGATGCTAGGGGGCGAGGCGGACGGTGGGAGGTGAGAAGAGGGGGGCGCCGGCGGCGGTTGGAGCCGGAGGGGCGGGGCGAGGCGCTGGGTGGAGGCGTGCGGGCGTGGGCGAGCGAACGTGCGAGGGAGAAGAGGACAGGGGGAGGCGCTGGGTAGGGTGGGTCCCGCGGGGGCCCAGGGGGTTGGTGGGATCCGGCTGAGGCGTGCGTGCGTCGTGTGCGTGCGTTGCGTGTGAGCTGGCGTGTGTCTTGGGTGAGAGGCAGGTGGAGGGAGTGGGATGTGGGATAGGCTTAGGTGGCAGAACTTGGTTGGTTGGGAGAAGGGAGAGGGGTGAGGTGGCAGCGCGTGATAGGTAGGAGTGATGTGGAGGCTGGGGTGGGTAGGAAACTGGGTAGACTAGGGATTTAGGTAGGGCTGGCCGGTGGACCGATCTGGTTTTCTGGGGCGGTCGTTCGGGTTGGGACGGCCCGTTCGACTGCCCCTACAAAAATAGTTAAACTTTTTATTTAATTTAATGGGACCATTTGCAAACCGATAGCAACAAAATAAAATACTCCGGAGCCCCGGGGTTTGGCGTTTGAATAAAGAGGGGGCGTAGGGAAAACAAATCTGGTTTTTGCGAAATAGTTTTGGCAAACAATGCATGATGATGACGATGCAATGCACAAATTCAACGCGATTTTCTAGTAGTGGTTTTGCGGGATGCCACAAGCACCAGGGAGTTTGGGAAGGAAATAATCCAATTTGCACTAGTAAAGAACCAGTCAAGCTGCTCAAGCAGGGGCTGCACCTACATGTTAGACCATGTGAATTTTCTGCCTTTTAAAGGTAACTCCAACAAACCTAAATGTCCAATAATCTCATTAAATAACAGCATATCATTGACATTTCCCCAGGCTTATTTCTATTTGCATCCGATCTTATAAAATTAAAATCTCCCAACAATAGACAATTACTATCCACGGGTATTTGAATGTTATAAAGCCATTGAACAAAATTATCCCTCATAACACCCTGGCAAGGACCATAAACAGACACAAGAGTCCAACTCTCACCATTATGTGTGGAACAAAAATTTATAGTTATACCAAAACTCTGTATATCAAGCTGGGTCCTAGAGAACACAGCAGAGTTCCACAACACAATGAAACCCCCAGATGCACCAACAGAAGGGGAATAAACAAAATTGTCAAACCTTTTGGGGCAAAATTTCCTAATAAAACGTTGATCAAAGAAATCACACTTGGTTTCTTGTAAGAAAATGATAGAGCATTGACATTCTTCCACCTTAGCTCTGACTTCTCTTTGTCTTTCTTCAGAATTTAAACCTCTCACATTCCAGCACAAAACCTTCCACTTTCTGAAATATTTTGTATTCATTTGATAACAAAATAAGCAAAGAGCAAAATAAGTCCAGTGCATCCAGACCATAGGTAAAACCCAACACAGTGTATAGAGAAGTAGATCAACATCAACTCATCAGCAATACATAAAAGACCATAAGTTCAATATAACCCCACAGTTCACAACTAACCAGAAAAGGTTCCATATTACAGACCATAGACTCCACCAAAATAACCCCATAACAACAGTGCAAATTACCAGAAGACCAAGGAAAAAGGAGTGCCCACTCCCATTAACAGCCAACAAATTATTTATCATTTTACCAATCTTTGGCTTCTTTCCCTTAGGAGTAGCTTTAAGCTTTTTCTCAGTCAGCTGCTCTAGTGGAATCCCCAAATATTGACCAATCTGCTGAAGAAGCATCCGAGGGGTCTCTGGCATAGCTTGGTTCTCCCTGTCCTGTCTTTCATCTTCTCCTTTTGTGTCCAAATGTTGCCCTTCCTCATTTAACTCTACAATCTGCACAGAGGACTTAACTTTCTTCCTTGGCCTGGGTATAGTGTCACTCATAGATTTTTTCCTACAACCACTATTCACCACACACTTCCTTGTACTTCTCCTCGACTCTTCATCTGAATAAGGTGCAACCTGCTTTCTCTCTCTGCATGTACCCTTCTTCTTCACCACAGAGGCCGGAGAGGCAGAGAAAACACATTGTGGCATATCCATAACATTATCCATGGATTCCTCAAAAGAAAGGGACCTTGCAATTTCTAGTGGCAACAACAAAAGTTCTGTCCTGAACTCTAGACTTCAACTGAATCTCTCCCAAATTGGAAGTTATCAGATCAAACTGTTCAAAAGCCTGCTGCCAACTTCTCTTGGACAAAGTGACTAAGAAAGACATGTCAGACATAGGCCTCTCAATATTATTTGCAAGCAAATTAAATAGAGAAGGCTTGAAATTCCTCTCCCAAATCATAGCAGGTGGCAATTCAGGCCCAAAAGCAGTCCTAACCAAGTTAACCTGAATAACCAGCTGCTGATCAGGCTCTAACTGGATAGGTTGCAGCTGAAAAGGCCGCAAATGCTGGTCTACCTCTTGGTTGACCAAATTCAGATTTCCTGATCCATCAGTTGAAACAGAGTCCAGGGAGGGGTTAAAAACCACCGAGTCATCAATCTGAACTTCCTCTGGCTCTTGCATATTGTTCTGCTCACCCTCCTCATTGTGTTACTGCTGCTGCATTGGATCAACATCCCCATTTTGCTGCTGCTGCATAGGATCAACATCACATCCTATTTCTGGGTATTGAGGCGCCACAAACAGGTCGTTATTGGGCTGCAATTGTACAGGCATAGGATGCAGATTGCCATCAAACGACATAGGATCTTCATCAGGTGGCAAAACTGCAGCAAACCCCGCCTCCATAATGTAGACAGCAGAAGTCCAGGTCTCCCTGACATCACCTAAGTCAGCATACCTACCAAAGACCACATACCTTGGCACCAAAGCAGGAGAAGGATAAGAAGCAAAAACCATAGTACGATCCAGGAGTATATCATCTTGGTGCCAGTGGTGATAGGTACCAAAAGTTGCGATAGCATTGGAGATATCAAAAGTATTGCAAACATCAACCATCCTGATATGGCCCTGAACAGCACGATGATTCAACTATCATTATGAGGCACAAAATCTGACAAAAATATCATCATCAAGCTCAAGCGGCTTTTGTTGCAACAGAGCAGCCACAGATGCAGTACTGTAGAGCTGAAATAAGCTTAACCCAAACAAAGTTGGTTGCACACTATCAACTACTCTCTGATGATGCTGAACAATGAAATCTCTAACATGATCATGCCAGATTGGCGCATCAGCAGCAGGAGGAGCAGGTTCGAGAATAGCCACAACGTAATTACCATGTGTTGCCGGTGGTGGTTCAGAAGGACTGTAGAAGGTACGGGGGAGCCTCGTAGGACCTCCATCGATAATGTGGTGCCCAAGAGGCAGCCACCTTGTAGGGTCAATCTCAAAGTTCGCCACGGGTGGATCCTCTTCAGGTAGGGTTGTCTGAGGTTTAGGTGGCGGCGAAGGCGAAGAGACGGGAGGCGACAAAACAGAGTCGTTCTGAACCGAAACACCGCCCTCTATATTACCTGAAACGGGGGTGTTAGGGTCACGTTGTGCCTGTTTAGGATCCCACCTCATAGTAGATTTGGACAACCAGTTAAAGCAATTCTTTTTAATGTGGCCATACTGGAAACAGAAACGACAACGGATATCGTTCGTGCACTGAGACCGTTTATGACCAAAACTAAGACACCTACCACAATTATAAACCTAAAAAACCATATCATCAATCATTGCCTCAAAATCCGCATCATCATGTGATGTTGGTAAATTTGGCCCAACAGGAGTGGGCTCAGAGGAGAACGAAGAAATTGGGGCAGAAGGGGTTCTGTCTTGTGAACCCAAAGGAGCAGCTTGATCAGGCCTAGAAGTATCACGTTCACCGACTTCCACCTGTGGAACAGGTAACTTTTGAAGTGTACCAAAAGTGATACATGGCTGGGTGTCAGTTTTAAGAAGATCAGGTAAAACCACACCAGAATTTGTCACACCATTAGGACCCTGGTAACCCTTAAAGGCAGAGTAACAAATAGACTCAGCAAACAGAAGCTTCTTTTTTGGATTAGCAGAGGACTTAATAATGGAACAAGGCTTTGTTTTCATAGCAGCAAGACCCAATCAAGAAAACCTTTTGGAAGGGCTTATTAGAGTCCACTCTTCCTTACATTCCTTCTGCCAAGAATGAAATTCCTACCCAATTCGGTCCTCCACAACCCCATAAGTGAAAGTGACATTTGAACTGGGGACACTTAAAATATTTGATATTTAAAACCTAAAAACCAACTTGCTTGCTGAAAACACAAAAGGAGAAGACCCGTCAGCCAGAGCAGAGACTTTAAGCTCACCACAAAAACCTCCTAAAGCTGCCTCTAGAGCAATGCCCATAGATTCGTCATCAAGACGGAAATTGGCTCTCCCAAAAGACACAACCATGATAAAGTTTCCTGAGGAAGCAGTTGGGTGAACCGAGGAATTAAACCTCCTTCTAATCTGTTTAGCAAAATTCAGTCCTATAGAAAAATTCAGTCCCATAATCAAGGATGAATGAACCGCAGACCTTATAGGAGAATCCATTTTTTTTAGATTAGAACTAACATCCACACCACAAGTACCAAAAGGCTCATCCAAAAATTGAACCTGATCAGCCAAAATGGCAACACCAACTCTGACAGTATGATCTTTAAAAAGGATCTTCGAGCCCAACTTGAAACAATCAGATCTATGCAATGATTTATGAGCAATTGGCACACCCTTAGAATTTTTTAAAACCAGCCAATTATCCTGTGTCCAAAGAACCAGTGAGCCATCATAAGCCTTCATGCGACCTCTATCAAGATCCTTCACAGTGGAGTACGTAATTTTCCAAACTTTAGTTCGTGGCGGATCAAGGACAGAAGGATGATCCAAGTAAACACCAGGTGTAGATTGGAGAATCTCCGAACCAGATGCGGACTCACTCCTCAGGGGCGTCCAAACCAAAGAATGATCACCATTCGGCATGATCGTGCATGACCCAACCAACGCAACGTGGGAAGAAAATTTTACCTCCGATCCCAAGGAGATCAACTCCCTAGGAAGAAGACGTATGCCGATGATCCCAGCACCTTTAGCATTGATCAGGGAGATCCAATCCGACCAGATGCAAACAGCGCCATCATGATTATTGGAGTTCCCAAGATCCCAATCTTGGGAAGAGAGATACGTCGCCTTCCAGCTCCACGTGGGAGGCAACATGGTCTAGGGTATAGGAATGTAGGGAGAGGGTGGGTGTAGAGGATGGTTGGGAAGGATTGGGGCGGCGATCACCGGCGGCGAGGGCTATCTAGGGCTAAGGTCTCGGTGGCGCCATCCTTGATGAAGGCCTACGGTAAAACCTTCCCTACTCATGTATCACTTTGATATCTTCTAGTCAAACTAACAACATATGCAATATCTGGTCTTGTACACAACATGACATACATGATAGATCCTATGGCCGAGGCATAGGGAGTTTTGCTCATCCTCTCTCTATCTTGTGTTATAGGTGGACTTTGAGTTTTAGTCAAGGTCGTATTGGGCAACATGGGCAAGAATCTTTATATCTTCCATTCCAAATTTCTTTAGAACCTTGCCCAAATATGTACTTTGTGAAAGCGCTATTAAGCGTCTTGATCTATCTCTATAAATCTTGATGCCTAAAATGTATGCAGCTTAGCCAAGATCCTTCATTGAAAAACTATTATTCAAATAGTATTTGACACTTTTAAGAAGTTCTATATCATTCCCAATCAACAATATGGCATCCACATATAGTACTAGGAATGCTACAAAGCTCCCACTCACTTTCTTGTAAATACAATCTTCTCCATAATTTTGTATGAATCCAAAGATTTTGATCACCTTATGAAAATGTTGATTCCAGCTTCGGGATGCTTGCTTCAATCCATATATGGACCGTTGAAGTTTTCATACCTTGTTAGCATCTTTAGGATCGACAAAACCTTTGGGTTGTACCATATACAACTCTTCATCAATGTCACCATTGAGGAACACCGTTTTGACATCCATCTGCCGTATGTCATAATCGTAATATGCAGCGATTGCTAACAAAATCCTCATAGACTTTAGCTTCGCTAGTGGTGAGAAAGTCTCATCATAGTCAACTCCTTGAATTTGTCAGAAACCTTTCGCGACAAGTCGAGCTTTATAGACAGTTACATTACCATCAGCATCTATTTTCCTCTTGAAAATCCATTTGTTCTCGATAGCCTTGCGGCCATCCGCTAAGTCCACCAAAGTCCACACTTGGTTTTCGTACATGGATCCAATCTCAGATTTCATGGCTTCATGCCATTTTGTTGGAATCTGGGCTCATCATTTCTTCCTCATACGTCGCAGGATCATCGGTGTTGTCCACCAACATGACATTCATAACAGGATCATACCAATCAGGAGTGGTATGATTCCTCGTCGACCTACGAGGTTCCGTAGTAACTTTGTTCGAAGCTTTATGATCATTATCATTAGCTTCCTCTCTTATTGATGCCGGCGGCACAAGAACATATTCCGGCGCTGCGCTACTCTCAAATGCGAGAGAAGGTTCGATAACCTCGTCGAGTTCTACTTTCCTTCCAAACACTTCTTTTGAGATAAACTCCTTCTCCAGAAAAGGATCCATTCTTGGCAACGAAAACTTTTCCTTTGGATCTATGATAGAAGGTATACCCAATTGTTTCTTTAGGGTATCCTATGAAGACGCATTTTTCTGCTTTGGGTTCAAGATTGTCGGGCTGTAACTTCTTTACATAAGCTTCGCATCCCCCAACTTTAAGGAAAGACAACTTAGGTTTCTTCCCAAACCACAATTCATATGGTGTCGTTTCAACAGATTTAGATGGTGCCCCATTTAAAGTGAATGCGGCTGTTTCTAATGCATAACCCCAAAATGATAACGGTAAATATGTAAGAGACATCATAGAACAAACCATATCTAAGAGAGTTCGATTACGATGTTTGGACACACCATTATGTTGTGGTGTTCCTGGCGGTGTCAATTGTGAAAGTATTCCGCATTTCTTTAAATGCTCCCCAAACTCGCAACTTAGATACTCACCTCAACGATCAGATTACAAAAGATTAATATTCTTGTTACGTTAATTCTCTACTTCACATTGAAAATCCTTAAACTTCTCGAAAGTTTCGGACTTATGTTTCATGAAATAGATATACCCATATCTACTCAAGTCATCCGTGAAAGTAAAAACATAAATATAACCACCGCGCGATGCCACACTCATCGCGCCACACACATCGGTATCAATGGTTTTCAATAAGTCTGTAGCTCGCTCCATTATGCCAGAGAATGGAGTCTTAGTCAATTTTTTCCGTCAGACATGCTTCGCATCTTTCAATGATAAAAAATCAAGTGATTCAAGAAGTCCATCAGAATGGAGTTTCTTCATACGCTTCACTCCATTATGACCAAGACGATAGTGCCACATGTATGTAGAATTATCATTCAATTTCAATCGTTTAGCATCTATATTATGAACATGTGTATCACTACTATCGAGATTCAATAAGAATAGACCATCTATCATAGGCGCATGACCATAAAAGATATTACTCATATAAATCGAACAACCATTATTCTCAGATTTAAACAAGTATCCGTCTCGCAATAAACAAGATCCAGATATAATGTTCATGCTCAACGCAGGCACCAAATAATAATTATTTAAGTATAAAACTAATCTCGATGGTAGATGAAGAGGGAGCGTTCCTTGATATGTTGTAAACGTATCTATAATTTTTGATGTTCCATGCTTGTTTAGTATCCACTTTGCTTTGCTTTGTCTACACTTTGAGGCATTTTTATACACTTTCTGGGACTAACCTATTAACAAAATGCCATAGTTCCAATTGCCTATTTTCTGCTGTTTTTGGTTCCAGAAAAGCCAGAAAATGAATATTCTCGGAATTGGACGGGACAAAAGCCAAAGTCAATATTTCACCGAGGAGAACACAGAGCCAAAAGAAGAGACGGAGGAGGGCCACGAGGGGCCCACACCTCTGGTCGCGCGGCCAGGCCTGGCCCACGCCTGGGGGGTGCGGCCGCCTCGGGCACCCCCTCGGTCTCCCCCTTCACCTATAAGAAGCCCCCGATACCAAAACCCTAAGTATCTGATCAGATCTCCATGAAACAGTTCGTGGCCTTCTTCATCACCATGCTAGCCTCCAGTATGATGCGTGAGTAGTTCCACCTTGGACTATGGGTCCATACAGTAGCTAGATGGTTGTTTCTCCTCCTTTGTGCTATCATGTTTAGATCTTGTGAGCTCCATTCATGATCAAGATCATCTATTTGTAATCATGCATGTTGTGTTTGCGGGGATCCGATGGATATTGAGATTACTATGTTAGATTGGTTAATGGTTTTATCTTATTGATTCTATCATGTCTGTGTTGTTTGAGATCTTGCATGCTCTCCGTTTCTAGTAGCTATCTTGGCCAAGTAGATGCTAGTGACTCCAAGAAGGAGTATTTATGCTCGATAGTGGGTCATGCCTCTAATGAATCTGGGGGAGTGACAGAAATATCTAAGGTTGTAGATGTGTTGTTGCTAATAGGGAGAAAACAACGATCTTTTGCTCATGGAACAATTGTATTGTTTACTTTACACACTTTGCTTAAAGCAGTTATCCGTTGCTTGCAACTTAATACTGGAGGGGGTTCAGATGATAACCTGAAGGTGGATTACTAGTCATAGATGTAGTTGTATGGCGGTCTATGTATATTGTTGTAATGCCCAATCGAATCTCATAGGATCATGAATGTCTACTATTGCATTGTTATGCCTTGCTCTATCCTGTCAATCGCCCCACTGTAATTTGTTTACCCAGCATGTTATGTTGTTTATCTTAAGGAGAACACCTCTAGTGAACTGTTGACCCCGGTCCAATATTTACCATTGATACATCTTCCACTGTTACTGTTTACTTTCTTCAAGCCACCTTTACCTTCCACACCATACGTTTAATCCTTTGTTTTCAGCAAACCGGTGAGATTGACAGCCTCACTGTTTGTTGGGGCGAAGTCTTGAGTTTTTCTTGTGCAGGTTTCCAAGTTGCTAGCAACACCTTTGAGTCGTTTCCTTCCTCCTAATGGTCTGATAACCTTGGTTTCTTACTGAGGGAAGACTTATTTTTGTACTCATCACACCTTCATCTTGGGGTTTCCCAACGAAGCTCTACAGTGATCTGAGCCGCATCAAGACGTTTTCTGGTGCCGTTGTTGGGGAGTTAAGGACGGCTTCACAAGGGGAGTCCTTCACAACCTTTCTCTTTACTTTGTTTTTGTTTTGCTTAGTTTCTTTTGCCTTGTTTTGTTTTCTTATTTTTATCAAAAAATCCAAAAATTTAGTTTCGTTTGGGTTGCTTTTTCTTATAAAAAACACAAAAAATTACTTCCTATTCTAGTTGTTGCTGTTGTTGGTTTGCTCCACCTTTGCAAAAATGAACTCTGCTGAGAACACCAAGTTGTATGACTTCACTGGTGATGTCTACGCACTTCTATTCTTGTAGACAGTTGTTGGGCCTCCAAGTGCAGAGGTTTGTAGAACAGCAGCATGTTTCCCTTAAGTGGATTACCCAAGGTTTATCGAACTCAGGGAGGAATTGGTCAAAGGTATCCCTCTCAAGCAACCCCGCAATCAAGATACAAGAAGTCTTCTGTCAAGAAAAAGATACAAGAAGTCTCTTGTGTCACCAACACACCTAATGCACTTGTCAGGTGTATAGGTGCACTAGTTGGGCGAAGATATAGTGAAATACAGGTGGTATGGATCATTATATGTGGTAACGGTGCCAGAAAAGAGCTTCTGATGGGAAGGAAAAGACTGGAAGCAAGCAAACATGTAATAGATCTAGTTGGGAATGGTGTTTCAATGTTTAGAAACAAGTCCTAGGGATCATACTTTCACTAGTGAACACTCTCTCACATAAATATATTCTCTTCATGATACTACTCTTAACTACTCTCCGGTTGGACACTCTACTCCATGGTAGGGCTATAACATCACTCCTCAAAGTCCGCCTTCCCCATCTAGATAACCCCACACTGTCACCTTGAGCGCTAGATGGTTCCAACAAACACCAAAATTTCATAAAGACATCCAACTCCAAATATACTAATGAAATATATATATATATATATATATATAATATAGCTTAAGTGCCACACACGGTGTGCACAATGTCACTTTCACACACGTGGGGAAAAGCACAGATCTATTAAAGCACGATGAGTATTTATGTAGACTCTAGCCTAAGTGCCACCATGGTATGCACGCTGTCACTTTCACACACGTGGGGAGAGCTGGAGATCTATTATAGCACTTGAGTAACAGAGTAGATCTACTTGATTACAAATCTCATGACTACAACAAGATCATGCATAGAGAGAGAGATGAACACATAGCTACCGGTAGAGCCCTTAGCCTCGAGGAACAAATACTCCCTCCTCATCATGGGAATCAGCAACGGTGATGAATATGGCGATGGAGATGGATCCGGGGGCACTTCCTAGTCCCGGCAGAGTGCCGAAATAGAGACTTTCTGTCCCCTGAATCTCCCCTTTGGTGGTGGCGGCGCTGTGGAGGTTTTCGTGGATTTCCGCCAGATTCTTTAGGGTTTCTGAGTCGGGGGCTTCTTATAGGCGAAGGAGGCAAGGTCGTGGAGGCCCAGGGGGGCCACACCCCTGGTGGCATGGCCAGAGTGGGCCCACGCCACCCTAGGGTGTGGCCACCCTGGTGCCCTACTTCGTCTCTGCTTTGATTTTTCGTATCGTGTCGGGTAAAATAATTACTTTGGATTTTGTCCCGTCCAATTCTGAAAATATTCATTTTTTTAGCTTTTCTGAAACCAAAAATAGTAGAAAACAGGCAACTGGAACTATGGCATCTTGTCAATAGGTTAGTTCCAAAAAGTGTATAAAAATACCTCAATGTGTAGACAAAGCATAAGACAAATGATACAAAACAAGCTTGGAGCATCAAAAATTATAGATATGTTTACGACGTATCAAGAATCCCCAAGCTTAACCCCTGCTCATCCTCGAGTAGGTAAGTGATAAAAATAATAATTTTTGAGGTGACATGCACCATCACAATCAAAATCAAACCATTTGCAAGCATTGAAAGCTGGGATCAAAGAACTCTAAATATGAGCATGAAAGAAGAAGTTCTAACAATAAGACAAAGTAACTATGCATGCAACATGAAAGGGTACAAACAAAGATTCATGAATAACAATGCATTGAAAGATGTTTGTTTGTTTCACATTAAAAAAACATAGCATAGTGGCATTCAGCTTGTCCCTCATGGAGTAGCAAATATAAATGCATAGGACACCTTCAAAGTTCATAAGAGTGACTAGATACAAATAGTTCAAGAACAAGCAATATCAACATTATGAATCTATCAATGAGTTTTGGGAAAATGCACATAGAACTAAGAATGGCAACTATGCTCTCTTAATTGGTGCCTAAGGATAGAAGGTGGAGACTCAATATAAAAGTGGAAGAAAGGCCCTTCACAGGGAAGCAGGGATTTCAAGTTTCATAAAGAGATTCCAAAAATTATGTTACTTATTAGCTTTCATCTCTCATTGCCCCTATCATAAGCATCTTCAAGTGATTAAGGTTAAAGTGAGACAAATATGAAGTATATGATTGACAAATCATAAGTTTAAAATCTCATGTCCCTTGAGTACGAGGGCCGTTCCTCATGCTACTCAACTTTAGTTACAAGCAAGTTCTTGTCATTGCAAGTATATGTGTATCATAGAGAACCGCCAACGGGGTACCCCTTGCACATGATACATGAGCTATTCCATAATCAAAATTACAAGGCAAGCAGATAATGAGCATCTTATCCATCTTCTTATTTACCATGGGAAAATGGTGCTTTTTTCTCGCTTTCCTCTTTTTAATATATCTCTTTTTTATAAGAAGAAAGCTTCATAGATGTCATTATGGTGATGCTGCAAGTTTCCACCATGATTAGGCATGGCTTAGGCTAGTGGACCAGGAGTTTCTCTAACACACATACATAACTCCATGGACTTACAAGATCCCCTTTCATTTCACACCGATGACATCCATAGAAAAAAGAGCATGATATCAACTGTGTACAAAGTACAAGTGCAATGTTAAAAGCGTTCCTCGTGATAACATGGTTCTGCTAATTCCAACGTATAAGTGCAAGCATATACAACATCGATGACACAACGGTAATTTTATTAGGGGAAATAAAAATAAAGTGTGCCATCAAGTTTGTGAGAGATTTAATCACTAACTTTCACATAACAAAGAGACATTTTAATTGGGAGGTGGATGAAAACAAGAATATACTTGGAATGGTGTAACACACCATGCATAGGAATTTATAGTGGACACTTTGGAATAACTTGGTTTCTTGGGAGTTGTATGCATGAGTAGAGCTTACTCATACAAGTGGAGACTAGCAAAAGACTAGGAGCGACCAACTAAGAGAGCAATAATGGCCATAATCATGCAGAGCGACAACACATTACTAATCAAAGCATAAAGTGGTACTACAAGTCAAGGACTAAATAATTATAGACGATATGGTGACTTGTTCATAGTCATAACATGGTGTGAGAATGTGCCAAGTCAACCCAAACAAAGCATCAAAGGAGAATACCACAATACTATGCTTTTGTATGCTAAAACAACGCATGATTCCTTCAAGGCACATTAAGAAATCTTAATTGTTTGGAACAATTCATGCTACAACAATAATCACTAAGCATAAGGTCAAAAAAACATCTAGCATGACATGATAAAGTCTAAGTCACAGTCAAAACAAGCTCCCTTTTGTACCACTTAAGCAAGAACTTTCTACTCCTTTCCAACACCAATCAACTTATTTGAAACTACTCAGAAAGATAATAATCAATAAAGATCAGTGAGCTTGTCTCACAAATCCAGAAAGAAGAACTAAAAAATTTCTAAGTTGAAAACACAAGAAAACTAAAGCTAAACACAGTGCTAGCAAAAGAGAACACTCACAAGATAATAAGAATGAAAACTAGAGTGTTCTAGGCAATGAAAATAGAGTGTGTCTCTCTCTAAAATAAGTGTGTTGGGATCCTACCAACTTATTGCAGAAAACCAAAAAAAAGAAATCTAAAAACAAAGACGCTCCAAGAACAACACAACAGTGCATGAAACAATAAAAACGAAGTGTCTAGAAAGACCTGAGATTTTTATTAATGAAGAAGGGGATGCCTTGGGCATCCCCAAGCTTTGACGCTTGTACCTGTTGAATATTTATTGGGGTGGCATCCCCAAGCTTGAGCTTTTGTACATTCTTCATCTCATTACATCATTCTTCCCTTAAACCTGAAATTTTCCTTCATACAAAACTTCACACAATTCTTCATTAGCAACATTAGTGTATTCAAAAGATAATAGACCTTTGGGTATAGTTTTAAAACAGGAAAACTTTAATTAAAACACAATCTACTATAGCAATTCCCTCAAAAATTTAAATTTCCCAAAGAGAATCCAAAAAGAAATCGATAGGAGACAAATGCAAATAATGGCAGAAATCTGTTAAAATAGACCAGCAGGTAAAAACTGATTTTTTCGAAGACCTTCTGTTGCTCAAATAAAAAAGTGTTGAACTAACGAAAGTTAGCTAACAACCTAGGGGATTTATTCAAAACATTACAGCTCAATCTGACATACATAATTTTTTCACGAATTTTTACAGTGAAGCAAAATCTGTTTTGGGACAGCAACTTCCCAAAATCTTACTTCTCTCTCATTAGAGGTTATTATTGGCACAAAAATCATATAAAAGTATAAGGAGAGGTTATTAAATAAGTAGTAACTTCCAAGACTTAATAAAACTATTGGGTTATCTCCCAAGAAGTACTTTTCTTTAACGCCTCTAAGTTAGGCTTCATAGTTTGAGAAGATGCTCAGATAAGAAATATGAATTGAAGTAAAAGAGAGCATTAAGAAGTAAATTCAAAACACATTTAAGTCTAACCCACTTACTATGCATAGGAATATTGTAAAGAAACAAGTCATGAAAGCTGTCACATCCCAAGATTTTCCAAATCTTGTAATGTGAAAATAAATTAATAAAATAAAACTTTGTTTGATTTTCAGAGCCAGAAGAAGCTTTTTGAACTCAATTGGAACTTCAAACCCATTTGAATTAAATAAAATCATAAAGGGATTCTTAAGGATAAACATTTAATAAAGGAAATTAAAATGTTTTGGAATTACTATTTTGGATCTTTTAATAAAAGGATTTGATATTCAAAAGAAAAGATGGATTTACAAATAAGGGTTATTTTATAAAACCAAAATAAAACTTGGACAAGCTTTGGAAAATAAAACATTGTATTTTAAACAGAATAATAAAGGTTTATTTAAAAATAATAAAGGATTGTTTAAATAAAATAATAAGGATTTAATATCCAACTTTATTTGATAAAAAAAGGGTTTTACCATTTTAATTAAAACATCAAAACTTATTAAATTGTTTAAAATATGTTTTCCAAGTAATTCATATTTTCTAATAAAACCCACTAAAGTGTTTTGGTTTTATTTTTAAAATAAATTTCTCAAATAAAATAAATCCTATTTTAGTAATGAAAGCCTATTATATTAATTAATAATGGACACTAAAATAAAAGGTTATTTTGTTTTAAAATAAATTTCCAAATATTATATATTTCCCAAATTTAACCTACTAAATTTGGTTTTGAAAATATTTAGGTTTCAAATAAAGATTTTATTAATAAAATCAAAACCTATTTTGATTTAATAACTAAGTTCCATTTTATTTTTAATGGACCCTAAAGTAAAAGTATTATTTTATTTTAACAAGTTTTCCAAATATTCTTTATTAACAAATAAAACCTACTGAATTGGATTTCAAATGGAAATTTTATTTAAATAAATCAAACCCTATTTCTTTAACTAAAGATCCATTTTATTTAAATGTTAAATGGATCCTAAATTAAATATAAAAATATTATTTTATTTTTGAGTTTTGGTTTATGCTGCTAAACAGAACCAAAATTCAAAGTTCAAAGTTTACTGAATGTTTGATTTGATTTGAGTGTGAATTGTTTGTTTGGAAATTCAAAACAGAAATTGAAATTAGAAAAGGAAAAAGAAAACAGACAGGAAATAAAAAATAAAACAGCCCAGCCGGCCCAGCCCAACTACCCTAGCCCAGCAGCCCAGCTCTTTTTCCCCTCCCCGAACCGTTTTTCTTCTCTCACTCAGAAAATTAGCCGCGAAGAGAATGACTACTGGCCCCCACCACCACTCCCTTTCTTCCACTGCCAAGCGGACCCACCCCTCCTCTGTTCATCGTCTTCAACCGGACTCCGTCGCCTGACCGTTGCAGTGAGTAACTCCGGCGCTTGATTGCGCGTGAAGGAGACATTGAATCCTTGTAATGACCACGCAGGATAAATCGCCCACGCCCTCTCCTCCATTCGACCCAAGAGCCCTCTGTCTGTCACCACTCCTTCTCCGCCCCGAGGCTGCCACAATTCGACCCAAGAGCTTCCTCTGTCTCCGACGACATCCACTACCGATTCCGGCTGCTACACGCCCCCCCTTGCTCTCTGACACACCCAACTTTCTCCCCACCTCCAGGCGAACCTCCCCATAGCACCAACTTGCCCGCACATGACCTACAACCTCGACTCTGTCCACGCCTGAGCGCCACTACCCGACGATAAGCTCAACTAAGTTGATGAATAGCCGTGGAATGGCTTGCTTGGTTTTCAATGGTTGAGTGTTTTCGCAACCATGGACTGGATTGTGTATCTTCACTTGTGGAATGCTCTCCTTGATGAAACAGAGGCTTGAGATGACAAGATGTTGAGAAGCTTCAAGTGCAATCACTTGGCTAATATTGGCTCTGCCATGATCATATAGGTTGCAAGACCTTAGCACATATGGACAGTGGTGTGGTAGTTTGATAAGGTTGGAGCGCGCCATTTTGGTCTAGGGAAAGCTTCTGAAAGATCTTGTCTTGGGAAACCAAGTCTTGTGGGAAAGTGCACCACCTCTGCAGAGTGTAAAATCTAAGTACTTAGCCATGTCCCTGGTAAAGGACAATTTGAGCATCAAGACATGGAAGCAATCAAGAATCTCATCATTCAAATTTCTAAGTTAAAATCTTGTGGTTTGAACAAGGGTTGTTTGAATTCTTCAATCATTGATGGAGAGATGGCTTGGTACAAGGATCTTGAAATCTTTGATTGAGGAAAAATGATTTTGTCAAGCAAAAACTTAGTATTTTCAAAATGATAAGAAAAATCTATTTAAGCAATGCAAGCCTCAACTCCACTTAGCCAAATGCATATAGATGATAGACTCCACTATACTACCATAGTATCACTTGCCAATACAATTCAAATGTATTGACCCTTTGTGGCTGTAACTTGTATGTTGCAGGTTTGATTGATTTTAGTGAAGATTGTTTGATTAGGATTACAAAGTCTACAACCAACATCTGCCTGTGGCACTTTGAAGATGAAGGACCACTTGACCATAGTTATTCCGCTGCAATGTAATGAAATAGCCTAATGAGCTATGTTTGATGTAATAAACTTATGTTATTCCTGGCTATAAAGTTATATTATGACCTTTGTTTCTTGATATTACATCTTAACTGTGGATGCTAGCTATTGATCCAGGGACTAGCATTGTAAACACAGGAGGCTCTATCTTATTAAAGATTGGGACCCCTCTACAGATGGTATCAGAGCATTGTGTTGCCTGTAGAATTTGTAAACCTAGGATTGGACAAAAACCCTTATAAAAATAGGAGTTGTTTTGTTCCAAAAACTTATTTACAAAACACTTGTAAACTCTTTCCTCAACCATTTTGGTTTCAACTCTACTTCTCTTCTATTTCAAACTTGATGGAAAAACCTACCCCATGACCAAAGACTACACCATATGCAAAGGACTTCTTCAACTTCTTCAACTCTAATGACTTCAACATCTTCAACTCTAATGACTTCAACATCTTCAGCATGTTCACCAAGGACTTCCAACCTGGAAACTACTAAGGACCACAAGTGAAACATGGAAAACCTACTCAAGATTTAGAGACTAAGGGAATGCAAAATAAGAAGGAGCCATCAACAACTTTGAAGTATTGTGACCAAGAGTTTTTTTTCAAAGAAACCAAGATCTCATACAAGAAGAATCAAGAAGGAAGGAAAGATCACAAGTAAACCATATAGATGGACCACCATAATTTCGTCAAGTCAAACCACCAACTTATGTGGTGTAACAAAAAATATTTTGTTGTCTAAGTATGTGCTTGAACCTTGTTTGAGTGAGATGTTTGTTTGTGATTGCTTGCACATTGCTTGTGTGAATTGTGATGTGTGTGATTAGAAGTAATTCCTTAGAAATATCTTGCCTATTCTAATCCCAATCCAACCCAAACAGATGACTATCCCAAAAGACTCCAAGGTAGATGACATCAACAACAACCAAGAGGACAACATGAGAGAACTTATAGCAACCCAAAACCAGTTGAGCCAAGAGACAACTCAGCTTTTAGCCAACAACAATGGACTAGACCCAGCCATACAAAGGATTTTGAAACTTCAATCCCAATTGTTGCAAGGATTGGTTACTCAAATGATCAACATGGGAGAAAACTTTTCCCAAAGAGCTATGGATAGCAAGGATGACAAAGATGCTAATCTAGAAGGAACCCAAGCTAGCAATATTTTTAGAGACAAGGATCATGCATCCAAGGAGCATGAACATCAATGCCCCAAGAAGAGAGAAAGATCTCCCACCTATGAAGAACATGAACTAGAAGAACTCCTAGCTTTGGAGAGACCCAAGAAGAAGAAGAAATGCCCCAACCCTAACAAGAAGGATATTACTCAAGAGCAATGTTACAATTGCAAAGAGATGGGACACTATGCCAATGAATGCCCAGAAAAGAAGAAGAACCAAAGAAACAAACAAGAGATAATGATACCAAAGAAGGTACCAAAGGAAAAGAAAGATATCAGCCAAGTGATGTGTTTCAAATGCAAGGAACTAGGCCACTATGCAAGCAATTGTCCAGAAAAGATGAAAAACAAGTTAAACAAGTCTATGAAGGATCTCAACCTTGGCCCATGAGTCAAGTATGGAAAACAAAGGACTCAATGCAAAAGTTTGCTTAGAGAAGTTTTCCAGGATCCCAGGAAGGCCAATATGTAATTTTTGTTTGAAAATTTTTAAGGGTGGCAGTACCCTAGTTGTTTTGAACTTGCTTGTAACCCCAGCCTTCCCAAATCTCGGGACGAGATTTATTTTAAGGGTGGTAGCCTGTCACATCCCAAGATTTTCCAAATCTTGTAATGTGAAAATAAATTAATAAAATAAAACTTTGTTTGATTTTCAGAGCCAGAAGAAGCTTTTTGAACTCAATTGGAACTTCAAACCCATTTGAATTAAATAAAATCATAAAGGGATTCTTAAGGATAAACATTTAATAAAGGAAATTAAAATGTTTTGGAATTACTATTTTGGATCTTTTAATAAAAGGATTTGATATTCAAAAGAAAAGATGGATTTACAAATAAGGGTTATTTTATAAAACCAAAATAAAACTTGGACAAGCTTTGGAAAATAAAACATTGTATTTTAAACAGAATAATAAAGGTTTATTTAAAAATAATAAAGGATTGTTTAAATAAAATAATAAGGATTTAATATCCAACTTTATTTGATAAAAAAAGGGTTTTACCATTTTAATTAAAACATCAAAACTTATTAAATTGTTTAAAATAGGTTTTCCAAGTAATTCATATTTTCTAATAAAACCCACTAAAGTGTTTTGGTTTTATTTTTAAAATAAATTTCTCAAATAAAATAAATCCTATTTTAGTAATGAAAGCCTATTATATTAATTAATAATGGACACTAAAATAAAAGGTTATTTTGTTTTAAAATAAATTTCCAAATATTATATATTTCCCAAATTTAACCTACTAAATTTGGTTTTGAAAATATTTAGGTTTCAAATAAAGATTTTATTAATAAAATCAAAACCTATTTTGATTTAATAACTAAGTTCCATTTTATTTTTAATGGACCCTAAAGTAAAAGTATTATTTTATTTTAACAAGTTTTCCAAATATTCTTTATTAACAAATAAAACCTACTGAATTGGATTTCAAATGGAAATTTTATTTAAATAAATCAAACCCTATTTCTTTAACTAAAGATCCATTTTATTTAAATGTTAAATGGATCCTAAATTAAATATAAAAATATTATTTTATTTTTGAGTTTTGGTTTATGCTGCTAAACAGAACCAAAATTCAAAGTTCAAAGTTTACTGAATGTTTGATTTGATTTGAGTGTGAATTGTTTGTTTGGAAATTCAAAACAGAAATTGAAATTAGAAAAGGAAAAAGAAAACAGACAGGAAATAAAAAATAAAACAGCCCAGCCGGCCCAGCCCAACTACCCTAGCCCAGCAGCCCAGCTCTTTTTCCCCTCCCCGAACCGTTTTCTTCTCTCACTCAGAAAATTAGCCGCGAAGAGAATGACTACTGGCCCCCACCACCACTCCCTTTCTTCCACTGCCAAGCGGACCCACCCCTCCTCTGTTCATCGTCTTCAACCGGACTCCGTCGCCTGACCGTTGCAGTGAGTAACTCCGGCGCTTGATTGCGCGTGAAGGAGACATTGAATCCTTGTAATGACCACGCAGGATAAATCGCCCACGCCCTCTCCTCCATTCCCCTCTGTCACCACTCCTTCTCCGCCCCGAGGCTGCCACAATTCGACCCAAGAGCTTCCTCTGTCTCCGACGACATCCACTACCGATTCCGGCTGCTACACGCCCCCCCTTGCTCTCTGACACACCCAAACTTTCTCCCCACCTCCAGGCGAACCTCCCCATAGCACCAACTTGCCCGCACATGACCTACAACCTCGACTCTGTCCACGCCTGAGCGCCACCGACGATAAGCTCAACTCCGGTGAGCCATAGCCGACGACTTCGTGCGCCCCTGGCTCACTGGTGAGTGTTTTCGCGAACCTTGAACTCATGTGTATCTTCCTGATGCGTCGCATATCTCGCTTGCACCCCAGACGCTCGCCTCCGACGACATCTGGCCGCGCCCGAGGTGAAGCGCAACTCCGGCGAGAGATTACCAACACGTCCGTGCGCCCCCTGCCTCCCCAAGAGCACGTTGAGCATCAGCATCATCCCGCGAATCAGGTGAGCTTTCTCCCTCTCTCCCTCGCTTTCTGCATCGCCGGCAACGTCACCGCCAGGCCGCTCCGCCGCCGGTAGCCACCGCAGCGCCGCCAGTTTCTGACTGATTCAATGCGAGCCGTTAGATCAAGATCCTATGCACACGATAGATCACTTAAACTGAACCGTTACGTTTGATCTGCACCGCACACTCCCACTTAAATCCTGCGGTCCACATCACGCGATCCTACCGAACCGTTATGAGCCAATTAGAATACGACGCGTGGCCAGCTTTAGTTTAAAAACAGATTTTGAATCAGAATAATATGCAAACTTCAAACACTTGTAACTTTCAAACCACACGTCCAAATTTTGCAAACTTTATATCAATGAATTCAGGAGAACAAGCCCTAGCCAACCCTACCCTTAGTTTAGCAAATAGTATTTGATAAATTGTTTGATTTTGCAGATTCTTTTGTGTGCTTGCTAACATTAGAAAAATCATTTAAAAATGAATTTTGAGATCAAACCTTTGCCAATTGGTTTATTGTGACCCTACTGACCCTAGGAACCAACCCATGGTTTGGAAAATGAATTTGGAAAGGTTTGGAATGGATTAATTAGTTTAGTCCATTTCTAGCCAAATAAAACTATTGATTTTATTATAAAAATGTTTATGGGAAGAAAACTTTGAGTAGATGGTTTGGACCAAACCTACTGATCCAAAAACACCAAGTTTTGCAATAGCAACTCATTTGGTGAACCCTATGGACTAATGCCTTAGTAAAAATATTTCTACACCACATAAAATAACACTTTGTTTTGAAAATGGTTTTTAAGGGAAACCTTTTGCAAATGACTTAGCCACTTTAGGAAATGACCATTAGATGTACCCAAATGACTATGACCCACTAGGAACCACTTTTTCAAACAAAACAAAGCTTGGCATGCTTGCATGCATTTCTTTGACTTTGTTATTTAGGTGTGTTGTTTTGCTTGATTGGTAGATTGAGTTTGTGCCTTGCTTGATTGATTTGTAGTGACTTGAAGAGTGTGATTGTTGCAAAGATCAAGAAGTGAACCTATACTCTACCAAAAAGGCAAGTGATGCTTCATACTTTTGTCCCATTACTTTCTCTATGCATTAGTGAATTTTGCTAAGTCAAACTTGCATGGATTTTGCTAAGTATAGATCTTGCTATAGGAAAACATAGTAATGAATCCTTAGTAGGATTTTCCTAAGTTAAAGATTCCTAGTACTATCAAGCTTAGCCTAGCTAATAGAAAACATGGGTGGAAAATATATTCACACTATGGAAAAATATTCTAAGTCTGAGGACTTATGTTTTTGTTTAATAAAACAACTAAGTTAATGAATCCCCTGGGTGGAATGGGCTTGCTTGGTGGAGAATGGTTGAGTGGTTCACAATGCCATGGCTTGGATTGTGTATCTCACTTGTGGAATGCCACCCAGGAAACAAAGGGATTTGAGATGTCAAATGTTGAGAAGCTTCAAGTGCAACCACTTGGCAATATGGGCTCTGCCATGATCATATAGGTTGCAAGAACTTAGCCATATGGACAGTGGGTGGTAGTGTTTGATAGGTTGGAGCGCGTCCATTTTGGTCTAAGGGAAAGCTTCTGAAAGATCTTGTCTTGGGAAACCAAGTCTTGTGGGGAAAGTGCACCACCTCTGCAGAGTGTAAAATCTAAGTACTTAGCCATGTCCCTGGTAAAGGACAATTTGAGCATCAAGACATGGAAGCAATCAAGAATCTCATCATTCAAATTTCTAAGTTAAAATCTTGTGGTTTGAACAAGGGTTGTTTGAATTCTTCAATCATTGATGGAGAGATGGCTTGGTACAAGGATCTTGAAATCTTTGATTGAGGAAAAATGATTTTGTCAAGCAAAAACTTAGTATTTTCAAAATGATAAGAAAAATCTATTTTAAGCAATGCAAGCCTCAACTCCACTTAGCCAAATGCATATAGATGATAGACTCCACTATACTACCATAGTATCACTTGCCAATACAATTCAAATGTATTGACCCTTTGTGGCTGTAACTTGTATGTTGCAGGTTTGATTGATTTTAGTGAAGATTGTTTGATTAGGATTACAAAGTCTACAACCAACATCTGCCTGTGGCACTTTGAAGATGAAGGACCACTTGACCATAGTTATTCCGCTGCAATGTAATGAAATAGCCTAATGAGCTATGTTTGATGTAATAAACTTATGTTATTCCTGGTTATAAAGTTATATTATGACCTTTGTTTCTTGATATTACATCTTAACTGTGGATGCTAGCTATTGATCCAGGGACTAGCATTGTAAACACAGGAGGCTCTATCTTATTAAAGATTGGGACCCCTCTACAGATGGTATCAGAGCATTGTGTTGCCTGTAGAATTTGTAAACCTAGGATTGGACAAAAACCCTTATAAAAATAGGAGTTGTTTTGTTCCAAAAACTTATTTACAAAACACTTGTAAACTCTTTCCTCAACCATTTTGGTTTCAACTCTACTTCTCTTCTATTTCAAACTTGATGGAAAAACCTACCCCATGACCAAAGACTACACCATATGCAAAGGACTTCTTCAACTTCTTCAACTCTAATGACTTCAACATCTTCAACTCTAATGACTTCAACATCTTCAGCATGTTCACCAAGGACTTCCAACCTGGAAACTACTAAGGACCACAAGTGAAACATGGAAAACCTACTCAAGATTTAGAGACTAAGGGAATGCAAAATAAGAAGGAGCCATCAACAACTTTGAAGTATTGTGACCAAGAGTTTTTTTTCAAAGAAACCAAGATCTCATACAAGAAGAATCAAGAAGGAAGGAAAGATCACAAGTAAACCATATAGATGGACCACCATAATTTCGTCAAGTCAAACCACCAACTTATGTGGTGTAACAAAAATATTTTGTTGTCTAAGTATGTGCTTGAACCTTGTTTGAGTGAGATGTTTGTTTGTGATTGCTTGCACATTGCTTGTGTGAATTGTGATGTGTGTGATTAGAAGTAATTCCTTAGAAATATCTTGCCTATTCTAATCCCAATCCAACCCAAACAGATGACTATCCCAAAAGACTCCAAGGTAGATGACATCAACAACAACCAAGAGGACAACATGAGAGAACTTATAGCAACCCAAAACCAGTTGAGCCAAGAGACAACTCAGCTTTTAGCCAACAACAATGGACTAGACCCAGCCATACAAAGGATTTTGAAACTTCAATCCCAATTGTTGCAAGGATTGGTTACTCAAATGATCAACATGGGAGAAAACTTTTCCCAAAGAGCTATGGATAGCAAGGATGACAAAGATGCTAATCTAGAAGGAACCCAAGCTAGCAATATTTTTAGAGACAAGGATCATGCATCCAAGGAGCATGAACATCAATGCCCCAAGAAGAGAGAAAGATCTCCCACCTATGAAGAACATGAACTAGAAGAACTCCTAGCTTTGGAGAGACCCAAGAAGAAGAAGAAATGCCCCAACCCTAACAAGAAGGATATTACTCAAGAGCAATGTTACAATTGCAAAGAGATGGGACACTATGCCAATGAATGCCCAGAAAAGAAGAAGAACCAAAGAAACAAACAAGAGATAATGATACCAAAGAAGGTACCAAAGGAAAAGAAAGATATCAGCCAAGTGATGTGTTTCAAATGCAAGGAACTAGGCCACTATGCAAGCAATTGTCCAGAAAAGATGAAAAACAAGTTAAACAAGTCTATGAAGGATCTCAACCTTGGCCCATGAGTCAAGTATGGAAAACAAAGGACTCAATGCAAAAGTTTGCTTAGAGAAGTTTTCCAGGATCCCAGGAAGGCCAATATGTAATTTTTGTTTGAAAATTTTTAAGGGTGGCAGTACCCTAGTTGTTTTGAACTTGCTTGTAACCCCAGCCTTCCCAAATCTCGGGACGAGATTTATTTTAAGGGTGGTAGCCTGTCACATCCCAAGATTTTCCAAATCTTGTAATGTGAAAATAAATTAATAAAATAAAACTTTGTTTGATTTTCAGAGCCAGAAGAAGCTTTTTGAACTCAATTGGAACTTCAAACCCATTTGAATTAAATAAAATCATAAAGGGATTCTTAAGGATAAACATTTAATAAAGGAAATTAAAATGTTTTGGAATTACTATTTTGGATCTTTTAATAAAAGGATTTGATATTCAAAAGAAAAGATGGATTTACAAATAAGGGTTATTTTATAAAACCAAAATAAAACTTGGACAAGCTTTGGAAAATAAAACATTGTATTTTAAACAGAATAATAAAGGTTTATTTAAAAATAATAAAGGATTGTTTAAATAAAATAATAAGGATTTAATATCCAACTTTATTTGATAAAAAAAGGGTTTTACCATTTTAATTAAAACATCAAAACTTATTAAATTGTTTAAAATAGGTTTTCCAAGTAATTCATATTTTCTAATAAAACCCACTAAAGTGTTTTGGTTTTATTTTTAAAATAAATTTCTCAAATAAAATAAATCCTATTTTAGTAATGAAAGCCTATTATATTAATTAATAATGGACACTAAAATAAAAGGTTATTTTGTTTTAAAATAAATTTCCAAATATTATATATTTCCCAAATTTAACCTACTAAATTTGGTTTTGAAAATATTTAGGTTTCAAATAAAGATTTTATTAATAAAATCAAAACCTATTTTGATTTAATAACTAAGTTCCATTTTATTTTTAATGGACCCTAAAGTAAAAGTATTATTTTATTTTAACAAGTTTTCCAAATATTCTTTATTAACAAATAAAACCTACTGAATTGGATTTCAAATGGAAATTTTATTTAAATAAATCAAACCCTATTTCTTTAACTAAAGATCCATTTTATTTAAATGTTAAATGGATCCTAAATTAAATATAAAAATATTATTTTATTTTTGAGTTTTGGTTTATGCTGCTAAACAGAACCAAAATTCAAAGTTCAAAGTTTACTGAATGTTTGATTTGATTTGAGTGTGAATTGTTTGTTTGGAAATTCAAAACAGAAATTGAAATTAGAAAAGGAAAAAGAAAACAGACAGGAAATAAAAAATAAAACAGCCCAGCCGGCCCAGCCCAACTACCCTAGCCCAGCAGCCCAGCTCTTTTTCCCCTCCCCGAACCGTTTTCTTCTCTCACTCAGAAAATTAGCCGCGAAGAGAATGACTACTGGCCCCCACCACCACTCCCTTTCTTCCACTGCCAAGCGGACCCACCCCTCCTCTGTTCATCGTCTTCAACCGGACTCCGTCGCCTGACCGTTGCAGTGAGTAACTCCGGCGCTTGATTGCGCGTGAAGGAGACATTGAATCCTTGTAATGACCACGCAGGATAAATCGCCCACGCCCTCTCCTCCATTCCCCTCTGTCACCACTCCTTCTCCGCCCCGAGGCTGCCACAATTCGACCCAAGAGCTTCCTCTGTCTCCGACGACATCCACTACCGATTCCGGCTGCTACACGCCCCCCCTTGCTCTCTGACACACCCAAACTTTCTCCCCACCTCCAGGCGAACCTCCCCATAGCACCAACTTGCCCGCACATGACCTACAACCTCGACTCTGTCCACGCCTGAGCGCCACCGACGATAAGCTCAACTCCGGTGAGCCATAGCCGACGACTTCGTGCGCCCCTGGCTCACTGGTGAGTGTTTTCGCGAACCTTGAACTCATGTGTATCTTCCTGATGCGTCGCATATCTCGCTTGCGCCCCAGACGCTCGCCTCCGACGACATCTGGCCGCGCCCGAGGTGAAGCGCAACTCCGGCGAGAGATTACCAATACGTCCGTGCGCCCCCTGCCTCCCCAAGAGCACGTTGAGCATCAGCATCATCCCGCGAATCAGGTGAGCTTTCTCCCTCTCTCCCTCGCTTTCTGCATCGCCGGCAACGTCACCGCCAGGCCGCTCCGCCGCCGGTAGCCACCGCAGCGCCGCCAGTTTCTGACTGATTCAATGCGAGCCGTTAGATCAAGATCCTATGCACACGATAGATCACTTAAACTGAACCGTTACGTTTGATCTGCACCGCACACTCCCACTTAAATCCTGCGGTCCACATCACGCGATCCTACCGAACCGTTATGAGCCAATTAGAATACGACGCGTGGCCAGCTTTAGTTTAAAAACAGATTTTGAATCAGAATAATATGCAAACTTCAAACACTTGTAACTTTCAAACCACACGTCCAAATTTTGCAAACTTTATATCAATGAATTCAGGAGAACAAGCCCTAGCCAACCCTACCCTTAGTTTAGCAAATAGTATTTGATAAATTGTTTGATTTTGCAGATTCTTTTGTGTGCTTGCTAACATTAGAAAAATCATTTAAAAATGAATTTTGAGATCAAACCTTTGCCAATTGGTTTATTGTGACCCTACTGACCCTAGGAACCAACCCATGGTTTGGAAAATGAATTTGGAAAGGTTTGGAATGGATTAATTAGTTTAGTCCATTTCTAGCCAAATAAAACTATTGATTTTATTATAAAAATGTTTATGGGAAGAAAACTTTGAGTAGATGGTTTGGACCAAACCTACTGATCCAAAAACACCAAGTTTTGCAATAGCAACTCATTTGGTGAACCCTATGGACTAATGCCTTAGTAAAAATATTTCTACACCACATAAAATAACACTTTGTTTTGAAAATGGTTTTTAAGGGAAACCTTTTGCAAATGACTTAGCCACTTTAGGAAATGACCATTAGATGTACCCAAATGACTATGACCCACTAGGAACCACTTTTTCAAACAAAACAAAGCTTGGCATGCTTGCATGCATTTCTTTGACTTTGTTATTTAGGTGTGTTGTTTTGCTTGATTGGTAGATTGAGTTTGTGCCTTGCTTGATTGATTTGTAGTGACTTGAAGAGTGTGATTGTTGCAAAGATCAAGAAGTGAACCTATACTCTACCAAAAAGGCAAGTGATGCTTCATACTTTTGTCCCATTACTTTCTCTATGCATTAGTGAATTTTGCTAAGTCAAACTTGCATGGATTTTGCTAAGTATAGATCTTGCTATAGGAAAACATAGTAATGAATCCTTAGTAGGATTTTCCTAAGTTAAAGATTCCTAGTACTATCAAGCTTAGCCTAGCTAATAGAAAACATGGGTGGAAAATATATTCACACTATGGAAAAATATTCTAAGTCTGAGGACTTATGTTTTTGTTTAATAAAACAACTAAGTTAATGAATCCCCTGGGTGGAATGGGCTTGCTTGGTGGAGAATGGTTGAGTGGTTCACAATGCCATGGCTTGGATTGTGTATCTCACTTGTGGAATGCCACCCAGGAAACAAAGGGATTTGAGATGTCAAATGTTGAGAAGCTTCAAGTGCAACCACTTGGCAATATGGGCTCTGCCATGATCATATAGGTTGCAAGAACTTAGCCATATGGACAGTGGGTGGTAGTGTTTGATAGGTTGGAGCGCGTCCATTTTGGTCTAAGGGAAAGCTTCTGAAAGATCTTGTCTTGGGAAACCAAGTCTTGTGGGGAAAGTGCACCACCTCTGCAGAGTGTAAAATCTAAGTACTTAGCCATGTCCCTGGTAAAGGACAATTTGAGCATCAAGACATGGAAGCAATCAAGAATCTCATCATTCAAATTTCTAAGTTAAAATCTTGTGGTTTGAACAAGGGTTGTTTGAATTCTTCAATCATTGATGGAGAGATGGCTTGGTACAAGGATCTTGAAATCTTTGATTGAGGAAAAATGATTTTGTCAAGCAAAAACTTAGTATTTTCAAAATGATAAGAAAAATCTATTTTAAGCAATGCAAGCCTCAACTCCACTTAGCCAAATGCATATAGATGATAGACTCCACTATACTACCATAGTATCACTTGCCAATACAATTCAAATGTATTGACCCTTTGTGGCTGTAACTTGTATGTTGCAGGTTTGATTGATTTTAGTGAAGATTGTTTGATTAGGATTACAAAGTCTACAACCAACATCTGCCTGTGGCACTTTGAAGATGAAGGACCACTTGACCATAGTTATTCCGCTGCAATGTAATGAAATAGCCTAATGAGCTATGTTTGATGTAATAAACTTATGTTATTCCTGGTTATAAAGTTATATTATGACCTTTGTTTCTTGATATTACATCTTAACTGTGGATGCTAGCTATTGATCCAGGGACTAGCATTGTAAACACAGGAGGCTCTATCTTATTAAAGATTGGGACCCCTCTACAGATGGTATCAGAGCATTGTGTTGCCTGTAGAATTTGTAAACCTAGGATTGGACAAAAACCCTTATAAAAATAGGAGTTGTTTTGTTCCAAAAACTTATTTACAAAACACTTGTAAACTCTTTCCTCAACCATTTTGGTTTCAACTCTACTTCTCTTCTATTTCAAACTTGATGGAAAAACCTACCCCATGACCAAAGACTACACCATATGCAAAGGACTTCTTCAACTTCTTCAACTCTAATGACTTCAACATCTTCAACTCTAATGACTTCAACATCTTCAGCATGTTCACCAAGGACTTCCAACCTGGAAACTACTAAGGACCACAAGTGAAACATGGAAAACCTACTCAAGATTTAGAGACTAAGGGAATGCAAAATAAGAAGGAGCCATCAACAACTTTGAAGTATTGTGACCAAGAGTTTTTTTTCAAAGAAACCAAGATCTCATACAAGAAGAATCAAGAAGGAAGGAAAGATCACAAGTAAACCATATAGATGGACCACCATAATTTCGTCAAGTCAAACCACCAACTTATGTGGTGTAACAAAAATATTTTGTTGTCTAAGTATGTGCTTGAACCTTGTTTGAGTGAGATGTTTGTTTGTGATTGCTTGCACATTGCTTGTGTGAATTGTGATGTGTGTGATTAGAAGTAATTCCTTAGAAATATCTTGCCTATTCTAATCCCAATCCAACCCAAACAGATGACTATCCCAAAAGACTCCAAGGTAGATGACATCAACAACAACCAAGAGGACAACATGAGAGAACTTATAGCAACCCAAAACCAGTTGAGCCAAGAGACAACTCAGCTTTTAGCCAACAACAATGGACTAGACCCAGCCATACAAAGGATTTTGAAACTTCAATCCCAATTGTTGCAAGGATTGGTTACTCAAATGATCAACATGGGAGAAAACTTTTCCCAAAGAGCTATGGATAGCAAGGATGACAAAGATGCTAATCTAGAAGGAACCCAAGCTAGCAATATTTTTAGAGACAAGGATCATGCATCCAAGGAGCATGAACATCAATGCCCCAAGAAGAGAGAAAGATCTCCCACCTATGAAGAACATGAACTAGAAGAACTCCTAGCTTTGGAGAGACCCAAGAAGAAGAAGAAATGCCCCAACCCTAACAAGAAGGATATTACTCAAGAGCAATGTTACAATTGCAAAGAGATGGGACACTATGCCAATGAATGCCCAGAAAAGAAGAAGAACCAAAGAAACAAACAAGAGATAATGATACCAAAGAAGGTACCAAAGGAAAAGAAAGATATCAGCCAAGTGATGTGTTTCAAATGCAAGGAACTAGGCCACTATGCAAGCAATTGTCCAGAAAAGATGAAAAACAAGTTAAACAAGTCTATGAAGGATCTCAACCTTGGCCCATGAGTCAAGTATGGAAAACAAAGGACTCAATGCAAAAGTTTGCTTAGAGAAGTTTTCCAGGATCCCAGGAAGGCCAATATGTAATTTTTGTTTGAAAATTTTTAAGGGTGGCAGTACCCTAGTTGTTTTGAACTTGCTTGTAACCCCAGCCTTCCCAAATCTCGGGACGAGATTTATTTTAAGGGTGGTAGCCTGTCACATCCCAAGATTTTCCAAATCTTGTAATGTGAAAATAAATTAATAAAATAAAACTTTGTTTGATTTTCAGAGCCAGAAGAAGCTTTTTGAACTCAATTGGAACTTCAAACCCATTTGAATTAAATAAAATCATAAAGGGATTCTTAAGGATAAACATTTAATAAAGGAAATTAAAATGTTTTGGAATTACTATTTTGGATCTTTTAATAAAAGGATTTGATATTCAAAAGAAAAGATGGATTTACAAATAAGGGTTATTTTATAAAACCAAAATAAAACTTGGACAAGCTTTGGAAAATAAAACATTGTATTTTAAACAGAATAATAAAGGTTTATTTAAAAATAATAAAGGATTGTTTAAATAAAATAATAAGGATTTAATATCCAACTTTATTTGATAAAAAAAGGGTTTTACCATTTTAATTAAAACATCAAAACTTATTAAATTGTTTAAAATAGGTTTTCCAAGTAATTCATATTTTCTAATAAAACCCACTAAAGTGTTTTGGTTTTATTTTTAAAATAAATTTCTCAAATAAAATAAATCCTATTTTAGTAATGAAAGCCTATTATATTAATTAATAATGGACACTAAAATAAAAGGTTATTTTGTTTTAAAATAAATTTCCAAATATTATATATTTCCCAAATTTAACCTACTAAATTTGGTTTTGAAAATATTTAGGTTTCAAATAAAGATTTTATTAATAAAATCAAAACCTATTTTGATTTAATAACTAAGTTCCATTTTATTTTTAATGGACCCTAAAGTAAAAGTATTATTTTATTTTAACAAGTTTTCCAAATATTCTTTATTAACAAATAAAACCTACTGAATTGGATTTCAAATGGAAATTTTATTTAAATAAATCAAACCCTATTTCTTTAACTAAAGATCCATTTTATTTAAATGTTAAATGGATCCTAAATTAAATATAAAAATATTATTTTATTTTTGAGTTTTGGTTTATGCTGCTAAACAGAACCAAAATTCAAAGTTCAAAGTTTACTGAATGTTTGATTTGATTTGAGTGTGAATTGTTTGTTTGGAAATTCAAAACAGAAATTGAAATTAGAAAAGGAAAAAGAAAACAGACAGGAAATAAAAAATAAAACAGCCCAGCCGGCCCAGCCCAACTACCCTAGCCCAGCAGCCCAGCTCTTTTTCCCCTCCCCGAACCGTTTTCTTCTCTCACTCAGAAAATTAGCCGCGAAGAGAATGACTACTGGCCCCCCACCACTCCCTTTCTTCCACTGCCAAGCGGACCCACCCCTCCTCTGTTCATCGTCTTCAACCGGACTCCGTCGCCTGACCGTTGCAGTGAGTAACTCCGGCGCTTGATTGCGCGTGAAGGAGACATTGAATCCTTGTAATGACCACGCAGGATAAATCGCCCACGCCCTCTCCTCCATTCCCCTCTGTCACCACTCCTTCTCCGCCCCGAGGCTGCCACAATTCGACCCAAGAGCTTCCTCTGTCTCCGACGACATCCACTACCGATTCCGGCTGCTACACGCCCCCCCTTGCTCTCTGACACACCCAAACTTTCTCCCCACCTCCAGGCGAACCTCCCCATAGCACCAACTTGCCCGCACATGACCTACAACCTCGACTCTGTCCACGCCTGAGCGCCACCGACGATAAGCTCAACTCCGGTGAGCCATAGCCGACGACTTCGTGCGCCCCTGGCTCACTGGTGAGTGTTTTCGCGAACCTTGAACTCATGTGTATCTTCCTGATGCGTCGCATATCTCGCTTGCGCCCCAGACGCTCGCCTCCGACGACATCTGGCCGCGCCCGAGGTGAAGCGCAACTCCGGCGAGAGATTACCAACACGTCCGTGCGCCCCCTGCCTCCCCAAGAGCACGTTGAGCATCAGCATCATCCCGCGAATCAGGTGAGCTTTCTCCCTCTCTCCCTCGCTTTCTGCATCGCCGGCAACGTCACCGCCAGGCCGCTCCGCCGCCGGTAGCCACCGCAGCGCTGCCAGTTTCTGACTGATTCAATGCGAGCCGTTAGATCAAGATCCTATGCACACGATAGATCACTTAAACTGAACCGTTACGTTTGATCTGCACCGCACACTCCCACTTAAATCCTGCGGTCCACATCACGCGATCCTACCGAACCGTTATGAGCCAATTAGAATACGACGCGTGGCCAGCTTTAGTTTAAAAACAGATTTTGAATCAGAATAATATGCAAACTTCAAACACTTGTAACTTTCAAACCACACGTCCAAATTTTGCAAACTTTATATCAATGAATTCAGGAGAACAAGCCCTAGCCAACCCTACCCTTAGTTTAGCAAATAGTATTTGATAAATTGTTTGATTTTGCAGATTCTTTTGTGTGCTTGCTAACATTAGAAAAATCATTTAAAAATGAATTTTGAGATCAAACCTTTGCCAATTGGTTTATTGTGACCCTACTGACCCTAGGAACCAACCCATGGTTTGGAAAATGAATTTGGAAAGGTTTCGAATGGATTAATTAGTTTAGTCCATTTCTAGCCAAATAAAACTATTGATTTTATTATAAAAATGTTTATGGGAAGAAAACTTTGAGTAGATGGTTTGGACCAAACCTACTGATCCAAAAACACCAAGTTTTGCAATAGCAACTCATTTGGTGAACCCTATGGACTAATGCCTTAGTAAAAATATTTCTACACCACATAAATAACACTTTGTTTTGAAAATGGTTTTTAAGGGAAACCTTTTGCAAATGACTTAGCCACTTTAGGAAATGACCATTAGATGTACCCAAATGACTATGACCCACTAGGAACCACTTTTTCAAACAAAACAAAGCTTGGCATGCTTGCATGCATTTCTTTGACTTTGTTATTTAGGTGTGTTGTTTTGCTTGATTGGTAGATTGAGTTTGTGCCTTGCTTGATTGATTTGTAGTGACTTGAAGAGTGTGATTGTTGCAAAGATCAAGAAGTGAACCTATACTCTACCAAAAAGGCAAGTGATGCTTCATACTTTTGTCCCATTACTTTCTCTATGCATTAGTGAATTTTGCTAAGTCAAACTTGCATGGATTTTGCTAAGTATAGATCTTGCTATAGGAAAACATAGTAATGAATCCTTAGTAGGATTTTCCTAAGTTAAAGATTCCTAGTACTATCAAGCTTAGCCTAGCTAATAGAAAACATGGGTGGAAAATATATTCACACTATGGAAAAATATTCTAAGTCTGAGGACTTATGTTTTTGTTTAATAAAACAACTAAGTTAATGAATCCCCTGGGTGGAATGGGCTTGCTTGGTGGAGAATGGTTGAGTGGTTCACAATGCCATGGCTTGGATTGTGTATCTCACTTGTGGAATGCCACCCAGGAAACAAAGGGATTTGAGATGTCAAATGTTGAGAAGCTTCAAGTGCAACCACTTGGCAATATGGGCTCTGCCATGATCATATAGGTTGCAAGAACTTAGCCATATGGACAGTGGGTGGTAGTGTTTGATAGGTTGGAGCGCGTCCATTTTGGTCTAAGGGAAAGCTTCTGAAAGATCTTGTCTTGGGAAACCAAGTCTTGTGGGGAAAGTGCACCACCTCTGCAGAGTGTAAAATCTAAGTACTTAGCCATGTCCCTGGTAAAGGACAATTTGAGCATCAAGACATGGAAGCAATCAAGAATCTCATCATTCAAATTTCTAAGTTAAAATCTTGTGGTTTGAACAAGGGTTGTTTGAATTCTTCAATCATTGATGGAGAGATGGCTTGGTACAAGGATCTTGAAATCTTTGATTGAGGAAAAATGATTTTGTCAAGCAAAAACTTAGTATTTTCAAAATGATAAGAAAAATCTATTTTAAGCAATGCAAGCCTCAACTCCACTTAGCCAAATGCATATAGATGATAGACTCCACTATACTACCATAGTATCACTTGCCAATACAATTCAAATGTATTGACCCTTTGTGGCTGTAACTTGTATGTTGCAGGTTTGATTGATTTTAGTGAAGATTGTTTGATTAGGATTACAAAGTCTACAACCAACATCTGCCTGTGGCACTTTGAAGATGAAGGACCACTTGACCATAGTTATTCCGCTGCAATGTAATGAAATAGCCTAATGAGCTATGTTTGATGTAATAAACTTATGTTATTCCTGGTTATAAAGTTATATTATGACCTTTGTTTCTTGATATTACATCTTAACTGTGGATGCTAGCTATTGATCCAGGGACTAGCATTGTAAACACAGGAGGCTCTATCTTATTAAAGATTGGGACCCCTCTACAAAAGCACAAAGCAACAAGCATAAGAAAGCAAAACAAGTGCAACTTCAAGACTTTCAACATAAAGAGGGGAAACTTAATATTATTGGGATGCATAAAACCATGTTTCCCTCTCTCATAATAACTTCTAGTCGCATCATGAATAAAATTAAAAATATAACTATCACATAAAACATTCTTATCATGATCCACATGCATATAATTATTACTCTCTACATAAGCATAATCATTCTTATTAATTGTAGTGGGAGCAGATTCAACAAAATAGCTATCATTATTATTCTCATCACCATAGTCATCAAATATAGGAGGTAGATTGTAATCACAATTAAATTTCTCCTCAATAGTAGGTGGAGTGAAAATATCATATTCATCATTGTAATCATCATATATTGGAGGTTTGGTATCATTATAAGCAATAGAATAGCTATCTTCCAAAGCTGGGGAACTAAAAAGATCATTTTCATAAAAACTAGCTTACCCAAGCTTAGACATTTCCATACCATTAGCAATAATGGTGTTCAAAGAATTCATACTAATAACATTGCTATTAGCATGCAAATAAAGTTCCATAGGTTTTTTAATTTTCTCTTCAAACACTTCATGTCCTAACTCAAGATAGATACTATAAAGCTCTCTAATTTTTTTGTTGTTTTCCATTATGCCTAACTAGTGAAAACAAGAAAAAAAATACAAAATTGCAGAATCTAAAGGAAATAACTTCGAGCACTCATATCGAAGGATGTGAGTACCTTTTACATTACCTCCCCGGCAATGGCGCTAGAAAAGATCTTGATGTCTACGCACTTCTATTCTTGTAGACAGTTGTTGGGCCTCCAAGTGCAGAGGTTTGTAGAACAGCAGCAAGTTTACCTTAAGTGGATTACCCAAGGTTTATCGAACTCAGGGAGGAAGTGGTCAAAGGTATCCCTCTCAAGCAACCCTGCAATCAAGATACAATAAGTCTCTTGTGTCATCAACACACCCAATACACTTGTCAGGTGTATAGGTGCACTAGTTCGGCAAAGAGATAGTGAAATACAGGTGGTATGGATGATTATAAGTGGTAACGGTGCCAGAAAAGAGCTTCTGACAGGAAGGAAAAGACTGGAAGAAAGCAAACATGTAATGGATCTAGTTGTGAACGGTGTTTCAATGTTTAGAAACAAGTCCTAGGGATCATACATTCACTAGTTAACACTCTCTCACATAAATATATTCTCTTCATGATACTACTCTTAACTACTCTTCGGTTGGACACTCTAATCCATGGTAGGGCTATAACAACACTCCTCAAAGTCCGCCTTCCCCATCTAGATAACCCCACACTGTCACCTTGAGCGCTAGATGGTTCCTACAAACACCACAATTTCATAAAGACATCCAACTCCAAATATACTCATGAAATATATATATAATCTAGATTAAGTGCCACACACGGTGTGCACGATGTCACTTTCACACACGTGGGGAAAATCATAGATCTATTAAAGCACGATGACTATATATGTAGACTCTAGCCTAAGTGCCACCATGGTATGCACGATGTCACTTTCACACACATGGAGAGAGATGGAGATCTATTAAAGCACTTGAGTAACAGAGTAGATCTACTTGATTACAAATCTCATGACCACAACAAGATCATTCATAGAGAGAGAGAGATGAACACATAACTACCGGTAGAGCCCTTAGCCTCGAGGAAAAACTACTCCCTCCTCATCATGGGAATCAGCAACGGTGATGAAGATGGCGATGGAGGTGGCTCCGGGAGAACTTCCCCGTCTCGACAGAGTGCCGAAACAGAGACTTTCTATCCCCTGAATCTCCCCTTCGGTGGCGGCGGCGTTGTGGAGGTTTTCGTGGATTTCTGCTAGATTCTTCAGGGTTTCTGAGTCGGGGGCTTCTTATAGGCGAAGGAGGCAAGGTCGATGGAGCGGCCAGGGTGTGTTGAGAAATATTCATTTTTAGCCTAGGGTGTGGCCACACTGGTGCCCTACTTCATCTCTGCTTCGATTTTCCTTATCGTGTCGGGTAAAATAATGACTTTGGCTTTTGTCCCGTCCAATTCCGAGAATATTCATTTTTTAGCTTTTCTGAAACCAAAACAGCAGAAAACAGGCAACTGTCACTATGGCATCTTGTCAATAGGTTAGTTCCAGAAAGTGTATAAAAATACCTCAAAGTGTAGACAAAGCATAAGACAAATGATACAAAACAAGCATGGAGCATAAAAAATTATAGATACGTTTATGACGTATCAACTAGCACAAACAACAATGATTTCCTAACTACACCTATTGCTCCACCTGCTCCCGACGCTAACTTTTATGAAATTAAGCCTGCTTTGTTGAATCTTGTGATGAAAGAGCAATTTTCTGGTGCTAGTTCTGATGATGTTGCTGCCCACCTCAATAACTTTGTTGAAATTTGTGAGATGCAAAAGTATAAGGTTGTAGGTGGAGATATTATTAAGTCAAATTGTTTCCTTTCTCCTTGAGAGGAAAAGCTAAAGAATGGTTGTTGTCCTTGCCTAGAAATAGTATTGATTTTTGGATTAAGTGCAAAGATGCTTTTATTGGAAAATACTATCCTCCTGCTAAGATTATATCTATGAGAAGTGAAATAATGAAATTTAAACAACTTGATAATGAAAATGTTGCTCAAGCTTGGGAAAGAATGAAATCTTTGGTAAATAATTGTCCCACTCATGGACTGACTACTTGGATGATTATCCAGACTTTTTATGCAGGGTTAAACTTCTCTTCAAGAAACCTGTTAGATTCTGCTGCTGGAGGTACTTTTATGACCATTACCTTGGGTGCTGCAACAAAGCTCCTTGATAATATGATGGTCAAGCTCCACGTGGTAAGAAGGTAAATTCTGTTGAAGAAACCTCCTCTTTGAGTGATAAAATTGATGTAATTATGGCTATGCTTGTTAATGGAAAATCTCATATAGATCCAAATAATTTTCCTCTAGCCTCTTTGGTTGCTCAAGAAGAGAAAGTTGATGTGAACTTCATTAGAAACAAAAATTTCAACAACAATGCCTATAGGAATAATTTTGGTAATAATAATTATAGGCCTTATCCTCCCAATAATGGCAATACTTATGGAAATTCCTACAACAATAATTGAAGTGCTCCCTATGAACTTGAAGTCTTGCTTAAAGACTTTATTAGTAAACAAACTACTTTCAACAAGACTGTGGAGTTAAAGCTTTTGAATGTTGAGAAAAATATTTCCTCTTTGTCTGAAGCACAGTCCTCTTTGATTAATAAAATGGCTGCTAAACCTGAAACCTTGGAAAGTACCTTTGCTGCTACTCATGCGATACAAGTTACTATTGATGAAAATGTTAGGATGTTAGCCAAACTACATGCTAAGTGGGAAAGAGAAGCTGAAATTGCTAGAAACAATAGTGTTTGTACTATTACCACCACCAATAAGGATGCTACCAAACCACACGAAGTCCCTATTCCTCCTACCACAATGCCTAAACCCAATGAGTCTACTACTTGTGATGCTAAGTTTGATTTTGATCTTTAAGGTTGCATTATTTCTGAAGTGATTATGTTCCTACGAAAGCTTGCTAGAAGTCCTAATGCTAGTGATATAAATGTGGCTGATACGTCCAAAACGTATCTACTTTCCCGAACACTTTTGCTATTGTTTATCCTCTAAACTTGTGTGATTTGGATACAATTAACACAGATTGATGTTGTTTTCAGTAGAATTACCCTGGTGTCTAGTTTTTGTGCAGAAAATCAACTATCATGAAAAATCCCGGAAAATATGCCAAAAATCCTATTTCACGAGAAGACTCACGGAGCCAGAAGACGAGGCGGAGGTGGGCCACAAGGGGCCCACACCCCCTGCTGCGTGGCCTAGGCCTGGCCGCGCCTGGGAGGGGTGTGGCCGCCTCGGACACCCCCTCGGCCTCCCTCTTCACCTATAAGTTGCCTCTTGACCTACAAACTCAGGGGGGGTCGACATTTTTCTAGAAAGAGTTCCGTTGCGCCGCCACCACCAAAAATCACGATTCGGAACTAGAAACTCCATTCTGGAACCCTGCCGGGACGGGGAATTTGGAGAGGATCATCGCCATCATCATCACCAACACCTCTCCATCAACCATCCATGTTTCCCCCATACATGAGTGAGTAATCCCCCACTATAGGCTATGGGGATGGCAGGGATTGGATGATTTCTATCATGTAATCGAATAATATTGTTAGGGCATGGTGCCTAGTATCTCTTTTAGTGCTATTTGACTTTGTTGCAACTTGTTGTGCTTAATGCTTGTCACTAGGGCCCGAGTGCCATGATCTCAGATCTAAACTTATTATTGATTCATGATGATAGTATTGTTTGTGATCTTATCTGCAAGTTGTGTACATATATCATTGTCTAGATTCAAAGGCCCCGAAGTGACAGAAATTGGGACATCCGGAGGGGATGGCTGTGATATGAGGATCACGTGTGTTCACGGAGTGTTAATGCTTTGCTCTGGTACTCTATTAAAAGGAGTACCTTAATTGCCAGTAGATTCCCTTGAGGCCCCACTGCAACAGGCTGACAAGACAAAAGATGTTGTGCAAGTTCTGATTGCGAGCATGTATGACTATATATGGAACACATGCCTATAATTGTTTAGTACTTGGATGCTTTATCTTATTTATCTGCAAATTCCCTAGACCTTGAAGTTACATGTTTAGACTTGTCCATGCAACGCCCGTCCATCCATCCCTATGCCTACCGCACTCATATCCTACTATTTGCTAATATTGTTACTATTGCTTTTGTTTTACTGCTGCTGTTACTTTACTATTGCTACTACAAAATTGTTGCTATTGATAAATTGTTGTGAGTTATTTCCAGGTGCAGTTGAATTGACAACTCAGTTGTTAAGGCTTATAAGTATTCTTTGGCTCCTCTTGTGTCTAATCAATAAATTGGGTAATACTACCCTCGAATACTGTTGTGATCCCCTATACTTGTGGGTCATCAAGACTATTTTCTGGCGCCATTTCCGGGGAGCATAGCTTTATTTGTAAGTTCACTTGGATCTATTATTGTTCACTGCTATTCCTTTCATCATGGGGAAGTCTCGTGATGGGAAGTTTCATATTTTACCATCCACTACAAGAAGAGATACAGTCCTAAACACCTCTATTGCTCTTGATTCACAATCTGTTATAAGTAAGCTTGTCACACCACCACCACATACACATGCTACACACACTGCTATTACTGTTGAATCTGAAATTGCTTCTGATACTTATGATGTTACTTCTACTGTGCTTGATGTGAGTGGTTCATTAGGTCCTTTCCTAGATGCTACTATTGCTAGAACTATTTTGGAAAACACTGAAACTCCTAGTGAAGACACTATTTACACCTGTTAGCTCACCTGAGTCTAGCGAGAGATATGATATTAATAATGGTTACAATGAAATGACTGATGAATTTATTGAAGAGTATCAAAACACACGTGGTGCTAGTTCTATTAGGAGTCTCCTTGAGAGACGTACTATTATACCTAAACTGTGTCCTGATGCTAAGTTTGCTACTTCTCCCATAGACATTAAAGATAAAGATTATGATTTGTCTCTTGATTTATACTATATAAATATTGTTGAGAAAGAACCTTTTTGTGGGACTAAAAATGAAAGTGATGTAGCTCATATGAACGAGCTTTCTACTATGAGTGCCTTATTCTCTGATGATTTTAAGATGCGCATGTACTTTGTTACAAAGATCTTCCCTTTTTCACTAAAAGGAGAAGCTAAAGCTTGGTTTAATAGATTACCTCCTGGATCCATTGATAGCCCTGATTACTTGATTGCTTCTTTCTTTTAGAAATATTTTCCTGCCAGTGCTAGACATGCTGCTTTGCAGAAACTTTTTGATTTTAAACAAGGAGAAGAAGAGAAATTGCCTAAGTCATGGACAAGGTTCTGTGCCTTGATTCATGCACATCCTGGATGTCCATTACCTAAAAATGAGCCTCTTGATATTTATTATAATGGACTAACTGATGATTCTAGGACATACCTAGATAGTTTTGCTGATTGTGTTTTTAGGAAAAGAACTCCTACAGATGCTGAAGAATTAATGGCTAAAATAAGCAAGAATTATGATGATTGGACTTTAACTGAGCTAAATACACCTGAAGCCATTACTCCTGAGCCAATTGTGCCTGAACCAACTCCAACACCAAAGAAGAGGGGAGTGATTGTATTAAATGATGAAGTGTTGAAAGAAGCTAAGAAATGTCTTAAGGATAAATGTATTAGATCTGAAGATGTGAAGAATCTACCTCCTATAAAAGAATTATGTAAGCCAACTCCCCACTCATCTACTATTGAGGTATACTCTCTCCAACACTTTGATGAAGGTGATATTCCCTATTGTATACCACCTGATCAATGCTTAGAGGAACTTGATACTTTTATTGTTAAACAAGGTAATTTTAATAAACAAGTTCAGAATCATTTATTGGAAAATTCTAGATCTATTAATGAGTTGAAAGATATTGTGGATATAACTGCTAATGATGTTAAAATGCTTTGTAATCACTTCCAAATGGTTCAAACCCAAATTTCTCAACTTGCTAAGGTACAAAAAGATATGCTAGTTAATGCTTCTAGAGATAAACATGCTTATGGAATTAGAACTAGGGGTGGTGCAGCCACTCAAGATCCTTTATATCCTGAAGGACATCCTAGAAGAATTGAGCAGGATCCTCAACAAGGTGAAAGTAGTGGCAGTCCTCATAAGAGAGACAAAAATAAACATAAAACAATTGAGGAACCTCCTGAACCTGCTGTAGATCCTAATAGTATATCTGTCTCTCATGCTGAAACTGAAAGTGGTAATGGTAAAAATGATGCTCCTGATAAGGGAGAAGTTGAGGAAGAACATGAGAAGTACACTAAGAACACTATGTACACTAAGTAAGATTTTATTGCTAATAAACATGGTAGTGAAGAGAACCTTGGGTGCAGAAACCTATGCCTTTTCCCAATAAGAAACACAAGTCAAAGGAGGAAGAACACTATAAAAAGTTTTGTGAGTGGATGAAACCTTTGTTTTTGAAAATTCCTTTGACTGATGCTATTAAGTTGCCTCCTTATTCAAAGTATATGAAGGATATTGTCTCTAATAAAAGGAAGATTCCTAATGAGGAAATTTCTACTTTGGTTGCTAAGTATTTCTTCAATGGTAAGGTTCCAAAGAAACTTGGTGATCCAGGTATACCAACTATTCATTGCTCTATTAAAAATAATTATGTTAGAACTGCTTTGTGTGATTTGGGAGCTGGAGTTAGTGTTATGCATTTTTCTCTCTACAAGAGACTCCAGCTAGAAAAGTTGATACCATATATCTTTGCAAATGGTTGATAAGTCAACTACTATTCCTGTTGGTATATGTGAGGATGTTCATGTTCAAGTGTCTCATAATTGCTTGGTTTTGACTGATTTTGTTGTGCTTGAGATGCCTGAAGATGATAATATGTCTATTATTCTTGGGAGACCTTTTCATAATACTGCAGGTGTTGTCATCAATTGTAATCAAGGAAAAGTAACTTTTAATATTAATGACAAAGAGCATACTGTCTATTTCCCCAAGAAGGTTGATAAGAGCTATTGCCTGAATTCTATTGAAAATATTGAGAGCATCAAAGTTAGAGAAATATATTGTCCCATTCCACAAGAAAGTTTTGAAACTATTATGATTCAGACCATTGCTATCAAGTTTGAGGTAACATAATCATTTTGTGGAATGCAAAGTTTTGCTTCATATAAGATTGTTTTGGCAACAAGACTTGATCAACCTTGTTAACAAAGGGATTTTAATGAACAAAACAATGCTTTCATAGTGGTTATACTTGCTTACTTTTATTTTTCTCCTTCCTAGTCTTTGCTCTTCCTCTTGTTAGCTTTAGTTTTGCTAGTTGTTTGCTTGTTAGAGTGTCTTAGAACTTTTGTAGTTTTGGTTTGCTTTTTTGCTTCTTCTAAAAAATCTTTTTCTGTGAGAAAATTTTCATAACGTGAAAATTGGCCAAAAATAAAGTTTCCTAAAAACTAGAAAATTCATATTAAATTTTTCCTCGAAAAAAGGGGCAGAGGGACACCTGGAGTGGCCCATGGGGACCCACCATGCCAACACACCCCCTGGTGGCGCGGCCAGCCCCAGGGCACGCCTGGCCTAGGTGGGGCCCACCTGTGGCTCTCCAAAGTGTCTCCTTCCAGCCACTTCTTTATCTCTCCCAAAAAACACCGGAAAAATTTCTCAAGCTCGAGTTCCTGCTGTTCTTACTCCTGATTTTCGATCTCCTTGCTCAGCCCATCTTTGGTACTGATTTTTTTAGGGATTGCTCCTTGGTATGTGCCTCCTCCGCTTGTCCAGTTAGATTTTTGATTGGTAGATTGTATCTTGAGTATTTTTCTACTGTAGGTGTCATGTTGTGTGAGCTTGCATGCTTGTTCTATGCTTAGAGATTTCATTTTGATGCATGTTTAGCCCTCTAGCAAGTTCCTATAGTAGTTCCTCATCATTTATCAACTTGGAAATTACTTGGTTTGATGTTTGTCTAAAAATTTCAGAATAGAAGATGAGTGCATACCAACTGAATCAACATGATTTGATGGTACTTGAGACAATGAAAGTCCATCATGACGAAGAAGTCTTTCCTTCCATATATCCATGCCATGAATTTGTGAGAGCTGTGGGGATCCTTCAGGATTTCCAAACTATGATTTCTAATGTAGGGTTGGAACACTTTGTTGAAGAGGAACCATATCAATATGTTAAGCTAACCATGGGTGTGGTGCAGGACTTCCGGTTTATTTGGTCCTTGTCTAACCTCATGGTCCATTATAAAATCTACAATATAGCTGTCGACCTGCCTTTTGCCGATTTTTTGTGCAGCTATTAGTGAAGGGTTCACAGCATAGAAAACAAAAAATTTCCTACGATGGGAACTAAGTACCGAGATCTATATACTATATACAAACAATGGGAGGATGTATATCCGTAGAGAACATACCCTTGAAGACCGACAAAGCTTAACGAGTTGAACTCGTGGTTGATGTAGACGATCTCTTGTCGATCTCAATATCGAGAGGAAGTCCTACCGCCGCAAAGCAGCAACGCATCCGTGCTCGCACACACGTACAAGACACCGATCGACCTCCGCCTCCTCGCTCCAGCGATGCAGCGTAAGCATAACCCTTTCTTGCCGAATAGCCACCGGGAACATGTATCTCGCTAGTCCGAGACCATGGGGGATAAATTCTAGAGGGGGAGACAGATCCTTCACGAGGAGGTGTGAGTGAGAGAGAGGGAGAGGGGTGCCTTTTATAGGAGGAGGGGGCACCCAAAGGGGTGGCCGTCGGCCATGGGGGCTGCCCCCTCCCCTCCTTCATTCATGTGGGTGGACACTCCACTCACAAAACCCTCTTCAATTTCCTCCACTCAAAATCCCACTCAAAATTGCTATTAAATTTCCACCAAATTTAATGCAAACTCTCATTAAATAAAACTCTTTTTATTTATTCAGAATTTTGTAAATTGCTTGAATGAAAAACATTCACATATAACCCCTTGCTAGAATTCCATTTCACATGCAAAAACACTTTCTGCAATTTCACCCGAAAACCTGTTTCTAGTGAAATAAATTCCTGCGCTTGTTATTCTTTCCGGCATGAAACTTTTGATCCAATTGGACGTCAGTGTCCCTTAAGTGTGTCACCCTACGGTTTGCGAATAATGCGGACATGCTCGAGACCCTTCTCCGATCAATAATCAGAAGCGGGACCTGGAGATCCATACTGACTCCCACACATTCAACGATGACTTTCCTGTGATCGTCGAAACCTTTTACGCTAGTATCTTAATCCCTTTGTTTCACGATATATTACATGTCTGAGATTCGCTCATCGGTATCTCCATACCTAGTTTGATCTCGTTACCGACATGCACTCTTTTCTCGTTCCCGTGATATAACATTATAGTGATCAAATCACTTGCTTGCAAGCTAACCAATGTGATATCACCGAGAGGGAGCAGAGTATATCTATCCATCATTGGGATGAACAAATTCCACTCTTGATCCATGAGCCTCAACATAACACTTTAGTAGTTTTGAAGCCATCTTTATAATCACCCAGTTATGGTGTGACGTTTGATGTCATCAAGAAAATCTTCCGTGTTAGTGATTGACATGATCTCATGGTCTAAGGATTAGATTCACTTCGTAAGTTGTTTATAGCAATATAAACTCAATGACTTTGATCGTAATGCTATACTTTTGATGAATGTTTATCACATGATTACACTAATGTTGTGATCTTGTTATTAACAACATCCAATGTCTATGATCAGGAAACTGTGATCATCTTGTTAATCAACGAGCTAGTTTATGAGAGAGGCATAACCAGGAACTTTCTGTTTGTTTATTAAACACACATGTATTAACGTTTCCGTATTAATACAATTATAGCATGCAAAATAAACATCTATCATATACTTGGAATACACATAATAAACACTTTATTATTGCCTCTCAGGGCATATTCCCTTCAGTCTCCCACTTGCACTAGAGACAATAATCTAGTTACATAGTGATGTATCTAACACCCATGGAGTTCTGGTGTAGATCATGTTTTGCTCTAGGGAGAGTTTTAGTCAACGGATCTGCTACATTGAGATCCGTATGTACTTTACAAATCTTTATATCTCCATCCTTGACATACTCGTGGATGGAGTGAAACCGGCGCTTAATATGCTTGGAATTCTTGTGAGACCTTGGTTCTTTGGCATTGGCAATGGCACCATTGTTGTCACAATAGATCACCATTGGGTCCAACGCGTTTGCAACCACACCTAGTTTGGATATGAACTCCTTCATCCAAACTGCTTCCTGAGCCGCTTCCGAACCAGCAACATATTCGGCCTCCGTTGTTGATCGTGCCACCACAGGTTGTTTGGAGCTCCTCCAACTAACCGCTCCGCCATTCATGAGAAATACTTATCCGGATTGAGACTTAGAGTCATCCGGATCGGTGTCAAAGCTAGCGTCGACATAACACTTAGCGACGAGCTCTTCTTCACCACCTCCGTATACAAGAAACATATCCTGAGTTCTTCGCAAGTACTTAAGGATATTCTTGACCGCTTTCCAGTGTTCCGAACCTAGATCCGATTGGTACCTACTAGTCAAACTAATAGCATGTGCCACATCCGATCTTGTACATAGCATGGCGTACATTATAGAGCCTATGGTTGAAGCATAGGGGACTTTGTCCATTATCTCTCATTTTTCCGCCGTAGCCGTACTTTGAGTCTTACTCAATGTCGTGCCTTGTGTCATAGGTAAGAACCCCTTCTTACTTTCGTCCATTTTAAACTTCTTTAAAATCTTATCAAGGTATGTACTTTGCGATAGCCCTATTAGGTGCCTAGATCTATCTCTATAGATCTTTATGCCTAATATGTATGACGCTTCACCTAGGTCCTTCATTGAAAATTTGTTGTTTAGATAACTTTTAACACTGTTTAAAAGATCTATATCATTTCCAATCAATATGTGATCCACATATAGTATCAAAAATGCCACATTGCTCCCACTCACTTTCTTGTAAATACAATCTTCTCCATAAGTTTGGACAAATCCAAACTCTTTGATCACCTCATCAAAGCGGAGATTCCAACTTCGTGATGCTTGCTTCAATCCATAGATGGATCGCTGAAGCTTGCACACCTTGTTAGCATCCTTAGGATCGACAAAACCCTTTGGTTGTATCATATACAACTCTTCTTCAATATTACCATTGAGAAACACGGTTTTGACATCCATCTGCCATATCTCATAATCGAAATATGCAGCAATTTCTAACATAATCCTAATTGATTTTAGCATCGCTACGGGAGAGAATGTATCATCGTAGTCAACTCCTTGAATTTGTCAAAACCCCTTTGCGATAAGTCAAGCTTTATAGACGGTCACATTACCATCAGCATCAGTTTTCCTTTTGAAAATCCATTTATTCTCCATGGCCTTTCGGTCGTGAGGTAAGTCCACCAAGTTCCAAACTTGATTTTCATACATGGATTCCATCTCGGATTTCATGGCTTCTAACCATTTGTTGGAATCCAGGCTCGTCATCACTACTTCATATGTCGCAGGGTCATCATTTTCATCAACCATGAAATTCATAACAGGATTTCCGTATAGCTCGGGAGCTGCACGCGTCCTGCTAGACCTGCGAGGTTCGGTAGTACACTCTTTCGGAGTTTCATGATTATTATCATTAGTTCCCTCTTCAACTGGTGAAACCAACTCTAGAACGACTTCCGGCGCCGCGCTACTCTCCATACTTTGAAGAGAAGGTTCAATAACCTCTTCGAGTTCTACCTTCCGACTACTCACACCTTTCGTGAGAAAATCTTTCTCTAGAAAGGATCCATTCTTGGCAACAAAAACCTTGCCCTCGGATCTATGATAGAAGGAATACCTAATAGTTTCCTTAGGGTATCCTATGAAGACGCATTTTTCCGCTTTGGGTTCGAGTTTATCCAGTTGAAGTTTCTTCACATAAACATCGCATCCCCAAACTTTAAGAAATGACAGCTTAGGTTTGTTTCCAAACCATAATTCATACGGTGTCTTTTCAACGGATTTAGATGGTGCCCGATTTAAAGTGAATGCAGCAGTTTCTAGTGCATAACCCCAAAATGAGAACGGCAAGTCCATCAGAGACATCATAGATCGAACCATATCCAATAAAGTACGATTACGACGTTCCGACACACCATTTCGCCTTGGCGTTCTGGCAGGTGTGATTTGTGAAACAATTCCACACTCTTTCATGTGAGTGCTAAACTCGTAACTTAGATACTCACCTCCACGGTCAGACCGTAGAAATTTGATCTTTCTATTATGATGATTTTCCACTTCATTATGAAATTCCTTGAACTTTTCAAAGGTTTCATACTTGTGTTTCATCAAGTAGATATAACCATATCTACTCAAATCATCCATGAAAGTAACAAAATAACGATATCCACCTCGCACAGACACACTCATTGGACCACATACATCAGAATTATGATTTCCAATAAATCTGTCGCCCGTTCCATTGAACCGGAAAACAGCGTTCTAGTCATCTTGCCCATAAGGCATGGCTCACATGTATCAAATGATTCAAAATCAAGTGATTCCAAAAGTCCATCCAAATGGAGCTTCTTCATGCGTTTAATGCCTATATGACCTAGACGGCAGTGCCACATATATGCGGATATATCATCATTAAGTTTAATCCTTTTAGCATCAACATTATGAATATGTGTAACATTATTATCGAGATATAATAGAAATAAAACATTCATCTTCGGTGCATGACCATAAAAGATTTCATTCATATAAATAGAACATCCATTGTTCTCGGATTTAAATAGGTAACTACTTCGCATCAAACACGATCCAGATACAATGTTCATGCTCAGTGCTGGCACCAGATAACAATTATTCAAGTTTATTACTAATCCCGACGGAAAGTGGAGAGGTAGCGTTCCGACGGCGATCACATCAACGCTTGATCCATTGCTGACACGCATCTTGACCTCACCCCTTGCTAGCGGTCGCTTGTTCTGCAACCCCTGATTCGAGTTACAAATATTAGCAACTAAACCGGTATCAAATACCCAGGTGCTACTGCGAGCACTAGTCAAGTACACATCAATAACATGTATATCATATATACCTTTGTTTGCCTTGCCGGCCTTCTTGTCTGCCAAATACTTGGAGCAGTTGCGCTTCTAGTGGCCAGTCCCCTTACAATAGTAGCACTCGGTATCAGACTTAGGGCCAAATCGGGGTTTCTTTTCAGGCATGGAAACCGGCTTGCCGCCCTTACTTCCCTTCTGTTTTCCCTTCTTGTCTTTCTTGAAACCAGTGTTCTTATTGATCATCAACACTTGATGTTCCTTTTTGATCTCCACTTCTGCAGTTTTAAGCATTGACAGAAGCTCGGGGAGAGAATTCTCCATGCCTTGCATATTATAGTTCATCACGAAGCTCTTATAGCTAGGTGGCAGAGACTGCAGAACACGATGGATTCCTAAGTCAATAGGAATCGATATTACCAAGGACACAAGCTTATCGGTGTAACCCGAGATCTTGAGTACATGCTCACTAACGGAGCTGTGCTCTTCCATCATGTAGCTAAAGAACTTTTCTGAAGCATTGTAGCTCTCTACAGCAGCATGTGTGTCGAAAATCATTTTCAACTCACCCATTGTATCAAATGCATTGCCATTTTCGAAACGCTTTTGAAGTTCCGTCTCTAGCCCATACAATATGCCGCAATGAACTAAGTTGTGGTCCTCCTAACGAGTCTGATAGACATTCTTCTCTTCTTAAGGGGCATCCTCAAAAGGTGGGGGGCCTAGCGGCGATTCTAGCACATATTGCTTTTGTGCAGCATAGAGGAGAATCCTCAAATTCATGGCCTATTCGGTAAAGTTGCTACCGTTCGTTGCAAGTTTCTCTTTCTCCATGAACACATTGAAATTAAAAGCAGGTGGTGCCATCTACAATAGAATTTGTAAAGTTTAGACTAAGTTTATGATAGATTGAGTTCAACTAATCCACATTACGAATGAAATCCCACTCAAAAACGACATCCCTCATGCCTTTTTGGTGATTACATGAACCAAATCCACTACACCAAGTCCGATCATCACGTGAGTCGGTGTAGCTTCAAAGGCGAGCATCAAATGGGCATCATATCTACTATATGACTCATGCTTAACCTTTCGGTCCGTGTTCCGAGGCCATGTCTGTACATTCTAGGCTCGTCAAGTTATAACCTTAGTATTCACGTGTGTAACTGTCTTACACCCGAAATATGGCCGTGGATCCAAGAACACCCGATCATCACGTGATGCCTTGGAGCGACGAAAATATAATAGGTGCATAATAAAGGAAGAACACATTCTTATCTTGATATTTAAATGAGGGGTCATCTTATTATGCTAATAAAGTGCTAAACAAGCAATATAAGATGCTATCAAACATCACATGTTTATTAGCGAAATGATATGGTTCCCGCATATGATCTCTATCATGTGCATCATGGTATGATCACTATCATACCTTTATGTGTAAGGCCAAGGTCTATGGAACTTACACGTTATGTGTGTTGTAAGAGTATCATCTCATACTTATACTTACAACAACACCATATCATAACACTAGCCCAACAACAATCTAAACTAGACGCCTATAATTTATCCATTGCAATTTTTACGTGGCTTAGGGATTTCGAAGATAGAACCGTTCTTACCTATGAACATGAACCACAACGAGGATAACAAAATCGTTGACAACTCGTTGCAAAATAGATATTGACTATAGTAGGAGAGACAGACACCCACTAGCCACTTATGCAAACTAGTTGCATGTCAAGCGTGGAACATGTCACATGTGCGAGGACATGTAAAGTTTGTCCGGGCCGCTTCATCCCACTATGCCACCAATATCCAAAATTACAACTAAGAAGCAACAACATGATAATCATCGCCCACATACTCATATGTGTACTACCCGTGTAAAGCATCTATGCATAGATCCGGATCTGATACCACTGAAGGGTTCGCAACATAGAAAACAAAAAATTTCCTACGATAGGAACTTAGTACCAAGATCTATCTACTAGATACAAACAACGGGCAGATGTATATCCATAGAGAACATACCCTTGAATACCGATAAAGCTTAACGAGTTGAACTCGTGGTTGATGTAGACGATCTCTTGCCGATCTCAAGATCGAGAGGAAGTCCTAGCAACGCAAAGTAGCAGCGCATCCGTTCTCGCACACACGTACAAGACACCGAGCAACCTCCTCCTCCTCGCTCTAGCAATGCAGCGGAAGCACAACCCTTTCTTGCCGAATAGCCACCGGTAACATGTATCTCGCTAGTCCAAGACCATGGGGGATAAATTCTAGAGGGGGAGAGATATCCTTCACGAGGAGGTGTGAGTGAGAGAGAGGGAGAGGGGTGCCTTTTATAGGAGGAGGGGGGCACCCAAGGGGGTGGCCGCCGGCCATGGGGGCTGCCCCCTCCCCTCCTTCATTCATGTGGGTGGACACTCCACTCACAAAACCCTCTTCAATTTCCTCCACTCAAAATCCCACTCAAAATTGCTATTAAATTTCAACCAAATTTAATGCAAACTCTCATTAAATAAAACTCTTTTTATTTATTCAGAATTTTGTAAATTACTTTAATGACAAACATTCACATATAACCCCTTGCTAGAATTCCATTTCACATGCAAAAACACTTTCTGCAATTTCACCCGAAAACCTGTTTCAGTATCTAGTGAAATAAATTCCTGCGCTTGTTATTCTTTCTGGCGTGAAACTTTTGCTCCAATTGGATGTCGTGTCCCTTAAGTGTGTCACCATAGGTTCGCGAATAATGCGGACATGATCGAGACCCTTCTCTGATCAATAATCAGAAGCGGGACCTATAGATCCATACTGACTGCCACACATTCAACGATGACTTTCCTGTGATCGTCGGAACCTTTTACGCTAGTATCTTAATCCCTTTGTTTCACGATATATTACATGTCCGAGATTCGATCATCGGTATCTCCATACCTAGTTTGATCTCGTTTCCGACATGCACTCTTTTCTCGTTTCCGTGATATAACATTCTAGTGATCAAATCACTTGCTTGCAAGCTAACCAATGTGATATCACCAAGAGGGCCCAGAGTATATCTATCTGTCATTGGGATGAACAAATTCCACTCTTGATCCATGAGCCTCAACATAACACTTTAGTAGTTTTGAAGCCATCTTTATAATCACCCAGTTACGTGTGACATTTGATGTTATCAAGAAACTCTTCCGTATTAGTGATTGACATGATCTCATGGTCTAAGGATTAGGATCACTTCGTAAATTGTTTATAGCAATATAAACTCAATGACTTTGATCGTAATGCTATACTTCGGATGAATGTTCATCACATCATTACACTAATGTTGTGATCTCGTTATTAACAACATCCAATGTCTATGATCAGGAAACTGTGATCATCTTGTTAATCAACGAGCTAGTTTATGAGAGAGGCGTAACCGGGAACTTTTTGTTTGTTTATTAAACACACATGTATTAACGTTTTCGTATTAATACAATTATAGCATGCAAAATAAACATCTATCATATACTTGGAATACACATAATAAACACTATTATTGCCTCTCAGGGTATATTCCCTTCAATTAGAGTGCCACAGTGGGGTTCTTGTGAGAAGATTAGAGAGAGGCCTAAGCCACTCATGGATTTATATGCTGAAATTTGCCAAGGTTGCGACTTCTCAAAGGAAAGTCATAAAATTCGGAACATTCAACTCCCATCCATTAGATATTTTGCCTACTTCATTACCAAGTGTGTTCTTGCTAGAAAATGTGCTAGAAAATTATCTTCATTTGATCTAACTTTCATCTCAGCTGCTTTGAATATGGATAGATCTTATAACTTGGGTGCTTTGATAGCTTGCTGTCTTACCACAAACCGCGAGAAGGGTGCAATTTGTGGAGGTCTCATTGCATCTCGTCTATTATCTTTTCATGGTTTAGAGCCTCACTATTCAGATTATCGGTTCCCCATAGAGAGACTCGATCTCGATTACATGGTTCAACTTAATTTTGTTTCTTCTTGGGATTCTTTGAGAGATTTACCATATGAAATACCCTTTGTCAAGCGTGATTGGAGAGGGGGTAGGACCGAGAAAATAGTCTCTTTTCCTGCACTTGCTTTGTTTAATTTTGATAAATGGTAACTCACAGAGGAAGAACTTGACACATACGTGGTGGAGATCTCCCAGCAAGAGGAGAATGTTGGGGAGAATGCCGAAGATGATTCGGTTCAGCCCTCCAACATGGGGGAGTCTTCATACCAGCAACCCTCCTTTGATTGGAGCACGTCTTCTTCTTCATCACGAGGGCCTGATTATGATCATTCCTATGATGACCCACCAGCTTGGAGTTACTACCCTCACTATTGAGCCCCACTTAGGTCAAAAGCCTAAGCTTGGCGGGAGGTATACCGACATCACACTCATCTATAGATCATGTTCAGTCGGTTCTTTGTATATCCATGTTTCGCTTTATTTTTGGTTTTTGTTTCTGATTTCGCAAAACACAAAAGGACCAAAAATATTTTCGTTGTTTGTCTTTGTTTGTTTCTTTACTTTTTTCACATCCCAAAATTTTCCAAATTTTGTAATGTGAAAAATAAATAAACAAAATAAATAATTATTGAAATTTAGGGTGAAAAGAAACTTTTTGTTTTAAAGTGGAAACAACAAAACCCATCTTGAACAAACTTTGAATAAAATTTGAATCCAACAAAACTCAAATCAAGTGAAATGCATTCTTCATAAATGCATCTTGAAATTTAAACACTTGGAAAATAAATCAAAACCCTAAAATCCTAATGGAAGAAAATCATTCCAAGATTACTCTAAGACTATGGATTTGTTCCATATAAAATTTTTCAACAAACATTTATAAGTGATCAAAAATGACAAACAAAAATATTATAAGATCATAGAAATTAATTCTATTCAACTTGGAACCATGGATAAAAACTTATGAGTTTAATAAGTGAAAAGGAATTATTTTTCAAAGCTAATAAAGCTCCTATATAGAATCCCTACCAAATTGTGAGTAATTAATCCTAAAAGGATTTAAAAGGATAAATAAATATTAAACATGATTTTACAAATTGGAATCACCAAGTTTGGATCTTTAAATAAAAAGATATGGATTTTATTAGATAAATAAATAAAGAAAGAAATAAGGAATATTTAAAAGCCAAATTAAATCTTGGCCAAATCCATAAGATAATGGAACAAAGAAAATCCAAATAAAATAAAGGGATAAAGAATATTCAAATAAAATAAAATGGCCTCAACCAAATTCTATTGCATTTGATTAAAGACAAAATCCATAACAAGAATGATTAATTAAATCATGGGAAAATAATAATTGGAATTTACCCAAGTGGAATAAAAGTTATTTAATTAACTTAAATAGAATTAAAGAAATCGTCTAAATAAAATTTATGAAATTTAAACCATATTTGATTTCATTGGAATTAAGACATTTGCCCAAATTAAATGATTAATAATCATATTAAAGTACTTTAAATAATTCAAGTGAATTATTTAACTCCCTATTAAATAAATAAAACCTACTGAAAAGGTTTAGTAAAAATTAGAATTCAAATAAAGAGTTTGAAAATATATTTAATCTTATTTGAATAAAGGCAAATACTTATTTTAATAAAGAATAAAACCATAAAAAAAGAATAAAAGAATTATTCCTAAAATGGGATTTAATATACATGTTTAGACAGATTAGAAACATACTGAAAAGTTTGGAATTGTAAAAGAGTTTGAAATCATTTGAATAAATACAAAACAGTAAAAGAAATCACAAAAAGAAAAAGTTTTCAGAATAAAAAAAAGGGAAACAACCCAGCCCAACCCAGCTAGCCCACTAAGCCCAGCGATCCCACTTCCCCTTCTCCCTCAAACCATTTTCCACTAGAAACCACACCCACATAGCAACTGACCGCTGGACCCCACCTCTTTTCTCTCTCTTACGCTGACGCCGTAGCCCCACCCGTCAGTCGTCGTCTTCACCCCTCCCTCTGACCTCGCCGGCTGTTTCTGCCCGTTTAAACTCGCATCAATACTCGTTACTACTGCGTTGATTTAGCCCAGTGATCCCTCCCTACTAAACGCCTCCTCCCCCTCTTCCATTTCCCTCACACCCCGTCGCCAGAGAGCCACTAGGTTGCCCAAATTTTGAGCTCGAACCCCCTCTGCCCGACGATACTCCGGTGACGATTCTGGCAGCACCAACCACCGCCTTGTCCCCTCAACCACTCGAGCCTGCTCCCCTCTCCCGTACGAACCTCCCAGTGCCTCTCACTTGACCGCGCGTGCCCCGTATCCTCGACAGCAATGGCACCTCCTCGCCACCGCTGTGTGCAACATCTCCGGTGAGCTTTAACGCATGAACCAGTGCGCGCCTCGACCAGAGACTCATACCAACTTGTTCGCCTGTGTCTTATGAACCTCCAGGTGCTCGCCATTCACTCGCGCATGATCTATAGGCTCGCCTTCGACGATGACAGCAAGCGCCAGACGCCGATGACAACTACGGCGAGGAATCGTCAGTGACCTCAAGCGCCCCTTCGTCAAAAAATGACACGTCGAGCATCATCAAAGCACGACGAATCTGGTGAGCTTCTCCCCACCATCTCTCGCCTCCTGCATCGCCGGCGACGCCACTGTCAGATCGCTCCGCCGCCAGCCAGCGCCGCTCATTTGTGGTCGATGTGTTTTGCACCGTTAGATCTTGATCTGTCGGCCATGATAGAATCACTTACGCGAAAGGGTACGTTTCTTCTGTGCCACACGATTTACATTAGATCTAACGCTCCACGTTAGCTGATCCACGCGAACCGGTATGGTCCAATCAGAACACACCACGTGGCCCAGAGTATGATTTAAAAACAGAAACATTTCAATTAGATATGTGAATTTGTAAATTGCATAACTTTTGATCCACACGTCCAAATTTTATATCAATGGAATTATCAAAACAAACAATTTCCAACCATATACTTTGTTTAGTAAATTGCTTCTGTTAAATTGGTTGTTTTTACAAAAACTTGTGTAGGCATAATTTGAACATAAAAATTATTCTAGAAATGTTTTTAGGATAAAATCTTTGGCAAATGGTTTGTTTTGCTGACCATAGAAACCAACTTCTGGATTTAAAAACATATTTTGTGATACTAGAGAATAAATCTTTGAATAAGAACATTTCTAGTTAAATAAAAATATTGTTTATATGTTAAAAATGCTTTTTGGAGTAAAACCTTTGGGAAATGATTTGAATTAAACTCTCTGACCCTAAACACCAAGTTTTAGGATTTAAAAATATATTTGATGTACTCTATAAATTATTACCTTGCTAAAAGGCATTTCCAACAACATAAAATATTGCTTTGGTATAAAAATGGTTTATAAGTAAAACTTTTTGTAAATGATTTTAATATTAAACACTTGACCTTAAAACACTAACATTTTTGTTTAAAAATATATTTGTCAAACACTAGAAATTATTACTTTGATTAAAACATTTCTAGCAAAACAAGAAAGATTCAAATGGCCATTTTCACAAACTTAATATCAAATGGTTTTGCCACTTTTGTAAATGACCAATATATGTTTTAGAATGTTTATAGCCTAATAGAAACCACTTTTCCAATTAAAACAATCTTTGGCATGCTTGCATGCATTGCTTTGTTTTTATTATTCTATGTGATGATTGCGTGAATGGTAGATTGAATATTTGCTTGCTTGATTGAATTGTAGTGGAATTTGAAGAGTATGACTATTGCAAGATCAAGGAGTGAACTTATATTCTCTACCAAAAATGTAAGTGGTGCTTCATATTTTTGTCCTATTATTTTCACTATGCATTAGTGATATTTCTAAGTAGGACTTGCATAGAATCTTTGCTAAGTATAAACTATGCATGGGAAATCCTAGTAGATGAAACATTAGTAAAATTTTCCTAAGTTAAGATTCCTATGACTATCATGCTTAGCTTAGCTAGTAGAAAACAAGGGTGGATTATATTCATGCTATGGAATATTTCTAAGTCAAGGACTTGTGTTTTGTTTAATAAATCAACTAAGTGAATGAATCACCTGGGTGGTATGGTGGATTGGTTTGTGTTGAGTGGTTACACAAGGCCCATTTCTATTGTTTACCTTGTGCATCTCACTTGTGTAATGCCACCCAGGAACAAAGAGATTTGAGATGTCAAATGTTGAGAAGCTTCAAGTGCAGCCACTTGGCATTATGGGCTCTGCCTGGATCATATAGGTTGCAATAACTTAGCCAATTGGAAAGTTGGTGGTAGGGGATGATAGGTTGGAGCGCGTCCATTTTGGTCTAAGGGAAGGCTTCTGAAAGATCTTGTCTCGATGCATCTCGAGTCTTGTGGGGAAAGTGCACCACCTGTATAGAGTGAAAAATCTAAGTACTTAGCCGTGTCCCCGGCAATGTACAATTTGAGCATCAAGACATGGAAGCTATCAAGAATCTCCTCATCCCAATTTCTAAGTTAAAACTTGTGGTTGAACAAGGGTTGAAGGATCACCAATTTCTATTGGGAGATGCCTTGGGTGATATTGACAAACAAAAACTTAGTGTTTTCAAATGATAAGAAAAATCTATTTTGAGCAAAGCAAGCCTAAGCTCCACTTAGCTAAATTCATATAGATGATAGTTACCACCATACTACCATAGTATCACTTGCCAGTAAAATTCAAATGTATTGACCCTTGTGGCTGTAACTTATTATGTTGCAGGTTTGTTTGATGTTAGTGAAGTGTGTTGATTAGGATTACAAGTCTACAACCAACATGATTGCCTGTGGCACTTTGAAGATGAAGGACTCCATGCTATAGTTATTTCTGCTGCATTGTAATGAGATAGCCAAATGAGCTATGTAAGATGTAATGAATTATTTTATTCATGGTTATAAAGTTGTATTATGACCTTTGTTTCTTGATATTACATCTTAACAATGGATGCTAGCTATTGATCCAGGGACTAGCATTGTAAACACAGGGATCTCTAGCTTATCAAAGGTTGGAACCTCTACAGATGGTATCAGAGCACTGTCAGATATATCCCAGACCTCCGTCTGACATAAGCTTAACCTTGAGCTCGAGGATATCCAGTGAAGAATTGGTAACACAACAGTGACCCTACGACACAAAATTTATTACAGCAAGGTCATAACTGAGCAGAGAACCAAATTATTACAAGCAGAGGTCACTAACCACAAACATCAAACAACGGAATGCAAATTATGCTATTAAGTATAGCAAACTTAACAAATGGCCTAAGAAGCCTGAAGCATAACGATGACGTCCCAGCCCATAGATTCTAGGTTGCCGGCCGGGAACCCCAAGCTACTCGTCGATGTTGATGTAGTGCCAAACTGATCTTCAAGGAACACTTACTCTGCCAAAAGTATCAACAAAGCAAGGGTGAGTACAGGGTGTACTCCGCAAGACTTATGGCTGGTGGAGTTATTTTGCATAAAGCCATCTTTTGTTTATAAAACAAGAGAGAGGAGAAGCTCGTCTAGTCAGAGTATTTAAAAGGGGATAAGAGAGCGACATCTTTGAAATATTGATCATCATCTTTTGATATCCACCAATCATCATCTACCAACTAGGATCACCCCCTCGTACCCATGAGGAAGCATCCTTAACAAACCTTAGTTGCCAAGTTTTACGATTATGTTCATGTTCTCTATGATCTCCCGTCCATTCCCAAGTCGTCCATAACCGTGGACATGGCTTTCCGAAAGATTATTACTCTGCAGGGGTGTACAACTTTACCCACACGTACCAACCGACTCTTAATGCCACTTGACACACTTCCTTGGTGTGCTGATAGAGGGTGTGGTTGGACATGACCTTTACCTTGCTTTTGCCGAGACCATGAGTCACGCAATAAGTATGGTTCCGCCGTAACAGGTCAAATCCCGAAGCCGGTACTTAAAGATGTGAGGCGAGTTTGGTTCATCAGGGGCTCCATCGACCCCAAGCAACCCCGTCCATGCTTACCTACCTGTTATGAATGCACCAACTTCACCCGGCAAATCTTTCAAAAGATTTTCTATGCATATGTCGAATGGAACGCCCGAACTATGTGACTCATGGAATCTACTAGGCAAGTTAGTTGCTTGTGAGGTTTTCTAGGCCCTGTGTGGTTGTATGCTCGTCTTGGTTCGAAAGGCAAGAACTCAGGTCCTAGTGGTGGCGAGCATGGGACTAGAAAAACCACATCCCACCGTGGCCTCCCATACAAGCCTTAGCATGTTTAACTCATATCACCTCCGATCTCATCTCATCACGTTCTCCTGTCATACTAGATTCTCTGCATCTGATACATCATCTGGATGGACCAGATCTGACAGCTATGCATGGCTAAGCAGACACATATAAGAGCTCTAGCAGTGCACACAAGCCAAACCTAGATATGCTAGGAGCAGTGGATCAGGTAATATAAGCTCAAAGGGAGTATGCAATAGATAGGATACTCTATCTATCGATAAAAGACCACAGTAGAATCGTATGCATCATGGCAGGAATTGAAATGCTTTGGAAAACATAGGATTAAATCATGGTGGGGCTATGCTTGCCTTTGCCAGCTGATAACGAATAAGCAGATCTCCGGGAATCTTGTACTTGACTTGGTTATAGTTGGTCAAGTATTATTCGTCGATCTTCGATCTTCGATGGTATTGTCCTCGGGCTTCGATCTCAATCTCGATATTGTATTCTACCGGGAAGAAGCAAACGTCGAAAAGAAAGGAAAACAATCAACACATGGCATCGATGCAATGCTCAAGCAAGTATGATGATATGAAAAGTTATTTTGTATCAAAATGTAACCCTAAAGCATACTTGACCATTTAATCGGGGTTCCGAGGGGTATAAACCCTAATTCGGGGAAACTCCGGAACATATGAGAGGGGTTAATTTTTTTATCTAATTAAACTTGTCATTTAAGTTGTTGAACAATGCATGATTATAGCTTAAAGAGACAGCTCTCATTTTTCTGAACATTTTGATATATTATTTGTATTTTTTCTGACTTATAAATTTAAAGTTATTGAATTTACAATATTCAAACAATTTTTCAAATTCTTATACTTTTTCTTAATTTAAATAAATCTGGAAATACTTTTTACACAGAGGGCTAGCTAGCCACAGTCACAGACAGGTGGGGCACTAGCCACCTCATCCTCCACGCAGGCAGTAGCTAGCCGATGCGGCTGCCAGGTGGGGTCTGGGCCACGTTGGCAACCCACGCAGGTGCCACACGGGCTCGCCGGCGAGCGCTGCAGATGGTGGCGGTTGGTGGAGCTAGGGGGCGAGCGGGCTAGCGCAGAGGATTGCGTTCGAACGGGCGCATCGTGGGGAACCTAATCCTGAGCGCGTGAGGACGGTCGGAGAGGGCACGTGAGGTCGAGTTTGAGTGGATCGACGCCGGCGAGCACGGTCGGAGTCGAGGAAGACGGAGTCATGGGCGACGAATGGGAGCTCCCCTCCTTGATTCCGTTGGCGAGGAGACGCTGCACAACACAGCGGAGCTCGTGGGATGCTCGGCGAGGCTTGGGATGGCGTCAATCGGTGGCGGTGAACGGCGTCTGGCCGGCTAGGGTTTGGGTCCGCGAGGGGAACGAGAGAGAGGGTCTATGGGGAGGACGAAAGGATGGATGAGGACGGTAGGGTGTTGGGGATATGCTATATGGGTATCCTCATAGTATGTATCCTATCTGGATAACCCGGGTGGCCCACAGTTGGTAGCATGGCCTATGGCCTGCTGAGCGGCCCAGTTAGATGGATCCAGAAGGGAGGCCCATGCCGGATAAAGGAAGGCTATGGTGGAGTCACCAGCGTACCCGGAGCCTTGGATTGCAAGACACACAAGACTAGTAATAGACTGTGTAGGACTCTGTAACCTGTCCGGCTAGGACTTTTCCCTATAAACCCTAGGACCTGGCGACTATATAAGTCGGGCCTATGGGAGTCTTTAGGACACAATCTCAGATGATAACTTAGACTTTCTAGTCACCTCGCACAGTGAACCAATCCCTATAACTCGGCGTATTGCCCTTATAGTGATTTATAGCAGGAGTAGGATTCCGCCCCCGTCGTGGGATCTGAACCTGGGTAAGCTGTGTTACCTCGTACCCGTCAACCGTCTGCCTTCCCCCATGTCTCTAAACATGCACTATGAGGACTCCTCCATGGCGTACTCGTCGGCAGTACCACGACAGTTGGCGCCCACCGTGGGGAAAGAGGCGCTTCAGGCTCTTTAGCGGGCAAGGACCAAGATCTTCGCGGGAATCAGCAAAACCGTAGCCATCGATCGCGTTCTCTTCTCCAGCAGCGTTCCGATCGTCCCTCCCGACGAGTTCTGTATCCCGGCGAAGACGAACCCTACTCGGTGTTCGATCATTCCTATCGGAGACATCCACCTCTTCATTGGCGAAACCGACTCGGGCACTAGTTCCCTGGGAGTCGTAGGAGCTTCAAGGCCCGCACAGACCGCCTACGGGCAGGATATGTTCGCGGAAGGATCGATGTCGGATCTCTCCTCGGAGTTTGCGGAAAAGATCGGAAAAATTCAAGGCCCACCCAAACCGCCCCTGTGCAGGATATAAAGGTGGGAGATCGCTGCAAATCCGCTGGCTTCGCCCGCGCGTCTGGAAAACAGAGATCCAAGTTTGTCGGAGTGGTTACTATCTTCGATCTAGCGCGTTGCGTTCAGAGAGAGAGCAAAAAACCCCGCGATTACTTGGCCAGGTGGCTCCGTATACGAGCCGATCTGGCCCACTACCCCGATGATAACGCTCTGTATCACTTCGTGGAAGGGCTGGACCACGGCACGCTTCTCCGGCATTCTTTAAGACGGAAGCAGGCAACAGGACGCCTTACCCTCGAAGAGATGGTAAGCACCATCAACAACTACACGGAAGCTGACGCAACAGCCTAGATGGCGCTTGCGCTCATTGACGGGGACCCTACGATTCAGCCGCCGCCACCACCGCCTCCGGCCGCCGTCGTCGCGGCGGCGCCGCCACCTCCAGTCATCGTCGCTGCTGTTGCACCTCCACCGCCCGTCATCGAGGAAGTCCTGGCACCCTCCGAATCTGTTATTGACGCGCTTTACGCAGACTTCAGTGCAGATTCAGAGGAGATAGATTTCAGTCCAAAAGAGCTGGACTCCGCCATGCAGGAGATGGAGGAGGAATACACCCGCGACGAGCAAGCCAACAACGCCGTCACCATCGGGACAGCGATGTATGAAGATCAACCCGAACAAGCTCCTCCTATAGCGCTGGAGAAGGGGAAGGGGCCACTTATTGCTGCTGACGATGATCGCGCAAAGTTCATGCCTCCTCCGCCTAACCCAGTGCAGCAGCCGCAGGAACTCGGCACCGGCCCGAGCAACAACAACACCGCAAACTTGCCGCCTCCGACATCTACGTCTGCAGCAACCCAAGTTACTCCGGCTGATAGAGTAATGTACGACAATCTCCTCGTCGAGCCACTAACCGTTGCTCATATTCGGAACATGACCCAGCTTGACGAGAAGCGCCAGCAGTTGCTGGAGGAAGCGCAGGCCATAGCGGAGCAAGGCGCTAAGCTAGATAGAGATCTGGTCAACGCGCAGAATTCCATAGAACGAGGCAGTGTAACAGGTTTATGACCTAGTGGCCAAGGCGGTGAAGCAGCAGGAAAAGGCCACCTCTCAGAGGCTCGAGTCTGACCCAGCGCTCTGTCAATCTAGCCAGTATAAGCCACCAAGGGACATATCTCCTCTTGATGTCGGGTCTTAGACGGGTTCATCAGAACGAAGATGGAGGGCTGCACGTAACAGGAAGGATGCTATCCCCATATCCTCTGACCATGGAGAAAAATCCTGACCTCGTCGTCCATCGCCACCGCCCCGATCCCCCCGACATCGTGAAGATTACAAGGCTCACCATCATACGGATATGCCCCCACCAAAGCAGTGCGGCATCGTCATCCGCGACAACACGGAGCAGACCCGTCATGACGGAGAGCGCAACCAAGGGCACAGGAGAAGGTCATGCCATGACCCTCCACGTCCGACAAGCAACCATGACAGGTGCGAGGCGTCGCAGGAGGGTAACAGCAAGATGGCTAACCCACCGCCACCTCCGCCTACGTCACCACCAAGCAGTCGCCATGGCGGAGGAGGCCCGCGTCGTTCACGCAGCCCATCCCCTGTTGACAAGAAGAAGAACCCAGAGCCGTACGACGCACGTTCATGGATCGATAAGATCCATGAGGCACCACGTTGCTTTGGACCTGCAATACGGTCCGCAACTTACCCCAAAGGTTTCCGGATTGACAAGACCATCAAGCCCTATGACGGCACTGCCAAGCCAGCCACATGGTTGCAGGACTACGACAACGCGGTGGACATTGCCGGAGGCAACCCCAACGTCGCCGTCAAGTACCTCCCATTAATGTTGGCGGGCACGGCCCGTCAATGGATCGACGACTTGCCAGAGAAATCTATCTACAACTGGTTGGACATGCAAGAGGCGTTCACCAAGAACTTTGAGGGTACATACAAGCGTCCCTGCACTGTTGGCGATCTATAGTGGTGCATGCAAGAGAAAGATGAGACATCTCGCGCCTACCTCTCCCGCTGGCTGGACATGAAGAATTCCTGCGCAGGAGTGCATGCTCAGACCGCCATGGCCGCCTTCATTGATGGGTTGGAAATGGGCACGTTGCTCCGACATAAGCTGAAGCACTTGCAGGACAATCACCAGCTTGACTTGAACCAGATGATTCAGTTGCTCCGACATAAGCTGAAACGCAAAGACATGCAATTACAAACGGACCTGGAAGTGTCAGATCCGGAGAACAGTTGACCACTAGCAATCATGTACATACAACACCAGAAAGCCATAGGTGTTGAATACACAAAGGTTTGAACCTAGATTATTTTTTCAAGGATACGTCCTGGGAGACGTATCGTTTTCATAGAAGGAGGGCCAAGAGGCCGAGCTTTACAACGCACCGTGGCACAGACGCCAAAGGTGCAAATCCACGCCGTATCAAAGACGGCACACACACTCTAAATAACTATTTGCGGCATCTCCACCTATCTACCTGCCCTAGACAGTCGCGGAAAAGACGTGCAGTCCTCCAGATGTCTGCCTCCGCAGTGACCTTGCGAATGACCTCTTCAGGGGAAGGAGTGGCCCCTTCAAAAACCACGTCATTCCGGTGGCGCCATAGCGTCCAGCAAACCAAAGCGATCCCTGTCCAGAGGTCGCGCTCGCGGCCCTCGCCGCCCCGTTTATCTTGGAGCCAAGCAACAAACTTGGAGTCATGTTCCGGCATCCAGTGTCTCTTGTTCCACCAGCCCAGGCAGGCTGCCCAAACCTCGCGGGCCAGTACACAACCCATGAAAAGATGATTTATGGTCTCTCCACACTGGTCACAGAAGGGGCAGGCCGCCGGATGTTTACATACCATGCTATAATTGACTCTAGTGCAAGTGGGAGATTGTTGGAGATATGCCCAAGAGGCAATAATAAAGTGGTTATTATCATATCTTCATGCTTATGATAAATGTTTACATACCATGCTATAATTGTATTAAACGGAAACATCAATACTTGTGTGATTTGTAAACATAAAAGGGTCCATAGTAAAGCCTCTTGTTAAACTAGCTTGTTGGTTAATATATGATCACGGTTTCCTGATCATGAACATAGAGATGCTATTAACAACAGGGTCATATCATTAGGAGAATGATGTGATGGACATACTCCTATAGTTAAGCGTAGCATAAAGATCAAGTCATTTAATATAGTTCATTTGCTATATGCTTTCTGATACATAGTAACCTAATTCCTTTGACCATGAGATCATGCTAATCACCATCACCGGAAGGATGCTTTGATGACATCAAACACCACACCTTAACTGGGTGGCTATAAAGGTGGCATTGAGTGTTCGGAAAGTGTGTGTTGAGGCACATGGATCAAGAGTGGGATTTGTCCATCCATATGACGGATAGATATACTCTGGGCCCTCTCGGTGGAATGTGATCCAATTATCTTGCAAGAATGTGACTGGCTCACAAGGGATCACATATCACGGGAACGAGAAAAGAGTACTTATCAGTAACGAGGTTGAACTAGGTATGCAGAGATACCGACGATCAAAACCTCGGATAAGTAAACTATCGTGAGACAAAGGGAAATTGGTATCGTATGTAAGTGGTTCATTCGATCGCAAAGTAGTCGTAGAAATATGTGGGAGCCATATGAATTTCCAGATTCCTCTATTGGTTATTGATCGGAGAAGTGTCTCGATCATGTCCGCATAATTCACGAACCGTAGGGAGACACACTTAAGGATTAAATGTTGTTGAGTTGTTATGGAATGATGAGTAAGAGACCAAATGTTGTTCGGAGTCTCGGATGGGATCCGGGATATCACGAGGAGATCCAGAATGGTCCGGAGAATGAGATTCATATAAGGAAAGTCCTGTTTCGGAGTTCTGGAATGATTCCGGTGTTTACACCAGGAATGTTCTAGAAGGGTCCGGAAGGTCCGACATTCCGGAGGGGAAGGGTACATGGATGTGTCATGACAATGTGGAATGGTTGCATCATGTACTAGGTCACTTTGCTGGGCAATATGGAGAGAGAAATCAAATCCAAGTTTGAAAGTCAAACGCCAATTTGAAAAGTCAAATCTGAAGTTTGCTTGGTGGAGGGAGAGTAGGAAACCTACTTGGGGAGGAAGTCCCACTCCCTCCCACCCGCCGGCCATGAGGAGGAGTTGGAGGAGCCTCCCTCCTCCCCAAACCGCCTCTCCCCTCCTATATAAGGAGGGGTAGGGCGCCCCCTCTCCCGACACCTCCAAACCCTAGCCTAAGGCGCCACCACCACCACCAAGTGCTGCTGCCGCCACCACCTGGGATCTCCTCCAAGTCGCCGAGTTAGGGCTTCTCCAAGCACTAGCCGCCGGCTACACCACCCCCCTTGGTGCCCTCTATTCCGTAGATAGCCAAGGCCCTCTCTTACTCCACCACACTCGCTCCGGCTTAAGGCGAAGCCCTGTGAGATCTCCCCTCTACTTCCGACACCACGCCGTCGTGCTGTTTGAATCATGAGGAGAGTGCTACAACCTCCGCTGCCTGCTGGAACAAGGGATAGGAAGGTCTTCATCGAGTACCGAACGTGTGACCGACTGCGGAAGCGCTATTGGAACGCAGCGCCGGAAGGATCGTCTACGCGATCTTGAGATCGGAAGTGTATGACTACATCATCCACGAGAATCTGCTCTCGTTAACCGCTTTGGAATCTTCGAAGATGAGTTCCTCTATCGACTCATTGCTACAATCTAGTAGATAGATCTTGGCTTGTTTGTTTGCATGCGGTAGAAATTTTTTGTTTTCTATGCTACGAACCCCTACAGTGGTATCAGAGCCGTGTCTATATGTAGATCTGTTGCACGAGTAGAACACAATGGTCATTGTGGGCATTGATGCTTTTGTTGTCGATTGCTTCTTGTGTACTTTGCATCTTGCGGGATGGTGGGATGAAGCGGCCCGGGCTAACCTTACATGACATCGTTCATGAGACTTGCTCCACGCATGACATGCAACTTTTATTGCATAAGTGGCTTTGCGGGTGCCTGTTTCTCCCAACATAGTTAAGATTCAATTTACAACAGGTGATTAACAATACTAGTATCAATGTTGTGGTTCTTTTTCGTAAGTTAGAACGACAATTATTGAAAGCCCCAAACCACGTAAAACATGCAAAGAAAATTAGAGGCGTCTAACTTTGTTTTGCAGGGGTGTGTTGTGATGTGATATGGCCATGATTGTGATTACATATGATGTATGAAATGATCTTTATTGTAAGTTGGCAACCGCAGGAGCCATATTATTGTCTCCATGTGACTAGATACATCACTATGTAACTAGATTATTGTCTCTAGTGCAAGTGGGAGACTGAAGGGAATATGCCCTGAGAGGCAATAATAAAATGTTTATTATGTGTATTCCAAGTATATGATAGATGTTTATTTTTCATGCTATAATTGTATTAATACGGAAACGTTAATAAATGTGTGTTTAATAAACAAACAGAAAGTTCCTAGTTATGCCTCTCTCATAAATTAGTTCGTTGATTAACAAGATGATCATAGTTTCCTGATCATAGACATTGGATGTTGTTAATAACAAGATCACAACATTAGTGTAATGGTGTGATGAACATTCATCCGAAGTATAGCATTACGATCAAAGTCATTGAGTTTATATTGCTATAAACAACTTACGAAGTAGTCCTAATCCTTAGACCATGAGATCATGCCAATCACTAACACCGGAAGAGTTTCTTGTTGACATAAAACGTCACACCGTAATTGGGTGATTATAAAGATGGCTTCAAAGCTACTAAAATGTTATGTTGAGAATCATGGATCAAGAGTGGAATTTGTTCATCCCGATGACGGATAGATATACTCTGGGCCCTCTCGGTGATATCACATTGGTTAGCTTGCAAGCAAGTGATTTGATCACTAGAATGTTATATCACGGGAACGAGAAAAGAGTGCATGTCAGTAATGAGATCAAACTAGGTATGGAGATACCGATGATCAAATCTCGAACATGTAACATATCATGAAACAAAGGGATTAAGATACAAGCGTCAAAGGTTCCTACGATCACAGGAAAAGTCATCGTTGAATGTGTGGGAGTCAGTATGGATCTCCAGGTCCCTCTACTGATTATTGATCGTAAAATGGTCTCGATCATGTCCGCATTATTCGCGAACCGTAGGGTGACACACTTAAGGGACACTGACATCCAGTTGAAGCAAATGTTTCATTCCGAAAGAATAAACAAGCGCAGGAATTTATTTCACTAGATACCGAAACAGGTTTTCGGGTGAAATTGCATAAAGAGGTTATGCATGTGAAATGGAATTCTAGCAAGGGGTTACTTGTGAATGTTTGTCATTAAAGTAATCGACAAAATTCTGAATAAAATAAAAGAGTTTTATTTAATGAGAGTTTGCATTAAATTTGGTGGAAATTTAATGGGAATTTGAGTGGATTTTTTAGTGGAGAAAATTGAAGGGCCATTTTGTGAGCGGAGTGTCCACCCACATGAATGAGGGAGAGGTGGGGGCACCCTCCATGGCCGACGGCCATGCCCCCTTGGGATCCCCCCTCCCCTATATAAGGAGCCCCTCCTCTCACTTCTCACTCACACCTCCTCGTGAAGGATCTTTCTCCCCCTCTAGAATTTATCCCCATGGTCTCGGACTGGCGAGATACATGTTCCCGGTGGATATTCGGCAAGAAAGGGTTGTGCTTCCGTTGCATCGCTGGAGCGAGGAGGCGGAGGTTGCTCGGTGTCTTGTACGTGTGTGCGAGCACGGATGCGCTGCTGCTTTGCGGCTCTAGGACTTCCTCTCGATCTTGAGATCGGCAAGAGATCGTCTACATCAACCACGAGTTGAACTCGTTAAGCTTTGTCGGTCTTCAAGTGTATGTTCTCTACGGATATACATCCGCCCGTTGTTTGTATCTAGTAGATAGATCTTGGTACATAGTTGTTCCCATCATAGGAATTTTTTTGTTTTCTATGCTGCGAACCCTTCAGTGGTATCAGAGCCGGATCTATGCGTAGATGCTTTACACGGGTAGTACACATATGAGTATGTGGGCGATAATGACCATGTTGTTGCTCCTTAGTTGTAATTTTGGATATTGGTGGCATAGTGGGATGAAGCGGCCCGGACAAACTTTACATGTCCTCGCACATGAGACATGTTCCACGCTTGACATGCATCTAGTTTGCATAAGTGGCTAGCGGGTGTTTGTCTCTCCTACTATAGTCAATATCTATTTTGCAACGAGTTGTCAACAATTTGGTTATCCTCGTTGTGGTTCATGTTCGTAGGTAAGAACGGTTCTATCTCGAAATCCCTAAGCCACGTAAAACTTGCAATGGATAAATTAGAGGCGTCTAGTTTAGATTGTTTCTGGGCTAGTGTTATGATATGGTGATGTTGTAAGTAGAAGTATGAGATGTTACTCTTACAACATACATAACGTGTAATCTCCATAGACCTTGTACTTACACATATAGGTATGATAGTGATCATACCACGGTGCACATGATAGAGATCATATGCGGGAACCATATCATTCCACTAATAAACATGTGATGTTTGATAGCATCTTATATTGCTTGTTTAGCGCTTTGTTAGCATAATAAGATTATCCCTCTTTTAAATATCAGGATAAGAATGTGTTCTTCCTTTAGTATGCACCGATTATGTGTTCGTCGCTCCAAGACATCACGTGATGATCGGGTGTTCTTGGATCCACGACCATATATCGGGTGTAAAACAGTTAGACACGCGAATACTAAGGTTCTAACTTGGCGAGCCTAGAATGTACAGACATGGCCTCGGAACACGGACCGAAAGGTTAAGCATGAGTCATATAGTAGATATGATGCCCATTAGATGCTCTCCTTTGAAGCTACACCGACTCACGTGATGATCAGACTTGGTGTAGAGGATTTGGTTCATGTAATCACCAAAAAGGCACGAGGGGATGTCGTTTTTGAGTGGGAGTTCATTCGTAATATGGATTAGTTGAACTCAATCTATCATAAACTTAGTCTAAACTTTACAAATTCTGTTGTAGATGGCACCACCTGCTTTTAATTTCAATGTGTTTATGGAGAAAGAGAAACTTGCAACGAACGGTAGCAACTTTACCGAATGGGCCATGAATTAGAGGATTCTCCTCTCTACCGCACAAAAGCAATATGTGCTAGAAGCGCCGTTAGGCCCCTCACCCTTTGAGGATGCCCCTGACGAGGAGAAGAATGTCTATCAGACTCGTCAGGAGGACCACAACTTAGTTCATTGCGGCATATTGTATGGGCTAGAGCCGGAACTTCGAAAACGTTTCAAAAACGGTAATGCATTTGATATAATGGGTGAATTGAAAATGATTTTTGACACACATGCTACTGTAGAGAGCTACAACGCTTCAGAAAAGTTCTTTAGCTGCATGATGGAAGAGCACAGCTCCATTAGTGAGCATGTACTCAAGATGTCGGGTTACGCCGATAAGCTTGTGTCCTTGGGAATAACAATTCCCATTGACTTAGGCATCCATCGTGTTCTGCAGTCTCTACCACCTAGCTGTAAGAGCTTCGTGGTGAACTATAATGTGCAAGGCATGAAGAAGTCTCTCCCCGAGCTTCTGTCAATGCTTAAAACTGCAGAAGTGGAGATCAAAAAGGAACATCAAGTGTTGATGATCAATAGGAACACTGGTTTCAAGAAAGACAAGAAGGGAAAACGGAAGGGAAGTAAGGGCGGCAAGACGGTTGCCGTGCCTGAAAAGAAATCCCGAGTTGGACCTAAGTCTGATATCGAGTGCTACTATTGTAAGGGGACTGGCCACTGGAAGCGCAACTGCCCCAAGTATTTGGCAGACAAGAAGGCCGGCAAGGCAAACAAAGGTATATATGATATACATGTTATTGATGTGTACTTGACTAGTGCTCGCAGTAGCACCTGGGTATTTGGTACCGGTTCAGTTGCTAATATTTGTAACTCGAATCAGGGGTTGCGGAACAAGCGACCGCTAGCAAGGGGTGAGGTCAAGATGCGTGTCAGTAATGGATCAAGCGTTGATGTGATCGCCGTCGGAACTCTACCTCTCCACTTGCCGTCGGTATTAGTAATAAACTTGAAGAATTGTTATCTGGTGCCAGCACTTAGCATGAACATTGTATCTGGATCGTGTTTAATGCGAAGTGGTTATTCATTTAAATCCGAGAACAATGGTTATTCCATTTATATGAATGAAATCTTTTATGGTCATGCACCGATGATGAATGGTTTATTTCTGTTGGATCTCGATAATAATGTTACGCATATTCATAATGTTGATGCTAAAAGGATTAAACTAAATGATGATATATCCGCATATATGTGGCACTTCCGTCTAGGTCATATTGGCGTTAAACGCATGAAGAAGCTCCATTCGGATGGACTTTCGGAATCACTTGATTTTGAATCATTTGATACATGTGAGCCATGCCTTATGGGCAAAAAGACTAGAACGCCGTTTTCCGGTTCAATGGAACGGGCAACAGATTTATTGGAAATCATACATTCTGATGTATGTGGTCCAATGAGTGTGTCGGCGCGAGGTGGATATCGTTATTTTGTTACTTTCACGGATGATTTGAGTAGATACGGTTATATCTACTTGATGAAACACAAGTCTGAAACCTTTGAAAAGTTCAAGGAATTTGAGAATGAAGTGGAAAATCATCGTAATAGAAAGATCAAATTTCTACGGTCCGACCATGGAGGTGAGTATCTAAGTTACGAGTTTAGCACTCACATGAAAGAGTGTGGAATTGTTTCACAACTCACACCTGCCGGAACACCATAGAGAAATGGTGTGTCGGAACGCCGTAATCATACTTTACTAGATATGGTTCGATCTATGATGTCTCTGACGGACTTGCCGTTGTCATTTTGGGGTTATGCACTAGAAACTGCTGCATTCACTTTAAATCGGGCACCATCTAAATCCGTTGAAAAGACACCGTATGAATTGTGGTTTGGAAACAAACCTAAGCTGTCATTTCTTAAAGTTTGGGGATGCGATGTTTATGCGAAGAAACTTCAACCGGATAAAATCGAACCCAAAGCGGAAAAATGCCTCTTCATAGGATACCCTAAGGAAACTATTGGGTATTCCTTCTATCACAGATCCGAGGGCAAGGTTTTTGTTGCCAAGAATGGATCCTTTCTAGAGAAAGAGTTATTGAACCTTCTCTTCAAAGTATGGCGAGTAGCACAGCGCCGGAAGTTGTTCCGGAGTTGGCTTCACCTGTTGAAGAGGGAACTAATGATAATGATCATGAAACTCCGAAAGAGAGTACTACCGAAGCTCGCAGGTCTAGCAGGACGCGTGCAGCTCCCGAGCTGTACAGAAATCCTGTCATGAATTTCATGGTTGATGAAAATGATGACCCTGCGACATATGAAGAAGCGATGATGAGCCCGGATTCCAACAAATGGTTAGAAGCCATGAAATCCGAGATGGAATCCATGTATGGAAATCAAGTTTGGAACTTGGTGGACTTACCTCACGACCGAAAGGCCGTGGAGAACAAATGGATTTTCAAAAGGAAAACTGATGCTGATGGTAATGTAACCGTCTATAAAGCTCGACTTGTCGCAAAGGGGTTTCGACAAATTCAAGGAGTTGGATACGATGAGACTTTCTCTCCTGTAGCGATGCTAAAGTCAGTTAGGATTATGTTAGCAATTGCTGCATATTTCAAATATGAGATATGGCAGATGGATGTCAAACCCGCGTTTCTCAATGGTAATATTGAAGAAGAGTTGTATATGATACAACCAAAGGGTTTTGTCGATCCTAAGGATGCTAACAAGGTGTGCAAGCTTCAGCGATCCATCTATGGATTGAAGCAAGCATCACGAAGTTGGAATCTCTGATTTGATGAGGTGATCAAAGAGTTTGGATTTGTCCAAAGTTATGGAGAAGCTTGTATTTACAAGAAAGTGAGTGGGAGCAATGTGGCATTTCTGATATTATATGTGGATGACATATTATTGATCGGAAATGATATAGATCTTTTAAACAGTGTCAAAAGTTATCTAAACAGCAAATTTTCAATGAAGGACCTAGGTGAAGCGTCATACATATTAGGCATAAAGATCTATAGAGATAGATCTAGCGCCTAACAGGGCTATCGCAAAGTACATACCTTGATAAGATTTTAAAGAAGTTTAAAATGGAAGATAGTAAGAAGGGGTTCTTACCTATGACACAAGGCACGACATTGAGTAAGACTCAAAGTCCGGCTACAGCGGAAGAAAGAGAGAAAATGTACAAAGTCCCCTATGCTTCAGCCATAGGCTCTATAATGTACGCCATGCTATGTACAAGACCGGATGTGGCACATGCTATTAGTTTGACTAGTAGGTACCAATCGGATCCAGGTTCGGAACACTGGAAAGCGGTCAAGAATATCCTTAAGTACTTGCGAAGAACTAAGGATATGTTTCTTGTATACGGAGGTGAAGAAGAGCTCGTCGCTAAGTGTTATGTCGACGCTAACTTTGACACCGATCTGGATGACTCTAAGTCTCAATCCAGATACGTATTTCTCATGAATGGCGGAGCGGTCAGTTGGAGGAGCTCCAAACAACCTGTGGTGGTGGGATCAACAACGGAGGTCGAATATGTTGCTGCTTCAGAAGCGGCTCAGGAAGCAGTTTGAATGAAGGCGTTCATATCCGAACTAGTTGTGGTTACAAACGCGTTGGACCCAATGGTGATCTATTGTGACAACAATGGTGCCATTGCCAATGCCAAAGAGCCAAGGTCTCACAAGTATTCCAAGCATATTAAGTGCCGGTTTTACTCCATCCGCAAAGCATGTCAAGGATGGAGATATTAAGATTTGTAAAGTACATACGGATCTCAATGTAGCAGATCCGTTGACTAAAACTCTCCCTAGAGCAAAACATGATCTACACCATAACTCCATGGGTGTTAGATACATCACTATGTAACTAGATTATTGTCTCTAGTGCAAGTGGGAGACTGAAGGGAATATGCCCTGAGAGGCAATAATAAAATGTTTATTATGTGTATTCCAAGTATATGATAGATGTTTATTTTGCATGCTATAATTGTATTAATATGGAAACGTTAATACATGTGTGTTTAATAAACAAACAGAAAGTTCCTAGTTATGCCTCTCTCATAAACTAGTTCGTTGATTGACAAGATGATCATAGTTTCCTGATCATAGACATTGGATGTTGTTAATAACGAGATCACAACATTAGTGTAATGGTGTGATGAACATTCATCCGAAGTATAGCATTACGATCAAAGTCATTGAGTTTATATTGCTATAAACAACTTACAAAGTAGTCCTAATCCTTAGACCATGAGATCATGCCAATCACTACACCGAAAGAGTTTCTTGTTGACATCAAACGTCACACCGTAAATGGGTGATTATAAAGATGGCTTCAAAGCTACTAAAGTGTTATGTTGAGAATCATGGATCAAGAGTGGAATTTGTTCGTCTCGATGACGGATAGATATACTCTGGGCCCTCTCGGTGATATCACATTGGTTAGCTTGCAAGCAAGTGATTTGATCACTAGAATGTTATATCACGGGAACGAGAAAAGAGTGCATGTCAGTAACGAGATCAAACTAGGTGTGGAGATACCGATGATCGAATCTGGGACATGTAACATATCGAGAAACAAAGGGATTAAGATACAAGCGTAAAAGGTTCCGACGATCACAGGAAAATTCATCGTTGAATGTGTGGGAGTCAGTATGGATGTCCAGGTCCCGCTACTGATTATTGATCGGAAAAGGGTCTCGATCATGTCCACATTATTCGCGAACCGTAGGGTGACACACTTAAGGAACACTGACATCCAGTTGGAGCAAATGTTTCATGCCGAAAGAATAAACAAGCGCAGGAATTTATTTCACTAGATACCGAAACAGGTTTTCGGGTGAAATTGCATAAAGAGGTTATGCATGTGAAATGGAATTCTAGCAAGGGGTTATTTGTGAATGTTTGTCATTAAAGTAATTGACAAAATTCTGAATAAAATAAAAGAGTTTTATTTAATGGGAGTTTGCATTAAATTTGGTGGAAATGTAATGGGAATTTGAGTTGATTTTTAGTGGAGAAAATTGAAGGGCCATTTTGTGAGTGGAGTGTCCACCCACATGAATGAGGGAGAGGTGGGGGAACCCTCCATGGCCGGCGGCCATGCCCCCTTGGGCTGCCCCCTCCCCTATATAAGGAGCCCCTCCTCTCACTTCTCACTCACATCTCCTCGTGAAGGATCTCTCTCCCCCTATAGAATTTATCCCCCATGGTCTCGGACTAGAGAGATACATGTTCCCGGTGGCTATTCGGCAAGAAAGGGTTGTGCTTCCGCTGCATCGCTGGAGCGAGGAGGCAGAGGTTGCTCGGTGTATTGTACGTGTGAGCAAGCACATATGCGCTGCTGCTTTGCGGCGCTAGGACTTCCTCTCGTTCTTGAGATCGGCAAGAGATCGTCTACATCAACCATGAGTTGAACTCGTTAAGCTTTGTCGGTCTTCAAGGGTATGTTCTCTACGGATATACATACGCCCGTTGTTTGTATCTACTAGATAGATCTTGGTACATAGTTGTTCCCATCGTAGGAATTTTTTTGTTTTCTATGCTGCGAACCCTACGTAGCAGTGCTACCCGGTGTAAGTACCGGATAGACTATCTTCGGATAAGTTATGGATTTCGTGGGTGTGAGGGCACCGCCTACGGCAGAAGTACGTGCCTCCACCACCGCCTTACCGCTACCGATGGCATCCTTAGCCGGAGCTTTAGCCATTTGGTGGGTGGCACTCTCCTGCGTCGCCTGCTCACCGACAACAGCAACCTCGATAGAGGCACCTGAGTCCACTTCTATGGCGGAAGGGCCAGGCGCCTCCTTAGCTTGTGAGCTTGTCGGGGCAGACAAAGGCTTGATGGAGGGAGTGGTAGGGGCGATGGCGGGAGATGCTTCGCGATGCAGCATGTCCTTGATGGTTCTATAAGCCCCCAATTTGGAGGTCTTCTTGAGGCTGGTCGTGGCTTTCTTCCTGAAACATGCAAAGTGCATAAGTATAGGAGCAAGACAGATAAATAGACAATGTCGGAAATAAAGAAGCTTACACAAGTGGGGGGTGCTTTGGCAAAGGGAATCCTAGTAGCTTTTCTCTTTTTCGCCTCCAGGGTAGCGGTAGTCTTCTTGGAGGCTCCACCCTCCGTCTTCTTCTTCTTGCCTCCGTCGGCAGCATCAGAGGTGGAGCTCTTCCACTTTCGCACCAACGGAGTATCGTCATTGTGCACGATCGTGACTTCCTTCATCTTTGTATCGTAGATTTGGGCAGCCATGCTATCCTCCTCTAGATCTCTAAGCTATTAAGTGAGAAGTCACCGTGTTGGATGAGATGACATTTGCAAGACGGAAGAACTGGAGTATATGTCGTACACAGAAAATAAATACCTACCTTTGGGCACTTGCCGTCTACGAACATGTCATAGGTGATGGTGAAGCCACGCTTCTTGTCCATCACCTTGACGATGTCCTTAAGGCGAAGCTTGACGGAGTTGCTCAAGAAGTTGTCCACGGAGATACGGAGGCTATCCCTTCTGTCGTTGGTATACTCGTGCATGAGCATCACGCGGTGCTGCAGAGGTTGGATTCGCCTGATGAACCAACACATGGCTAGGTCCAACCGGTCAAACCCGTCTCTACGAACCATTCTATCCGCCTTATGGCTCGGGTAGCATCGAGGTCGGAGGGAAGGGAGGCCTGGGATCTCCATGACGAGGCTTCAGCGGCGGCTCCATCAACGAAGTCCCGGTACGTCACTTGTCGGCCAGCCAGAGGAATGTCTGGGCCGTAGAAGTACGTCCGTTGCCAATTTTTGCAGGACTCGTGGCCGACGATGTCGGGGAACCGCCGGCCAGGTCGAATCTTGAAGCTTATGGTGCCACAATTCCTAAGTTCTTCCTTACTGGCTCCGGCTTCACGTTTAACGGTGAAGAAGTACACGAAGAGGTCTAGCCTAGGCTTTATTCCTAAGTATCCCTCGCAGAGCGCCGCGTAGTTGCTAAGCACTAAGATACTATTGGGAGAAATATTCTGGGGCTGGACTCTATAGTGATTCAAGACGGAGAGGAAGAAGTTGGAGATGGGCAGGGAGACGCCGCGTACCATTTGGGCTTTGAGGTACACCTTTTCTCCGGCTTGGGGAGAAGGTGTCACCTCGCCGGCCGGCGCCGCCCGCCAGACGAGCCCCTCCGTCGCAGGGAGGTAGCCTTCAGCGATCAGCTCTTGGATATCACGGTCAGTGATGTAGAGGTCCCAACCTTTAATAAGGTAGAGATCCCTGTGTTTACAATGCTAGTCCCTAGATCAATAGCTAGCATCCACAGTTAAGATGTAATATCAAGAAACAAAGGTCATTATACAACTTTATAACCAGGAATAAAATAATTTATTACATCTTACATAGCTCATTTGGCTATCTTATTACAATGCAACAGAATATAACAATAGCATGGAGTCCTTCATCTTCAAAGTGACACAGGTAGTCATGTTGGTTGTAGACTTGTAATCCTAATCAATAAACTTCACTAACATCAAACAAACCTGCAACATAATAAGTTACAGCCACAAGGGTCAATACATTCGAATTGTATTGGCAAGCGATACTATGGTAGTATAGTGGAGTCTATCATCTATATGCATTTGGCTAAGTGGAGCTTACGCTTGCTTTGCTCAAAATAGATTTTCCTTATCATTTGAAAACACTAAGTTTTTGCTTGACAAAAATCACCCAAGGCATCTCCCAATAGAAATTGGTGATTCTTCAACCCTTGTTCAACCACAAGTTTTTAACTTAGAAATTGGGATGAGGAGATTCTTGATAGCTTCCATGTCTTGATGCTCAAATTGTCCTTTACCAGGGACATGGCTAAGTACTTAGATTTTTACACTCTACAGAGGTGGTGCACTTTCCCCACAAGACTTGGTTTCACCAAGGCAAGATCTTTCAGAAGACTTACCTTAGACCAGAATGGACGCATTCCAACCTATCAAACCCCTACCACCAACTGTCCATTTGGCTAAGTTATTGCAACCTATATGATCCAGGCAGAGCCCATAATGCCAAGTGGCTGCACTTGAAGCTTCCCAACATTTTACATCTCAAATCTCTTTGTTCCTGGGTGGCCATCCACAAGCGAGATACACAAGGTAAACCATAGAAATGGGCCTTGTGTAACCACTCAACACAAACCATTCCTTCCATTCCACCCAGGTGATTCATTCACTTAGTTGTTTTATTAAACAAAACACAGGTCCTTGACTTAGAAATATTCTATAGCATGAATATAATCCACCCTTGTTTTCTACTAGCTAAGCTAAGCATGATGCTAGTAGGAATCTTAACTTAGGAAATTTCTACTAAGGTTTCATCTACTAGGATTTCCCATGGCATAGTTTATACTTAGCAACATGCAAGTCCTACTTAGAAATATCACTAATGCATAGGGAAAATATTAGGACAAAAGTATGAAGCATCACTTGCCTTTTTGGTAGAGAATATAAGTTCACTCCTTGATCTTGCAATGATCACACTCTTCAAATTCCACTACAATTCAATCAAGCAAGGCACAATTTCAATCTACCATTCAAGCAAACATCACATAAAAATGCATGCAAGCATGCCAAAGATTTTTTTATTTGGAAAAGTGGTTTTTAATAGGTTATAAACATTCTAAAACACCTATTGGTCATTTTATAAAAGTGACAAAACCATTTGCAGAAGATTTTACTTATAAATCATTTTTAAACCAAATCAATATTTTATGTGGTTGAAAAATGCCTTTAGCAAAGCAATAATATTTATAGGGTTCACCAAATACATTTTAAATACTAAAACTTGGTGTTTGGGGTCAGAGAGTTCAATCCAAATCATTTCCCAAAGATAGTTCTCCAAAAAGTATTTTTAACAAATAACCAACATTTTTATTTGACTAGAAATGCTTTAAATCAAAGATTTACTCTTTAGCTTTACCAAATACATTTTCAAATCCATGAGTTGGTTTCTAAGGTCAGTAGGTTCGAAATAATCCATTTGCCAAAGATTTTATCACAAAAATAATTTTAGAATGAATTTTATATTCTAAATATGCCTACACAAGTTTCTGCAAAAACAACCAATTTAACAGAAGCAATTTACTAAACAAAGTGTATGCTTGGAAATTACTTGTCTTGCTGATTCCATTGATATAAAATTTGCAAAATTTGGACGTGTGGTTTGAAAGTTATGAATTTTGCAAGTTTGAGTATCTAATAGAATAGTTTCTGTTTTAAAAAAAAGGCTGACCAGGTGGCTGTTTCTCATTGGACGATAACGGTTCGTGCGGATCGTGCTGTGTGGTGCGTTGGATCAAAATGAAATCGTGTGGCACAGGATCAAACTTACCCCTTCGAGTTATGATCAATCGCATCCAGTGGATCAAGATCTAACGGCCTAAAGAAGCTAACCCTAAATGGGCGGCGCTAGCAGCGGCGTGATCAGACGAGGGTGGCGCTAGCGATGCAGGAAGCAAAAGAGACAGGGGAGGAGCTCACCAAGATTGTCGTGCTTCGCTGATTCTCAACGTTCTTGGGGTTGGCGAAGGGGCGCACGGAGACGTTGACGATTGCTCGCCGGAGTTGTCCTCTGGTTCGGGCTCACACAGTTGTCGACAGGGGTGAGGCTACAAGGCACGAGAGAGTGAAGCAGTGGGTCTGTTAGACGCGCGAGAGAGAGGAGAGCGTAGGGGTATCATCCAAAGAGGAAGGGGAGGTCGGTATTACCGGGGAGAGGTCGACGGAGTTGCTGTCAACGACGGCGGTGCTCTATCGAGGTTGTTGCCGAGGATACAGTGTTCACGCGGATGAACGGGAAGCACAGGGAGATGCGCCAGAGGCTGGGGATCACGCTCGTGTGGTCGAGGAGGCGAGGGGCGACGGCAGCTGGCCAGAATTCTCACCAGAAGACGTCGGAGGCAGTGGTGGTTCCGTGCAAAATCGAAGCAGCCTGGTGGCTCCGGTGGGGTGAGGATTAGGGGAAAGGGAGAGTGAAGTATGGCGATTAAGTACGCATGGACATGGGCGGGATTTACTCGTGCATTCAACAGGAATTGAAGATGCGAAATTATACAGGAAACATCCGGAGGAATGAGGGGGAGGAACTGGTCGCTGGGGTGGAGACGACGACTGACGCGTGGGCCGTTGTTGTCAGCGAGAGAAAGAGAGAGGAGGTGGGTCCAGGCAGTCATAGACTCTGCGGGTTAAAAATATGGTGCGAACTGTTTTTCTCGTGGGAGAGAGGAAGTGGGTTGTTGGGCCAGATGGGCTAGTTTGCTAGGCTGGTTGTTTCGTTTCATTTTTTTGTTCTGAATGTTTTTTATTTTTCCTTTTCTATTTATTTGTTTTGATTTTGTTTAATCTTTTCAAACATCTATTTGGATTCAAACTTCAACCAAACTTTGAGTATTTTCAAATACTGATTCATAATTCATTCAGAAGTCAAATTTAGAATAATATGTTTATTCTTTTTAGGGTATATTAATTATTTAAAACAAAGCCCTTGCTTTAAATTCAATTAATATCAAATATATTTTTAACCCTTATTTAATTTCATTTTTTCTCAAAACCTTTTCACTAAGTTTTATTCATTTATTAGGGTGTCAAATAATTCACTTTGAATTATTTGTAATATTTTTAATATGATTTATTAATCATTTAAATTGGGTATTTGTCTTTATTCCAATGAAATTCAAATATGAATTTATTTCCATATAACTTTATTTAGATGATTCTTTTATTTCATTTAAGTCAATTAAATAACTTTTATTCCACTTGGGTAAATTCCAATTATTTTCCCCTGATTTAATTAATCATTTCTAATAGGGATTTTGTCTTTATTCAAATGGAAATAGAATTTGGTTAATGCCATTTTAATTTATTTGAAAATTATTTACCCATAATTTTATTTGGATTATATTTATTCCATTTGTTTATGGATTATGTCAAGATTTAATTTGGTCTTTAAATATTCCTCATTTAATATTTCTCTCTTTATCTTATAAAATCCATATCTTTTTTATTTATAGATCCAAACTTGGTGATTCCAATTTGTAAAATCTTAATTGATAATTATTTATCCTTTTAAATATCTTTAGGATAATTTGCTCACCATTTGGTATGGATTTTAGATAGGTGCTTTATTAGCTTTGGAAATTCAATTTCCTGATGTTATTAAATTCATAAGATTTTATTTATGGCTCCAAATTGAATGAAATCAATTTCTATGGTTTTATAATATTTATATTTGTCATTCTTGATCATTTATAAATGTTTGTTGACAAAAAATTTATATGGGTTAAATCCATGCTCTTGGAGATAACTTAGAAATGTTTTTATTCCATTAAGGGTTTTAGAGTTTGGGTTTATTTTCCAAGTGTTTAAATTTCAAGGTGCATTTAAGAAGAATGCATTTCACTTGATTTGAATTTGGTTGGATTCAAACATTGATCAAAGTTTGTTCAAGATGGGATTTTAAGTTTCCATTTGGAATCAAAAGTTTCTTTTCACCCTAAATTTCAAAATTATTTATTCTGTTTATTTTTTTTTCACATTACAAAATTTGGAAAATTTTGGGATGTGACAAGTGATATCTTAGCCGCGCCTACCGCCCTTATGTGAGTCCAATTCCTCCTCCAACGGCTCCAGCGCCGCCAGATTATGGTCGCCGCCAGATTATGGTCGCCGCCGGTGGATTCGAACACCGCCGAAACGGGGATGACCAAACCCTCTGGGGGCACGACGATGGAGCTCGCCGGCTTCGCCGCGGCTTTGCTCGATGCCACCATCGATGGGGAGGTGTTGCTGCTGGCCATGGAGTGAGTCTGGGGGTGACTGATGTGGATTGGGGCTAGGGTTTTTCGAGAGTTTTCGCGGAGAGCTCGAGGAGGCACGCGCTGGAGGAAGCAGATGATGCGGGGAGAGAATGAGGTAAAAAAGTGGAAATTCCACCACAGTTACTAATTATCATCTCTAGCGTCAAGATTCGTGCAGCTTGATTGGACGTTTGCTGCGTAGACGACGTGTTCGCGAGCGTGCGCGGAAATTTTACCACGTCTCCAACCGTCACCGCCAACGGTTCGTATCGCTCGCGCGGGAAAATCGGACATGATTGCGTTCTCTGCATGTGTGAGTTACGAGGCATCGCTGACCTAAGCCTATGTCGTCCTAGCTGACATAGGCAGATGAGCTGTCACATCGGAAGATTCCGGCATGGACGGATCCAGTCCGGCTACGGAAGAGTATGATAGAAGATTCAGCATTTCTCCGACTTACATATTGAAGACGGAGAAAACCTTGCAGGGTTCTTTGGGAGGACTACAAGATATTGCTTGACGATTCACCGACATCCATCTAGACGGAGCATTCAACGTGAAGAGGCAAGACGGCGCAAGATCTCGGAGTTCTCCGGGGGCTACTATTGGGGATATGCTATATGGGTATCCTCATAGCATGTCTCCTATCCGGATAACCCGGGTGGCCCACAGTTGGTAGCATGGCCTATGGCCTGCTGGGAGGCCCAGGTAGATGGATCCATAAGGGAGGCCCATGTCGGATAAAGGAAGGCTACGGTGGAGTCACTAGCGTACCCGGAGCCTTGGAGTTCAAGACACACAAGACTAGTAATAGACGGTGTAGGACTCTGTAACCTGTCCGGCTAGGACTTTTCCCTGTAAACCCTAGGACCTGGCGACTATATAAGTCGGGCCTATGGGAGTCTTTAGGACACAATCTCAGACGATAACTAAGACTTTCTAGTCACCTCACACAGCGAACAAATCCCTGTAACTCGGCGTATTGCCCTTATAGTGATTTATAGCAGGAGTAGGATTCCGCCACCGTCGTGGGATCTGAACCTGGGTAAGATGTGTTACCTCGTACCCGTCAACCGTCCGCCTTCCCCCACGTCTCTAAACACACATTGTGAGGACCCCTCCATGGCTTACTCATCGGCAATACCACGACACAGGGCGGCGTCATGAGGATCTTATCCTCCTCCTGGAGCTCGGCGGACGGCGGGATGGAGGCGGCGAGGATCGACGGCGAAGCCGACGACAATGAACCGCTTCTCATCGAAAGCGAGGAAGAAGAAAAGGAAAAGACGCAAAAGGGGTACGGGCTGTGCTGGGCCTTAGCTAGGCCGCGGGTGGCTGCTGGCTGACGACAGGGAAGGGAAGAGAGAAGTGGGCCAGCCCAGATAGGTTGGCTGGCTCCAGTTTTTCTTTCTAAACATTTTTCCAATTTCTGATTTCACTTTTTTTTTTGTATTTCTATTTTGAATCTGTTTTGAAATATCTCAAAAGTACCAGAAGGTTTTCAAAATATATAAAATATTGTAGGAACCCCTTTAGACAATTTGGGACCCATATTGATACTTTTCAAAATTCAAAGCCTATTTGAATTGATTTGCAAATAGAAAGAGAGGAAAGAGCTAGGGTTTTAGGGTTTGATTATTTTCTCCAATGCACAATTTAATTTATGATGCTCATGATGCACAAAAAAACCCTAATAAAAGATTAACTAAAACTGGGGTGTTACAGCTCTATCCCCCTTACGAGAATCTCGACCCGGGATTCCAAAGGTAGGAAGAGAGACAGAGAGAGAGAGAGAAACAGGGTCACTCTAAACATAAGAGGGAAACACACCAAACAAAACATAGAGTATCTCATGGTCCACTCATGTATGGAGTGTTTAGAAACAACTCTGAGATGACGAACATGAAACACACAAGATAACAGAGGAAACAAGATGATAAGGTTTTCAAATTGTGAGATAGATGGTATTCATAAGGATTGAGACCATGGAAATCAGAAGGGTTTAAGCTTCTGAAGAGGAAGGTTCCAACTGAAACAACATGACCACAGACTTCGATGGGGAACCTCTAATAAACGACTTAAATGGAAATTTCAGGTTGCAGAGATATGGATCAACAAAACCAAGCTGTTGAACTACTTTTGAAACAGAAGAGTCACTCTTTCATTCAACAGAAGGCTTAAGACATAAAAGTGTTTTGGTGGGGAGGACTCATAAGATCCACAAGTAACATGTAACAAGAGAAACTCCTGATTACCAAAATCATTGTCACTCTTGAAACTTGGTTAAGAAAACGAAGGGAACTCTTTATTCATCCATGACTATCAAGATCTTTGCCAAAGATCAGGATATCACTTTACACCACTAGATGAATATTTAAGAAGATTCCTGATAACACGAGAAGAAAGAAACTTCATTCTCAGACTTTAATTATTTGGCACAATAATGATTGCCAACATAAAATGGTCTGGAGGATCGACCTAGAGACATTTAACAACATTACTTTAAATGTTCTCCTTGATGTTCGAGACACGAAGCATCAAGTAAAGGTCGGACTTCGGATACAAGGAAACCATAAGCACATCTCCTTTAATTAATTATAGAAGAAGCCTCATGAAGAGTGGTTTTCATTGCTAAATCAAGAGAATATAACAAAAGGTCTTTTCGGCTAAGTGTGTCAACCATTACATCAATCTTGCCAGATTTACAAAGAGACCTACGTCAAAACCTTGAGGAACACCAACCATCATTACTGCTTGAGATTCAACTTTGGTTAGGCGAGATGATATTTCAGACTCAGCATGTCCGAATAGAAAGTTTGCAACATTTACCACAAAGGTAAAGTCACTAGATTCTCAAGATATGGACTACAGTGTGAAGCTTCAAAAGATGAGCTAGATTGCTATACCAATGTATTTAGCAACTTGTCGGAAGACAGCTGCGCACACATAAAGTACTAACAATAAAACACACATGTGTCCTTAAGGAACGGAGTTAACTCTAATCTAATCCACGTCGACATCTTTCAACGATTGCACGTGAACCAGAGAAGATTACTTCTAACATTCAGAACTCATACTTCGAAGTGACATGAATACGGTTCTCGAAAGTTTCCAACATTAATTCCCAATGTTCCATATGAATCCAATCTAGCATGGGGAAGATAAGGATATTGTCGATGGGCTCAACAACAAACTTATCAAGACACTCCAAGAAAATGGACTCATATATTGCTTGAACGAGGCAGTAGTATTGGTCAGACCAAAGACATGAAGATGTACTCAAGTGAAACATCACAAAAAGAAACATTATCAAGATAGTCCTTGGAACTAAGTTTGATTTGATGATAACCCAAATCAAATCAAAGATAGGGGAAGATAACATGTCCACTGAGGAAATACTATCTTTCTTCAACACGAACAAAACTAGACATCCCTTTAAGAAAGAACTAAGTCGGGTAGAACTTTTGTCGTACAACTCTCCAAGTTGTTGTTTAAGCTCAACCAACTAGTTTAGGGGTATCTAGTACGGATCCTTGGAGATAGAAACAGTTCAGAGAACTTACTTGCTCAAGAACTTGACAACACTGTCATGTGGCAACATGGCAATACTTCTAGAAAGACGTCGAGAATATCACGAACCACCGATGAAAGGGCATTTATTATCATAATCACTTTTGGTGTTCGGTAACAACAAGTTGATCATTTTACAGTTTGTTATTATCCACAGGTTGGTATGACCACAGATAAACATCACACACTCTCTTGGGAAAAGACCACACACATTTGCCACTGTTCTGGAAACTCCAGAACGGAATCTTCGGTCTTCCAAGACCGGAGTGTCCGGTGTGGTCTGGAGTTTCCGGTGCTGGCTCCGGTGGTGCCTCCCAGGACTTGGCTGAGTCAGTCAGATGGCCTGTCCGGAGACTGGTCCGGAGATTGGCCGGAGTCTCCGGACATTGGTCAGACCGGAGTCTCCAGTGTTGAAAGTCCGGAGTCTCCGGTGTTGCTAGTGAAGAAATGGGCTGGGTCAGTCAGATGGTCAGTCCGGAGACTGGTCCGGAGATTGTCCGGAGACTTTGGTCAGACCGAAGTCTCCGGTGTTGGAAGTCCGGAGTCTCCGGTGTTGCTGGTGAAGAAATGGGTTGGGTCAATCAGATGGCCAGTCCGGAGACTGGTCCGGAGACTGTCCGGAGTCTCCTGTAACACCCTCAGAATCGGACCTATGCAAGTTTTAGCAAAACTCGCCAAACCCGCATAGAAACGATTCAAAGGTGCCCACCAGGCACTTTCGTGCGGGTGGAAACGAAGTAATAACATTACACAACAGTCCTCGATGGGACCCACAGAACAAATATATATATAACAGCGACTCAAAGAGTCAAGAATACAAATATAATGTACAAAGATCCAAATCACCTTGAAAACGATAAAGCGTCCAGCTACGGACAAGATGCAAATGGGGCTAAGAGCCCTGAAGAATAACCAATGGCGTCCATAACCCTGCCCAGGCCAAGCCGGAAGGGTAACCCTGCTAACGGCGTCGATCTCAAAACCTGCTTAAACAAAAGGGGTGCCGACAAAGGGCAAAGGAAAAATAAGGAGCGTCAGTACTGAGGCCAGTACACGGCGAGGCTAGAATTCGGCGGTCCTCGCCTACATAGGTATGGTGGACTGAACGGCAGCGGCAGCATGCACTGAACAACCTATAGAGACTCGATACAACTGGCGGTTATCAGAGAGGGGTAAGAATGACCTATCCGGATCCAACCTGAAGCTAATACCAAACAAACCCATCCTGGTGTTTCCCCCTCGAGACCAAACGAGGAAGTCAACCGAGGAACTCACACTGTTGGCAGTTTTACTTATTCAGTTATAGTTGCGGCACTTTACTAGTCAGATTTAGGTAGTCGTCCTGATAAAATAAGCAGTAGGCACTTTTAATTAACCATTCCGTTATAGTTGTAACTCTTACTAATCAGATACAGATAGCATGAGATAAACCCAAAACCCAGCAGTTGTTGGTACTTTTATTCAGCCATTCCGTTGTAGTTGCAATACTTACTAGTCAGGTACAATGGTCGCAAGCGACAATCCAAGCAAGCAAATGTGGCAGTATTATTTAGCCATTCCATTATAGTGAAGCTGATTACTAGTCATTTTACAGTCAAATTGATAGCAGTAAACTTTAGTTATGCTTGTCTATGATCGAGATACTGTGCTCCAAGTCGTCCATAACCGCGGACACGGCTTTCAGAAAGTTTTAACCCGGCCGGGGTGCACAAATAGCAACACACACACGATCAACCTCGGAAAAACCAAATCAAAACCCAACGAGGTCTTCACGACAGAGCAATCACAAGATTCAGAAATATTTCAGGGGGCCACCCCATTGAGTAGACCCGCAACGAAGTAAGCTAGCTCCGAGACGGACTCAAGGTCTGCGACAATGGCTGTAAGCGACTGGGAACCCGAAAACTCGGGGTGTCGATACCGCGTAATCACTCCGCTTACCTAAACAGTACAGTGTGCTATCTGTCGCACAATCGTAAATAAAGCAGTAAAGCATGGCATAAGTACAGGATCGTAAATAAAACCTCAAACTAGTTTGTGGCCCCAAGAAATAAGACGGAATCAAGTTCTGGCTAAGGGGGGTCCCATATACCTCCCGGATGTGGATAGCGCGATAAATCAAGGAACAGGTATCAAGTACTCGGGGTCTTACGGGACACAAGTGGGCGTTCGGAAACCAAATATTATCTATCACCCACCGATGCCTCTGCTTATTTCAATTTTAGTTGTTAAACAGGAATTAAAGTGAACAATAAGTAAAACTATGATCAGCTCCAACATCAACATGCGGCAATACATCAACAACTGTGGCATTTGACAACACGCAATATCACTTGAGCAAGCGACTACGACGCGCAAGTCCAACTATCTACCAAACAACAGGTAATAGGAAGTGTCCGAGGCAATATAGGGCTGCAAGGGATATCACGGGTACGGAAAACTAGAGCATCGCAACACAGATAGCAATAGATCAACAGGAGGGAATAAAGACTATAAAAGTAAGATAGGTAGAAAGGGGAAGATGCTCGCCTGAAAACATGGTCGAAGGTTCAACCGAAGATCGGGGCGAAGCTCACATCAACTCAACGGCCTTATCCGCGAAGAAGCAAAACACTAGAAGGAACACCGGATGCGCTATTTAATACAACGGCAGAAAATCGGCATGATGCATGTATGATGGATGACATGGCCAAGGTGCGATGCAATTAGGTCATGTTAAGTGGAACCGGGGTCCCGACAATTAGTTAGGTGGTTCAAGTTGTTTAGAAACCCCGCATTTTAAATGTTGTTTAACAAGGCAAAAGATAGCACCGGTTCGCTACACAGATTTAAATGAGGCCAATATAAGGCTGGATTTGCCCGCATATGGGCCCCATATTTAATTATTAGGTGAATCGGCATAAGGCCCCCAGACCACAGGCAAGGATGCATGCAAAATGAATGATTAATATGCAACAGTTGATATTATGTTATGAAATAGGGTTTCGGGAAGGTTCACACATTAGGGTCTCGACGATCTTGGGGTTCGGTTCGGGGTCGGTCTCAGGGTCCAGGGTTCGACGGGTTCGGCCTCGACGGGATCGTTCTCGGACTCCGGGGTCGCTCTCGGTATCGGGGCAGATCTTGTCGCATCGGGGTCTCGATGTCCGGGGGGCAGAACTTGGGTCGGTGTCGGGGCGCATCGGACTAGCCCTGGTCGGTGTCGTTCTTATCGTCGCGAGGATCTCGTCAGGTCCCACAGGTCGATCTTGCCGCTGCGAGGGTCTTGTCGGGCCCGCGCAACCGATTCGGTCTTGGCAGTCAGGATGAAGTTCTTGACGTTTCTGGTCTTGTCGAAGTCCCTGTTGCTCTATGGCGAAGAACGTAGCGTCATCGGGGTTCGAGAAGGAGATCTTGACGCGGCACCGGGTACGGGATCGGCCTTCGGGTCTTGGTCGGATCGTCGGTATTTCTTGGTGTCCGGGGAACTCCGGGTCCGGGGCTCGCCGCTACGCGAGGGAGATCTTGTCAAACTCGGCTCCTTCGCCCCTAGCTTCCACGAAGAAGCACTCGGGATCTCGATAGCTTGTCGGTGCTGAGCTCGTTGTCCGGGGGTTCCTCTGGTCCCGATGACGATCTTGGCGAGAGGGAACTTGGGGTTTGCGGGGTCCGATTACTGGTGTCGATCTTGTCGTCTCCACGCCAATTCACTTAGAACCACTTGGTACTACCCAGGGACCTGCACGGGTGGAGGCGGTGACATCGGCGACGACGGAACACGGGCCGACGCAAGCTGGGCGGAGGCGGAGCGGTGGCTCGCTGAACCGACAAGGGAGGTGGGCACGTCGCGCTGGGGACGCCCTCGCTGCAGCAGACCGACACAAGGAGCTCGGAGGCCGCGCGGCCTGGCAGGGGCCCGCCGAGGCAGGCTTGGGCCGGGCGGCTCAGCGGACGAGGTGGTCAGACGCGAGGCGGCTCGGGGGGCCGCGGGGACGACGTGGGTGCGGGGCCGGCGAGGTAGGCGAGGGGCTCGGGGACGGCGCACCGGCGGCGGCGGACGCGGCCGGAGGGGAGGGGCGCGGAGGCGGGGCGACGCGGCTCGTCGGGGCGGCGCGCGCGCGACACGGGATCGCCGGCGGAGGCGGTTGCTGGGGGCGGGGCGAGCGCGGCGGAGGTGGCTCTGGGCGGCGCCAGGGGAAGGTCGGCAGGGTCGGGTGATGGAGCGGCGAGGGGCGCGGAGGCGGCGCGTTGCCGGCTCCGGCGAGCGGAGGCGAGAGCGGCCGGACGCGGGGTGAGGAGGAGGCCGCGCGCGGCGAGGCGGGGCGGCACGGCGGGGCTTGGGCGACGACGGGTGCTCGGGGCGGTGAGGGGGCGTTCGGGGAGAGAGAAGGGGCCAGGGAGGAAGAAGACGGGTGGGGGGACAGCGGTCGCGCGGGGTGGGGCGCGGGGCGGTTGGCGCGTGTGTGAACGCAGGAGGTGGGGTGGCTGTGGCCGGCTGGGTGAGGGTTAGGTGGGCCGGGGCCACGTGGCGGGTGGGCCAGGCGGGGAGGAGGGGGAGAGAGAGAGGGGGGTTAGCTGGTGGGGTCCATGTGTCGGTGGGGAAGAGGGAGAGAGGGTAGGATGGCTAGGGTGAGAAAAGAGAGAGAGAGGGAGCTGGATGGATGAGGTGGCAGGTGGGTATGTTTGGGGTGAGAGGGGGAGGTGGCAGCCTGGGATTGGTGGGTAGGAATAGATTGGGTGGGACTAGGATTTAGAGGGAGCTGTTTTCAAAAGTGTGTTTGTTTGGTCGCGTTTAAATTAAAATAAGGCCATTTTGCAAACGGTTTTTAGACAAATAAAATCTCCGATGCGATCGGGGTTTTGTGTTTGAAAATAATAGGGGTTTTGTACAATTCAAAACTAGGCTTTTCAAATAATGCAGTCAAACAATGTATGAAGATGACGATGCAATGCACAAATTCAACGCGATTTTCTAGTAGTGGTTTTGCGGGATGCCACAATTCGACACCACTAACGATGGATCTCGCCCTCGAGATCCGCCTCATGGTACCGGAAGGAGGGTCGGCGTCTGATCCTTCGCGCTTCGTGTAGATCCTCGCGACACCACTAACAAGAGGTCGTTGTCCGTGACCGTCGCGAGAACACTCCGGGAACAACAGGTCGAAGGTAGAGGTATCAGCAAATAAGCCACCCCTAACTTCCGTGGACGGAGTAAAACTGCTGGATCCACTGATTCGATGTACAAGAGCGAATGATAAGAGTAGTGGTATGGTAGCTACTCCATCCCGCACTCAGACCATTACTCTGCACACAACTAGGCGGATTATGCAACCAACTCTTGGAGTCAGACTGAAGATCTCGACAAGCGAGGTTCGGAACAACGGAGGGATGCAGACTCTGCATCGGATCTGGCGTAGATGATGTCGTCGCGTCGGAAAACACCGGAAGGCACAAACAAGGAACAAAGAATGATAACACCGTAGACGGATTCATCAGGCAGCTTGAACACCAGATGTGGCAACACCGTTATCAAAGGAGGAAGCGAAACCCTGAAGGTACGACGGAACCCAACCACGAGAAATCCTGGACTCGAAGAAAAGATAAGAGAGCAGATTCAAAACACGTCGAGGTAAGAGGAGAACAGCAGAGGGGTAAGGAGTAAAATCAGACCTAATCAGAACTATCCAACCGATTTTAAGAAATAGTTTTGACACTCTACTTCGGCCGTTAGCTAGGTTATCCTACAGGCTGGACTTGTGGGGTATCGCAACTGCTGAGCTCTGATACCACTCTGTAACACCCTCAGAATCGGACCTATGCAAGTTTTAGCAAAACTCGCCAAACCCGCATAGAAACGATTCAAAGGTGCCCACCAGGCACTTTCGTGCGGGTGGAAACGAAGTAATAACATTACACAACAGTCCTCGATGGGACCCACAGAACAGATATATATATAACAGCGACTCAAAGAGTCAAGAATACAAATATAATGTACAAAGATCCAAATCACCTTGAAAACGATAAAGCGTCCAGCTACGGACAAGATGCAAATGGGGCTAAGAGCCCTGAAGAATAACCAATGGCGTCCATAACCCTGCCCAGGCCAAGCCGGAAGGGTAACCCTGCTAACGGCGTCGATCTCAAAACCTGCTTAAACAAAAGGGGTGCCGACAAAGGGCAAAGGAAAAAGAAGGAGCGTCAGTACTGAGGCCAGTACACGGCGAGGCTAGAATTCGGCGGTCCTCGCCTACATAGGTATGGTGGACTGAACGACAGCGGCAGCATGCACTGAACAACCTATAGAGACTCGATACAACTGGCGGTTATCAGAGTGGGGTAAGAATGACCTATCCGGATCCAACCTGAAGCTAACACCAAACAAACCCATCCTGGTGTTTCCCCCTCGAGACCAAACGAGGAAGTCAACCGAGGAACTCACACTGTTGGCAGTTTTACTTATTCAGTTATAGTTGCGGCACTTTACTAGTCAGGTTTAGGTAGTCGTCCTGATAAAATAAGCAGTAGGCACTTTTAATTAACCATTCCGTTATAGTTGTAACTCTTACTAATCAGATACAGATAGCATGAGATAAACCCAAAACCCAGCAGTTGTTGGTACTTTTATTCAGCCATTCCGTTGTAGTTGCAATACTTACTAGTCAGGTACAATGGTCGCAAGCGACAATCCAAGCAAGCAAATGTGGCAGTATTATTTAGCCATTCCATTATAGTGAAGCTGATTACTAGTCATTTTACAGTCAAATTGATAGCAGTAAACTTTAGTTATGCTTGTCTATGATCGAGATACTGTGCTCCAAGTCGTCCATAACCGCGGACACGACTTTCAGAAAGTTTTAACCCGGCCGGGGTGCACAAATAGCAACACACACACGATCAACCTCGGAAAAACCAAATCAAAACCCAACGAGGTCTTCACGACAGAGCAATCACAAGATTCAGAAATATTTCAGGGGGCCACCCCATTGAGTAGACCCGCAACAAAGTAAGCTAGCTCCGAGACGGACTCAAGGTCTGCGACAATGGCTGTAAGCGACTGGGAACCCGAAAACTCGGGGTGTCGATACCGCGTAATCACTCCGCTTACCTAAACAGTACAGTGTGCTATCTGTCGCACAATCGTAAATAAAGCAGTAAAGCATGGCATAAGTACAGGATCGTAAATAAAACCTCAAACTAGTTTGTGGCCCCAAGAAATAAGACGGAATCAAGTTCTGGCTAAGGGGGGTCCCATATACCTCCCGGATGTGGATAGCGCGATAAATCAAGGAACAGGTATCAAGTACTCGGGGTCTTACGGGACACAAGTGGGCGTTCGGAAACCAAATATTATCTATCACCCACCGATGCCTCTGCTTATTTCAATTTTAGTTGTTAAACAGGAATTAAAGTGAACAATAAGTAAAACTATGATCAGCTCCAACATCAACATGCGGCAATACATCAACAACTGTGCCATTTGACAACACGCAATATCACTTGAGCAAGCGACTACGACGCGCAAGTCCAACTATCTACCAAACAACAGGTAATAGGAAGTGTCCGAGGCAATATAGGGCTGCAAGGGATATCACGGGTACGGAAAACTAGAGCATCGCAACACAGATAGCAATAGATCAACAGGAGGGAATAAAGACTATAAAAGTAAGATAGGTAGAAAGGGGAAGATGCTCGCCTGAAAACATGGTCGAAGGTTCAACCGAAGATCGGGGCGAAGCTCACATCAACTCAACGGCCTTATCCGCGAAGAAGCAAAACACTAGAAGGAACACCGGATGCGCTATTTAATACAACGGCAGAAAATCGGCATGATGCATGTATGATGGATGACATGGCCAAGGTGCGATGCAATTAGGTCATGTTAAGTGGAACCGGGGTCCCGACAATTAGTTAGGTGGTTCAAGTTGTTTAGAAACCCCGCATTTTAAATGTTGTTTAACAAGGCAAAAGATAGCACCGGTTCGCTACACAGATTTAAATGAGGCCAATATAAGGCTGGATTTGCCCGCATATGGGCCCCATATTTAATTATTAGGTGAATCGGCATAAGGCCCCCAGACCACAGGCAAGGATGCATGCAAAATGAATGATTAATATGCAACAGTTGATATTATGTTATGAAATAGGGTTTCGGGAAGGTTCACACATTAGGGTCTCGACGATCTTGGGGTTCGGTTCGGGGTCGGTCTCAGGGTCCAGGGTTCGACGGGTTCGGCCTCGACGGGATCGTTCTCGGACTCCGGGGTCGCTCTCGGTATCGGGGCAGATCTTGTCGCATCGGGGTCTCGATGTCCGGGGGGCAGAACTTGGGTCGGTGTCGGGGCGCATCGGACTAGCCCTGGTCGGTGTCGTTCTTATCGTCGCGAGGATCTCGTCAGGTCCCACAGGTCGATCTTGCCGCTGCGAGGGTCTTGTCGGGCCCGCGCAACCGATTCGGTCTTGGCAGTCAGGATGAAGTTCTTGACGTTTCTGGTCTTGTCGAAGTCCCTGTTGCTCTATGGCGAAGAACGTAGCGTCATCGGGGTTCGAGAAGGAGATCTTGACGCGGCACCGGGTACGGGATCGGCCTTCGGGTCTTGGTCGGATCGTCGGTATTTCTTGGTGTCCGGGGAACTCCGGGTCCGGGGCTCGCCGCTACGCGAGGGAGATCTTGTCAAACTCGGCTCCTTCGCCCCTAGCTTCCACGAAGAAGCACTCGGGATCTCGATAGCTTGTCGGTGCTGAGCTCGTTGTCCGGGGGTTCCTCTGGTCCCGATGACGATCTTGGCGAGAGGGAACTTGGGGTTTGCGGGGTCCGATTACTGGTGTCGATCTTGTCGTCTCCACGCCAATTCACTTAGCACCACTTGGTACTACCCAGGGACCTGCACGGGTGGAGGCGGTGACATCGGCGACGACGGAACACGGGCCGACGCAAGCTGGGCGGAGGCGGAGCGGTGGCTCGCTGAACCGACAAGGGAGGCGGGCACGTCGCGCTGGGGACGCCCTCGCTGCAGCAGACCGACACAAGGAGCTCGGAGGCCGCGCGGCCTGGCAGGGGCCCGCCGAGGCAGGCTTGGGCCGGGCGGCTCAGCGGACGAGGTGGTCAGACGCGAGGCGGCTCGGGGGGCCGCGGGGACGACGTGGGTGCGGGGCCGGCGAGGTAGGCGAGGGGCTCGGGGACGGCGCACCGGCGGCGGCGGACGCGGCCGGAGGGGAGGGGCGCGGAGGCGGGGCGACGCGGCTCGTCGGGGCGGCGCGCGCGCGACACGGGATCGCCGGCGGAGGCGGTTGCTGGGGGCGGGGCGAGCGCGGCGGAGGTGGCTCTGGGCGGCGCCAGGGGAAGGTCGGCAGGGTCGGGTGATGGAGCGGCGAGGGGCGCGGAGGCGGCGCGTTGCCGGCTCCGGCGAGCGGAGGCGAGAGCGGCCGGACGCGGGGTGAGGAGGAGGCCGCGCGCGGCGAGGCGGGGCGGCACGGCGGGGCTTGGGCGACGACGGGTGCTCGGGGCGGTGAGGGGGCGTTCGGGGAGAGAGAAGGGGCCAGGGAGGAAGAAGACGGGTGGGGGGACAGCGGTCGCGCGGGGTGGGGCGCGGGGCGGTTGGCGCGTGTGTGAACGCAGGAGGTGGGGTGGCTGTGGCCGGCTGGGTGAGGGTTAGGTGGGCCGGGGCCACGTGGCGGGTGGGCCAGGCGGGGAGGAGGGGGAGAGAGAGAGGGGGGTTAGCTGGTGGGGTCCATGTGTCGGTGGGGAAGAGGGAGAGAGGGTAGGATGGCTAGGGTGAGAAAAGAGAGAGAGAGGGAGCTGGATGGATGAGGTGGCAGGTGGGTATGTTTGGGGTGAGAGGGGGAGGTGGCAGCCTGGGATTGGTGGGTAGGAATAGATTGGGTGGGACTAGGATTTAGAGGGAGCTGTTTTCAAAAGTGTGTTTGTTTGGTCGCGTTTAAATTAAAATAAGGCCATTTTGCAAACGGTTTTTAGACAAATAAAATCTCCGATGCGATCGGGGTTTTGTGTTTGAAAATAATAGGGGTTTTGTACAATTCAAAACTAGGCTTTTCAAATAATGGAGTCAAACAATGTATGAAGATGACGATGCAATGCACAAATTCAACGCGATTTTCTAGTAGTGGTTTTGCGGGATGCCACAATTCGACACCACTAACGATGGATCTCGCCCTCGAGATCCGCCTCATGGTACCGGAAGGAGGGTCGGCGTCTGATCCTTCGCGCTTCGTGTAGATCCTCGCGACACCACTAACAAGAGGTCGTTGTCCGTGACCGTCGCGAGAACACTCCGGGAACAACAGGTCGAAGGTAGAGGTATCAGCAAATAAGCCACCCCTAACTTCCGTGGACGGAGTAAAACTGCTGGATCCACTGATTCGATGTACAAGAGCGAATGATAAGAGTAGTGGTATGGTAGCTACTCCATCCCGCACTCAGACCATTACTCTGCACACAACTAGGCGGATTATGCAACCAACTCTCGGAGTCAAACTGAAGATCTCGACAAGCGAGGTTCGGAACAACGGAGGGATGCAGACTCTGCATCGGATCTGGCGTAGATGATGTCGTCGCGTCGGAAAACACCGGAAGGCACAAACAAGGAACAAAGAATGATAACACCGTAGACGGATTCATCAGGCAGCTTGAACACCAGATGTGGCAACACCGTTATCAAAGGAGGAAGCGAAACCCTGAAGGTACGACGGAACCCAACCACGAGAAATCCTGGACTCGAAGAAAAGATAAGAGAGCAGATTCAAAACACGTCGAGGTAAGAGGAGAACAGCAGAGGGGTAAGGAGTAAAATCAGACCTAATCAGAACTATCCAACCGATTTTAAGAAATAGTTTTGACACTCTACTTCGGCCGTTAGCTAGGTTATCCTACAGGCTGGACTTGTGGGGTATCGCAACTGCTGAGCTCTGATACCACTCTGTAACACCCTCAGAATCGGACCTATGCAAGTTTTAGCAAAACTCGCCAAACCCGCATAGAAACGATTCAAAGGTGCCCACCAGGCACTTTCGTGCGGGTGGAAACGAAGTAATAACATTACACAACAGTCCTCGATGGGACCCACAGAACAGATATATATATAACAGCGACTCAAAGAGTCAAGAATACAAATATAATGTACAAAGATCCAAATCACCTTGAAAACGATAAAGCGTCCAGCTACGGACAAGATGCAAATGGGGCTAAGAGCCCTGAAGAATAACCAATGGCGTCCATAACCCTGCCCAGGCCAAGCCGGAAGGGTAACCCTGCTAACGGCGTCGATCTCAAAACCTGCTTAAACAAAAGGGGTGCCGACAAAGGGCAAAGGAAAAAGAAGGAGCGTCAGTACTGAGGCCAGTACACGGCGAGGCTAGAATTCGGCGGTCCTCGCCTACATAGGTATGGTGGACTGAACGACAGCGGCAGCATGCACTGAACAACCTATAGAGACTCGATACAACTGGCGGTTATCAGAGAGGGGTAAGAATGACCTATCCGGATCCAACCTGAAGCTAACACCAAACAAACCCATCCTGGTGTTTCCCCCTCGAGACCAAACGAGGAAGTCAACCGAGGAACTCACACTGTTGGCAGTTTTACTTATTCAGTTATAGTTGCGGCACTTTACTAGTCAGATTTAGGTAGTCGTCCTGATAAAATAAGCAGTAGGCACTTTTAATTAACCATTCCGTTATAGTTGTAACTCTTACTAATCAGATACAGATAGCATGAGATAAACCCAAAACCCAGCAGTTGTTGGTACTTTTATTCAGCCATTCCGTTGTAGTTGCAATACTTACTAGTCAGGTACAATGGTCGCAAGCGACAATCCAAGCAAGCAAATGTGGCAGTATTATTTAGCCATTCCATTATAGTGAAGCTGATTACTAGTCATTTTACAGTCAAATTGATAGCAGTAAACTTTAGTTATGCTTGTCTATGATCGAGATACTGTGCTCCAAGTCGTCCATAACCGCGGACACGGCTTTCAGAAAGTTTTAACCCGGCCGGGGTGCACAAATAGCAACACACACACGATCAACCTCGGAAAAACCAAATCAAAACCCAACGAGGTCTTCACGACAGAGCAATCACAAGATTCAGAAATATTTCAGGGGGGCACCCCATTGAGTAGACCCGCAACGAAGTAAGCTAGCTCCGAGACGGACTCAAGGTCTGCGACAATGGCTGTAAGCGACTGGGAACCCGAAAACTCGGGGTGTCGATACCGCGTAATCACTCCGCTTACCTAAACAGTACAGTGTGCTATCTGTCGCACAATCGTAAATAAAGCAGTAAAGCATGGCATAAGTACAGGATCGTAAATAAAACCTCAAACTAGTTTGTGGCCCCAAGAAATAAGACGGAATCAAGTTCTGGCTAAGGGGGGTCCCATATACCTCCCGGATGTGGATAGCGCGATAAATCAAGGAACAGGTATCAAGTACTCGGGGTCTTACGGGACACAAGTGGGCGTTCGGAAACCAAATATTATCTATCACCCACCGATGCCTCTGCTTATTTCAATTTTAGTTGTTAAACAGGAATTAAAGTGAACAATAAGTAAAACTATGATCAGCTCCAACATCAACATGCGGCAATACATCAACAACTGTGGCATTTGACAACACGCAATATCACTTGAGCAAGCGACTACGACGCGCAAGTCCAACTATCTACCAAACAACAGGTAATAGGAAGTGTCCGAGGCAATATAGGGCTGCAAGGGATATCACGGGTATGGAAAACTAGAGCATCGCAACACAGATAGCAATAGATCAATAGGAGGGAATAAAGACTATAAAAGTAAGATAGGTAGAAAGGGGAAGATGCTCGCCTGAAAACATGGTCGAAGGTTCAACCGAAGATCGGGGCGAAGCTCACATCAACTCAACGGCCTTATCCGCGAAGAAGCAAAACACTAGAAGGAACACCGGATGCGCTATTTAATACAACGGCAGAAAATCGGCATGATGCATGTATGATGGATGACATGGCCAAGGTGCGATGCAATTAGGTCATGTTAAGTGGAACCGGGGTCCCGACAATTAGTTAGGTGGTTCAAGTTGTTTAGAAACCCCGCATTTTAAATGTTGTTTAACAAGGCAAAAGATAGCACCGGTTCGCTACACAGATTTAAATGAGGCCAATATAAGGCTGGATTTGCCCGCATATGGGCCCCATATTTAATTATTAGGTGAATCGGCATAAGGCCCCCAGACCACAGGCAAGGATGCATGCAAAATGAATGATTAATATGCAACAGTTGATATTATGTTATGAAATAGGGTTTCGGGAAGGTTCACACATTAGGGTCTCGACGATCTTGGGGTTCCGGGGTTCGGGGTCGGTCTCAGGGTCCAGGGTTCGACGGGTTCGGCCTCGACGGGATCGTTCTCGGACTCCGGGGTCGCTCTCGGTATCGGGGCAGATCTTGTCGCATCGGGGTCTCGATGTCCGGGGGGCAGAACTTGGGTCATTTTCGGGGCGCATCGGACTAGCCCTGGTCGGTGTCGTTCTTATCGTCGCGAGGATCTCGTCAGGTCCCACAGGTCGATCTTGTCGCTGCGAGGGTCTTGTCGGGCCCGCGCAACCGATTCGGTCTTGGCAGTCAGGATGAAGTTCTTGACGTTTCTGGTCTTGTCGAAGTCCCTGTTGCTCTATGGCGAAGAACGTAGCGTCATCGGGGTTCGAGAAGGAGATCTTGACGCGGCACCGGGTACGGGATCGGCCTTCGGGTCTTGGTCGGATCGTCGGTAGTTCTTGGTGTCCGGGGAACTCCGGGTCCGGGGCTCGCCGCTACGCGAGGGAGATCTTGTCAAACTCGGCTCCTTCGCCCCTAGCTTCCACGAAGAAGCACTCGGGATCTCGATAGCTTGTCGGTGCTGAGCTCGTTGTCCGGGGGTTCCTCTGGTCCCGATGACGATCTTGGCGAGAGGGAACTTGGGGTTTGCGGGGTCCGATTACTGGTGTCGATCTTGTCGTCTCCACGCCAATTCACTTAGCACCACTTGGTACTACCCAGGGACCTGCACGGGTGGAGGCGGTGACATCGGCGACGACGGAACACGGGCCGACGCAAGCTGGGCGGAGGCGGAGCGGTGGCTCGCTGAACCGACAAGGGAGGCGGGCACGTCGCGCTGGGGACGCCCTCGCTGCAGCAGACCGACACAAGGAGCTCGGAGGCCGCGCGGCCTGGCAGGGGCCCGCCGAGGCAGGCTTGGGCCGGGCGGCTCAGCGGACGAGGTGGTCAGACGCGGGGCGGCTCGGGGGGGCGCGGGGACGACGTGGGTGCGGGGCCGGCGAGGTAGGCGAGGGGCTCGGGGACGGCGCACCGGCGGCGGCGGACGCGACCGGAGGGGAGGGGCGCGGAGGCGGGGCGACGCGGCTCGTCGGGGCGGCGCGCGCGCGACACGGGATCGCCGGCGGAGGCGGTTGCTGGGGGCGGGGCGAGCGCGGCGGAGGTGGCTCTGGGCGGCGCCAGGGGAAGGTCGGCAGGGTCGGGTGATGGAGTGGCGAGGGGCGCGGAGGCGGCGCGTTGCGGGCTCCGGCGAGCGGAGGCGAGAGCGGCCGGACGCGGGGTGAGGAGGAGGCCGCGCGCGGCGAGGCGGGGCGGCACGGCGGGGCTTGGGCGACGACGGGTGCTCGGGGCGGTGAGGGGGCGTTCGGGGAGAGAGAAGGGGCCAGGGAGGAAGAAGACGGGTGGGGGGACAGCGGTCGCGCGGGGTGGGGCGCGGGGCGGTTGGCGCGTGTGTGAACGCAGGAGGTGGGGTGGCTGTGGCCGGCTGGGTGAGGGTTAGGTGGGCCGGGGCCACGTGGCGGGTGGGCCAGGCGGGGAGGAGGGGGAGAGAGAGGGGGGTTAGCTGGTGGGGTCCATGTGTCGGTGGGGAAGAGGGAGAGAGGGTAGGATGGCTAGGGTGAGAAAAGAGAGAGAGGGAGCTGGATGGATGAGGTGGCAGGTGGGTATGTTTGGGGTGAGAGGGGGAGGTGGCAGCCTGGGATTGGTGGGTAGGAATAGATTGGGTGGGACTAGGATTTAGAGGGAGCTGTTTTCAAAAGTGTGTTTGTTTGGTCGCGTTTAAATTAAAATAAGGCCATTTTGCAAACGGTTTTTAGACAAATAAAATCTCCGATGCGATCGGGGTTTTGTGTTTGAAAATAATAGGGGTTTTGTACAATTCAAAACTAGGCTTTTCAAATAATGCAGTCAAACAATGTATGAAGATGACGATGCAATGCACAAATTCAACGCGATTTTCTAGTAGTGGTTTTGCGGGATGCCACATCTCCGGTGTAGACCGGAGTCTCCGGTCTACAGTCCGAAGACTCCGGTCTGACTTTTCTACAACGGTCAGAAAACGGTTCGTGGAGCGGGCTGTCTATAAATAGGGACCCTTATCTTCTTCCTCTAGTTGCTCGAGCTGCTCAAGAACACCAACACCATTAGAGCCACCAAATCCACAAGATTTCTTCATCCAACCATCCAAAGTCATTGATCTTTGGAGAATCAAAGGAGGAGGCCTTGATTCACATCTTCACCAAGAGAGATCTTCATTTCCCCCTCATTCACTTGAGGGCCCCCTAGCTCTAGTGTTTCTTTGGAAACCCTAACTTTGATTTGGTTCTTACAAGCTTGTCTTTGATTTGTCTTGACAGCTTGCTTGTATTTGGGAGCCTCCAATTCAGTTGTGGATGTGTGCCCCAAACTTGTTGTAAAGGTGCCGGCTTCCACCTCGAAGGTTGCCGATATAGTGGAAGGTGAATCGAGCCCTTTGGGGTGAGGTTCATCGGAGAACAAGGGAGGCCTCTCGTGGCGTTGGTGGTTTGAAACCACCCCCTCTCCAAACGTAGACGTACTTTCCCTCAAAAGGAAGGAACTACAGGAAACAAATCCTTGTGTCTCCACGTCCACTCCATTGGTTACTTCTATCCTTTACCGCACTTTACTTACTTGTTCTTGCTTAGTGTTGTGTTAGTTTGTGCTTGTTTGACATATAGGTAATTTCACTATAGTTGCATATTCTAGAGAATTTACCTTTCTTGTCAAACCCTAATTTGAAAAAGAGTAAAATTTGTAGTAGCACCTATTCACCCCCCTCTAGGTGCCCATACGATCCTTTCAATTGGTATCAGAGCCTCGGCTCTTTATTCGGGCTTTACCGCCTAAGAGAATATGGGTAGGCAAGAAGGGGATGGTGGTAGTGAGTCGACTCCGGTGACCATGGAATATCTCAGAAACTTGGAAACAAGATTGAGCTCTTCCTTGGTCAACGAAGTCAAGAAGATGCTTGAGCAACTTCTTAAAGACAAAGATGGCTCATCACCCCCATCTCCTCAAGAGGAACTACCATCCGTTGTACCTAAAGGGAATACTCCGGTATCCCCCGAGGGTATGGTGGTAGGGGACAAACTAAACAATGCTAACTCCTCCACACGACTTGATGGGGGAAGGGTGAGCACCGTGATTCTTGGTACTCCCCCGATCCTCCCATCCCTCACCCTCATGTGTACAATAGAGGTGACCCACCTAAGCTAGAAGAGTCTGCTACTTTTGCTCAATGGCAATCACTAATGAGGACTCATATGCGCAGCTCTTGCATTGAACTATGGAACATCATCGAGCATGGACTCTTTATTGGGGATCCAAACAACTTGACAAGAAGAGAGGTTGTCAATAGTCAACTCAATTCCACTGCTTTGCATATGATTCAACAAGGATTGGGAACAAAGGATTACCCACACATTGAGCACTTTAGCATTGCCAAGGAAGCTTGGGAAGCTCTCACTGTGTTGTTTGTTGGAAATGACAGTATGAGGAGGAACAAATATGATGCTCTAAGCAATGAAGCCGAAGGTTTCTACATGAAAGAAGGTGAAGACCACGAAGACATGTATCGAAGGCTCAAGACCACCGCCACCGCTTTTAGAAATGTGGGTGCCTCACATGTGGATGATGCATGGATAAAAAGGAAATATGTGAGTGCACTCATGCCTTTTGAGCCCACCGACTTGAAGAGCTTACAGGGAAGACACAACTATCATCTCATGACCTCAAATGAAGTTATGCAAGAGATGGCCGCTTTCAAGGTCGCCGCCAAGAATGCCAAAGATGCACGTGCTCGTGCTCTCAGTATGAGCAATGTGGTCAATGTTGCTTTGAAGGCCAAAGCTGTGGACCTTGAAGATGAAGATGATAGTGATGAAGGCCTCTCCTTGGACCATCCCGATGACGTCAAGATTGCTCATAGTCAATATATGGTTTTCTATGCAAAGAACTTTTGGAAGAACCCCGCCAAGGACAAGATGGAAATGCAACGAAGAAGCAATCCAAATGGGAAAAGAGAGAACACCACTAGGTTGAGAACTTGCTTCAATTGTGGTGACCGTATCACTTTGTGGCAAGCTGCCCCTATGAGAAGAGAGGAGATAATGGTGGTAAGCTTGTGTTGAAGAAGACTCTCAAGGCACCTTACAAGAAACCCTTCATCAAAAGGAATCCCATCAACAAGAAGCCGGGAGAAATTTTCTTGATCACTCATGAAGAGTACTCCTCCGACAATGAAGATGATGAAGATGACGACGAGGAAACTTCTCATGGTGTGGCTGCTCTTGCCACCACATCTACTCCGACATTCTCACTCTTCGATTCTCCAAATGAGAACTCCTCCACCAAGAACGCCACTTGCCTTATGGCAAGAGGAACGGAGGTATCTTCATCATCCCGCTCTACTCACTTAGATAATGATGAAATTGATGATGAGATGTCACTTGATGTTAAAAAGGAATTAATTGCCTTTGATGAGTTTATGACTAACCTAGAAGGTGATGCTAAGCTACATTTTGGAAACATCTTAGATCAACTATCACATACTCAAGAGCTTATAGATGTAAGATGTAAACTTGGGCATGAATAGATGATTGAGCTAGAGGCCCTAAACAATTCTCTAGAAGAAGAACAAGAAACTAGGTTGTCACTTGAATTAAAACTTGAAGGGCTTGATGAGGCCAATGACATTATTGTTAACAAACTCATCAAAGAGCGTGATCATGCTATTGCTAAATATAAAAGAGCTAAAAAGGACAAGATTGAGTTTGGTGTGGTTCATGAAAAACTTGCCGAGGACTTTAGCTTGCTTAACAAGGCCCACAAGGCCTTGGAGAGTGAACTCTTGTCTCTCACAAAGTCCCATGAAACGCTTCAAACTCAATTGGCCAATATTCCTTCACCTAGTAACTTCATTCCATCTAGTAGCACAACTACTCTTGAAGAGAATGCTAGGTTGAAGGGGGTGCTTGCTAAGGCAACATTCCCACAAGGCAACGAGTCTATTGATGTCCTTTTGAGCAAGCAAAGGCGTAATGGTGATAAAGGGGGCATTGGTTTTGTCTCCAAAACAAAGAAGAAGAACAACAAGAAGAAGAAGGACAAGCCCGCACAAGAGACCAACAAGATCATTGTGGAGAGTAAGACCACAAATGGTAAAACTATGTCACATGATGATTTTGCGGGAAGTGCTAACCCTCAATATGTTCTAATGTGTGATTACTATGGTGATGTGTATGCACAATATGTTGGTCCTTATGATGGTTATATTGCTTGGTCTATTTGGGTTCCCAAGACCCTTGTTACTAACAAAAGAGGACCCATTGAAAAATGGGTACCTAAAAACTAGCTTGATTTTCTGTAGACTTATGCTTCCGGAGGGTCAAAATGGGTGATCGATAGTGGTTGCACAAGTCATATGACCGGAATCTTGTCTATTGTCAAGGACTTGGTGTCAAATGAAGATCAAATCACCGTCACATATGCCGACAAGTCAAAATCTACGATAATGGGTTTTGGAAAGGTAGTGGTAGCTCACGACATTACCCTCGTGAACGTCATGCTTGTTGAAACCCTTGGATACAATTTAGTTTCTTTCCGTGCTCTTGGAAAGATGGGCTTTGCCGTCTTTATTGATAATGATATTGTGGTCCTCATGTGGAGCAAGTCTCTCAAGGTCGCTTTCGTTGGGTACGTCGAAAATGACTTGTATGTGGTGGACTTTTCGGGGCAAGCCACTACAGGTCCGATGTGCTTATACGGGAAGGCCGATGTGGGTTGGCTATGGCACCGCCGACTACCCCATGTCAATATGAGAACTTTGCAAAGTCTCCATAAAGAGGGCCATATTGTTGGACTAAAAGAAAATGTTTCCTTTGCCAAAGATCGTGTTTGCAGGGCATGTGTTCTAGGGAAGATGCATGACGCTCCACACAAGCCCACAAACCAAATCAAGTCTAACAAGATCTTGGAACTCCTTCATGTGGACCTATTTGGTCCTCCATCTCATGCAAGTCTTGGAGGGAAGAAATATTGTTTGGTGATTGTTGACGACTTTTCAAGATACTCTTGGGTTTATTTCTTCAAGTTGAAGAGTGAAACTCAAAAGACTTTTATTGACTTCATCAACTTGGTTCAACGACAACACAATGTTCCCGTATTGGTTATAAGAAGTGACAACGGCACCGAGTTCAAGAACTACACCTTGAATGATTTCCTTAGTGACGAGGGGATTAAACATCAATATTCCGCTGCATACACCCAAAGGAAGAACCGAACTCTTATTGATATGGCTAGGACCATGTTGGCGGAGTTTAAATCTCCATACAACTTCTGGGCCGAAGCCATATCCACCGCTTGCCATGCTTCAAACCGGCTCTACCTCCGCAAGAAAATCAACAAGACTCCATATGAGATACTTACCGGTAACAAGCCCAACATATCTTATTTCCGGGTGTTCGGTTGTAAGTGTTTCCATCTCATCAAAGGTGTTCGTTTGTCTAAATTCGAGTCTAAAGCATTAGAGGGTATTTTTGTTGGCTATGGTCTCGAATCTCACACTTATAGAATCTATGACAAGCTCTCCGGAGCCGTCATAGAATCTTGTAGTGTGACCTTCGAAGAATATGATGGTCCCCAAGGGGGGCGTGTTGATGCTTGTGATGCAGATGATGAAATGCCTCAGGATTCCATAGGAAGAATGGGTGTGGGTTATATCTGCCCCATTGAGGAACCCCTTATGGCGGATCGAGAAGAACTATGCTCCACTCGAGTGGAGCCCTCATCTTCACAACCTCGACATGCTCCATCTACCGAAGAGGACATTGACTCAAGCCAAAGACAAGATGTGGACCCTCCCCATAGTGATCAATGTGTGAACTCTAATCAAAGGGAGCTTGGTCCATTCGATGGGGTGTCAAGTGGTGCCAAGTCAATTTGCCAAGGAAGATCCATCCAAGCTGTTTTGAGACGTGCTCAAATTGAGGCTAGAAGAGCACTTGATCAAGACCAAGGTCAATCCTTGCCTCCTAGTGTAGAGGATGAATCCAATGATGATCAAGGTCAAGTTGATGGTCAAGACGAGGATCAAAATGATGAAGAGGGTCCTCCAAGAAACAATGAGGAGATCCACGCTCGTCGCGAAGCTAGAAAAGAAAGAATGTTGGAATTAAGAGACCACACTCTCCAAAATGTTGTTGGAGACCTAAGGAAAGGAATTTCCACAAGAGCACAATTGAAGAGGTTCAGTGAACACCAAGCACACATCTCCATGATTGAACCAAAGAAAGTGTGGGAAGCTCTTGAAGATTCGGATTGGGTAGAAGCTATGCACAAAGAGCTCAACAATTTTGAGAGAAACAAAGTTTGGAAGTTAGTTGAGAAGCCAAAGGATTGCCGCAATGTTATTGGAACAAAGCGGATATTCAAGAACAAGAAAGATGAGCATGGAATTATAGTAAGGAACAAGGCAAGATTGGTTGCACAAGGGTATTCTCAAATTGAAGGCATTGATTATGGAGAGACTTATGCACCCGTGGCTCGCCTTGAGTCCATCCGTATCCTTCTTGCTTATGCGGCACATCATAACTTTAAGTTGCAACAAATGGATGTAGAAAGTGCATTCCTTTATGGTCCTTTAAATGAATTGGTATATGTTAAGCAACCCCCGGGATTTGAGGACCCCAACTTCCCAAACCATGTCTACAAACTTGATAAGGCGCTCTATGGGCTCAAGCAAGCCCCACGCACGTGGTATGAGCACCTTAGAGAGCTATTGTTTGACCGTGGTTTTGAGGTTGGGAAAATCGATCCCACTCTTTTTACTAAGAGGGTCAATGGGGAGCTTTTTTTATGCCAAATATATGTTGATGATATTATCTTTGGCTCATCTAACAAAGCTTTTAATGATGAATTCTCAAAGCTTATGACTAGTAGGTTCCGGATGTCATTGATGGGGGAGTTAAAGGTATTTCTTGGATTTGAGATCAAGCAAGTTAGAGGAGGAACATTCTTCAACCAAGCCAAGTATACTCAAGATATGCTCAATAGATTCAAAATGCAAGATTTGAATGGAGCTCCTATTCCCATGGCTACAAAGACTCATCTAGAACAAAATCCTAATGGTAAAGATGTGGATCAAAAGGTATACCGGTCTATGATTGGTTCTTTGCTTTACCTTTGTGCATCTAGACCCGATATTGTGTTGAGTGTAGGTGTGTGTGCAAGATATCAAGCTGCTCCTAAGGAAAGCCATTTAATGGCGGTCAAGAGAATCTTTCGTTATTTAGTTCATACCCCATTTTATGGTCTTTGGTACCATCAAGGATCAACATTCGCTCTTTGTGGATACACGGATTCGGATTGGGCGGGAGACAAGGATGATAGAAAATCAACATCCGGGGCTTGTCAATTCCTTGGTAGGTCCTTGGTATGTTGGTCTTCTAAGAAGCAAAACTGTATTTCTCTCTCCACCGCCGAAGCCGAGTATGTTGCTGCTGCTAGTGCTTGCACCCAATTGCTATGGATGAGGCAAACTTTAAAGGAATAGGTGTCCTTTGTGACAAAGTGCCTCTTCTATGTGACAATGAAAGTGCCATCAAGATTGCATACAGCCCGGTGGATCACACAAGGACAAAGCATATTGAGATTCGACATCACTTCATTAGAGATCATGTTGCTAGAGGTGATATTGATCTATCCTATGTATCAACCAAAGATCAACTTGCCGATATCTTCACGAAGCCACTTGATGAAGCAAGATTTTGCTACTTGAGGAATGAAGTAAATATCGTGGATTCAAGGAGCTTGACTTGATGTTATTGCACTCTCACCTATGTTTCATCTCATATTTGGTCTAGGTGTAGGCATGGGTATAGGGGGAGTGCGGTCCTAATTGATTGGACCATCCCTCCCCCCATTATGCCCAAAGCAATCAAAATCATTCCTCTTAATATCATTTAGTGATATGTGAGCTTAATGATGAGTGTTGGTAATGGACCCAAGATATATCTTCGTGGTGCCAAGCCAAGTATACTCAAATATGGTGGCCAAGGCCACCGCCCTCTCTCATTTGAGAGGTTGGCACTTACTCATGTTTGTCATTTGATTGTTTTTCGTCTCTTGGAACTTGTCTGATTATTTTCGAACTTCCATGGCTCTTATTGGTTCTTCACAGTTTGATGTCTCAACCCAAACCCTTTTCCTATCTTAAAAACCATTTATCTCCCATATATGTCCCTAAACACCTTTCCTGGATTTTTTGGTCGAGGAGGGCCGGAGTCTCCGGTGTACAAACACCGGAGTCTCCGGTGTAGATCGGAGTCTCCGGTGTAGACCGGAGTCTCCGGTCTGGACAGTTTCTGTCACTTAAAGAAGGGCCACGGGGTGAAATGGAACAGCAGTTCCTCTTTCTTCACCCCGTCCCCTACCTCCAAACCCGTCGCCTCCTCCTCTAAAAATCCTCCCCGGAGGTCAAGAAGCCCCCGGGATCCGCCGTGCAGCCGGCCAACCTCCTCCTCTCCTCCATTGGGTCATTCCCACCGAAGGAATCGATCCCATGGATAGATCTGGTACCTCTCCTCTCCTTTTTCCTCCTAGGGTTCATCCCTAGATGTGTTTTTGAGGATTGTTGTTGATTTGTCCATTGGAATCACTTGTTTGCTTGCACTCTAGTACTTTAGCCTTGTTGCATTGCCCGATCTACTAGATTTACCCTCACCAGCATCTCCCCATCGCATACCCGAGCCTCCTGACCAGAGACTCCGGTCCAGGCCGGAGATTCCGGTCCCCAGGACCGGAGACTCCGGTGTCTGGTGCGGAGACTCCGGTGTTGGGTGAATCAAAGTAGTCCAGAAATGCATCAAAGCTCCTGTACTGCATCTTTGGGACATATATACTCATCTCCATGCTATCTCCCTCACTGCTGTTCATAGGTGATGGTTCTAGTCGCCCTCGTCGTACCAAGGCCAAGTCCCAAAGGGGCAATCCTCGCTATGATGAAGCTCAGGGTCAGTTTATCGTGCCTCCATCCAACCGGAAACAGCGGGCACGTGATGCAGCTTACATGAAGAGGGATCAAGAAAGGGCTAAACGGGAGGAACGTGCAAAGAGACCCAAGTATGACAACCTCCAGTCCCTAGCCAAGATGTCTAAAGAGGAGTTCCGTGAGCTGAGGAAGACAGATTTCTATGCACTACCTCATACCAGTGATGACCCTCGTTTCTGGAGGAAAGAGCAGAGTGTGTTCATGAAGGATGTGTATGGTGTTCTCACCAAATCACCTGTTTGCCCTCAGAAGTTCATGAACATTGAGAAAATGCGCTAGAGCCCGTATTTTAGTGATGCCCTATGGATCTGTGAGAAGCTGGGTCTCTACAACTTGATGGAGCTGCATGAAGACTACAGTGTGCACCTCGTTCAGCAGTTATATGCCACTGTGGTGTTTGGGACTGATCTTGATAGGACTATGGTGTGGATGACTGGCTCTACTCGCTGCATAGCTACTTTCCATGACTTTGCCAATGTCATCTTTGAGACTTTCCACGGCGTATCTACTCCTGTGGGGCAGCGCATGCACTCAGCAGCCTTGGGTGAGAACAAGCAAAAACTGGCACCTCTGTATGATGATGGTGTTGTGGGGGCCTCCAAGGGACTCAAGCCCCTCTACAACCTTATGCTGAGGATTTTCTGTCACACTATTGCTCCAAGTGCTGGAAATGATGATGCTCTCAGGGGAGGACTTGTCAACCTCCTGTACCATACTCACCGGACCTTCAATGCTGGACCAGAGGCTGAGGCTGTACCCATTGATGTGATGGACTTCATTTTCGAGGAGATGTTCCATGAAATTCTATTCAAGAAATCTCCTCCATAAGCACCCTTGATTATGAGACTCATCAACTCGCAGCCGCATGATTCTCCACAAGCCATTCCACCACACCTCACGATGCACACTCTGGTCTCTATGCAGCAGAAGGGGCACATGGGGCCAGCTCCAAGGCGCCGATATGGAAATGATGATGAGGAGACTGAGACGGAGAGGGCTCCCTCTCCACCCAGAGTTCGGAGGAAGAATGCCTCAAATGTCCCTATGCCTACCATGACTAGAGACTATGTGCATGAGAAGGTCAAGAAGGCCAGTTTCTGGGAGAGGACTCTTTGCTGCATGAACGTTGACATTCGCAAGCAGCAACATGCATCTTACCAAAGCAACCGCCGCATGGAGAAGCTCCTCAAAGAGATCAAGGACCAGGGTGCTGCTGATACTGAGGAAGGTGAAGATGAATACAATGATGAGCATGGGGCCCAGCAGTCCATAGAGTTTGATCACACTCTCTCATTTGGTGCATGGAATGCCCAAGAGGAGAGTCTGGTGGACTGGAAGACCTTTGCTGATGTCACCTCTGGGTTTGGATACCAGGGTACTTCCTCTTCTCGCCGTCACGGCAAAGGGCCTGCTATCCCGGATGATGATGATGATGACTATGACCAGGATGAGGGTGACCAGGACGAGGATGACCAGGATGAGGATGAGGATGCCGAGGACAACGAGGATGACGATGACTACTGAGTCATTGGGGCACTAGTATAGGTCTTTTCCCTTTTCAGCGTTTCGATGCCAAAGGGGGAGAAGACATTCTCATCGCTTTGCATGGGACTCGGGATTTGCGACTATCTGCCGTTATTTGCCTTTCTATTTTTTATTTGGATATGAGAACTTGAACTTTATGTGTGTTATCTGCTGTTCTTATGAGTGTCTTTGACTATGTGCTTGTGTGCAACACCTATTGTAACTCATGTGAGATTTATGTGTGTTATCACTGATATTATCTTCCTTACATGATTTACTTCATTATCTTGCTGCACATAGGCAGGGGAGCCACATTTATTTGTTATTCCATGCAAATCACTTGTTGTCATCGAACACCAAAAAGGGGGAGATTGAAAGGGCATTTATTGTCATAATCACTTTTGGTGTTCGGTAACAACAAGTTGATCATTTTACAGTTTGTTATTATCCACAGGTTGGTATGACCACAGATAAACATCACACACTCTCTTGGGAAAAGACCACACACATTTGCCACTGTTCTGGAAACTCCAGACCGGAATCTCCGGTCTTCCAAGACCGGAGTCTCCAGTGTGGTCCGGAGTTTCCGGTGCTGGCTCTGGTGGTGCCTCCCAGGACTTGGCTGGGTCAGTCAGATGGCCTGTCCGGAGACTGGTCTGGAGATTGGCCGGAGTCTCCGGACTTTGGTCAGACCGGAGTCTCCGGTGTTGAAAGTCCGGAGTCTCCGGTGTTGCTGGTGAGAAAATGGGCTGGGTCAGTCAGATGGTCAGTCCGGAGATTGTCCGGAGACTGCTCAAGAACACCAACACCATTAGAGCCACCAAATCCACAAGATCTCTTCATCCAACCATCCAAAGTCATTGATCTTTGGAGAATCGAAGGAGGAGGCCTTGATTCACATCTTCACCAAGAGAGATCTTCATTTCCCCCTCATTCACTTGAGGGCCCCCTAGCTATATTGTTTCTTTGGAAACCCTAACTTTGATTTGGTTCTTACAAGCTTGTCTTTGATTTGTCTTGACAGCTTGCTTGTATTTGGGAGCCTCCAATTCAGTTGTGGATGTGTGCCCCGAACTTGTTGTAAAGGTGCCGGCTTCCACCTCGAAGGTTGCCGATATAGTGGAAGGTGAATCGAGCCCTTTGGGGTGAGGTTCGTCAGAGAACAAGGGAGGCCTCTCGTGGCGTTGGTGGTTTGAAACCACCCCCTCTCCAAACGTAGACGTACTTCCCCTCAAAAGGAAGGAACTACGGGAAACAAATCCTTGTGTCTCCACGTCCACTCCCTTGGTTACTTCTATCCTTTACCGCACTTTACTTACTTGTTCTTGCTTAGTGTTGTGTTAGTTTGTGCTTGTTTGACATATAGGTAATTTCACTATAGTTGCATATTCTAGAGAATTTACCTTTCTTGTCAAACCCTAATTTGAAAAAGAGTAAAATTTGAAGTAGCACCTATTCACCCCCCCCTCTAGGTGCCCATACGATCCTTTCAACCGATATGTCACTTGGTTCGAGAGGAAACTTGCTTGGTGAGGCAAGAAGACATAGTCTCAGAGCTTCGGCACGAGCCTATCTCTTTGACCGAAGAGAGTGCAACAGAATAACGGACTTGGTAGCACAGTCAAGCTTCGCTTAGTGATAGGGTTAACCAATCACGCTAAGTATGACTCAAATGTCCTTTGAGTTCAAAACAATGAAAAATGTTTAAGAATCTCAGATAGCCACATTATTACGCACACGCATCACTCATGAGCACAAAAGCTCGAGGAAGGGTGGGTAAATATGTGTAAGGGCATCACTTCATTAAGGGGTCATGAAAATCGGCACAACCTCTTAGCATTAAAGAGTGTGATACTTTAAGATAGAACAGATAGAAGCTAATCAATGCCTCTTGATCTGCAGATTACAACACTTTGACCTGGTCCTAGATATGACGAGGTACTGGAGTTTGTTTCTCCTAGACATCCCGAAATGGTTTGTCTTGACGGACCACAAGAGTATCTTGCATCAGAAGACACCAACGCATATTTACTACTTGGCTACCAACTGGTAGACAAAGGTCGGAAAAAGACAAGGGAAAAAGAACATGCTCAGGATAGAATCCCAAGTTGTGGATGCATAAGTCAACAATCTTCCAAAAACCAATGCAAAGAAAGGGTAAGGTGTGGCAGAGTCATGAGTACATATGCGAGACTCGCGAGGAGTACTCTTGTAGTGATCTACTTGGTTCCATTAAAGAACATCTGCCATGGCATGTGGTAGGGGAAGTCCTTCATTGTCACAATTCAATCGCGACAAAGTCCACAAGCTTGAAGACTGGAATTGTAGTACCAGCCATCCCGAGGTAATTTTGTGAACATTACCAACAAGGGTCAAAGGAACGGATCTTGGGTTAAAGGTCAACTTCATGTACAAGATTCACTACACCAGAATCCAGCACAATCAGGGATCTTAGGTTCAAGTCAAGGGTTAAAACCCAAAGAAAGGAGTAACTACTACTTGAGTGACATGGCGTACACTTCAAGTTAGTAATCACAAGGTATCTTCTAAGAGAACAAACGACTTCTGAAGTACCCAACAAACGAAAAGGAGGCACACGAGGCGAAAGGGAACCTCGAAGCCTAGAACAGAAAACTGAAGATCCAACAATATAATATTGTGGGTCAAAAAGATAGAGAGATCATGATAGAAAGGAATCTCTTAGATGAACAATATCAATGGGAACAAGGAATTCACAGCACACACAACTCTGGAGAACTCAACACTAGGCCAACTGGCTGAGGAACGACATGCCAAGAAGGCACCTGAGCTTTGAAAGACTAGAAGAGATATCAAAACTTTTCCAATGTCAACACAAGATGAGATGACCCAGAGTTAGAGCGAAACTGGATAAGAAGAAAAGAAGCATACTAGAGTTTTCGCAAATACTTTTCAGCTTTCAAAATATTTTTCACAATCACTAGACTCACCATCGACCAATAGCAAGGTTTTCCTACGGTCGGTACTGCTGTGATACCAAGAACTGTGACACCCCCGGGATCAGGGCTAAACAAATCCCAGACCTCCATCTGACATAAGCTTAACCTTGAGCTCGAGGATATCCAGTGAAGAATCGGTAACACAACAGTGACCCTACGACACAAAATTTATTACAGCAAGCTCATAACTAAGCAGAGAACCAAATTATTACAAGCAGAGGTCACTGACCACAAACATCAAACAACGGAAGGCAAATTATGCTATTAATTATAGCAAACTTAACAAATGGCCTAAGAGGCCTGAAGCATAACGATGACGTCCTAGCCCATATATTCCAGGCTGCCGGCCGGGAACCCCAAGCTACTCGTCGATGTCGATGTAGTGCCAAACTGATCTTCAAGGAACACTTACTCTGCCAAAAGTATCAACAAAGCAAGGGTGAGTACAGGGTGTACTCCGCAAGACTTATGGCTGGTGGAGTTGTTTTGCATAAAGCCATCTTTTGTTTATAAAACAAGAGAGAGAAGAAGCTCATCTAGACAGAGTATTTTAAAAGGGGATAAGGGAGCGACATCTCTGAAATATTGATCATCATCTTTTGATATCCACCAATCATCATCATCTACCAACTAGGATCACCCCCTCGTACCCATGAGGAAGCATCCTTAACAAACCTTAGTTGCCAAGTTTTACGAATAGGTTCATGTTCTCTATGATCTCCCGTCCATTCCCAAGTCGTCCATAACCGTGGACACGGCTTTCCGAAAGATTATTACCCTGCATGGGTGTACAACTTTACCCACATGTACCAACCGACTCTTAATGCCACTTGACACACTTCCTTGGTGTGCTGATAGAGGGTGTGGTTGGACACGACCTTTACCTTGCTTTCGCCGAGACCATGAGTCACGCAATACGTATGGTTCCGCCATAACGGGTCAAATCCCGAAGCCGGTACTTAAAGATGTGAGGCGAGGTTGGTTCATCAGGGGCTCCATCGACCCCAAGCAACCCTGGCCACGCTTACCTACCTGTTATGAATGCACCAACTTCACCCGGCAAATCTTTCAAAAGATTTTCTATGCATATGTCAAATGGAACGCCCGAACTATGTGACTCATGGAATCTACTAGGCAAGTTAGTTGCTCGTGAGGTTTTCCAGGCCCCTTGTGGTTGTACGCTCGTCTTGGTTCCAAAGGCAAGAACTCAGGTCCTAGTGGTGGAGAGCATGTGACTAGAAAAACCACATCCCACCGTGGCCTCCCATACAAGCCTTAGCATGTTTAACCCATATCACCTCCGATCTCATCTCATCACGTTCTCCTGTCATACTAGATTCTCTGCATCTGATACATCATCTGGATGGACCAGATCTGACAACTATGCATGTCTAAGCAGACACAAATAAGAGCTCTAGCAGTGCACACAAGCCAAACCTAGATATGCTAGGAGCAGTGGATCAGGTAATATAAGATCAAAGGGAGTATGCAATAGATAGGATACTCTATCTATCGATAAAAGACCAAAGTAGAATCGTATGCATCATGGCAGGAATTGAAATGCTTTGGAAAACATAGGATTAAATCATGGTGGGGCTATGCTTGCCTTTGCCAGTTGATAACGAATAAGTAGATCTTCGGGAATCTTGCACTTGACTGGGTTATAGTTGGTCAAGTATTGTTCGTCGATCTTCGATCTTCGATGGTATTATCCTCGGGCTTCGATATCGATCTCGATATCGTATTCTACCAGGAAGAAGCAAACGCCGGAAAGAAAGGAAAACAATCAACACATGGCATCGATGCAATTCTCAAGCAAGTATGATGATATGACAAGTTAATTTGTATCAAAATGTAACCCTAAAGCATACTTGACCATTTAATCGGGGTTCCGAGGGGTATAAATCCTAATTTGGGGAAACTCCGGAACATATGAGAGGGGTTGATTTTGTTCTCTAATTAAACTTGTCATTTAAGTTGTTGAACAATTCATGATTATAGCTTAAAGAGATAGCTCTCATTTTTATGAACATTTTGATATATTATTTGTATTTTCTGACTTATAAATTAAAAGTTATTGAATTTACAATATTCAAACAATTTGGAAAATCCTTATACTTTTTCTTAATTTAAATAAATCTGGAAATCCTTTTTACACAGAGGGCTGGCTAGCCACAGTCACAGACAGGTGGGGCACTAGCCACCTCAGCCTCCACGCAGGCAAAGTGGGACAGGAGGAGGGGCGGTTGGGGTGTTTTTCACCAAGGCAGTAGCTAGCCGCTGTGGCTGCCAGGTGGGGTCTGGGCCACGTTGGCAACCCACGCGGGCTCGCCGGCGAGCGCTGCAGACGGCGGCTGGCAGAGCTAGGGCGAGCGGGCTAGCTCAGAGGTTTCCGTTCGAACGGGCGCATCGCGGGGAACCTAATCCTGGCAGCGCCGTTGCGGGGTGGCCACCGGAGTGGCCTAGAAGACAAGCAAACGCGGCGGCCGACGGTGGCGCTCGGCAACGGAGCAAGGTAGAGGGAGAGGAGAGACGAGAGGTGGTGCTGGAGCACCGCGTGCTCACCATGAGCGCGTGAGGACGGTTGAAGAGGGCGCGTGAGGTCGAGGTTGAGTGGATCGACGCCGGCGAGCACGGTCGGAGTCGAGGAAGACGGGGTCATGGGCGACGACTGGGAGCTCACCTCCTCGATTCCTTCAGCGAGGAGACGCTGCACAACACGGTGGAGCTCGTGGAATGCTCGGCGGGGCTTGGGGAGGCGCCAATCGACGGCGGTGAACGGCATCTGGCCGGCTAAGGTTCGGGTCTGCGAGGGGAACAAGAGAGAGGGTCTCTGGGGAGGGGGAAAGGATGGATGAGGACGGCAGGACGGCGTCGTGAGGATCTTATCCTCCTTCTGGAGCTCGGCATACGGCGAGATGGAGGCGGCAAGGATCGACGGCGAAGCCGACGACAGCGAGCTGCTTCCTGTCAGAAGCGAGGAAGAAGAAAAGGAAAAGACGCGAAGGGTTACGGGCTGCGCTGGGCCTTAGTTGGGCCGCGGGTGGCTGCTGGCCGGCAAAAGGGAAGGGAAGAGAGAAGTGGGCCGGCCCAGATAGGTTGGCTGGCTCCAGTTTTTCTTTCTAAACATTTTTCCAATTTCTGATTTCACTTTTGTTTTTGTATTTCTATTTTGAATCTGTTTTGAATTATCTCAAAAGTACCAGAAGGTTTTCAAAATATATAAAATATTGTAGGAACCCCTTTAGACAATTTGGGACCCATACACTTTGATATTTTTCAAAATTCAAAACCTATTTGAATTGATTTGCAAATAGAAAGAGAGGGAAGAGCTAGGGTTTTAGGGTTTGATTATTTTCTCCAATGCACAATTTAAGATATGATGCTCATGATGCACAAACAAACCCTAATACAAGATTAACTAAAACTGGGGTGTTACACTGGGCCTGGCCGCGCCTGGGAGGGGTGTGGCTGCCGCGGGCACCCCCTCGGCCTCCCTCTTCACCTATAAGTTTTCTCTTGACCTAAAAACTTAGGGGGGTTCAACATTTTTCCAGAAAGAGTTCCACTGCGCCGCCACCACCAAAATCCGCGATTCAGAACCAGAAACTCCGTTCTGGCACCCTGCCGGGACGGGGAATTTGGAGGATCATCGCCATCATCATCACCATCGCCTCTCCATCAACCATCCATGTTTCCCCCATCCATGAGTGAGTAATCCCCCACTATAGGGTATGGGGATGGTAGGGATTGGATGAGTTCTATCATGTAATCGAATAAGATTGTTAGGGCATGGTTCCTAGTATCTCTTTTAGTGCTATTTGACTTTGTTGCAACTTGTTATGCTTAATGCTTGTCAGTAGTGCCCGAGTGTCATGATCTCAGATCTGAACTTATTATTGATTCATGATGATAGTATTGTTTGTGATCTTACTTGCAAGTTGTGTAGACATATCATTGTCCGGATCCAAAGGCCCCGAAGTGATAGAAATTGGAACAATCAGAGGGCATGGCTTTGATATGAGGATCACATGTGTTCACGGAGTGTAAATGCTTTGCTCCGGTACTCTATTAAAAGGAGTACCTTAATTTCTATTAGATTCCCTTAAGGCCCCGCTCCAACGGGCTGGCAGGACAAACGATGTTGTGCAAGTTCTCATTGCGAGCACGTATGACTATATATGGAACACATGCCTATGATTGTTTAGTACTTGGATGCTTTATCTTATTTATCTACAAATGCCCTAGATCTTGAAGTTACATGTTTAGACTTGTCCATGCAACGCCCATCCATCCATCCCTATGCCTACCACACTCATATCCTATTGTTTGCTACTATTGTTACTATTGCCTTTGTTTTACTGCTGCTGTTACTTTTCTATTGCTACTACAAAACTGTTGCTACTGATAAACTATTGTGAGCAAGACCATTTCTAGGTGCAGCTGAATTGACAACTCGGTTGTTAAGTCTTATAAGTATTCTTTGGCTCCCCTTGTGTCGAATCAATAAATTGGGTAATACTACCCTCGAAGACTGTTGCGATCCCCTATACTTGTGGGTCATTAGTGGCTTTCACCAAAAATATTACAGATGCTCTCATTAAAATTAAGGAATAAAAGTTGAAACACAAAGTTTCTATTCCTGGGAAAGTAGAAGATAGTTGGGAACCCATTATTAATATGCAAGTAAATGAATTTAATCTCAAAGCTTCATGTGACCTTGGTTCTAGTGTCTCTATTATGCCTAGAAAGATTTATGAAATGCTTGATTTGCCAACTTTGGAAGATTGCTATTTGGATGTCCCACTAGATGATAATGCTCAAAAGAAACTCATGGGGAGTGTTGATGTTCTTATTATGGTTAATAATGCCTCTGTCCCTATTGATTTCTATGTTTTGGATGTTGAATACAATGCTTCTTGTCCTATTACTTTGGGAAGACCTTTTCTTAGAACTATTGGTGCCATCATTGATATGAAAGAAGGCACCATTAAATATCAATTTCCATTCAAGAAAGGTATTGAACACTTCCCTATGAGGAGAGAGTAGTTACCCTTTGCTCCTCCTTTGAAAGCAAGATTTTATGTTAATGCTTCTTCATTTGAAAATACTTGATTCTTGCTTATTGTGCCTAACTTAAAGGCGTTAAAGAAAAGTACTTCTTGGGAGATAATGTAACACCCCCGGTCACTCCGGACCGACAGATGTCACTTCTGGCAGCTCAATAGGATCTCTAGACTAACCCCACAAACCAACACTAGTATTTTCTGCGCACTTTGTCCTCACTCGTGCGCACCTGGTACCCACTTCCCGGTCGGTCACCCATCCTAGAATTGCTCTAGGCCAAGCTCGCTTAACCTTAGAGTTCTTTTCGAATGAGCTTCCGAAAAAGAAGTTGCAACTTGTTGGTATGGGTTTCCTATTAATCCTATTGAGCCATGCGTCAGGGTCTCACATACACCCACCCTTAGAAGATCGACGTCCTTGTCGATCAACCACAAGCCAGGAACGTCCCCTTTAGCACATGTCTGTGCGTCCAGTGCCGGCACATGTGCCATGCCGTGTCCACTCCGGGCCACACGCGCCATGCGCCACATGTCTGCCACTGACCCGCACACGCCCATGTAACTGCGAGGGTCGGCTCTGATACCACTTGTAACACCCCCGGTCACTCTGGACCGATGGCTGTCACTTTTGGCAGCTCAATAGGATCTCTAGACTAACCCCACAGACCAACACTAGTCTTTTCTGCTCACTTTGTCCTCACTCATGCGCACCCGGTACCCACTTCCCGGCCGGTCACCCATCCTAGAATTGCTCTAGGCCAAGCACGCTTAACCTTAGAGTTCTTTTCGAATGAGCTTCCGGAAAATAAGTTACAACTTGTTGGTATGGGTTTCCTATCAATCCTATTGAGCCATGCGCCAGGGTCTCACATACACCCACCCTTAGAAGATCGATGTCCTCATCGATCAACCACAAGCCAAGAACGTCCCCTCTTGGCACATGTCTGTGCGTCCCGTGCCGGCACATGTGCCATGTCGTGTCCACTCCGGGCCAAACGCGCCATGCGCCAGATGTCCGCCACTGACCCGCACATGCCCGTGTAACCGTGAAGGTCGGCTCTGATACCACTTGTAACACCCCCGGTCACTCCGGACCGACGGCTGTCACTTCTGGCAGTTCAATAGGATCTCTAGACTAACCCCACAGACCAACACTAGTCTTTTCTGCGCACTTTTTCCTCACTCGTGCGCACCCGATACCCACTTCCCGGTCGGTCACCCATCCTATGATTGCTCTAGGCCAAGCACGCTTAACCTTAGAGTTCTTTTCGAATGAGCTTCCGGAAAAGAAGTTGCAACTTGTTGGTATGGGTTTCCTATCAATCCTATTGAGCCATGCATCAGGGTCTCACAGATAACCCAATAGTTTTCTTAAGTCTTGGAAGTTATTACTTCTGTAATAACCTATCCTTATCCTTTTTGTTTGATTTTTGTGCCAAGAATAACCTCTAATTAGAGGGAAGTAAGATTTGGGGAGTTGCTGTCCCGAAACAGATTTTTGTGCTCCACTATAAAAATCCTTGAAAAATCTCTGTAAGTATTATTGAGCTGTCATTTGTTGAATAAATCCCCCGGGCTGTTAGCTAACTTTCATTAGTTCAACACTTTTTGATTTGAGCAACAGAAGGTCTTCGAAAAAATAGGTTTCTACCTGCTGGTCTGTTTTGATAGATTTCTGCCATTATTTGCATTTGCTTCTTATTGATTCCTTTTTGGGTTCTCTTTGGGAAATTGAGCTTTTTGAGGGAATTGCTACAGTATCTTGTGACTTTAGTGAAAGTTTTGCTGTTTTGAAAGTAAACCCAAAGGTCTATTATCTTTTGAATGCACTAATGTTGCTAATGAAGATTGTGTGAAGTTTTGTATGAAGGAAAATTTGCAGGTGTAGAGGAAGAATGATGTAATGAGATGAAGAATGGAAAAAATCTCAATCTTGGGGATGCCACCCCGTGTCACCCCAAGAAATAAGAGGTACAAGCGTCAAAGCTTGGGGATGCCCAAGGCATCCCCTTCTTCATCAATAAAAATCTCAGGTCTTTCTAGACACTTTGTTTTTATTGTTTCATGGATAGTTGTGTTTTTCTTGGAGCGTCTTAGTTTTCGTTTTTGGTTTTTGTTTCTTTAGTATACTTTAATAAAGTAGTTGGACCCCTGTTTTCGCCGTGTTATTTCAAATAAGTTGATTGGTGTTGGAAAGGAGTAGGAAGTTCTTGCTTTAGTAGTACAAGAGGGAGCTTGCTTTGACTGTGACTTAGACTTCATCATGTCATGCTAGATGTTGTTTTGACCTTATGCTTAGTTATTATTGTTGTAACATGACTTGTTCCAAACAATTAGGATTGCTTAATGTTCCTTGAAAGAATCATGCGTTGTTTAGCATACAAAATCATAGTATTGTGGTATTCTCCTTTGATGCTTTGTTTGGGTTGACTTGGCACATGCTCACACCATGTTATGACTATAAACCAGTCATCTTAGCCTCTATGATCATTTATTTTTTGACTTGTGGTATCACTTTATGCTTTGATTAGTAATGTTTTGTCGCTTTGCATGATTATGGCCATTATTGCTCTCTTAGTTGGTCGCTCCCAGTCTTTTGCTAGCCTCCAATTGTATTGAGTAGGCTCTACTCATGCATCCAACTCCCAAGAAACCAAGTTATTCCAAAGTGTCCACTATAAATTCCTATGCATGGTGTGTTACACCATTCCAAGTATATTCTTGTTTTATCTATCTTCCAAATTAAACTTGTTATGTGAAAGTTAGTGGTTAAAGCTCTCACAAACTTGATGGCACACTTTATTTTTCTTGACCCTAATAAACTTGTACCATTGTGTCATCTATGTTGTATATGCTTGCATTTATACGTTGGAATTAGCAGAACCATGCGGTCATGGGGAACGCTTTCAACATTGCACCTGTACACTGTACCCAGTTGATATCATGCTCTTTTGTTTGCAGATGTCGTCAGTGTGAAATAAAAGGGGAGCTTGTAAGTCCATGGAGTTATGTATGTGTTTTAGAGAAATGCCTGGGCCGCTAGCCTAAGCCATGCCTAATCATGGTGGAAACTTGTAGCATGACCATAGTGAGCAATCTATGACATTCTTATTATTAAGAAAAAGAGAGATAGAAAAAACAGATTGAGAAAAAGAAAAAAAATGAGAAAAGAGGAAAGAGAGAAAAAGGCACCATTTTCCCATGGTAAATAAGAAGATTGTTGAGATGCTCATTGTCTGCTTTCCTTGTCATTTTGATATGGGATATCTCCTGTGTCATGGGGAAAGGGGTACCCCGTTGGCGGTTCTCTATGATACACATGTACTTACTATGACAAGAACTTACCGGTAACTACAGTTGAGTAGCATGAGGACCGGCCCTTGTACTCAAGGGACATGTGATTGCCAACTTATACTTTGTCAAGCATATACAACATATTTTGTTCACTTTAACCTTAATCACTTCAAGATGCTTATGATAGGGGCAATGAGAGTTGAAAGCTAACAAGTACCATAATTTTTGGAAGCTCTTTATGAGACTTGAAATCCCTGCTTCCCTTTGAAGGGCCTTTCTTCCACTATTATATTGAGTCTCCACCTTCTATCCCTAGGCACCAATTAAGAGAGAATAGTTGACATTCTTAGTTCTATGTGCATTGTCCCAAAACTTATTGATTGATTCATATTGTTGATATTGCTTGTTCTTGAACTATTTGTATCTAGTCACCCTTATGAACTTTGAAGGTGTCCTATGCATTTATGTGTTGCTACTCCATGAGGGACAAGCTGAATGCCACTATGCTATGTTTTCTGTATGTAAAACAAACAAACGTATTTCAATGCATTGTTATGCATGAATCTTTGTTTGTATCCTTTCATGTTGCAGCATAGTTGTTATGTCTTACAGTTAGAACTTCATCTTTCATGCTCATGTTTAGATTACTTTGATCCCAGCTTTCAATGCTTGCAAATGGTTTGATCTTGATTGTGATGGTGCATGTCACCTCAAAAATTATTCTTTTTATCACTTACCTACTCGAGGAAGAGCAGGAGTTAAGCTTCGGGATGCTTGATGCGTCATAAATTTATCTATAATTTTGTATGTTGCATGCTTGTTTAGTATCCACCTTGCTTTGCTTTGTCTACACTTTGAGGTATTTTTATACACTTTCTGGGACTAACCTATTAACAAGATGCCTGTCACATCCCAAGATTTTCCAAATCTTGTAATGTGAAAAATAAATAAACAAAATAAATGATTATTGAAAATTAGGGTGAAAAGAAACTTTTTGTTTGTAATTGGAAACCTAAAATCCCATCTTGAACAAACTTTGGTTAATGTTTGAATCCAAACTAAATTCAAATCAAGTGAAATGCATTCTTCATAAATGCATCAGGAAATATAAACACTTGGAAAATAAACCAAAACCCTAAAACCCTAATAGAAGAAAAACATCTCCAAGTTATCTCTAAGACTATGGATTTGATCCATATAAAAATTGGTCAACAAACATTTCAAATTGATCAATAATGACAAATAGAAATATTATAAAACCATAGAAATTGGTTTCACTTAATTTGGAGCCATGTATAAAATCTTATGAATTTAATAAGATAAGGAAAAGTAATTTCCAAAGCTAATAAAGCACTTATCTAAAATTCATACCAAATGGTGAGCAAATAATCCTAAGGAGATTTAAAAGGATAAACAAATATCAAATAAGATTTTTTTACAAATTGGAATCACCAAGTTTGGATCTATAAATAAAAAGATATGGATTTTATAAGATAAAGAAAGAAATATTAAATGAGAAATATTTAAATACCAAAATTAAACCTTGGCTTAATCCATAAGTAAATGGAATGAATATAAACCAAATCCAAATAAAATATCCGATAAAGAGTCTTCAAATTAATTGAAAGGGCATTAACCAAATCCTATTCTATTTGAATAAAGATAAAATCCCTATTAGAAATGATTAAATAAATCATGGGAAAATAGAATTTGGAATTTACCCAAGTGAAATAAAAGTGGTTTAATTAACTTAAATAAGATCAAAGAAATCTTCCAAATAAAATTGATGGAATTAAAACTATATTTAATTTCATTGGAATAAAGACAAATCCAATTTTAAATGTTTAATAAATCATATTAAAAACATTCCAAATAATTGAAGGTGAATTATTTGACACCCAAATAAACAAATAAAACCTACTGAATTTTTTTGGAAAGATTTAGAATTCAAATGGAGTTTGAAAACATTATAAAATCTTATTTAAATAAATGCAAGAGCCTATTTTAAATAATTAAAAGACCCTAAAAAGAATAAATGAATTATTCTAAATTTGACTCTAAAATGAACTATCAATCAATATTTGAATACACACAAAGTCTGGTTGAAGTTTGAATTCAAATAGATGTTTGAAAAGATTAAACAAAATCAAAACAGATTAATGAAAATAGAAAAAGAAAAACAATTAGTACAAAAAAATGAACTAACCAGTCCAGCCCAGCAAAGCCCACTAAGCCCAACAGCCCACACTCACCCCTTCCCCGAAGCGTTTTCTTTTACCCACGAACGAACCCACAGTGTCGCTGACGGCTTGGACCTACTTTCCCTCTCTCTCCTTTGCTGACGACACGACCCCACTGCCGCGCACTCATCGTCCTCCCCACGACCAGTTCGTCCCGAACGTTTTCTGCGCTGATTTCACGAGTGAATTCACGATTAATGGCTCAGTAAATCTACCCCGTGACCACGCCCTGTTAAACACCTCCCTCCCCTTTCCATTTCCCCCTAGACGCCACACCTCGAGAGCCCCTAGGCTGCCTTGATTTCCGTTTAGACCGCCGCTGTCTATGAGGTCTTCCGGTGAGAATTCCGGCCAGTCGCCGTCACCCCTCGCCCCCTCGACCACACGAGCTTGCTCTCTGGCATCTCCTGCACCTCCCATTACCTTCCACTCGCCCCCGTGCGCTCCACAGTGTCGGCAACGTCGACCACCGAGCATCGCCACCGTCTGCTCCAACTCCGGCGAACCCTGCAGGTAGTCTCTGACCGCGCCTCCTTTTCTCTTTGATGTGCCGATACTCCCCACTCTTCTGCGCATCTAACCACGCCATTTACTTGCTCTCTCATGCACCGTAGAGTCGCCTTCGTCGACGACTGACCGCACCCGAAGGTTCCACGAACTCCGGCGAGGAATCGCTAGTAACCCTGTGCGCCCCTGTCCATCCTATGGCCACCTTGAGCATCACCACGACGCTACGAACACTGTGATCACCTTCTCTTCCCCCTCTCCTTCCTGCTTCACCAGAACCACCACGAGCAGAGCCCGCGCCGCCAGTCGCCGCCACCAGCGCCGCCACTCAATGGTTGTTCGATCGTCAGCCGTAGGATTAAAATCGAATGCACACGATAGAACATAAACGAAGGGGTACGAGTGTCTCTGTACCGCACGATTTCCATTATATCCAACGCACTACAGCACGCGATTCGCACGTAACGTTTTTGTCCAATAAGATCGCGCCACGTGGCCCAGCTTCTGTTTTAAAACCAGAAATGATCTATTAGATGTTCCAATTTGTAAAATTCATAACTTTCAAACCACACGTCCAAATTTTGCAAACTTTATATTAATGGAATCAGAAAGACAAGTAATTTCCAACCATGCACTTTGTTTAGTAAATTTATTCTGTTAAAATGATTGTTTTTGCAGAAACTTGTGTAGGCATATTTAGAATATAAAATTCATTCTAAGATTATTTTTGTAATAAAACCTTTGGAAAATGGATTTTTTTGAACCTACTGACCATATAAATCAACTTATGGATTCAAAAATATATTTTGTGAGACAAATTAATAAATCTTTGAATTAAAGCATTTCTAGTCAAATAAAGATAATGTTTATTTATTAACAATACTTCTAGGAGAAAATCTTTGGGAAATGTTTTGGAATAAACTCTCTGACCCCAAACACCAAGTTTTAGAATTAAAAATGTATTTGGTGAATCCTATAGATTACTTTGCTAAAGGCATTTTCAACCACATAAAATATTGATTTGGTTTAAAAATGATTTATAAGTAAAATATTTTGCAAATGGTTTTGCCACTTATATCAAATGACCTATAAGTGTTTTAGAATGTTTATAACCCATTAGAAACCACTTTTCCAAATAAAACAATCTTTAGCATGCTTGCATGCATTACTTTGTTTCTAAGATTTTATGTGTTGTTGCTTGAATGGTAGATTGAAATATTGCTTGCTTGATTGAATTGTAGTGATTTGAAGAGTGTGAGTATTGCAAGATCAAGGAGTGAGATTATATTCTCTACCAAAAAGGCAAGTGATGCTTCATACTTTTGTCCCATTATTTTCACTATGCATTAGTGATGTTTCTAAGTAGGACTTGCATGGAATTTTTACTAAGTATAAACTATGCCATGGGAAATCCTAGTAGATGAAACCTTAGTAGAAATTTCCTAAGTTAAGATTCATACTACCATCATGCTTAGCTTAGCTAGTAGAAAACAAGGGTGGATTATATTCATGCTATGGAATATTTCTAAGTCAAGGACTTGTGTTTTGTTTAATAAAACAACTAAGTGAATGAATCACCTGGGTGGAATGGAAGGAATGGTTTGTGTTGAGTGGTTACACAAGGCCCATTTATATGATTTAACTTGTGTATCACTTGTGGATGGCCACCCAGGAACAAAGAGATTTGAGATGTCAAATGTTGAGAAGCTTCAAGTGCAGCCACTTGGCATTACGGGCTCTGCCTGGATCATATAGGTTGCAATAACTTAGCCAAATGGACAGTTGGTGGTAGGGGATGATAGGTTGGAACGCGTCCATTCTGGTATAAGGGAATACTTCTGAAAGATCTTGTCTTGGTGAAACCAAGTCTTGTGGGGAAAGTGCACCACCTCTGTAGAGTGTAAAATCTAAGTACTTAGCCATGTCCCTGGTAAAGGACAATTGAGCATCGAGACATGGAAGCTATCAAGAATCTCCTCCTCCCAATTTCTAAGTTAAAACTTTGTGGTTGAACAAGGGTTAAAGGATCACCAATTTTTATTGGGAGATGCCTTGGGTGATTTTGTCAAGCAAAAACTTAGTGTTTTCAAATGATAAGGAAAAATCTATTTTGAGAAAAGCAAGCCTAAGCTCCACTTAGCCAAATGCATATAGGTGATAGACTCCACTATACTATCATAGTATCACTTGCCAATACAATTCAAATGTATTGACCCTTGTGGCTATAATTTATTATGTTGCAGGTTTGTTTGATGTTAGTAAAGTTTATTGATTAGGATTACAAGTCTACAACCAACATGACTGCATGTGGCACTTTGAAGATGAAGGACCCCGTGCTATTGTTATATTCTGCTGCATTGTAATGAGATAGCCAAATGAGCTATGTAATATGTAATAACTTATGTTATTCCTGGTTATAAAGTTGTACTATGACCTTTGTTTCTTGATATTACATCTTAAATGTGGATGCTAGCTATTGATCCAGGGACTAGCATTGTAAACATAGGGATCTCTACCTTATTAAAGGTTGGGAACCTTACAGATGGTATCAGAGCACTGTGTTCCCTGTAGGATTGTAACCCTAGGATTGGACAAACCCCCTTAGAAAAATAGGAGTTGAATTTGTTCCAAAACTTATGTACAAACAATCTTGTAAACTCTTTCCTCGACCAACATCTTGTCTATTTCAACTTGATGGATAAAGCCTCCACCATGACCAAAGACTTCAACTATATTTTCACCAAGGACTTCAACTTTGGATATCACTAAGGACTACAAGTGAGACAAGAAATATTGCTCAAGACTTGAAGACTAAGGAAACACAACTTAGGAATCATCATTACCTTTGAAGTTTTGTGACCAAGACACAAGAATTTTTCCAAGGAAGCCATGATCTCATTCAAGGAGAAACAACAAAGAATAATGTAAGGATCTCAAGTGAACCATATAGTTGGACCACCATAATTAGATTAAATCAAACACACCAACTTATGTGGTGTAACAAAAATATTTTATTGCCTAAAGATGTGCTTGAACTTGTTGTTTGAGTGGAGTGTTTGTTTGTGATTGCTTGCACATTGCTTGAGTGAATTGTGATGTGTGTGATTATAATTGATTCCTTAGAAATCTTTTGCCTATTCTAATCCCAATCCAACCCAAACAGATGACTACTCCAGGAAACTCCAACATCAAGGATGGTGACAACAACAACCACAACAACCAAGAGATCAACATGAGAGAACTCATAGTAACCCAAACCTAGTTGAACCAAGTGACAACTCAGTTTTTAGCCAACACCAGTGAGTTAGATCCAACCATGCAAAAGTTTTTGGAAACCTAAGCCCAATTGTTGCATAGGATGACAAGTCATTTGATCAACATGGGAGACAACCTTTTCCAAAGAATTTGTGACAACAAGGATATCAAGGAAGATATTCTAGAAGGAACTCAAGCTTGCAATATTTGTGGAGACAAGGATCACACTTCCAAAGAGCATGAAGATCAATGCCCCAATTGTGAAGAGAAACATCCAACTAATCAATGCCCCACCTCTCAAGCTACTTGTTTCCTATGTGAAGGAAATAATCATGTCCCTATCCAATGCCCCATCTATTCCATAGTCCAACAAAGGAAACAAGATGGAGTGCAACAACAGTTTGTAAACCCTCATGAAGGAACAACTTCTACCAAGAAGGATGAAGGCAAAGTCAAAACTATGCATCATAAGACCAAATCTAAAGTGACCACAAAGTGTTGCTACTCTTGTGGAGAAGAAGGTCATATCTCTAGTAACTGCCCCAAGAAGAGAGAAAGATTTCCCACCTTTGTGGTGATGTATGAAGAGCATGAATTAGAAGAACTCCTAGCTTTGGAGAGACCCAAAAAGAAGAAGAAGGACATAAGCCAGTTGCAATGTTACAATTGCAAAGAGATGGGACACTATGCCAGTGATTGCCCAGAAAAGAAGAAGAACCAAGGAAACAAACAAGAGGCAATGATACCAAAGGAAAAGAAAGATATCAGCCAAGTGATGTGTTTCAGATGCAAAGAGCTAGGCCATTATGCAGACAAGTGTCCAAATAAGCTTCATCAAAATCCCAAGCAAGCCAAGATGTAATCTAGTTGGAAAATTTTAAGGGTGGTAGTACCCTAGATGCTTTGAGCCAACTTGTAACCCCTAGCCTTCCCAAATCTTGGGACGAGATTTATTTTAAGGGTGGTAGCCTGTCACATCCAAGATTTTCCAAATCTTGTAATGTGAAAAATAAATAAACAAAATAAATGATTGTTGAAAATTAGGGTGAAAAGAAACTTTTTGTTTCTAATTGGAAACCTAAAATCCCATCTTGAACAAACTTTGGTTAATGTTTGAATCCAAACTAAATTCAAATCAAGTGAAATGCATTCTTCATAAATGCATCAGGAAATATAAACACTTGGAAAATAAACCAAAACCCTAAAACCCTAATAGAAGAAAAACATCTCCAAGTTATCTCTAAGACTATGGATTTGATCCATATAAAAATTGGTCAACAAACATTTCAAATTGATCAATAATGACAAATAGAAATATTATAAAACCATAGAAATTGTTTTCACTTAATTTGGAGCCATGTATAAAATCTTATGAATTTAATAAGATAAGGAAAAGTAATTTCCAAAGCTAATAAAGCACTTATCTAAAATTCATACCAAATGGTGAGCAAATAATCCTAAGGAGATTTAAAAGGATAAACAAATATCAAATAAGATTTTTTTACAAATTGGAATCACCAAGTTTGGATCTATAAATAAAAAGATATGGATTTTATAAGATAAAGAAAGAAATATTAAATGAGAAATATTTAAAGACCAAAATTAAACCTTGGCTTAATCCATAAGTAAATGGAATGAATATAAACCAAATCCAAATAAAATATTGGATAAAGAGTCTTCAAATTAATTGAAAGGGCATTAACCAAATCCTATTCTATTTGAATAAAGATAAAATCCCTATTAGAAATGATTAAATAAATCATGGGAAAATAGAATTTGGAATTTACCCAAGTGAAATAAAAGTGGTTTAATTAACTTAAATAAGGTCAAAGAAATCTTCCAAATAAAATTTATGGAATTAAAACTATATTTAATTTCATTGGAATAAAGACAAATCCAATTTTAAATGATTAATAAATCATATTAAAAACATTCCAAATAATTCAAGGTGAATTATTTGACACCCAAATAAACAAATAAAACCTACTGAAAAGATTTGGAAAAATTTATAATTCAAATGGAGTTTGAAAACATTATTAAATCTTATTTAAATAAATGCAAGAGCCTATTTTAAATAATTAAAAGACCCTAAAAAGAATAAATGAATTATTCTAAATTTGACTCTAAAATGAACTATCAATCAATATTTGAATACACACAAAGTCTGGTTGAAGTTTGAATTCAAATAGATGTTTGAAAAGATTAAACGAAATCAAAACAGATTAATGAAAATAGAAAAAGAAAAGCAATCAGTACAAAAAAAATGAACTAACCAGTCCAGCCCAGCAAAGCCCACTAAGCCCAACAACCCACACTCACCCCTTCCCCGAAGCGTTTTCTTTTACCCGCGAACGAACCCACGGTGTCGTTGACGGCTTGGACCGACTTTCCCTCTCTCTCCTTCGCTGACGACGCGACCCCACTGCCACTCAGTCATCGTCCTCCCCACGACCAGTTCGTCCCGAACGTTTTCTGCATTGATTTCGCGAGTGAATTCACGATTAATGGCTTAGTAAATCTTCCCCATGACCACGCCCTGTTAAACACCTCCCTCCCCTCTCCATTTCCCCCCAGACGCCACACCTCGAGAGCCCCCAGGCTGCCTTGATTTCCGCTTAGACCGCAGCTGCCTCCGACGTCTTCCGGTGAGAATTCCGGCCAGCCGCCATCGCCCCTCGCCCCCTCGACCACACGAGCTTGCTCGCCGGCATCTCTTGCACCTCCCAGTACCTTCCACTCGCCCCTGCGCACTCCACATCGTCGGCAACATCGACCACCGAGCATCGCCACCGTCTGCTCCAACTCCGGCGAACCCTGCAGGTAGTCTCTGACCGCGCCTCCTTCTCTCTTTGATGCGCCGATACTCCCCACTCTTCTGCGCATCTAACCACGCCATTTACTTGCTCTCTCATGCACCGTAGAGTCGCCTTCGTCGACGACTGACCGCACCCGACGGTTCCACGAACTCCGGCGAGGAATCGCCAGTAACCTCGTGCGCCCTTGTCCATACTGTGGCCACCTTGAGCATCACCACGACGTTGCGAACACTGTGAGCACCTTATCTTCACCCTCTCCTTCCTGCTTCGCCAGAACCACCATGAGCAGAACTCGCGCCGCCAGTCGCCGCCGCCAGCACCGCCACTCAATGGTTGTTCGATCGTCAGCCGTAGGATTAAAATCCAATGCACACGATAGAACATAAACGAAGGGGTACGAGTGTCTCTGTACCGCACGATTTCCATTAGATCCAACGCACTACAGCACGTGATCCGCACGAAATGTTTTTGTCCAATAAGATAGCGCCACGTGGCCCAGCTTTTGTTTTAAAACCAGAAATGATCTATTAGATGTTCCAATTTGTAAAATTCATAACTTTCAAACCACACGTCCAAATTTTGCAAACTTTATATCAATGGAATCAGAAAGACAAGTAATTTCCAACCATGCACTTTGTTTAGTAAATTGCATCTGTTAAAATGATTGTTTTTGCAGAAAGTTGTGTAGGCATATTTAGAATATAAAATTCATTCTAAGATTATTTTTGTAATAAAACCTTTGGAAAATGGATTGTTTTGAACCTACTGACCATATAAATCAACTTATGGATTCAAAAATAAAATTTTGTGAGACAAATTAATAAATCTTTGAATTAAAGCATTTCTAGTCAAATAAAGATAATGTTTATTTATTAACAATACTTCTAGGAGAAAATCTTTGGGAAATGTTTTGGAATAAACTCTCTGACCCCAAACACCAAGTTTTAGAATTAAAAATGTATTTGGTGAATCCTATAGATTACTTTGCTAAAGGCATTTTCAACCACATAAAATATTGATTTGGTTTAAAAATGATTTATAAGTAAAATATTTTGCAAATGGTTTTGCCACTTATATCAAATGACCTATAAGTGTTTTAGAATGTTTATAACCCATTAGAAACCACTTTTCCAAATAAAACAATCTTTAGCATGCTTGCATGCATTACTTTGTTTCTATGATTTTATGTGTTGTTGCTTGAATGGTAGATTGAAATATTGCTTGCTTGATTGAATTGTAGTGATTTGAAGAGTGTGAGTATTGCAAGATCAAGGAGTGAGATTATATTCTCTACCAAAAAGGCAAGTGATGCTTCATACTTTTGTCCCATTATTTTCACTATGCATTAGTGATGTTTCTAAGTAGGACTTGCATGGAATTTTTACTAAGTATAAACTATGCCATGGGAAATCCTAGTAGATGAAACCTTAGTAGAAATTTCCTAAGTTAAGATTCATACTACCATCATGCTTAGCTTAGCTAGTAGAAAACAAGGGTGGATTATATTCATGCTATGGAATATTTCTAAGTCAAGGACTTGTGTTTTGTTTAATAAAACAACTAAGTGAATGAATCACCTGGGTGGAATGGAAGGAATGGTTTGTGTTGAGTGGTTACACAAGGCCCATTTATATGGTTTAACTTGTGTATATCACTTGTGGATGGCCACCCAGGAACAAAGAGATTTGAGATGTCAAATGTTGAGAAGCTTCAAGTGCAGCCACTTGGCATTACGGGCTCTGCCTGGATCATATAGGTTGCAATAACTTAGCCAAATGGACAGTTGGTGGTAGGGGATGATAGGTTGGAACGCGTCCATTCTGGTATAAGGGAAGACTTCTGAAAGATCTTGTCTTGGTGAAACCAAGTCTTGTGGGGAAAGTGCACCACCTCTGTAGAGTGTAAAATCTAAGTACTTAGCCATGTCCCTGGTAAAGGACAATTGAGCATCGAGACATGGAAGCTATCAAGAATCTCCTCATCCCAATTTCTAAGTTAAAACTTTGTGGTTGAACAAGGGTTAAAGGATCACTAATTTTTATTGGGAGATGCCTTGGGTGATTTTGTCAAGCAAAAACTTAGTGTTTTCAAATGATAAGGAAAAATCTATTTTGAGAAAAGCAAGCCTAAGCTCCACTTAGCCAAATGCATATAGGTGATAGACTCCACTATACTATCATAGTATCACTTGCCAATACAATTCAAATGTATTGACCCTTGTGGCTATAATTTATTATGTTGCAGATTTGTTTGATGTTAGTAAAGTTTATTGATTAGGATTACAAGTCTACAACCAACATGACTGCATGTGGCACTTTGAAGATGAAGGACCCCATGCTATTGTTATATTCTGCTGTATTGTAATGAGATAGCCAAATGAGCTATGTAATATGTAATAACTTATGTTATTCCTGGTTATAAAGTTGTACTATGACCTTTGTTTCTTGATATTACATCTTAACTGTGGATGCTAGCTATTGATCCAGGGACTAGCATTGTAAACACAGGGATCTCTACCTTATTAAAGGTTGGGAACCTTACAATGCCATAGTGCCAATTGCCTGTTTTCTGCTATTTTTGGTTCCAAAAAAGCCAAAAATGACTATTCTCAGAATTGGACGGGACAAAAGCCAAAGTCAATATTTCACCGACGAGAACACGGAGCCAGAAGACGAGACGGAGGAGGGCCACGAGGGTCCCACACCCCCTGGCCACGCGGCCAGGCCTGGCCCGCGCCTGGGGGGTGTGGCTGCCTCGGGCACCCCCTCGGTCTCCCCCTTCATCTATAAGGAGCCCCAATAATAAAACCCTAAGTACCCGATCAGATCTCCACAAAACAGTCCGTAGCCATCGCCACCATCGTCCCTAGATCGAGCGGGGTCTCAAGCTCTTCCCAGCACTCTGCCAGAGGGGAGAGATCATCCCGGAGGCCTTCTTCATCACAAGGCCAGCCTTCGGTATGATGCGTGAGTAGTTCCACCTTGGAGTATGGGTCCATACAGTAGCTAGATGGTTGTTTCTCCTCCTCTGTGCTATCATGTTTAGATCTTGTGAGCTCCGTTCATGATCAAGATCATCTATTTGTAATCATGCATGTTGTGTTTGCGGGGATCCGATGGATATTGAGATTACTATGTCAGATTGGTTAATGATTTTATCTTATTGATTCTATCATGTCTGTGTTGTTTGAGATCTTGCATGCTCTCCGTTTCTAGTAGCTATCTTGGCCAAGTAGATGCTAGTGACTCCAAGAGGGAGTATTTACGCTCGATAATGGGTTCATGCCTCTATTGAATCTGGGGAAGTGATAGAAATATCTAAGTCTATAGATGTGTTGTTGCTACTAGGGAGAAAACAACAATATTTTGTTCATGGAACAATTGTATTGTTTACTTTACACACTTTGTTTAAAGCAGTTATTCGTTGCTTGCAACTTAATACTAGAGGGGGTTCAGATGATAACCTGAAGGTGGATTACTAGTCATAGATGCGGTTGGATGGAGGTCTATGTATATTATTGTAATGCCCAATCGAATATCATAGGATCATGAATGTCTAGTATGGCATTGTTATGCCTTGCTCTGTCCTGTCAATTGCCCCGCTGTAATTTTTTTACCCAGCATGTTATGTTGTTTATCCTAAGGAGAACACCTCTAGTGAACTGTGGACCCCAGTCCAATCTTTACCATTGATACATCTTCCACTATTACTGTTTACTTTATGCAAGCCACCATTACCTTCCACGCCATATGTTTAATCCTTTGTTTTCAGCAAACCAGTGAGATTGACAACCTCACTGTTTATTGGGGCAAAGTCTTGAGTTTGTGTTGTTAAGGTTTCCAAGTTGCTAGCAACACCTTTGAGTCGTTTACTTCATCCTACCGGTTCGATAACGTTGGTTTCTTACTAAGGGAAGACTTATTGCTGTACTCATCACACCTTCCTCTTGGGGTTTCCCAACGAAGCTCTATAGTGATCTGAGCTGCATCATGCCGACAACGGTCACATCAACCTTGGAGCCATTTCCAACGCGTATCGTAACCTCGTCTCTTGCTAGCCTTCGTTTATTCTGCAGCACCTGTTTCGAGTTACAAATATGAGCAACCGAACCAATATCAAATACCTAGGCTGTCGTGGTGGTATCACGACAGATGCCATGGGTATGCTTAAGTTGGGGCCAGATGTACGTTTAAGGAATCCGATGAGGGTGTGCGTGGTGTTACCGCACACAAAGAACACAAAGAACCACCAAGGCCTTGTAATTTATTTCTCCTCCAAACTTACAAGTTCTCCTTGAGTTGTTTCCCCTACAAGCTACAAGTAAGAACTGAGGATGCCAGCCTTGGGGCACTAGTTGCGTCTATCTCTAAACCCTAGCTATGCCCTTCCTTATATAGGCGAAGGGAATAGCTAGGTTATAGTTTGGGTCCTAGGGTTTACTGTTTGGATCTTGTCATTATTTTGTGGGCCGGGTCTAGGGGCCAGCCATAGGCCCTTGACCTAGTCAGCAAAGGTATACAACCAACAGTCTTCTTGTATGTAGACGTCGGCTCTTTCGGCATCATACTTTGATTTATACGTCACTTGGTGCTTTTGGCGTTACCCGTCCCCTTTGTTGTCACCCGGTGGCGCCCTTATCTTTTGACTCTGCTTTAGCGTGGTCCTTCCCGGACCTTACTCGAAAAGGAACCACAGGTCCTCCGTCACTCGGCTTCCCCTTGTGAGCCCCAGCTAGTCGTTTCCAGCAGGTTTAAGTTCCTTGCCCTGTACGGACTGGCATACTTCTTATGTCGTCTTTGTACAAGCTTCATGTCCTAGCCGTTAATACCTAGCCGGTGTATGCCTGACTCGGCTAAAGCCAATATGGGTAATGTTTTACCCCTTATGACCCTACCGGGGGTTATCCCCCGCGACATTAGTCCCCAAAGCTAGTGAGGCCTAACGGGTTTGGCTATTAGGTGTCTCTAGGTTCCTTTTATGAACTTGGAACTTCTTTTCTTTTCCTGCGTTCTTTGCGCAGGATGGCCTATCTCACTTGATCTCGATCTTTGCCGAGTCTCCCAATGCGTTGCCGAGTCTCTTTTTGACTTAGAGGAATTGTCTTGTACTTAGCCGAGTCACTTTGGGATTTGTCGAGTCATCTTTGACTTTTAATATTCGTATTAATCACTAAAAGATTGTAATCAGAACGGTTTGCCTCAAATTCATCTCTAATCCTGACAGTACAGTGACAGCTACGTAGTAACACCCATCACTGTGGCAGTCACATCTCGCAGCGCCTCAGGCCCTTCGCTACTTGACGTGGTGCGGCCCAGGGTGTGTATCGCGCACACGTGTCCTATTTTGACGCGTCTGTTGGCGGCATACACGGCCACACTAGGGCCACATAGCACACGCTGATCCCACAATTGGGGTTTTTATCCCCCATTAAGTAGGGGCATGGGAGAAATAACCACCCCACCGCTTCAGTTCCCCCCACCCTTCTTCTTCCTTGCACCACTCCAATCTCCACCTGCCTCCGAGAATTTCCCCTTGCCCGCATAGCTGTCTCTGTCTAGGTGTTTTCCACTCCCTTCTTTTTCCTTGCGCCACCCCAATCTCCACCTGCCTGCGAGAATTTCCCCTTGCCCGCATTACTGACTCTGTCTAGGTGTTTTCCTCTCCCTTATTTTTCCTTTGATCCTTCAACGGGTCCTTGGCAGTCCAGACCGCTTCCGACGGAGGAAGCACCCAAAGCTCTGGAGCAGATGGACGCCCGCGACACCGGCGAGGAGGTGGAGGAGCACGAGACCGCTGGCGAACGCGGTGACTGGGAGGGCTCGGAGGTCTCCATCGAGGAGCTTGAGTGGCTGCGCTCCACCAGATGCATCCCCTTGGGTGTTGGGTGCCGCCCCCTGGTGGTGAGATTTCTCCTAAACCTGAGCCTGATGAGTGCGTGGTTTTTCTGTCTCACTTTGAGCACGGTTTCGGCCTTCCTATTAGCGAGTTCTTCAAGTCGTTTCTATTGAATTATCATCTTCAAAGACATCATATCCCTGCCAATGCCATTGGCTCCTTGTCTTGTTCTATTTCAGCCTCCGAGGGTTATCTTGGCCTTTGGCCTATTCTTCTTTGGGCCATGTACTTTTCTTTTTGTATTCAAGTAGTTCCTGATCATGTGTTCCCTCCTCGGAGAAGAGACCCACTCAATGTGGCGCCGCTAGCATCACACCTAGGAGGGGTTCCATCTTTCCCCGAGTCATTGGCTTGGACTCTTGTAGAAGTGATATAGAACTTTTTTCTATGTCAAGAACACCACACACAACGATTTTATTCTTCTCCCCCTTTCAAGGATGAAGATCCCGACAAAGCTTTCTAGAAGTTTGACCCACGAGATAAGAACCCGGCGGTCAATGAGGCTCACGCCCTTGTTGAGAGGTTACTTGACCCGAAGGAGGGGTATAACTTGACTGGGAACGACTTAATGCGCACTTTTATTAGTTGTCGAGTTATCCCCCTTCAGCTTAGGCCTCATAAAATTTTCTTTATGAGTGGTTTACATGACCCCACTCGCCATTCAACCTTTGATCTGCTGAATGATGTCGTCTCTTGCCGAGTCAGCTCGATCTTCAAGATAACTATGGTAGCTGACTAGGTTTGGAGCTTTCCCCCTTCAGTCGCAAGAATCTCATCCCCCGGGTATGTTTTTGGGTAACTTGATCTTGTCGACATATCTCTTACCCGGCTTTCATTTGACCCTTGTTATTCGGCGTTCCTTTGTTGATTTCACCCTATCTTATTTTCGCAGAACCTTGTGGCCCAGGTTAATGACAACACATGTACTCCAATTGGTTATTAAGATGATCGTCCTGAATCCGATGACGAGGATTTTGACTCGAAATGCTTCATGCATATTCCGTTTGCCGCTGCTGTCCCTTCTCCGGGTAAGAATCCTACCCGCGTTGCTTTGAGGGATTGGCCGGATGATGATGATGATTGTCAAATTTTAGAGGTACTTGATCCTTGCCTTATGCCTTTGGCTTATCTTGTTGAATTCCGCATTTGCTGATGTAGTCGGACAGGTGTACGAGGGTCTTCCTCTTGCCACGGGTGGTCGCGGAAAGATTCCCACTGCCAAGTCAGGTAAACGGCGTGAAGCATCTTCATGTGGCGCCCAGCCTTCTAAGAAATGACAAGCTGCTGCTGCTGTGGCCCCTGAGACTGAACCCTCGCAGCCCTGCAAAATCCGCAAGGTTTCACGACGTGTGCCTCGTGATCATGTTGTTTCTGGGTAAGTTTCGTTGTTCATCGTCCTTTATTTTTCTTTCGGTGTTTCTTTTATGAGCCTTTAGCTTCTTATTTTCATCCCTGCCATGTCTACGAGCCAGTCCGCGACTTGCAAGGCGTCAACTATTACCAAGAATGCTTCTCCTGCTCGTGCTAAAACTGAGCCTCAAAGTCCTGTCCGGGTCTCCGCTTCTATGACCGAGGCTTCCGAGCCTCAACCTGAAGCCGACCTGGACCCAGCCAGGACAGTCTGTTGTTGAAGGAAATTCAGATAAAGGACCTGACGCCAGCAATATCGATGCCGAGTCCACCCAGACTGCCCCTCTGACAGCTCCCGTTGTAACTCGCCCGTAAAACAAATCTGCCTCATCCTCTCAGCAACTAACTTAGCTGGCTCATTCGGCACCTCCGCAGCAGCAGCGACAGAGAAAACCTATTCCGCCACCGCTAGCGCAGAAGAACCAAACTCGGCCTCCTCCAACTGGTCAGACCCGGACTTCTTCCGTCAAATCAATGGGTTCAAAATAGCAGACCTTAAGCTTTAGCTAAGGTGCAGCTCCGCAGAAAAAGCCAACAACAACAACAAAGGCACCAGCTTCGGCGGGTTCATTGGATAAACCTGGAATTGCATCCGGATCCAGTGGCACTCCTGCGGCGATCATGTTGCATAATAGTCGTGCGTCTACTCGTTCTGCTGTTGGAGTTTCCTTGAAGAAAGGCCAAGTCTTGACTCAGACCTTAATTGGGCATAGCCTTGGTTCAGCTCAGGCCTTTGCACTGGAATGGAATGATGCGGGTGATCACGAAGTTAATTCTATCCTCCCTTCAGCATATGGTCGGCAAGAAGTGCAGCTGGGTCCTCAAAATATGTTTGAGATGACTCAACAAGCCATCAATATTATGATGCGAGTTCATCGGGTGAACGAGGTACGAAACTGTTTCACTCTTTAATGTTTTGAGTGTTTGTATATGCATATTCCCTAGTCCCTGAGGTTACTGTCGAGTAAAGCATTTACTCAGACATAAGCTCATAGTTAGGGCGTATATTATCCTCCTGTTTTCCATGATCTCGTGTTGAAAAACTGACCCCTAGCCCCCGAAGTTACTGCCGAGTGAAGCATTTACCCGGTTGTAATCTTAGAGCCAAGTCACATCCCTTCTCTGATATTTTGCTGGGATCAAATGTTGAAAATCGAACCCTAGTCCCCGAGGTTACTGCCGAGTAAACCATTTACTCGGTTGTAAGCTCAGAACTAAGCTGCATCCCTTCTTTGATGTTTGCCGGGATCAGATGTTGATGATTTTGATCAACTAAGAACTCATGTACTCATGTTCATTTCTGTAGCTTACATACAACCAGCGCACCAAAATCTTTCAGACCCTGTTATGGAAATACCAGAAGCTTTCTGCCAAGCATTGCGATCTTGTTGCTGAGGTCCAGGGTAAAGGTATATCATCTTACTCAGCTTCTTTTCGACTAACCATTCTGCCTGTTATATTAATTTTCTCTTGTTATCCTTTCTTTGCAGGTACTGCTCAATCTACCGTGGAGGCACTTCACAAACAGATCTCTGATGCCGAAGGTATCGCTCTTTTCCTTAGTAATATGTAGCTATCTAGCTTAAAGCTTTCCCCTTCTATTTTTTAATATCTCGGAGTAGCCGAGAAACTTTCGCAGAACAACTCTGGGATAGTGTTTCCATGCCGGATCTGATGGAGCACTGTCTCAAACAAGCAGGGCAGCACCAGCTCAAGCTCCAAAAGGAGAAATATGAGGTGACCCGGCTGAAGCAGCAGATCACCGAGATGGAGCAGAAGCATAAAGATGAAGTTGAGGGATTGCACCAAGAATTCGCCGAGAAAGAGGAACAATTTTCAGGTAAAGCCTAGAAAACAGATGAACTGCTTAAGGAGGGTGAGTCATATTTGAAGGTAGCCCACGAAGACCTCGATTCTCTCTGTGCCAAGTCGAAAACTTGGCAATCCAAAATCGGCCACGTCAACTCTTTCATTGGTAGTGAGTCCTTACTCTTTTTGTTGTAATCTTGTTCTTATTTCTGACATTTATGTTTTTTGCCAAACCATAACGATTTGTTCTTTTCTTTCAGAAAACTTCCTAGAAGACAACTTGTTTTCCCTCAGGGCCATGCAGAAAGTCTGGTCCGAGTATGATGAGCCGGAAGATGGCGACGTGACCATCGACGAGCATCTTGCTGCACTCTTAGAACGGGGGGCTGCCTTGAAATCATGCGGTGTTGATCTGCTCAAGTCTGAAATCCACGTCTTTAGGATGCTCTGGCCGGATGAAGATGCACCCCAGCCCATTGAGCCGCTTGCGGCAAGACTCATGCTCTCTGAAGAGCGAATGGATAAATGGCGCGAGTCAGCCGGCCAGGCCACTGCACACAAGGCTTTGTCTTTCATGTTATCTTGGTACAAAGACATCAATTTGGACGGGTTGCAAAACATGCGAGCTGATGGCAAGTGGACCCATGACTCGGAGCTCATAAAGAAGCGCTAGGAGTGAGCTTATGCAATTATCGAGTACACCAATGTTCATGCTTGGTGTGATGGGCCTAGCTTTCTTGATTCCGCCAAGTCAGCCGAAGAAGTTGTGGAAGAAGGCGAGGCTGATAGAGAAGATACTGAGTCGGATGTGCCTACTGCGGGCGACATACTTGACTCGGCTGAACCCGATGATGCGCCGAGTTCCAAGCCTGCCGAATCATCCCCGAGTCTAGCTGTCTCTTAAGCTGGAAGAAAAACACTTAAATTCTATGAGATCCCGGGTATGTCGGGTGCAGATGTAACACATAATGTGGTTCTTTTAATGTTGTGCGTTTGTTAAGGCGTAAACTTATATTCTGGCTTAAGCAAGAATCACTTTGGGGCAAGTCCCCAAGTTTTATATGTCATTTTCTTAATTCCCCAACTTTGGCTCTTGTCTACCTTTTTTGGTGTTCGACATTAGAGTCTCAAAATCGTAAGGATTAAGTAGGCGGTTCATGAAAGTAAGAAACTTGACCTAAAGTCATTCGACATAGAAGACGACATATCCCGCAGTGGGTTAGATATGCATATATATACATAGATTCGGCTCGCATTTTTACTCTCCTTACTCACTGTTCATGTTCACCCGTATTTGGTCTTTTTCTCTTATTGCCATGAAGCCGTGTTTCAGACAACAGCTAAGTCCAAGAGTTGACCTCGAACGAGTATACACTACTATTTAGAGATAAGGTTAGGCGACAGTGCTAGCCTACGTAAATAGTAAGGACATAATAGAAAGCGATAAGCATGAGGGGAAGTCCCCGAGTCAATTTTTGAGTCATACAATTTTTATTATTATCACATAGCTGGCATAAGCGTCCTACATATGAGAGTTGGGAGATACATACATTGCCTTCCCTAGGTATAGAAAGGGCGAAGTAATGCCACATTCCATGGCCTTTTGGTTTCATCACCTGACATGTCTGCCTTGTTATTTTGTGCCTCACGGGCATCTATTAGATAATAGGAATCATTGTGCAGTGTGTTGCTTACAATGAACGGAACTTCCCATGTGGGTGATAGTTTGTGCATTCCAGCTATGCGTTGCACAAGTTTGAGCACCAGAACCCCTTCTCTGAATACACGAGGGTGAACTTTCTGGCTATGATAGCTTTAGAGATTTTGCTGGTATATGGCGAATCTGGATAGTGCCAGTTCTCGTGCCTCTTCGAGTAAATCGACTCCATCTTCCCTGGCTTCTTTTACCTCGGCTTATGTATATTGCCTTACTCTTGGCGAGTCATGCTCTCTGTTGGCAGGCAAAACTGCTTCCGCATCATAAACAAGAAAGAATGGCGTATAGCCAGTTGATCAATTTAGAGTTGTTCTTAAGATCCAAAATACTTAGGGTAGTTCCTCTATCCAACAACCAGGTGTTCTATGGAGTGGTTCCACTAGCTGAGGCTTTATCCCGGATAGGACTAGCCCAATTGCTCGTTCAACTTGCCCATTTGATTCCAGGTGAGCTACCGACGCTATGTTGAGTCTTATTCGTTTGTCCATCCAGAACCGAGCAAAAGGTCCTTCATCAAAGTTTGTGCCATTGTCTGTAATTACGCTATGCGGGTAGCCATATCTTAGGATTATATCCCTCAAGAATGTTACTGTTGACTTCCCATCACACTTTTTGATGGGTTTCACTTTTATCCATTTGGTGAATTTATCAACCATAACAAGTATGTGAGTCATGCCACCTCGTGCGGGTTTGAATGGTCCCACCATATCCAGGCACCACACTACGAAGGGCCAAGTGATTGGTATTGTTTTTAGCTCTGATGTCGTCAAGTGTGTTTTTGCCGAGTATCGCTGACACCCATTGCACTTCTTCACTGATTCATGTGCCTCCTCGAGTGCAGTTGGCCAATAGAACCCATGTCGTAATGCCTTAGCTACCAATGATCTAGACGAAGCATGATGCCCATATTCTCCTTGGTTAATATCCAAAAGTATCTCTTGGCCTTGCTCTGAGCAAACACATCGTTGTAGCACACTTGTTACACTCCTCTTATACAACTCTTTGTTAATAATAGTGTATGCTTTTGCCCTTCTTTCTGTCTGTCTTGCCAATATTTCATCATCGACAAAGTTCCGTCCATCAAGTAGTTAAATATTGGTTGTGCCCAAATTGGTATGACTGGTGCTGGGTCTGTTTTTCCATCAATTTCCATGGGCTCAACCGACATTGTTTCAGCTGACATGACCTGAGGAGTCCCTGAGTTTGATTCAGTAGTCCCCAGGTTCTATAGAATAGTCCCCGGGTTACTCGAACCTGCCCCTGTGTCAATATCCATTGGCACGACGTCCGACTCTTGTCTTGCCGGGATAAAGATTGACTCGGATTCTGGTGAAGGTTTGATCGACGGTTTCCTGAGGTGCTCTAGTGCTACTCCCGACAGGATTGCTTGTCGAGATGACCCTAACTTAGATAACACATCAGCTTCTTCATTTTTTGCTCTAGGTATATGGTGAAACTGACATCCATCGAAGTATCCCAAAATCTGCTAAACATGGAAACGATATAGTGCCATATTCGTGTCTAATGCATCCTAATGCCCAGATACTTGCTGAATGACCAAGTCTGAGTCACCAAAACACATGATCCTTTTGATGCCAATTTCCTTAGCCTCTTTTATCCCGTGAACAAGTGCTTCATACTCGGTGACATTGCTGGATGCAGCGCAATGGATCTGTGATTTGTTGCAAACGTATCTATAATTTTTTATGCTCCATGCTTGTTTTGCACCAATTATCTTATGTTTTTGTCTACACTTTGTGGCGTTTTATGAATTTTCTGGAACTAACATATTAACAAGTGCCACAGAGCCAGTTTCCTATTTTTTTGCTATTTTTATATTTCAAAAAAGTTAGTAAAGAAATATTCTCGGAATTGGACGAAACAAAAGCCAACCTTCCTATTTTTCAGAGAAGGAGACAAAGGCCAGGGGGAGGCGCACCCCAGGACGGCCACACCTAGGCCAGGTGTGGCCAGGGAGGCACCCTGCCCTAGGGTGTGAACCCCCTAGTGCTCCACCGACCTTGCCTCTCCGCCTATATAATCCCCCCGAGACGAAAACCCTAAGGACTCTATTAGAATTCCACAAAAAAGTCTGTTGCCGCCACCACCATCGTCCCTAGATTAGGAGGGATCTGAAGCTCTTCCTGGCACCCTGCCGGAGAGGGGAGATCATCCGGAAGCCTTCTTCATCACCATGCCTGCCTCTGGAGTGATGTGTGAGTAGTTCATCCTTGGACTACGGGTCCATAGCAGTAGCTAGATGGTGGTTTCTCCTATTTGTGCCATCATGTTTAGATCTTGTGAGCTGCCTATCATGATCAAGATCATTTTATTGTAATGCTACATCTTATGTTTGCTGGGATCTCATGAATATTGAGTATTATGTCAGATTGATTATTGTTCTATCATGCCTATGTTATTTATGATCTTGCATGCTCTCCAGGCCTCTATCTCCGTATCCTCCCCCTGGCCTCTGTCTCCGTCTCTGAAAAATAGGAAGGTTGGCTTTTGTTCCATACAATTCCGAGAATTTTTCTTTACTAGCTTTTCTAAAACCAAAAACAGCAGAAAACAGGCAACTGACACTGCGGCATATTGTCAATACGTTAGTTCCAGAAAATGTATAAAAATGCCCCAAAGTGTAGACAAAACATAAGAAAGTTGATACAAGACAAGCATGGAGCAACAAAAATTATAGATACGTTTACGACGTATCAATGGGGCACGCTTTCAACATTGCACTTATATATTCAATTGATATCATGTTTATGGATGTCGTCGGTGTGAAATGATATGGGAGCTTGCAGGTCCATGGAGTTTGTATATGTGTTAGAGAAACGCCTGGGCGGCCAGCCTAAGCCATGCCTAATCATGGTGGAAACTTGCAGCAAAACCATAGTGGAATTCTATGAAGCATACTCAATAAAAACTATGCAAATAGCAAAAAAAGAGATTGCTGAGATTCTCACTGTCTGTTGCCTTGTCATTTTGATATGGGATTGCTCCTGTGTCATGGGGCAAGGGGGTACCCCGTTGGCGGTTCTCTATGATACACATATACTTACAATGACAAGAACTTGCATGGGACCAAAGTTGAGTAGCATGAGGCCTCGGGACTCGTACTCAAGGGGCATGAGATTTTCAACTTGTGATTTGTCAAGCATATAACTCATATTTTCCCTCACTTTAACCTTAATCACTTCAAGATGCTTATGATAGGGGTAATGACAGATCAAAGCTAATGAGTACCATAATTTTTGGAAGCTTTATAAAACCATTCAATCCTTGCTTTCCTCTATGAAGGGCCTTTCTTTTTTACTTTTTGTTGAGTCTCCATCTTCTATCTTTATGCACCCGCTAAGAGAGCATAGTTTTCATTATAAGTTCAGTGTGCATTGTCACGAAACTTATTGATTCATAATTATGGTATTGCTTATTCTTAAATTATTTATATCTAGTCACCCTTATGAACTTTGAAGGTGTCCTATGCATTTATGTTTTTCTATTGCATAAGGACAAGCTGAATACCACTCTTGTTATGTTTTCTCTATGTGAAACAAACAAATATCTTTCAAAGCATTATTTCATGATCTTTTGTTTGTGTTGCCTTTCATGTTGCAACATAGTTTCTATGTCTTATTGTTAGAAATATATGTTTCATGCTTATGTTTAGAGTACTTTGATCCCAGCTATCAATGCTTTGCAATACCTTGATCAAGATTGTGTTGGTGCATGTCACCTAAAAATTATTCTTTTTATCACTTACCTACTCGAGGACGAGCAGGAGTTAAGCTTGGGGATGATGATACGTTGCAAACGTATCTATAATTTTTGATGCTCCGTTCTTGTTTTGCACCAATTATCTTATGTTTTTGTTTACACTTTGTGGAATTTTATGAATTTTCTGGAAAACTAACATATTAACAAGTGCCACAGAGCTAGTTTCTTGTTTTCTGTTATTTTTGTATTTCAGAAAAGATAGTAAAAAATATTCTTGGAATTGGAAGAAAAAAGGCAACCTTCCAATTTTTCAGAGACGGAGACAGAGTCCGGAGGCTAGGGGGAGGCGCACCCCAGGGCGGCCACACCTAGGCCAGGCATGGCCAGGGGGCGCGTCGCCCTAGGTTGTGGACCCCTGGCGCTCCACTGACCTTGCCTCTCCGCTTATATAATCCCCCCAAGAAGACAACCGAAAGGACCTGATCAGAATTCCACGAAAAATTCCATAGCCACCGCCACCGTCATCCCTAGATTGGTAGGGATCTGAAGCTCTTCCCGGCACCCTGCCGGAGAGGGGAGATCATCCCAGAGGCCTTATTCATCACCATTCCTGCCTCTGGAGTGAAGTGTGAGCAGTTCATCCTTGGACTACGGGTCCATAGCAGTAGCTAGATGGTCGTTTCTCCTATTTGTGACGTCATGTTTAGATTTTGTGAGCTTCCTATCATGATCAAGACATCTTATTGTAATGCTACATGATGTGTTTTCTGGGATCCGGTGACTATTAAGTATTATGTCAGATTGATTATTGTTCTATCATGTCTATGTTATTTGTGATCTTGCATGCTCTCTGTTGCTAGTAGTTACTCTGGCCAAGTATTTGCTTGTGACTCCAAGATGGAGTATTTATGCTCGATAGTAGGTTCATGCCTCTAGTAATCTGGGAGAGTGACAGAAACTTCTAAGATTGTAGATGTGTTGTTGCTACTAGGGAGAAAACAACAATCCTTTGTCCAAGGGCAATTGTATTTTTTACATTACAAACTTTGCTTAATGTGATTATCCGTTGCTTGCAACTTAATACCCGAGGGTTGTTCGGATGATATCCTGGAGGTGGATTATTATTCATAGATGTAGTTGGATTACTGTCTATGTATCATGTTGTAATGCCCAAGTGAATCTCATAGTGATCATCATGTCATGTACATGCATTATTAGGCATTCTCTATTTTTCAATTTCCTAGTTATAATTTTTTCACCCAGCATGTTATTTATCTTATGGAGAAACACCTCTAGTGAATTGTGGACCCTGGTCCATTCCTTCCCACTGATATTCCATCTAATTTTTACTTTTTAATTTCTGCAATTACTACAAGCAATTACTTTCTTCCACATTGTACGTTTAATCCTTTGTTTTCAGCAAAACCAGTGAGCTTTGACAACCTCACTAATAAGTTGGGGCGAAGTATTTTGGTTGTGTTGTGTGTAGGTTCCACGTTGCTAGAAACACCTTCGGAAGTGGTTTCTTTCTCCTACTGGTTCAATAACCTTGGTTCCATAACTGAGGAAAAACTTACTGTTGTGCTCATCATACCTTGCTTTGGGGTTCCCAACAGGCTCCACATCAACTGAGCCATCAATCTGCAACACATACTTAAGCTGATCCTTCTTTGGTGAAGTGAGAACTATCCTGGCACCAAGACCCATTTTCGTCTTGGACCCATCAATGTACATCTTCCAGTAGTTCGTGTCCGGTAATGGTGGTTCGTACTGCATTTCCATCTAATCTACGAAAAAGTCCGCTAGTGCTTGAGATTTAATGGCATACTGCCTATCGTATTGTGGAGTATATGGTGCTAGTTCTATGGCCCATTTTACCACTCTACCGCTGGCGTCTTTACTGCCCAAAATATCGAGATAGGTGCCTCACTTATCACTCGGATTAGGTTATCCTGGAAATAATGCTTTAGCTTCTTGGCTGCCATGTACACCCCATATGTCATTTTCTGATAGTGGGGGTAGTTCTGTTTCGACATAGAGAGCACTTTGCTCAAGTAATAAACTGGTCTTTGGACTGATTTGCCCTCCTCTCCATATTCTACCACTATCACTGCACTAACTACTCGATTGATTGCTGTGACATAGAGCAGCATTGGCTCTTTGGATAATGGTGAGGCCAATATTGGTGTTGTTGTCAACATCTTCTTGAGTTCATGGAAAGCGCTATCAGCTTGCTACGTCCATATGAACTTGTCTGATTTCTTCATCAGTTGGTATAATGGTAAGGCTTTTTTGCCTAGCCAACTCACAAACCGACTCAATGAGGCTAGGCACCCTGTGAACTTCTGGACATCATTGAGTGTGTTCGGCAATTCCATAATTTCAATGGACCTGATCTTTGTCGGGTTAGCCTCGATTCCTCGGCTGGATACAAGGAATCCGAGTAACTTTCCAGCCGGGACATGAAGGTGTATTTTTCGGGTTAAGTTTTATCTGGAATCTTCTTAAGTTTGAGAATTTTTGGCGCAGATCATCGATTAGAGTGTGACTTTGCTTGGTTTTTATTACCACATCGTCGACATATACTTGAACATTTTTGCCAAGTTGATCTTGCAAGCATTTTTTGCATGCATCTTTGATATGTTGCACCCACGTTTCTCAATCCAAATGGCATAGTATGATAGCAATAATCCCCGTACGGGGTAATAAAAGTTGTCTTTATTTGATAATCCGGATTTAGTGGTATCTGGTGGAAACCAGAGTACGCATCTACAAATGATAACAACTCACATCTGGTAGTGCAATCAATGACTTGATCGATCTGAGGCAGTGGAAATGGATCTTTTGGACACGCCTTATTTAGGTTCGTGTAGTCGATACACATGAGCCATACAACTGCCACGTTCGGGTCATCCTTCTTTTTCTCAACCAAGACTGGATTTGACAACCAATCCGGATGAAGTATTTACATGATAAACCCAGCAGCTAAGAGCTGGCTATCTCGGTAGCTATTACTTTCCTCCTATCTTTGGCGAAGCGGCGGAGGGGTTGCTTCACCGTCTTGGCATCTGGCCTTACATGTAGAGAGTGCTTAGCTAACTCCCTCAGAACACCTTGCAAGTTATGTGTGGACCATGCAAAAATATCCCGATTCTCACGGAGGAAGTTGGTGAGCCTATTTGTCAGATAGCCCGACACCAATGCTCACCGTACGCTCTGGGAAAGCATCATCAATCTGTATCTTTTTTGTTTCCTTGATAGCTTGGAAAGACACACTACCATGCGGGTTTGTTAATGCTGGCATGGACAACTGTGCTACCTTAGCCAATGTCGCAACGTCCATCATTTGATGCTTTTCTTGTGCTATCACCAAAGACTTGGCCAGTGAAGAGCCGGCTGAAGCACATGCAATAGACCGCTTGTAGTCACCCTCAACTGTGATGACTCCACATGGACCTGGCAACTTCATCTTCAGATAAGCAATGTGAGGATTAGCCATAAACTTTGCCATAGTTGGTCTGCCGAGTAATGCATGATATGAGATGACAAGGTCTACCACCTCGAACTCTATGGCTTCAGTGCGACAGTTCTCCCTCTTGCCGAACAAGACATCCACCCAAAATTTTCCAATTGGATCGCACGACAATCCCGACACAATGCCATGAAACATCGTCTTAGTCGGCTCCAGCATGTTCATGGTAATACCAACTTTGAGTAGCATATCCTTATACATGATGTTGATGCTACTGCCATCATCTATCAACACCTTGGAAAACTTCACGTTAATATCAGGGCCCATGAAAGTCGGGTCCAACACAAGGGCGTAACCCCCTAGAGTTGGCATGGTCTTGGGGTGATCCTTTATGCTCCACGTTATTTCTTGCTCAGACCAATGCATATACTATGGTATCGCTGGCAAAGGGATGAAAATGGAGCGCAAAGTTTCCGATTTTCCATGGAAAAATGGAAACATAGTGAACATACGAAAATGGAAACCGAATTTTGCAAAATGAAAATGGAAATGGAATTGGTTTGGCGGAAACGGAAAAAAACGGAACAACATTTTTTGCCGGAATAGACGCGGAAACGGAATTTTTGTTTCCATCTAATATGGAATTTCTGTTTTAGGATTGATGTGCATGGACAAATAAAATCGACCTATTACATGACCTTGTCAAACCAAACTTTCAAACTGCTGATCCTAGAACCGGCGACCACGTAATCCCTTGACGCATTTGAGTAGGTTTCCATGATTTGATATTTTTATTATTCCCTGGTAAACCCAACACCATGCTATTATCAGGGGACAACTTTTGTTGGTTTTCTTAAATGCTTGATATTCGTTGCATGATCTCAGAGTTCTCTTGGTTCTGGGTAAAATCTGCATTGTTCTGTGTCTACACTGTATTCGGTCTGTACAAAATCTGCTTCTGTTTTTGTTTCCAGGGTTTCTATATTCGTTTCCACTTTTGCAAAATAATATGAAAACAAATGTGACACCACTTAGTTCCATTTGTTTTCATCTCTAGTGACATTATGGAATTCACTTCCATCAACCACCTCTGCTGACTCTTCTTGTTATTCAGCTCTGTAACAAACACAACGTAACTCTGGTGATGCTCTCTGTACTCGTTTCTTGGGCCTTGCACTTGATGCACTGTCTCTCTCCTATATTGATTGCGGTATCTTGGATGTTGATTCTCATATCTCGGCTCAGTGCCAATAATCTGAGCATTTCCCCCTGTGAGTGGTGGTGGGGGAGGTGGTGCTAGCTACTGACTTGTCGAATCTACCCTATGATCCTTTTGGAACCAGTTACACTATCGACTCATGTGGTTTGCTGGCTTACTCGGACTCGGCATGTGAAACTTGCATGGCTGATCCAACATCATATCGTAAGTGTAATTTTGCCTTTCTTGTCAAGGCTTCTTCTGTTCATATGGCCTTTTTCCATTGTTCTTTGGTACCCACTATTGTTGACCACTTGTTTTTTGACGCTGGCTGCTACCGGCATCAGGATGATCTTGACTTACAATGGCGACTTGAGTCAAACCATACATATAATCTGGCCTCTCATATCGTCTCTTGCTTCTGTATTCATTAGGGTCTTGTTGCCTTTGTGACCCGGCTGCATCGTAGATCTTAGTCTTTGTGTTCCCATCCGCCGACATGAGCAGAGGTTGAGTCGGATCTCCCAATTCATACAAGTCGGTGAATTTTATTGTCTCGTCTAATCTTGCAGGCATATCCCTTTGCAAACTTTGCCATAGCACACTTCCATGTTGGCAACATTGTGCAAACCATGCTATGGCCTGAGAATGAATTACCCCTTTGCAAGAGTTGCGCATAGTGCACCACCTAGTGAGAAACTCCCTGTCCATCTTATTCAGCCTTTGTTTGCACATAGCCAATTGTTGTGGGCAATTCGGCCTCTTGTATGTGCTTGTGAAGTTACTCACAAAAGCTTCTTCAAAGTTGACCTAGTTGTTGATGCTTCGGGATGGCAAGTTATTCAGCCACACCTTCGCTGGTCCTTCCAGCATCTGTGGTACGTACCGCACTGCCCATCTCAAATTACCCTACGCAATATTTACTGATGTCCCGTAATCAATAAGCCAGTCTTCTGGCTTGGTGCTACCATCGTATGTCTTGGTTCCTCTTGCCAGCTAAAAGTTTGGCACTGGTGGCTCTCTCATGATCCTTGGGCCAAAGAACGGTGGACCCCACGGACCTTGTGATTCGACAAGTTCTGCCATTTTTGTTCGGTCAATTTTTAGTCTCGCATCGTCTTGCTAGAGATTTCTGCCTCCTAGCCGAGATCCCAGCGCATTGTACATGTGATCCGTCATTTCATACCCGACATTCATCATGGCAGAGTAACCATCATTGTATATGTTTGCATTTTGATCTGCAGGTTGTTGCGCCGCCCTCCCTGCGTTTTGCTGGTGCTTTTGGTTGTGCTGGTGGCGGATACGGAGGTGGGTTTCCTCCTCCTGCCGAGTGACTTCCACGCCTAGGCTGCATCGGAAAGTTCTGTCCCCCATTGTCATTTCTTTGGCCGGCATGCCTTTCTCGGCCAGCGTTCCCTAGGTTTTCATTCCCTTGGCTAGCATTTCTTCTCGTGCCTTGAACGCAACCTGGGTTACCTTCAGAAACTATCGGGTCATAAGCAACCATTTGCTTTTTTCTTCTCGAATCTACACTTTTTCTCGTCTTTGTTTTGGCACGTCTCCCGGCGAGAAAGATGCATGCCCAATGGATCTTGCCGGTTTTGGCGTTGCCGAGTGAACAAGCTGTGATCTGCCTACAACACCGGGATTTTCTCTGTAGTACGCTTCATTAAGCTTGTCAGCTGCTCTTAACAGCTCGTTTTACTCTTTCCTGCTATTTTCTCTTTGCCTCACCCGTTAAATGAGGTAACTCAGCCATGGCCGCTTTGGCAGCTCTGAGATTGGCAGTTGTCGTGTTATATGTCGGCCGTATGGCGATTTCATGGCTGCACTGTGGAGTTATTTTGGACGTGGCGTTCGCTTCCAGCTCATCGTTGAGGTTCCTTCCCCTTATTATTTCTATGCCGAGTCGGGTCTTAGCACCCTTGACTCAATTTGCTGAGTTATACTCTCAGAGGGTAATCTCCAGATCCTGATGTAGTCTGGCAACCTGTTTAGCTCTTTCCAACACCTTTTTCCTGGTTTCCTCTAACTTGGCTTGTGCTCGTGCCAGGTCTGAAGTTGATGCCACTGGTTCTGCCAGTTTGTCTATCGCTTCCTGCAACTCTTTTGCTCTCTTACTCGTCGCTATGTTCTATGGTATCTCCAGCGGTACTTTTGCAGTTCTTGCTGCCCTTGGTGTGACATCCGGGTCATCTTCCTCGGATGTCTCGTTTACCACTGGGACTACTGGAGGTGCTGGGGGTCATGAGGGAGCGGGTGCAGTCATCATTACCTCCGCAGAAGCGAGCTGGTTAAGTTTTGCCACAGCGTGAACCGCATGCGGATCCGGCGCCAAGACGACTTGCTTGGGGTATGCGCGCTCCACGCGCACCACAATGTAGACTTGATGCTTGCCGAACTTGAAGACCGCCCCTAGGGAACTTCCTTGTGCCGAAGCAGCTTGCATTGTTGCTGACGAAGTTGAGCATGCCAAACCTCTGGATGAGGACTAAGTACACGTGCTCACTGTTAAAGCGATGATGTTTCCTATCCGGATGAAAACCCCAGCAAGCGCCGCTGTTTGCCCCACTGTGGGCGCCAACTGTCGTGGTGGTGTCACGGCATATGCCATGGGTAGGCTTAAGTTGGGGCCAGATGGACGCTTGAGGAATTCGGGTAGGGTGTGCGCGGTGTTACCGCACATGAAGAACCACCAAGTACTTGTGATTTATTTCTCCTCTGAACTTACAAGTGCTCCTTGAGTTGTTTCCCCTACCAGCTACAAGTAAGAACTGAGGATGCCAGCCTTGGGGCACTAGTTGCATCTATCTCTAAACCCTAGTCATGCCCTTCCTTATATAGGCAAAAGGAATAGCTAGGTTATAGTTTGGGTCCTAGGGTTTACTGTTTGGATCTTGTCATTATTTTGCAGGCCGGGTCAAGGGGCCAGCCCTAGGCCCTTGACCCAGTCAGCAAAGGTATATAGCCAACGGTCTTCTTGTACGTAGACGCCAGCTCTTACGGCATCATACTTTGCTTTATACGTCACTTGGTACTTTTGGCGCCACTCGGCTCCTTTGTTGTCACCCGGTGGCACCCTTCTCTTTTGACTCTGCTTTAGCGTGGTCCTTCCCGGACCTTACTCGGAAAGGAACCACGGGTCCTCCGTCAATCGGCTTCCCCATGTGAGCCCCGGCTCGTCGTTTCCTACAGGTTTAAGTTCCTTGCCATGTACGAGCCGACATACTTCTTATGTCAGCTTTGTACAAGCTTCATGTCCTAGCCGTTAAGACCCGGCCGGTGTATGCCTGACTCGGCTGAAGCCAATCTAGGTAATGTTTTACCCTGTATGACCCTACCGGGGGTTATCCCCCGACATAGGCATTACTACGACTACTAGTAAGATACACATCAATAACATGTATATTGAATATAACTTTCTTCTTGATGTTGTCGTTCTTCAGATCTGCCAGGTACTTAGGTCAATTCCGCTTCCAGTGACCTTCTTCCTTGTAGTAAAAGCACTTAGTATCAGGCTTAGGACCAGCCTTGGGCTTCTTTGTAGGCGCGACAGCTTTCTTGCCGCCCTTCTTGAAATTACCCTTCTTCTTAGGCTTGCCTTGCTTCTTGAAATTGGTGGCCTTATTGACCATCAACACTTGGTGCTCTTTCTTGATCTCCACTTCCGTAGACTTCAACATGGAGAAGAGTTCAAGCAACACCTTATCCATGCGCTTCATGTTGTAGTTCATCACGAAGTTCTTGTAACTAGGTGGTAGTGATTGGAGGACACGATGAATACCCAACGCATTAGGAATTTTTATTCCCAGATCTATGATTTTATTTGCGTGCCCAGACATCTTAAGCACATGCTCGCTAACGGAGATGCCCTCTTCCATCTTGCAGTTAAAGAACTTATCGGAGGCTTCATAGCTTTCAACATCCGCATGAGTCTCAATATCATTTTGAGCTCACGAACAATATCACAAGGCTCACGGTTCTCAAACCGCTTGTGAAGCTCTGATTCCAAACCGTACAAGATGGCACAGTGAACTGTGGATTATTGTCGAATCCCGCAAAACCACTACTAGAAAATCGTGTTGATTTTCGTGCATTGCATCATCATGACCGCATGCTCATGTCATCATGCCACATTGCATTTGAGCATCGTCATCATCATGCATATTGTTTTTGCCTAAAAACTATTTGCGAAAGGCTATGGTTTTCTGAAACTAGCCCTCCGTCTATTTCAAATTAAACCCCCGGATGCTTCCGGATATTTTGTTTGTTTGTCTAAAAACTATTTACAAAAGTTTATTGCAAATTAAATAAAAGTTATATTATTTTAGGGGGTAGTCGAACGGGCCGATTCGACCCAGTCGACCACCCCCAATTCAAAACGGTCCACCCAAAATCCCTAGTCTACCCAACCCTAACCTACCCACCCCTCCAGCCACCTCACCCTGACCAATACCCTCTCTCCGCCTCACCTCTCATCTCTCCCCACCCAATCCCACGTTGCCACCTCACCTCTCCTCTCTCCCTCTCACCAATCCTACCCTCCCCACTCTCCCCACCAACCGCCCCAGGCCCACCTGCCTGTCCCACTCGCCCCCCACCACGCGTCCCCCACGCGCTCCCCCACCCCGGCCCCACTCCTGCATCTGGACCCACCCCGCCTGTCCCCATCCTTCCTCTCCCCCACGCGTTCCTCTTCCCCTGCACGCGTCCTCTCCCTCCTCCCACCTCACCGTGCGCTGCCTCCCTCCTCCCCCGGCGTCGGCCGCTCCTCCCCTCTTCCCTCCGGCCGCCGTCCCTCCGGCCAGCGAGCGCCCTCCTCCTCGCCCCGCGTCCGGCCGCGTCCGGCCGCGCCTCCCCGCCCCCGCGCCCGGCGCCGCCCCGAGCATCTCCGCCGCCGCGAACCCTCCGGCGCCCTCCTCCTCCAACCACCGTCGCCCGCTCACACCCTCGCCTCCCCTTCCAGCTGCGCGCCGTCCTCCCTCCTCTCCGGCCACGCAGCACCTCCGGCCTCCGGCGCAGGCGCGGGCGCCTCTGCCTCCTCCGGCCGCCGACGCGCCGGCGACTCCTCCTCCCGCGCCGCCCCCTCTCGCCGGTGCCCTTCTCCTGGTCCTCCGCCGCCTGGGGCTCCCTCCCCGAGCTCCCCGCCGGCCTCCACCTCGAGCCCGGCCCCGCCTCCCCCCTCGAGCGCCGCCGAGCCCGAGCTCCGCCGTCCGCCTCTGCACGCCCCTGTCACCCCGTCGCCAAGCCCGTTCGGCCGGCGCTGCCACCGCTGCCACGAGCCCCACCCCGGAGCGTCGCCGCTCGCCCCAGGCCCCACCTCGCCGGAGCTCCCCGCGGGTCGCCGTGACCGCCGCCCCTGCCGTCGTCCTCAACCGTCTCCCCGAGCTCCATCCTCGCCGGCCCCGGCCCCGCCTCCCCAGCTCGACCCGAGCCCCGCCGCCTAGGAGCCCCGCCGCCGGCCTCCTCCCCGCCGTCCGCCGCCAGGCGACCTCCGTCCTCGCCCCGGTGGCTCTCCCCCAAGCAGGCTCGCCGGCGCCCTCTCTGGCCGCCCGTCGAACGCCCCGACGGCCACCGCCTTCCCCAGGACGCCACCACGGACCCACGCGGCTCCGGCCCTGCGCCTCCCCTGTTCGGCGTCGGTCGCCGCCGTTGTTCGCCGGCTCCATGCCCTGCTGCTGCCTCGGTTATGTGTTTGGGCAGGCGGCTAGTAGACGTTCGGCGGACCCTAACGCACTGTGACAATCTTCCGAAGATGTGGCCGTGTCGCCCCAAAGCCCCTAAGAACGCATGCAAGGTCTACTTCATGGATCCCAAGTTCGTCATCGATCCCGTAGGCAATGGTGTCGGAACCCCGAAGACTGATCCCGATGTATCGGAGACCGAACCCTCGACACGCCAAGATCTTCTCCTCGGAACGCCATGACCGTCTACACGGACCTGAAGACCACGGGAGAGACAAGTGCGCCTTTCCGGATGCCGAGAACCCGGATACGACAAGTACTCCCTCGAGGACGCCGAGTACTTCACCCCGGACACCGAGACCCTGAACGACAAGTTCTCCTTCCCGGACGCCGAGCTCGCCGAGAACCCGGATGCGACAAGATCTACCCGTTGATCGAGAATGTTTCTGCCGAGAACGATCCCGTCGAACCCTGAACCCTGAGACCGACCCCGAACCCCCGGAACCCCAAGTTCGTCGAGACCCCCTAATGTGTGAACCTTTTCCCGAGCCCCTATTTTATAAATGCTATATAATAAACTTGTCGCATATTAAATTGTCATTCTCGCATGCATATCATTGGTTTGGGGGCCTTATGCCGATTCACCTAAATTAAATATGGGGCCCATATGCGGGCAAATCCAGTCTCATATTGGCCTCATTTAAATTGGTGTAGCGAACTGAAGCCATGTTTGATCTTGCTAATTCAACATTTAATTTGCGGGGTAGATAAACAACATGAACCACCTAATTAATGTCGGGACCCCGGTTCCGCTTAATATGACCTAGTTGCATCGCATCTTTGCCATGTCATGCATCATACATGCATCATGCCCGTTCTTCTGCCGTTGTATTAAATAGTGCATCCGGTGTTTCTTCTAGTGTTTTGCTTCTTTGCGGGTTGGGCCGTTGAGTTGATGCGAGTGTTGACCCGACCTTCGGTTGAACCTTCTACAATGTTTTCAGGCGAGCATCTCCCCCTTTCTACCTATCTTACTTTTATAGTATTTATTCCTCCTGTTGATCTATTGCTATCTGTGTTGCGATGCTCTAGTTTTCGTTCCCGTGATATCCCTTGCAGCCTTATATTGCCTTGGACACATCCTATTACCTGTTGTTTGGTAGATAGTTGGACTTGCGCGTCGTAGTCGCTTGCTCAAGTGCTGTTGCGTGTCGTCAAGGGCCACAGTTGATGGTGTAATGCCGCATGTTTGATGTGTGAGATGATCATGGCTTTACTTATCGTTCACTTTAATTCCTGTTTAACAACTAAAATTGAAGTAGGTAAGCAGAGGCACAGGTGGGCAATAGATGTTATTTGGTTGTTAACCGTCCACTTGTGTCCCGTAGGACCCCGAGTGCTTGATACCTGTTCCTTGATTTATCGCGCTATCCACATCCGGGAGGATTATGGGACCCCCCTGAGCCAGAGCTTGATTCAGTCTTATTTCTTGGGGCCACAAACTAGTTTGAGGTTTTATTTACTATCCTGTACTTATGCCATGCTACTGCTTTATTTACGATTGTGCGAGGAGCACACTGTACTGTTTAGGATCGGGACACGTTTTCGCGGTGTCGACAAGCCCAGTTTTGGGTTCCCAGTCGTTCACAGCCGTCCACCCAAACCTCGGGTCCGTCTCGGAGTCAGCTAACTTCGTTGTGGGTGTACTCCAAGGGGTGGCCCCCTGAAATATTTCTGAATCTTGTGATTGCTTTGTCGTGAAGGCCTCGTTGGGTTTTGATTTGGTTTTTCCGAGGTTGATCGAGTGTGTGTTGCTATTTGTGCACCCCGGCCGGGTAAAACTTTCTGAAAGCCGTGTCCGCGGTTATGGACGACTTGGAGCACAGTATCTCGATCATAGACAACTATAACTAAAGTAGTGCTATAAATTTGACTCTATAATGACTAGTAATCAGCTTCACTATAATGGAATGGCTAAATAAAACTGCCAACAATTGCTTGTTTGGTTTGTCGCTTGCGACAATTGTATCTGACTAGTAAGTATTGCAACTACAAAGGAATGGCTAAATAAAAGTACCAACAACGGCTGGGTTTTGGGATATCTCATGCTATTTGTATCTGACTAGTAAGTGCCGCAACTACAACGGAATGGTTAACTAAAATGGCCCACTGCTTATTTTATCAGGATGACTATCTATACCTGACTAGTAATTGCTGCAACGATAACCGAATAAATAAAACTGCCCACTGTGTGAGTTCCTCGGTTGACTTCCTCGTTTGGCCTCGAGGGGGAAATACCGGGATGGGTTTGTTTGGTGGTAGTATCAGGTTGGTTCCGAATAGGTCTTTCTTCCCCCTCTCTGATTGCCGCCAGTTGTATCGAGTCTCTATAGGTTGATTAGTGCATGCTGCCGCTGCCGCTCGGTCCACCATACCTATGTAGGCGAGGACCGCCGAATTCTAGCCTCGCCGTGTACTGGCCTCAGTACTGACGCTCCTCTTTTTCCTTTGCCCTTTGTCGGCACCCCTTTTGTTTAAGCAGGTTTTGAGATCGACGTCGTTAGCAGGGTTACCCTTCCGGCTTGGCCTGGGCAGGGTCATGGACGCCATTGGTTATTCTTCAGGGCTCTTAGCCCCATTTGCATCTTGTCCGTAGCTAGACGCTATATCGTTTTCAAGGTTATTTGGATCTTTGTATATTATATCTGTATTCTTGACTCTTTGAGTCGCTGTTGTATATATATCTGTTCTGTGGGTCCCATCGAGGACTGTTGTGTAATGTTATTACTTCGTGTTCCACCCGCACGAAAGTGCCTGGTGGGCACCTTTGAATCGTTTCTATGCGGGTTTGGCGGGTTTCGCTAAAACTTGCATAGGGTCGATTCTGAGGGTGTTACAATTATTGATTCTTCCGAGTGAGGAAAAACATTCTTCACCTCATAGGTACCATCATCTGTAGGCGGGTCACCCAGTAGTGCATCCAGCACATATGTCAACTGACTAGCATTGAGGACAATCCTCAAGTTGCGGAACCAGTCCGCGAAGTTGCTTCCCTTGTTTTTCAACTTTTATTTCTCTAGGAACGCATTAAAATTGATGGTAGGGGCCGCCATGATCTATAACATATTTACAAAGAGTTTAGACTAAGTTTATGATCAATTGAGTTCAAATTTAATTCTTAAATTAACTAGGTGAACTCCCACTCAAAAAAACATCCATGGCATTGTTTTAGTGATCACACGAACCAAATACACTACACCAAGTCCGATCATCACGAGAGATGATGTAGTTTCAAAGGCGAACAATCAACACGTTCATCATATCAGTCATATGACTCATGCTTTACCTTTCGGTATTCCGTGTTCCGAGACCATGTTTGTACATGCTAGGCTCGTCAAGGTTAACCATAGTATCCGCATGTGCAAATCTGTATTGCACCCGTTGTATGCACACGCAGAATCTATCACACCTAATCATCACGTGGTGCTTTGAAACGACGAGTCTTAGCAACGGAGCCTACTAAGGATGAGCACTTTATTACTTGATATTTAGTGAGAGGGATCATCTTATAATGCTACCGTCACAATCTAAGCAATACAATATGCATAAAAGGATTAGCATGACATGTAATTCATAATATGTGATATGATATGGCCTTTCTTCTTGTGCCTTTGATCTCCATCTCTAAGCACGAACATAATCTCCATCATCACCGGCGTGGCGTCAAGGTCAATGACGCCGCTTCATGGTTGTCCTCCACCAACAACAACTATTACAACTACTTTGATGAATAGACACGCAGGTCTTAAACAAAATTTAAAGACAACCATAAGGCTCCTGGCGGTTGCCAACTTACAATAAGGATCATTGCATACATCATATATAATCACAATCATGGCCATATCACATCACAACACAAGCCCTACAAAAACAAGTTAGACACTTCTAATTTTATTTGCATGTTTTACGTGGCTGGGGCTTTCGCATAAGAACCATTCTAACTTATGAACATGAACCAAAACATTGATACAAGTATTGTTAAGTGCCCGTTGTAAATTGAATCTTCACTATGGTGGGAGAGACAGACACCCACAAAACCACTTGTGCAATGCAAGGTGCACGTTGAGTGTGGAGCAAGTCTCATGTACGATGACATGTAAGGTTAGCCCGGACCGATTCATCCCACCATCCCGCAAGATGCAAAGTACAAAAAAATCAATCGACAACAAAAGCATCAACACCCACAAAAACGTTGTGTTCTACGCGTGCAATAGATCTGCGCATATACACGGCTCTGATACCACTATAGGGGTTCGTAGCATGGAAAACAAAAAATTCTATTGCATGAACACACAAAAGCCAAGATCTAATCTACGAGATCGGTGCAACAAATTTATAGAGTACTAACCCTTGTAGATACAAAGCATTTAACAAGATCGAATTATCATGTCTGATGTAGTCGTTTAATTGCCGATCTCAAGATCGTGTAGACAATTCTTTCGGCGCCATGTTCCGGCAGCGTTTCCGCAGACGGTCACACGTTCGGTACTCGATGAATACCTTCCTCTCCCTTGTTCCAGCAGGCAGTAGAGGTTGTAAATCTCCTCACGATTGTAGCAGGACGAGGGTGTGGTGGTGGATCAAGGTGGAGGAATAGCTCCTGTAGGGCTTCGCTTAAGCCGGAGCAGGTATGGTGGAGGAGAGAGGGCCTCTACGGCTAGGGTGTAGGCGCCTAGGGGAGGAGGCATTGGCGGCTTGAGGTGTAGGTTGCGTCGGCTTAGAGGGCTAGGGCATCGGCAGCCTAGGGTTTTGGGGTAAAGGGGTGGGGCTCCCCCTCCCCTCCTTATATGGGTGGGAGGAGGCGGCAAGGGGAGGACGAGTCCTCACCCAAATCCCTCTTGGCCGAAGGATTGGGGAAGGAGAGGTAAACCTCTCCCCTCTAGGTTTCCTCTCCTTCCTCCACTAGGACTTTGACTTTTCAAATTGGACTTTGACTTTTCAAACTAGAGTTTGACTATTCAAACTAGAGTTTGATTATCTCTTCCATATCCTTGGTCGACTTGACCTAGTGGTCTATGCTCCTACCCCCATTAGGGTATGGTGCATTCCAAGTACCCCCTCAGGAGTGGTGGACCTTCCAAAACATTCTATAAGCTTCAGGTCAAAACACCGAAAACATCTACGAACCCTAGAATTGACTTTCCTTATATGTATCTTATTATCCGGACCATTCTGGAACTCCTCGTGTTGTCATGGATCCAATCCAAGACTTCAGACAACATTCGTGTAACACCCTCAGAATCGGCCCTATGCAAGTTTCAGCGAAACTCGCCAAACCCACATAGAAACGATTCGAAGGTGCCCACCAGGCACTTTCGTGCGGGTGGAAAAACAAAGTAATAACATTACACAACAATCCTCGATGGGACCCACAGAACAGATATATATATACAACAGCGACTCAAAGAGTCAAGAATACAAATAATCGGTACCAAGATCCAAATCACCTTGAAAACGATGGGGCGTCCGACTATGGACAAGATGCAAATGGGGCTAAGAGCCCTGAAGAATAACCAATGGCGTCCATAACCCTGCCCAGGCCAAGCCGGAAGGGTAACCCTGCTAACGGCGTCGATCTCAAAACCTGCTTAAACAAAAGGGGTGCCGACAAAGGGCAAAGGAAAAAGAAGGAGCGTCAGTACTGAGGCCAGTACACGGCGAGGCTAGAATTCGGCGGTCCTCGCCTACATAGGTATGGTGGACTGAGCGGCAGCGGCAGCATGCACTAAACAACCTATAGAGACTCGATACAACTGGCGGTTATCAGAGAGGGGTGAGTATGACCTATCCGGATCCAACCTGAAGCTAACACCAATCAAACCCATCCTGGTGTTTCCCCCTCGAGACCGATCGAGGAAGTCAACCGAGGAACTCACACAGTTGGCAGTTTTACTTATTCAGTTATAGTTGCGGCACTTTACTAGTCAGGTTTAGATAATAGTCCTGATAAAGTAAGCAGTGGGCACTTTTAGTTAATCATTCCGTTATAGTGGCATCACTTACTAGTCAGATACAATTATCATGAGATAACCCAAAACCCAGCAGTCGTTGATACTTTTACTTAGCCATGCCGTTGTAGTGAGGCTGATTACTAATCATATCGGATACAAGTCAATTTAAAACAGTAAACTTTAGTTATAGTTGTCTATGATCAGACACTGTGCTCCAAGTCGTCCATAACCGCGGACACGGCTTCTCGAAAAGATTAAACCCTGCAGGGGTGCACCAAAGTATCCACAGGCACTTCGACCCTTTTTGCTAGATCAGTTAACATACACCCATCGGTATGTCAGCGGGGCCTAAGTCACGACGTTCCCAGACACAAAGCAAGTACATGGGGGCCACCCCACCGAGTCGACACCCGCAACGGAGTCGGCCGGTCTCCGAGACGGTCTCAGGGTTTGCGACAATGGCAGTATGCGACAGTACGCCCCCAAACGGGGACTGCCCATACCGCGAAAACATTCCGCTACCTAAACAGTACAGTGTGCAGTACCTCGCACAATCGTAAATAAAGCAGTAAAGCATGGCATAAGTACAGGATAGTAATAAAACCCCAAACTACTTTGTGGCCCCCAGTACAATACTTTGAAATCAGGTAATTATCAATGGGGGGCCCATATCTCCCCACCTGTGGTTAGCGCGCTCGATCTCGGAACAGGTGTCAAGAACTCGGGTCCTACGGGACACAAGTGGGCGGTCGGAATCCAAATCTTACCTATCACCCACCGATGCCTCTGCTTAATTCATTTTTTAGTTGTTAAACAGAATTTAAAGTGATACAATAATTAAAGCCATGATCATCTCCAACGTCAACATGCGGCAATCCTCCAACAATTGTGGTACTTGTCGACAAGCAAAACACTGGAGCAAGCGACTACGACACGCGGGTCCAACTATCTACCAAACAACCGGTAATAGGATGTGTCCAAGGCTATATATGGCTGCAAGGGATATCACGGGTACGAAACTAGAGCAACGCAACACAGATAGCAAAAGATCAACAGGAGGGAAGTAAATACTATAAAAGTAAGATAGGTAGAAAAGGGGAGATGCTCGCCTGAAAACATTGCCGAAAGGTTCATCCGAAGATCGGGGCGGAGCTCACATCAACTCAACGGCCTTATCCGCGAAGAAGCAAAACACTAGAAGGAACACCGGATGCAATATTTAATACAACGGCAGAAGATCGGCATGATGCATGGATGATGGATGACATGGCAAAGGTGCGATGCGATTAGGTCAATATTAAGTGGAACCGGGGTCCCGACAATTAATTAGATGATTCCAGTTATTTACCTACCCCGCAATTTAAATGTTGTTTTAACAAGGCAAGATAAGATACCGGTTCGCTACACAAGTTTAAATGAGGCCGATATGAGACTAGATTTGCCCGCATATGGGCCCCATATTTAATTATTAGGTGAATCGGCATAAGGCCCCCAAACCAATGCTATGCATGCGGGAATGACAATTTAATGTGCAACAAATTGATATGTTATAAAATAGGGTTCGGGGAAAAGGGGTCACACATCAGAGGGGGCTCGACGATCTTGGGTTCTGGGGTTCGGGGTTCGATAGGGTCCAGGGTCCGGTCTCGGGGTCCAGGGTTCTGCCGGGGTCGTTCTCGGACTCAGGGGTAGGTCTTGTCGCATCGGGGTCTCGATGTCCGGGGAGCAGAACTTGGGTCAGTGTCGGGGCGCATCGGCTTCTTCCGGGTCGGTGCCGTTCTCGTCGTCGCGAAGGTCTTGTCGGGTCCGCGCCCTCGAGGCGGTCTTGGCGAGGGAAGAAGTGCTTGGCGTTCTGCGGCGATGTTCTCATCGTCCGGGTTCTCGAGCATCGCATCCGAGGAGTACTTGGCGTCCACCGGGTTCGGTCTCCGGATCCGGGAAGATCTTGTCGCACGGACGGGATCGGTCTTCGGCGCAACGGCCTTCGGATTCCGTATAGGAGCACTCGGGGGTCTTGACGCCTAGGTTCCGTGAAGTTCTGAGATGAGCTTGTCGATGATCCTGATTGTGGTTCCAGTCTGTCGATCTTGTCGCATGTCCACCGAAGAGCAAAACCACGTTGACACTTGCGGTCAAGACACGGTTAGCAGGTTGCAGGGGTGCGCGACTCAGGGTACGGCCGGCAGCGGTGCAGGACGCTCGGGGATGGCCCAGGGGCGCTGGCTCGCGGCCGGAGGCGCTGGGGCACGCGGTTCGCGGGACTGGGGCAGCTCGCCGACGCACGCAGGGCCAGAGGGCGACGGCGAGGCCTCCGGCGGTGGCGCAGGCTTGCAGGCGGCGGTGCTCGGGGGAGGCCGGCGGCGCTGAGACGGACCCGAGGGGCGACGGCCGCTCAGGGGCGAGCAGGGGGTCCACCGGAGCGGGGCGCGACGGAGGCGGAGACGGTTGGCCGGCGGGGAGGGTCTGGTGCGGGCGTCGCGGTCGCGGAAGCTCGCAGAGGCGGAGGGCGCGGCGGAGGGTTCTCAGGCGCGGGACGGGGCGACGTGCACGGGGCGCGCGCGGCGCGGGGCGGCCGCGGGGAAGGGTGGCGCGGCGAGCCGGCAGAGGGGGCGGCCGGAGCACGGAGGCGAGAGGGCGAGGCAGACGCGTGGCGGGGTTCGGCCGGCGAGGCGGCTTGCTGGCGAGGTGGGGGCGCGGTGGCCAGCGTGGGTCGGACGCGTGCGGTTCGGGGGCGGTGGTTGGGCGGAGCTGCGGGTCGGTGGAGCGGGAAAGCGCGGGAGGCGGCGGTGCGGCAAGGGAAGGCGGTGGTCGGGGGCGAGCGGGGAGGGAGAGGAGAGAGGCAGGTGGGCGCGAGCGTGCGTGGGGAGGCGTGCCTGGGAGCGGGGTGGCCTGCGCGCGGTTGGTGGGAAGAAGAGGGAGGGGAGGAGGAAGAGAAACAGGGGCAGGGGTGGGGCCGGGCTGGCAGGCGCGGGCCCAGGGAGATGAGTGGTGGGCGTGGCCGCTGTGTGCGTGCGTGTGGCTGGGGCGCGGGTGGGGTGAGCTGGAGAGAGAGGAGAGGGAGGGGTGAGGTGGAGCGATCCGGTTGGGTGGAAGGAGAGGAGAGGGTGAGGTGGCGCAAGGGGAGTGGCCAGGGTGAGGTGGAGGGTTGGGTGTGGGTAGACTAATTGGTGGGCTTAGGATTTAGAAGGGCAGGTGTAGGTGGACCGATCTGTTTAATACGGGGTGGTCGTTCGGGTCGGATTGGCCCGTTCGACTGCCCCACTAAAAATAATATAATTTTTATTTGATTTAAACGGGCCGTTGGCAAACCGATAGCGGCCAAAACAAAATATTCCGGGGACCCGGTTTTGATGTTTGAATAGAGAGGGGCGTTTAGAAAACAACACGGGCTTTGCAAACATAATTTTATGCAAACAATGCATGATGATGACGATGCAATGCACAAAATCAACGTGATTTTCTAGTAGTGGTTTTGCGGGATGCCACAATTCGACACCACTAACAAGGGATCTCGCCCTCGAGATCCGCCTCATGGTACCGGAAGGAAGGTCGGCGAGCTGCGTCTTCTTGCTTCGTGTAGATCCTCGCGACACCACTAACAAGAGGTCGTTGTCCCTGTTCGTCAAGAGAACACTCCGGAAAACAACAGACGAAGTTAAAGGTAAGGCCACCCCTAACTTCCATGGAAGGAGTAAAATTGCATCGATCCACTATTCAATGTACAAAAGCGAATGATAAGAGTAGTGGTATGGTCGCGACTCCATCCCGCACTCAAAGCATTACCCTGTACACGAATAGACGGATTATGCAACCAACTCTCAGGATTCGGACTGAAGATCTCGACAAGCAAGGTTCGGAAACAAAGGAGTGATGCAGGCTCTGCATCGGATCTGGCGTAGATGATGTCGTCGCGTCGGAAACACCGGAAGGCTCAAACAAGGAACAAAGAATGATAACACCGTAGACGGATTCATCAGGCAGCTTGAACACCGGATGGTAGAACACCGTTACCAAAGGAGGAAGCGAAACCCTGAAGGTACGACGGAAACCCAACCACGAGAAATCCTGGACTCGAAGAGGAAGGAGAGAGCAGATTCAAAACACATCGAGATAAGAAGGGAATAGCAGAGGGGTAAGGAGTAAAATCAGACCTAATCAGAACTATCCAACCGATTTTGCAAAAATAGTTTTGACACTCTACTTCGGCCGTTAGCTAGGTTATCCTACAGGCTGGACTTGTGGGGTATCGCAACTGCTGAGCTCTGATACCACTCTGTAACACCCTCAGAATCGGCCCTATGCAAGTTTCAGCGAAACTCGCCAAACCCGCATAGAAACGATTCGAAGGTGCCCACCAGGCACTTTCGTGCGGGTGGAAAAACAAAGTAATAACATTACACAACAATCCTCAATGGGACCCACAGAACAGATATATATATACAACAGCGACTCAAAGAGTCAAGAATACAAATAATCGGTACCAAGATCCAAATCACCTTGAAAACGATGGGGCGTCCGACTACGGACAAGATGCAAATGGGGCTAAGAGCCCTGAAGAATAACCAATGGCGTCCATAACCCTGCCCAGGCCAAGCCGGAAGGGTAACCCTGCTAACGGCGTCGATCTCAAAACCTGCTTAAACAAAAGGGGTGCCGACAAAGGGCAAAGGAAAAAGAAGGAGCGTCAGTACTGAGGCCAGTACACGGCGAGGCTAGAATTCGGCGGTCCTCGCCTACATAGGTATGGTGGACTGAGCGGCAGCGGCAGCATGCACTAAACAACCTATAGAGACTCGATACAACTGGCGGTTATCAGAGAGGGGTGAGTATGACCTATCCGGATCCAACCTGAAGCTAACACCAATCAAACCCATCCTGGTGTTTCCCCCTCGAGACCGATCGAGGAAGTCAACCGAGGAACTCACACAGTTGGCAGTTTTACTTATTCAGTTATAGTTGCGGCACTTTACTACTCAGGTTTAGATAATAGTCCTGATAAAGTAAGCAGTGGGCACTTTTAGTTAATCATTCCGTTATAGTGGCATCACTTACTAGTCAGATACAATTATCATGAGATAACCCAAAACCCAGCAGTCGTTGATACTTTTACTTAGCCATGCCGTTGTAGTGAGGCTGATTACTAATCATATCGGATACAAGTCAATTTAAAACAGTAAACTTTAGTTATAGTTGTCTATGATCAGACACTGTGCTCCAAGTCGTCCATAACCGCGGACACGGCTTCTCGAAAGGATTAAACCCTGCAGGGGTGCACCAAAGTATCCACAGGCACTTCGACCCTTTTTGCCAGATCAGTTAACATACACCCATCGGTATGTCAGCGGGGCCTAAGTCACGACGTTCCCAGACACAAAGCAAGTACATGGGGGCCACCCCACCGAGTCGACACCCGCAACGGAGTCGGCCGGTCTCCGAGACGGTCTCAGGGTTTGCGACAATGGCAGTATGCGACAGTACGCCCCCAAACGGGGACTGCCCATACCGCGAAAACATTCCGCTACCTAAACAGTACAGTGTGCAGTACCTCGCACAATCGTAAATAAAGCAGTAAAGCATGGCATAAGTACAGGATAGTAATAAAACCCCAAACTACTTTGTGGCCCCCAGTACAATACTTTGAAATCAGGTAATTATCAATGGGGGGCCCATATCTCCCCACCTGTGGTTAGCGCGCTCGATCTCGGAACAGGTGTCAAGAACTCGGGTCCTACGGGACACAAGTGGGCGGTCGGAATCCAAATCTTACCTATCACCCACCGATGCCTCTGCTTAATTCATTTTTTAGTTGTTAAACAGAATTTAAAGTGATACAATAATTAAAGCCATGATCATCTCCAACGTCAACATGCGGCAATCCTCCAACAATTGTGGTACTTGTCGACAAGCAAAACACTGGAGCAAGCGACTACGACACGCGGGTCCAACTATCTACCAAACAACCGGTAATAGGATGTGTCCAAGGCTATATATGGCTGCAAGGGATATCACGGGTACGAAACTAGAGCAACGCAACACAGATAGCAAAAGATCAACAGGAGGGAAGTAAATACTATAAAAGTAAGATAGGTAGAAAAGGGGAGATGCTCGCCTGAAAACATTGCCGAAAGGTTCATCCGAAGATCGGGGCGGAGCTCACATCAACTCAACGGCCTTATCCGCGAAGAAGCAAAACACTAGAAGGAACACCGGATGCAATATTTAATACAACGGCAGAAGATCGGCATGATGCATGGATGATGGATGACATGGCAAAGGTGCGATGCGATTAGGTCAATATTAAGTGGAACCGGGGTCCCGACAATTAATTAGATGATTCCATTTATTTACCTACCCCGCAATTTAAATGTTGTTTTAACAAGGCAAGATAAGATACCGGTTCGCTACACAAGTTTAAATGAGGCCGATATGAGACTAGATTTGCCCGCATATGGGCCCCATATTTAATTATTAGGTGAATCGGCATAAGGCCCCCAAACCAATGCTATGCATGCGGAAATGACAATTTAATGTGCAACAAATTGATATGTTATAAAATAGGGTTCGGGGAAAAGGGGTCACACATCAGAGGGGGCTCGACGATCTTGGGTTCCGGGGTTCGGGGTTCGATAGGGTCCAGGGTCCGGTCTCGGGGTCCAGGGTTCTGCCGGGGTCGTTCTCGGACTCAGGGGTAGGTCTTGTCGCATCGGGGTCTCGATGTCCGGGGAGCAGAACTTGGGTCAGTGTCGGGGCGCATCGGCTTCTTCCGGGTCGGTGCCGTTCTCGTCGTCGCGAAGGTCTTGTCGGGTCCGCGCCCTCGAGGCGGTCTTGGCGAGGGAAGAAGTGCTTGGCGTTCTGCGGCGATGTTCTCATCGTCCGGGTTCTCGAGCATCGCATCCGAGGAGTACTTGGCGTCCACCGGGTTCGGTCTCCGGATCCGGGAAGATCTTGTCGCACGGACGGGATCGGTCTTCGGCGCAACGGCCTTCGGATTCCGTATAGGAGCACTCGGGGGTCTTGACGCCTAGGTTCCGTGAAGTTCTGAGATGAGCTTGTCGATGATCCTGATTGTGGTTCCAGTCTGTCGATCTTGTCGCATGTCCACCGAAGAGCAAAACCACGTTGACACTTGCGGTCAAGACACGGTCAGCAGGTTGCAGGGGTGCGCGACTCAGGGTACGGCCGGCAGCGGTGCAGGACGCTCGGGGATGGCCCAGGGGCGCTGGCTCGCGGCCGGAGGCGCTGGGGCGCGCGGTTCGCGGGACTGGGGCAGCTCGCCGACGCACGCAGGGCCAGAGGGCGACGGCGAGGCCTCCGGCGGTGGCGCAGGCTTGCAGGCGGCGGTGCTCGGGGGAGGCCGGCGGCGCTGAGACGGACCCGAGGGGCGACGGCCGCTCAGGGGCGAGCAGGGGGTCCACCGGAGCGGGGCGCGACGGAGACGGAGACGGTTGGCCGGCGGGGAGGGTCTGGTGCGGGCGTCGCGGTCGCGGAAGCTCGCAGAGGCGGAGGGTGCGGCGGAGGGTTCTCAGGCGCGGGACGGGGCGACGTGCACGGGGCGCGCGCGGCGCGGGGCGGCCGCGGGGAAGGGTGGCGCGGCGAGCCGGCAGAGGGGGCGGCCGGAGCACGGAGGCGAGAGGGCGAGGCAGACGCGTGGCGGGGTTCGGCCGGCGAGGCGGCTTGCTGGCGAGGTGGGGGCGCGGTGGCCAGCGCGGGTCGGACGCGTGCGGTTCGGGGGCGGTGGTTGGGCGGAGCTGCGGGTCGGTGGAGCGGGAAAGCGCGGGAGGCGGCGGTGCGGCAAGGGAAGGCGGTGGTCGGGGGCGAGCGGGGAGGGAGAGGAGAGAGGCAGGTGGGCGCGAGCGTGCGTGGGGAGGCGTGCCTGGGAGCGGGGTGGCCTGCGCGCGGTTGGTGGGAAGAAGAGGGAGGGGAGGAGGAAGAGAAACAGGGGCAGGGGTGGGGCCGGGCTGGCAGGCGCGGGCCCAGGGAGATGAGTGGTGGGCGTGGCCGCTGTGTGCGTGCGTGTGGCTGGGGCGCGGGTGGGGTGAGCTGGAGAGAGAGGAGAGGGAGGGGTGAGGTGGAGCGATCCGGTTGGGTGGAAGGAGAGGAGAGGGTGAGGTGGCGCAAGGGGAGTGGCCAGGGTGAGGTGGAGGGTTGGGTGTGGGTAGACTAATTGGTGGGCTTAGGATTTAGAAGGGCAGGTGTAGGTGGACCGATCTGTTTAATACGGGGGTGGTCGTTCGGGTCGGATTGGCCCGTTCGACTGCCCCACTAAAAATAATATAATTTTTATTTGATTTAAACGGGCCGTTGGCAAACCGATAGCGGCCAAAACAAAATATTCCGGGGACCCGGTTTTGATGTTTGAATAGAGAGGGGCGTTTAGAAAACAACACGGGCTTTGCAAACATAATTTTATGCAAACAATGCATGATGATGACGATGCAATGCACAAAATCAACGTGATTTTCTAGTAGTGGTTTTGCGGGATGCCACAATTCGACACCACTAACAAGGGATCTCGCCCTCGAGATCCGCCTCATGGTACCGGAAGGAAGGTCGGCGAGCTGCGTCTTCTTGCTTCGTGTAGATCCTCGCGACACCACTAACAAGAGGTCGTTGTCCCTGTTCGTCAAGAGAACACTCCGGAAAACAACAGACGAAGTTAAAGGTAAGGCCACCCCTAACTTCCATGGAAGGAGTAAAATTGCATCGATCCACTATTCAATGTACAAAAGCGAATGATAAGAGTAGTGGTATGGTCGCGACTCCATCCCGCACTCAAAGCATTACCCTGTACACGAATAGACGGATTATGCAACCAACTCTCAGGATTCGGACTGAAGATCTCGACAAGCAAGGTTCGGAAACAAAGGAGTGATGCAGGCTCTGCATCGGATCTGGCGTAGATGATGTCGTCGCGTCGGAAACACCGGAAGGCTCAAACAAGGAACAAAGAATGATAACACCGTAGACGGATTCATCAGGCAGCTTGAACACCGGATGGTAGAACACCGTTACCAAAGGAGGAAGCGAAACCCTGAAGGTACGACGGAAACCCAACCACGAGAAATCCTGGACTCGAAGAGGAAGGAGAGAGCAGATTCAAAACACATCGAGATAAGAAGGGAATAGCAGAGGGGTAAGGAGTAAAATCAGACCTAATCAGAACTATCCAACCGATTTTGCAAAAATAGTTTTGACACTCTACTTCGGCCGTTAGCTAGGTTATCCTACAGGCTGGACTTGTGGGGTATCGCAACTGCTGAGCTCTGATACCACTCTGTAACACCCTCAGAATCGGCCCTATGCAAGTTTCAGCGAAACTCGCCAAACCCGCATAGAAACGATTCGAAGGTGCCCACCAGGCACTTTCGTGCGGGTGGAAAAACAAAGTAATAACATTACACAACAATCCTCAATGGGACCCACAGAACAGATATATATATACAACAGCGACTCAAAGAGTCAAGAATACAAATAATCGGTACCAAGATCCAAATCACCTTGAAAACGATGGGGCGTCCGACTACGGACAAGATGCAAATGGGGCTAAGAGCCCTGAAGAATAACCAATGGCGTCCATAACCCTGCCCAGGCCAAGCCGGAAGGGTAACCCTGCTAACGGCGTCGATCTCAAAACCTGCTTAAACAAAAGGGGTGCCGACAAAGGGCAAAGGAAAAAGAAGGAGCGTCAGTACTGAGGCCAGTACACGGCGAGGCTAGAATTCGGCGGTCCTCGCCTACATAGGTATGGTGGACTGAGCGGCAGCGGCAGCATGCACTAAACAACCTATAGAGACTCGATACAACTGGCGGTTATCAGAGAGGGGTGAGTATGACCTATCCGGATCCAACCTGAAGCTAACACCAATCAAACCCATCCTGGTGTTTCCCCCTCGAGACCGATCGAGGAAGTCAACCGAGGAACTCACACAGTTGGCAGTTTTACTTATTCAGTTATAGTTGCGGCACTTTACTACTCAGGTTTAGATAATAGTCCTGATAAAGTAAGCAGTGGGCACTTTTAGTTAATCATTCCGTTATAGTGGCATCACTTACTAGTCAGATACAATTATCATGAGATAACCCAAAACCCAGCAGTCGTTGATACTTTTACTTAGCCATGCCGTTGTAGTGAGGCTGATTACTAATCATATCGGATACAAGTCAATTTAAAACAGTAAACTTTAGTTATAGTTGTCTATGATCAGACACTGTGCTCCAAGTCGTCCATAACCGCGGACACGGCTTCTCGAAAGGATTAAACCCTGCAGGGGTGCACCAAAGTATCCACAGGCACTTCGACCCTTTTTGCCAGATCAGTTAACATACACCCATCGGTATGTCAGCGGGGCCTAAGTCACGACGTTCCCAGACACAAAGCAAGTACATGGGGGCCACCCCACCGAGTCGACACCCGCAACGGAGTCGGCCGGTCTCCGAGACGGTCTCAGGGTTTGCGACAATGGCAGTATGCGACAGTACGCCCCCAAACGGGGACTGCCCATACCGCGAAAACATTCCGCTACCTAAACAGTACAGTGTGCAGTACCTCGCACAATCGTAAATAAAGCAGTAAAGCATGGCATAAGTACAGGATAGTAATAAAACCCCAAACTACTTTGTGGCCCCCAGTACAATACTTTGAAATCAGGTAATTATCAATGGGGGGCCCATATCTCCCCACCTGTGGTTAGCGCGCTCGATCTCGGAACAGGTGTCAAGAACTCGGGTCCTACGGGACACAAGTGGGCGGTCGGAATCCAAATCTTACCTATCACCCACCGATGCCTCTGCTTAATTCATTTTTTAGTTGTTAAACAGAATTTAAAGTGATACAATAATTAAAGCCATGATCATCTCCAACGTCAACATGCGGCAATCCTCCAACAATTGTGGTACTTGTCGACAAGCAAAACACTGGAGCAAGCGACTACGACACGCGGGTCCAACTATCTACCAAACAACCGGTAATAGGATGTGTCCAAGGCTATATATGGCTGCAAGGGATATCACGGGTACGAAACTAGAGCAACGCAACACAGATAGCAAAAGATCAACAGGAGGGAAGTAAATACTATAAAAGTAAGATAGGTAGAAAAGGGGAGATGCTCGCCTGAAAACATTGCCGAAAGGTTCATCCGAAGATCGGGGCGGAGCTCACATCAACTCAACGGCCTTATCCGCGAAGAAGCAAAACACTAGAAGGAACACCGGATGCAATATTTAATACAACGGCAGAAGATCGGCATGATGCATGGATGATGGATGACATGGCAAAGGTGCGATGCGATTAGGTCAATATTAAGTGGAACCGGGGTCCCGACAATTAATTAGATGATTCCATTTATTTACCTACCCCGCAATTTAAATGTTGTTTTAACAAGGCAAGATAAGATACCGGTTCGCTACACAAGTTTAAATGAGGCCGATATGAGACTAGATTTGCCCGCATATGGGCCCCATATTTAATTATTAGGTGAATCGGCATAAGGCCCCCAAACCAATGCTATGCATGCGGAAATGACAATTTAATGTGCAACAAATTGATATGTTATAAAATAGGGTTCGGGGAAAAGGGGTCACACATCAGAGGGGGCTCGACGATCTTGGGTTCCGGGGTTCGGGGTTCGATAGGGTCCAGGGTCCGGTCTCGGGGTCCAGGGTTCTGCCGGGGTCGTTCTCGGACTCAGGGGTAGGTCTTGTCGCATCGGGGTCTCGATGTCCGGGGAGCAGAACTTGGGTCAGTGTCGGGGCGCATCGGCTTCTTCCGGGTCGGTGCCGTTCTCGTCGTCGCGAAGGTCTTGTCGGGTCCGCGCCCTCGAGGCGGTCTTGGCGAGGGAAGAAGTGCTTGGCGTTCTGCGGCGATGTTCTCATCGTCCGGGTTCTCGAGCATCGCATCCGAGGAGTACTTGGCGTCCACCGGGTTCGGTCTCCGGATCCGGGAAGATCTTGTCGCACGGACGGGATCGGTCTTCGGCGCAACGGCCTTCGGATTCCGTATAGGAGCACTCGGGGGTCTTGACGCCTAGGTTCCGTGAAGTTCTGAGATGAGCTTGTCGATGATCCTGATTGTGGTTCCAGTCTGTCGATCTTGTCGCATGTCCACCGAAGAGCAAAACCACGTTGACACTTGCGGTCAAGACACGGTCAGCAGGTTGCAGGGGTGCGCGACTCAGGGTACGGCCGGCAGCGGTGCAGGACGCTCGGGGATGGCCCAGGGGCGCTGGCTCGCGGCCGGAGGCGCTGGGGCGCGCGGTTCGCGGGACTGGGGCAGCTCGCCGACGCACGCAGGGCCAGAGGGCGACGGCGAGGCCTCCGGCGGTGGCGCAGGCTTGCAGGCGGCGGTGCTCGGGGGAGGCCGGCGGCGCTGAGACGGACCCGAGGGGCGACGGCCGCTCAGGGGCGAGCAGGGGGTCCACCGGAGCGGGGCGCGACGGAGACGGAGACGGTTGGCCGGCGGGGAGGGTCTGGTGCGGGCGTCGCGGTCGCGGAAGCTCGCAGAGGCGGAGGGTGCGGCGGAGGGTTCTCAGGCGCGGGACGGGGCGACGTGCACGGGGCGCGCGCGGCGCGGGGCGGCCGCGGGGAAGGGTGGCGCGGCGAGCCGGCAGAGGGGGCGGCCGGAGCACGGAGGCGAGAGGGCGAGGCAGACGCGTGGCGGGGTTCGGCCGGCGAGGCGGCTTGCTGGCGAGGTGGGGGCGCGGTGGCCAGCGCGGGTCGGACGCGTGCGGTTCGGGGGCGGTGGTTGGGCGGAGCTGCGGGTCGGTGGAGCGGGAAAGCGCGGGAGGCGGCGGTGCGGCAAGGGAAGGCGGTGGTCGGGGGCGAGCGGGGAGGGAGAGGAGAGAGGCAGGTGGGCGCGAGCGTGCGTGGGGAGGCGTGCCTGGGAGCGGGGTGGCCTGCGCGCGGTTGGTGGGAAGAAGAGGGAGGGGAGGAGGAAGAGAAATAGGGGCAGGGGTGGGGCCGGGCTGGCAGGCGCGGGCCCAGGGAGATGAGTGGTGGGCGTGGCCGCTGTGTGCGTGCGTGTGGCTGGGGCGCGGGTGGGGTGAGCTGGAGAGAGAGGAGAGGGAGGGGTGAGGTGGAGCGATCCGGTTGGGTGGAAGGAGAGGAGAGGGTGAGGTGGCGCAAGGGGAGTGGCCAGGGTGAGGTGGAGGGTTGGGTGTGGGTAGACTAATTGGTGGGCTTAGGATTTAGAAGGGCAGGTGTAGGTGGACCGATCTGTTTAATACGGGGGTGGTCGTTCGGGTCGGATTGGCCCGTTCGACTGCCCCACTAAAAATAATATAATTTTTATTTGATTTAAACGGGCCGTTGGCAAACCGATAGCGGCCAAAACAAAATATTCCGGGGACCCGGTTTTGATGTTTGAATAGAGAGGGGCGTTTAGAAAACAACACGGGCTTTGCAAACATAATTTTATGCAAACAATGCATGATGATGACGATGCAATGCACAAAATCAACGCGATTTTCTAGTAGTGGTTTTGCGGGATGCCACAATTCGGTCTCCAATTCATATTCCATATCTACTAAACGATATCGAATCCTTAAGTGTGTCTCCCTACGTATCGTGAATTATGCAGATATGATCGAGGAACTCTTTGATCAATAACCATTATAGGAATCTAGAAATCCATTATGGCTCCCACATATTTCTATGATTCCTTTTGTCGCACGATACTTTACTTATCTGAGGTTTGATCGTCGATATCTCTATACCTAGTTCAACCTCATTACCGATAAGTACTCTTTACTCGTTCCATGATATGACATCCCTTATGACCTAGACACATTCTTGCAAGCCAATTGGATGACATTCCATCGAGAGGGCCCAGAGTATATCTATCCGTCATATGGATGGAAAAATCCCACTCTTGATCCATGTGCCTCAACACATACTTTCAAAATACCTAATGCCACCTTTATAACCACCCAGTTACAGAAATGGTGTTTGATGTCATCAAAGTATTCATCTGGTGATGGTGATTAACATGATCTCATGGTCGAAGGATTTAGGTTACTATGTATTTTAAAGCTTATAGCAAACGAACTTGAAATGACTTGATCTTATGCTACGCTTAACTATAGTAGTGTGTCCATCACATCATTCTCCTAATGATATGATCTTATTATTAATGACATATAATGTCTGTGATCATCTATTAATCAACAAGCTAGTCTAACATGAGGCTTTACTAGGGACTATTTTATGTTTACAAAACACACAAGTATTAATGTTTCCGGTTAATACAATTATAGCATGGGATGCAAACATTCATCATAAACACAAATATATAATAATAACAACTTTTATTATTGCCTCTTGGGCATATCTCCAACATTATAGTAGTGGGTCATAGTCACGATGACATCTTTGAGGGTTGTTTTGTTTCTTACACTTTTTGTTTTTTCTGTTTTGGCCCACTAGATGCAGCATGTGTGGAGAAGTGTCTTAGGCCTGTGTTTGCAGCCCGTTTGTTGTCCACATTTAGTTTTTGTGCTATTCCACCTTGTTGTTTATTTGTATGTATTTGAGATTTATTTCATTGTTCATGCAAGTTGCAGGTGTTTGGTTGGGTGTTATATATGCACTAGAAAATCTTTGGTATGGTTACCTACTTCAAATGTGGTGATGTTTTTCTTGAACGAGAAGAGGGGTCTTGAAGGACTCTGTTTGCTGCATTAAATCATCATCAATGGATTCTGATTTACAAAAAGGAACCCAGAAGCAAGAAAAAGTATAGCTTGTCCCTTACATTTTGCACTGAAGACCCTATAATGAGAACAAAAAAGCAATCCGGTCCAGGACTTCTTCTAGCTCCTTATCCACCGATCTCTCGTCGATGCCTCCGCCCACGGTCAACCAAAACACCGCCGGGGACATGGCCACTTGGGGTGTTGCAGTGGGATCACACCGTAACGGGGCTAAAGGGCCTCCAACATGGCACATCGGCCTGGAGGTAGAACAACACCTCGCGCCAGCAGAAAGCTTGAAGTTCAGATGCCTTCTTCATCGACAACTAGGGTGGGAGCAGTCGGCTTATGGCCATCAAGGTTGACGGCATCCATACCATCAAGAAATCTCTCCCAAAACTGAAGTGGAGAAACCGCCTCACCGGCTTAGGATCACGACAGCATACCTTAGCTGCTGCGGAGGAACTCCACATCACAGTCTTCCAATCTTCCCCTGAGACTCTTGCTCCCATCGGCCTATTCCATCGACCGCCACCGTAGCAACAGACAGGAACATGACTGCAAGAACCAGAGCCTCCCAAACCATGTCCTTATTGAAGGATACACCTATGCTTATCGTTGTCGTTCTGATCTCCGACCTCTAGGGAATCGAAACGAAGCAAAAAAGCCCTATCCTACACCAGATCTGGCCTAAATCCAATGCGTCGCTCCAAGAATCCACACGGGAAACTTCTGCCATAACGCTAAACACCAAAACCTAGCCTAGTACTTTACACGGGAGGGGACCCTCACCCACCTTGCCATAGGCTAACGCCAGAGAGAAGAGGGGAGGGGCCAACCAGCCCTTGATCTGAGGGGAACGAGGAGATCAGGTGGGGGCGGGGGTGTGGACGAGAGCGGTTCCCCAAACAAATGTGGTGATGTTACCACCACATTGCAAAACTATACTAATGACACTCACATAGCACACATAACATAGACTAAGCATAACCATATTAGTAAGAAGGTTAAATAACACCCGCACGCCACAATCAGGGGTTCACACTGACACCCCTAAGCAAAATGCAGCATCAACACGGGAATCCCATGCCCTTGGAACAAGGGGTTTCATCCTGATCAAAAGACAACACAAGTTCATAAGTTCACCATCGAATTACTACTACTACATACATAATAGACAAGTATAAAACATGTTATCGTCTAGTTGTGGTCAGGGAGGGTGTATTTCCTGGTGGTGGAGCTGCTAGCCATGTAGATCATCATTTTTAGGCCGAAGTCCTAAATATTGAACTCGATGATATCACCGTACTCTAGTTCGTACTTGTAGACGATCTCTGACCACTTCTTCAACACCATACCATATGGCTACCAAAGTAGTCCAACTGCACCCATTTGCCACACCAGCGATAGGAAGACACTGACATGACGTTGGGCAAATGGATCCTGATTGCAGTGACCCAGCACACCACTACATGTTGTAGTGCTCAAGTGATGCATGTAAAATGCATACATGAACTTTTTAGTTTGTTAACATGTTTTACCACCTATTTGCATCATATATAATGTTATATCCATGTTTTATATTGATTTTGGGGATTTTACCAATGATCCCCTTTTTCTAGCCTATAACCCGGCATGGCAGAAAAACCCTGCTTTCAATGTTTTTGATGTTTCACGACCTATACAAAGTCAAATGGACCTGCACTTTTGGGAATGCTAATACTTATGCACGAGAAGCATCTAGAGTACAAGAATCCCACCAGGAGGGCCAAATGAGCCCAGGTGGCATGCCCAGCCCAGGTGGGCGCGCCACCCATGCCCGTTTCCTCCTCGGTCGTCTGATGGCCTCAATTATTTTGCCCACGAAGTTCTCTTGACCTAAAAATCCCTATAATAAGGACCCCCTGGGAGTCCGAGAGAGAGAGAGCACAATAGAGACGAAAACACCACCAAACAGAGTCAGATCCAACAAAGATTGGAGGGGGAAACTCCGCCGAAGCCACCTCTAGGGAGATCTTCACCCTCTCCAACATCTCCAGCATCATCACCATGATGAAGATGGAGTAGTACACCTCCGAGCTATGGGTTTGTGGCAGTAGCTTGATATATTTATCTCCCGTTCTTCATAGATCTAGTACCATATGATCTGCCCTACATGATTATGGTCATATTTGTAATTCCTATGCAGTGGATCTTTTTTTATGATTTGATATTTGAGATTGGAATCTATTTTGTGTAAGATGTTTTGATAGATGCATATCATGTACCCCGTTCTTAATTTCTTGTTTTGATCCAACTTGTATGGGGAGAAGTGTGTGTGAGATGGAGTAGCATGGTGGTAGAAATTGAATTATGACACATAATATTCAAGATCTACTTTGGTTTTCGCCTTTCTTTTTCTGCCTCACTAGGGATAAAGTGAAATCATGTGCTATAGTTATCATGTGACAGTATGATAACCTTGTTAGATCAAGGTAGCATATTGTATTTCAAACATCATATAATATTGCTTAAAACTATACTCCGATTTGTTCTTAATTCAAGATTGCATGGTGTAACATCCCTAAAATCATGATTTCAAAGATTGCATATCATTCATTCATGCATATAGAATTGAGATCAATTTCAAACTCATTTCAGAAAAACAGAAACACATAGTGCTATCATTTTATGTAAACAAACTTAAATCAAATGGCCATTCCCATTTGAGAGTTGAAATGTTTTAAACCTAGATTGTTTATCTCCCTTGTTGATTAGTTTGAGTGAGGAGTAGAACAAAAATTTACAAAATAGAAATGGTTTCAAAAATCATTTTCAAACATTTGCAAACTTAGTGCAATATCCCTGTTATTTTTGTTTCTCCAAAATGACCAAGCCTTTTCTAAGTGACCACATAGATTTATGCCAAGTTTTGTGACTGTTGCCCACTGCAAAAATCCCAAATAGATTTGAAATCAAATGGAGTTTGAATTCATTTGAAAACCATTCCTGAAAATCAAATTAGAAAAAGGAAAAGAGAAAAGAAAAGAAAAAGGCCAGGCGTTCCTATTCTAGCCCAACAGCACAACCGACCCAGTTAGCCCACCCGGCCTCTCTCTCGCTCGCTCGCACGCGCAGACGCACCCACGCGGTCGCTGACACCCAGACCCCACTCCCTCTCTGCTTATTTCACTGACACGCGGGCCCCGTCCACGTCATCGTCTTCTTCCCCAAAATCTCGCGCGCGAACTCCGCCGCTGCCCGTTGCTGCTTTGATTCCGCGAGGTAAATGGCATTGAATCCGTGGGCGTTTCTTGTCGAGCCTCTGGCTATATAATCCCCTCTCTCTCACGACCATTTCCCCTCAAACAATTCCCCCTTCACGCCACCAGGCTGCCCACAACTCGCTCGACGACGCCGCTGTTCCGACGACCGCGCCGACGAATTCCGGTGAGCTCAGTGTTCCCCTCTGTCCCTGACTCATGCTATCATGCTCAGCAACTTCTTGCGCATCCACTGACACGCCCCGTTTATTCTCGCATGACCTGTAGCCTCGGCAACGACTTCGACCGAGCGCCGCCGCTCTCTGCACGAACTCCGGCGACCTCTCCCCGTAAGTACCAGCCGCCCCTTGCCCTCTGCCTGATACGCCGAGAACCCCCATCGTCTTGCGCATCTAATGGTGCCTTTCTTTTGAATTAGCGCGACGCAGAGCCTCGCCAACGTCGACAGCAGCCGCATCAGACGCATTCGCGAACTCCGGCGAGGAATCCCCGACGACCCCGTGCGCCCCTTGCCCAGCCTCCACCATGTTGAGCTTCGCCTTGACCTTGCGGTTCTGGTAAGCCCCTTCCCCCACTTCCACGCGACCTAGAACGCCAGCGCCGCCGTTGTCAGACGCGCCGCCGCCAGTCGCCGCCGCTAGCGCCGCTTAGTTTTGGTCAGAAGAATTGTAGCCGTCAGATCCAGATCCAGCGCGTAGGATTAGTTCACTTAGCGAAGCGTTACGTTTTGATCTGAGCCGTGCATCGTCACTTAGATCCTACGGCTCGCGTGCGTGATCCGGTGCGAAGCGGTACGCGCCAGTAAGGTTAAGACACGTGGCTAGGGTTTGTGTTTAAAACAGAATTCAAAACAGATTTAGATTCAATTTTGATTAGGCTATAACTTTTGATTCCCATGTTAGATTTTTGCAAATTTTATACCGTTGGAATCAGGAAGACAAGCCCTTTCTGTTTATGCAATGTTTTTAGTGAAAAGTTTCTGTTAAAATGACTTTATTTGCAGAAACTTGTTTAAGGCTATTTGAGTATAGAAATTGTTTAGGAATTTGTTTTAGTGCTAAATAAACTTGGTTTGGCAAGATTTTTGACTTGTTTATAGTTCAATAATATGCACTTGCTTAGTGGAGTTTTAAAAATCATCACTTAGCATTTTTGCATGCATGCATATATATCTTTGTTTGTATATGACTTGTATGTGATTGTGGTTATATTCTTTGTGTAGACTTTGGTGCTAGTGATTGTGACTGTGAAGAGTTCTACTCTCCCAACTACCAAGGCAAGTGGTACTTCATGAATATTTCCATCCCTATATTTTGTACAAGCATTAGAAATATTTTGCTAAGTCTTGCATGTTACTATTTTTTCCAAATGCCATGTTGGGAATTCCTAAGTAGATATAGAATTGCTAGGAAATTCCTAAATTAAGTTACTATGCCATGCTTAGTCTAGCTAGTAGCAAACAAGGGTTGGTAAAGTATATACATGCTATGATGAAAATATTTCTAAGTCTTTGGACTTATGTTTTTCTTAATAAAACAACTAAGTCAATGAATCTCCTGGGTGGAATGGGACTTGAATGGTGGTTTTTGGTTGAGTGGTTACACAAGGCCCATGGATATGGTTTACCTTGTGTATCTCACTTGTGGTATGCCACCCAGGCACAAAGGGATTTTAGAGGCCAAGTGTTGAGAAGCTTATAGTGCAGCCACTTGGCAATATGGGCTCTGCCTTGATCACATAGGTTGTTAGAACTTAGTCATTTGGACAGTTGGTGGTAGTGGGATGATAGGTTGGAACGCGTCCATTTGGCTAAGGGAAGGCTTCTGAAAGGTCCTGTCTTGGGAAACCAAGTCTGGTGGGGAAAGTGCACAACCTCTGCAGATGGAAAAATCTAAGTACTTAGCCAAGTCCATGGCAATGGAAAACTTGAGCATCAAGACATGGAAGCTATCAAGAATCTCATCACTCCAACTTCTAAGTAAAAACTTGTGGGTGAACAAGGGTGAAGGACCCCAATGTCTATTGGTGGTTTCTTGGGAAAAGTTTTTGAGAAAGAAAACTTAGTGATTTCATCTAATAGGAAAAACCTATTTTGAGCAAAGCAAGCCAAGCTACACTTATCCAAAATGCATATAGTATTATAGTCCACTTAAAATTTACTAAGGTATCACTTGCCAATACTATTCCGAAGTATTGACCCACTGTGGCTGTAACTTGTGATGTTGCAGGTTACTCCGATGATGATTAGGTGTCATGAGTCTACACTCAACATGCTTGCCTGTGGCACATGAAGATGAAGACTTATGTTTATTTACTTATTCCAAACTCTTGTATTAGGCATGTGGCCTTGAGTTGTAAAAGACTATGTTTATCTCTGGAATGGATGTAATAAATGACCTTTGTATCTGTGTACTTCATCTTAAACTGTGGATGCTAGCAATGATCCAGGGACTAGCATTGCAATCACAGGGATCCTTTTCCTTTACAAAGGAGGGATCTTACAGATGGTATCAGAGCACTATGTTGCCTGTAGGATTATGACCCTAGGATTGGAAACCACTAAGGAAAAAATTTCAACTACTTCTACACTTGTCTATTCTTCTCGTAAACTTTTCTAATCTTTTCTCTCTCATCTCTATTTGTAGATGAACTCCATCAATGAAGCTGTAAGGAAAGGACCACTCATGACCATGACCTTGGAGTGTGAGACAGAGTTTCCCAAAATTCTCAAGGACCTCATGGTGGCAATGGAAATACATGGTGCAGCTGTGTACAAAGGCTTTCCAGTGATGGATGAAGGAGTTGAGTACTGGTGGGTGCAACTTCACTTGTACAAAAACAAGGAAGACAACCACAAAGAAACAGGATTATGCATGTACACCAACACTGTGGTGCACACCACATTCTTTGAGTCAGCAAGAGAAGCAGCTTGGAGGACTATCAAAGAACTTAGTTCTAGAGTCAAGTGCAGAATGCTCAACCTCCAAAAAGACTTGAAGAAAGAGAAGGAACATACCCAAGAGTTGGAAGCCACCAACCAAACCTTAAGAGGAGATATTATAGACTTAGTGATGGAATCATGTGAGCATGATAGGCTAATTGCTTCTAGAAACATTGTGTTAGCCAACAGATCCAATGAGATAGGATTGTGAACGTACTTCGTTAGTTGGGCCACCACCTATCACCTTATTTTCCAAAATGTTACCTTAAAATAAAATTGGACCTTGGTTGATGTGATGGATTCATGTATGCATGACTTGTGTGATTTTGCTTTCCAAGGATATGTATGTGATGTTTTCTCTTTTGTTTTATCTTGTTTTGTGTTGTTCTAACTTTTCAGTCTTATAAATAGATGCCTATTACCATCAGCACTGTTGAGGAGTTCCAGGTTACCCGCTTTGGTCCTCGTATCGTTGAGCTTACCACTTTGCTCAATCTCCCTCTTCCCACCATCATGGTGCACCCACTCACCAAGTTCGAGAGGAAGGACCTCTGGGGCTTCAAGGTGAACCAGCCCGGACGCCAGACAGAGCCTACTACGGAGGCCATCGTCTTCAAGCTTATGCACGATGACAGGGAGAGAGGCATGGAGGTAGTGATGCAGGATCTTATAGGACGTCTGATAGGATGACACTCCCGACAGGTTAGAGGCACCCACTTTCACGTCTTCGGAAGACGTGATGAGGATGGAGAGTCCATAGACTTCGAGGACGACTCGAGGGACGCAGCAGAGCCGATACGTTTGTATCTCTAGGACTTAGAGTCCCTCATTAGGCACATGGACACAGACAGGACCAATGTCATGCTCAGCAACGATGAGCTCCAAGTGCAGCTTCGCGAGAAGGACAAGCTCTTCGCGCAGCAGGACGAGATAGTCAAGGAAATGGAGGCGAAGTTCGAGACCCAGGACAGGAGGTTCAGGAGTCAGGAGAAACGTGTCCAGGATAGGAACAAGAAGATCCAGGATATGACTGAGGAACTACAGTCCAAGGACTTTGATCTAGAGCAGCAGCAGACGGTGATCGAGAGGCTTCGTTCCCAAAAGAGGGCTCTCAAGGCCAAGATAGAGTCCTTGACCACTACCATTGAGGAGAACAAGACCGCGATGGAGAACGCAGGTCTTACCTTTGTCGAGGAGGAGATTGATGCCGAAGAGTAGACTTGACTACTCGTTCATCTTTTATTATCATACTTGTTATTTGAGAACTTGTCATTGGACCATCCGACATGTGGATGGCTTGCTACTTGTGTGTTTTACTTTGTGAACTTGTTATCTTGTTGTTGAACTTTTATCTTGTGTTGCATGTTATGTCTATGCTTGTGTTGTATTGTGCATGAAAGCATCTATGGGTATCTCATTCTTATCTCTATTTGAACAAACCACAGATGCCTCCCCGTCGTGCAAACCCCAACCCCAACAACAATAACAACAACATCACTCCAGAAATGCAACAAATGATGACTTCTCAAACACAGCTCATGCAGATGATGACAACATTCATTCAGAACCAAAACAATAACAACAACAACAACAACAACCCCAATAATAACAACAACAATAACAACAACAACCCTCCGGGCTTTGATATGCTCACTAGGTTTTTAAGATTGAGGCCAGCTAAGTTCTCGGGGACAACTGATCCCATGGTAGCCAATGATTGGCTACGTTCTGTAAACAAGGACTTAGTAACCGTGGGCTGCACGGATGATGAAAAGGTCAGATTTGCAGCACATCTGCTGGAAGGGCCAGCCGCCACTTGGTGGGACAACTTTCAGATCACCACTCCCATAGATGAGGTGACATGGGCTATCTTTGAGGATGGATTTCACACTGCTCATATCTCGTCAGGAATAATGAGCCTGAAGAATAAAGAGTTCCACAATCTGAAGCAGCGCCACCGCAGCGTGGCTGAGTACATTGAAGAGTTCAACAATCTAGCGCGTTATGCACCAGATGAAGTTGACACGAATGCCAAGAGAAAGGAAAATTTTCTGGAAGGCTTGAATGATGAGCTGAATCTGCAATTGGCTGTGGCATATGTTCCCACATATCAGTCGCTATGTGACAAGGCTGCTATATTGGAGAACAAAATGAAGCAAGTCGAGAGTAGAAAGAGAAAGCACTCCGACAAGCACAGCTCGGGATCGTCTCACAAAAGATCTCACTATGATGACAGTGGAAGCTCAGGATCCCACAAGCATGGGAAATTCAACAAGCACCACAACCACAACCGTCATGACAACAAGCATCATCGTAATCATGACAATGACAAGTACAAGAACCACAAGAGTGGACATAAGAGCCACCATAGTGGTAATGGTAGGGGAAGTGGAAGTCAGCCTGTTAAGAGAGACATCAGTCAGGTTGAATGCTTCAAATGCAAGAAGATGGGACACTATGCAAATGAGTGCCCCGAAAAGAAAGTTGAAGGACCTGTCAAGCCCAATCCTTTCTAGAAAGGACAGGTGAACCACATCAATGTGGAGGAGGTCTATGAGGAGCCTGATGCTGTTGCTGGTAAGTTCAGACTCAATTACATTCCAGCATTTGTACTCTTTGATACTGGTGCATCTCATTCATTCATATCAAGAGCATTTGTTGAAAGAAATGAACTAACGGTAGAAACTATTGGGTGTCCTATTAAAGTAAGTTCTCCTGGTGGAGAAATGATAGTGAATTCAGGATGCCATGATCTAGTCATAGAATTTGGGAAGTATAAGTTTCCCGTTAACTTGATAATACTAAACTCCCAAGGATTGGATGTCATTCTGGGAATGGACTGGATGACTAAGTACAAAGGAGTGATAGATTGTGCCAACCATATTGTCTCCCTCACAACTCCAGAAAATAAAAGGATCAGATTCAAGACCATCTTTGAAGCAAAAAGGAGTATGCTAAATTCTCTTAAGGGGGTTAGCATGGACAGTGTGCCAATTGTGAGTGAGTATCCGGATGTGTTTCCGGAAGAATTGCCGGGAATGCCACCTGATAGAGATGTGGAGTTTCTGATAGATTTGGTACCAGGGTCTGGACCAATAGCAAAGAGACCATATAAAATGTCAGTTGATGAACTGAAAGAGCTCAAGAAGCAACTTGGAGAACAGTTGCAGAAAGGATTTATTCAACCAAGTTCTTCATCTTGGGGAGCCCCAGTTTTGTTCGTGGAGAAGAAAGATAGAAGCCAAAGGTTATGCATAGATTACCATTCACTCAACGAGGTAACTATCAAGAACAAATACCCTTTGCCTAGAATCAATGACTTGTTTGATCATCTAGAAGGAGCATGTGTGTTCTCAAAGATTGATCTCCGGTCAGGCTATTTTCAACTCAAGATAAGAGAACAAGACATACCTAAAACAGCATTCACCACAAGGTATGGATTGTATGAGTATACTGTGATGCCTTTTGGCTTGACCAATGCTCCAGCATACTTCATGAATATGATGAACAAGGTATTCATGGAATTTCTTGACAAGTTTGTTGTCGTTTTCATCGATGACATCTTAGTCTACTCCAAGAGCAAAGAATAACATGAAGGACACTTGCATTTGATACTTGAGAAGTTATGGGAGCATAAACTTTATGCCAAATTCAGCAAGTGCGAGTTCTGGTTGGAGGAAGTTGGTTTTCTTGGTCATGTTATGACGAAGGATGTTGTAGCAGTTGATCCTGCTAAAGTTTCAGCTGTGACTAAATGGGAATCTCCCAAGTCCGTGAAAGAAGTTCGTAGTTTCCTTGGCTTAGCAGGTTACTACAGAAGGTTTATTGAGAATTTCTCTAAGGTATCTAAGCCCATGACTGAATTGCTAAAGAAAGACAAGAAGTTTGCTTGGTCTGAAGGTTGTGAACTCAGCTTTCAGGAATTGAAGAAGAGACTTGTGACAGCACCAGTCTTGTGTCTGCCAGATTTGGAGAAAGATTTCCAAGTATATTGTGATGCGTCTCATCAAGGTTTGGGTGCAGTACTTATGCAAGATGGTAAAGTTGTGGCTTATGCCTCGAGACAACTCAAAACTCATGAAGTGAATTATCCTACTCATGACTTAGAGTTGGCCTCTGTAGTCCATGCACTCAAAACATGGAGACACTACCTTTTGGGAAAGCGTTGTGAAGTGTTCACAGATCACAAGAGTTTGAAGTATATCTTCACCCAGAAAGAAATTAATATGAGACAAAGAAGATGGCTAGAACTTATCAAGGACTATGACTTAAGTTTGCAATACCACCCCGGTAAAGCAAATGTTGTAGCAGATGCTCTAAGTCGTAAGGTTTTTGTGAATGGCCTTACCAAAGGAGAGTTGCCAGATGATCTGTGTACCCAATTTAGAAAGCTCAGATTGGATATTGTGCCTGAGGGACATCTCATGTCTTTGGATGTTCAACCCACTTTGTTGGACAAGATCAAAGAAGCTCAGAAAATTGATAAAGAAATCGAAGAGATTAAAGAAAGGATTGGCAAAGGAAAAGCCAAAGGATTCCATGAAGACGAACAGGGTACTTTATGGCATGGGAACGTATCTGTGTTCCACAAGATCCGGAGTTGCGGAAACTGATTTTGCAGGAAGCACACAACTCTCCGTATTCTATCCACCCGGGTAACACCAAAATGTACATGGACATGAGAGAAAGATTTTGGTGGAATAATCTCAAGAGGGACATCGCCGAACATATTGCTTTGTGTGATGTGTGTAGTAGAGTGAAAGCGGAGCATCAGAAACCAGCAGGTTTGCTTCAACCACTACCTATTCCTGATTGGAAGTGGGACAAGATTGGTACGGATTTCATTACCGGACTACCAAGGACTAGGTCAGGATATGATTCTATATGGGTAGTAGTGGATCGCCTAACTAAAGTGGCTCATTTCATACCCGTGAAGACAACCTATACAAGTGCTAAGTTAGCCAAAATCTACATGAGTAGAATTGTATGTCTACATGGTGTGCCCAAGAGTATTGTGTCTGATAGAGGAACTCGATTCACTTCCCATTTTTGGAGACAGCTACATGAGTCATTGGGAACGAGATTGGAATTCAGTACTGCTTTTCATCCTCAAATGGATGGACAAACAGAGAGAACTAATCAAATTCTTGAAGACATGTTGAGGGCATGTGCCCTAGACTATGGAGCCAGTTGGGATGAAAGTCTGCCTTACGCAGAATTTTCTTATAACAACAGCTATCAAGCCAGCATTGAGATGGCACCGTTCGAGTTTCTCTACGGAAGAAAGTGTACCACCCCGTTGTTATGGAATGGTGTGGGAGAAAGAATTTTATTTGGGCCAGATCTTATCAAAGAAGCCGAAGAGAAGGTTAAATTGGTTAAGGACAGGTTGAAGATAGCACAGTCCCGACAGAAAGCTACGCAGATCCTAAGCGTAGAGAAGTCACCTACGAAGCGGGTGATAGAGCTTATCTTAGAGTATCACCACTTCGTGGAGTGAAGAGATTCGGAGTCAAAGGGAAGTTGGCACCAAGATACGTTGGGCCATTCAAGATTTTGAGTCGCAAAGGAGAAGTTGCCTATGAAATTGAATTGCCAGAATCTCTGTCAGCTGTCCACAATGTGTTTCATGTGAGTCAACTTAAGAAATGTCATCCAGAGATGGAAGAAACTTCCTTGAAGGATACTATACCTTTGGAGGAGGTTCAACTAGAAAGTGATCTCACTTATGAAGAGAAACCCATCAAAATTCTTGAGACTGCAAAAAGAGTCACAAGGACTAAGACTATTAAGTTTTGCAAAGTGCAGTGGAATCATCATTCAGAATAGGAAGCAACATGGGAAAGAGAAGATGATCTTCAGAAAGACCACCCTCACCTATTTGCTAGCCAATCCGAATCTCGAGGGCGAGATTCACCTTAAGGGGGTTAGATTTGTAACATCCCTAAAATCATGATTTCAAAGATTACATATCATTCATTCATGCATATAGAATTGAGATCAATTTCAAACTCATTTCAGAAAAACAGAAACACATAGTGCTATCATTTTATGTGAACAAACTTAAATCAAATGGCCATTCCCATTTGAGAGTTGAAATGTTTTAAACCTAGATTGTTTATCTACCTTGTTGATTGGTTTGAGTGAGGAGTAAAACAAAATTTTACAAAATAGAAATGGTTTCAAAAATCATTTTCAAACATTTGCAAACTTAGTGCAATATCCCTGTTATTTTTGTTTCTCCAAAATGACCAAGCCTTTTCTAAGTGACCACATAGTTTTATGCCAAGTTTTGTGACTTTTTCCCACTGGAAAAATCCCAAATAAATTTGAAATCAAATGGAGTTTGAATTCATTTGAAAACCATTCCTGAAAATCAAATTAGAAAAAGGAAAAGAGAAAAGAAAAGAAAAAGGCCAGGCGTTCCTATTCTAGCCCAACAGCACAACAGACCCAGTTAGCCCACCCGGCCTCTCTCTCGCTCGCTCGCACGCGCAGACGCACCCACGCGGTCGCTGACACCCAGACCCCACTCCCTCTCTGCTTATTTCACTGACACGCGGGCCCCGTCCACGTCATCGTCTTCTTCCCCAAAATCTCGCGCACGAACTCCGCCGCTGCCCGTTGCTGCTTTGACTCCGCGAGGTAAATGGCATTGAATCCGTGGGCGTTTCTTGTCGAGCCTCTGGCTATATAATCCCCTCTCTCTCACGACCATTTCCCCTCAACCAATTCCCCCTTCACGCCACCAGGCTGCCCACAACTCGCTCGACGCCGCCGCTGTTTCGACGACCGCGCCAACGAATTCCGGTGAGCTTAGTGTTCCCCTCTGTCCCTGACTCATGCTATCATGCTCAGCAACTTCTTGTGCATCCACTGACACGTCTCGTTTATTCTCGCATGACCTGTAGCCTCGACAACGACTTCGACCGAGCGCCGCCGCTCTCTGCACGAACTCCGGCGACCTCTCCCCGTAAGTACCAGCCACCCCTTGCCCTCTGCCTGATACGCCGAGAACCCCCATCGTCTTGCGCATCTAATGGTGCCTTTCTTTTGACTTAGCACGACGCAGAGCCTCGCCAACATCGACAGCAGCCGCATCAGACGCATTCGCGAACTCCGGCGAGGAATCCCCGACGACCCCGTGCGCCCCTTGCCCAGCCTCCACCACGTTGAGCTTCGCCTTGACCTTGCGGTTCTGGTAAGCCCCTTCCCCCACTTCCGCGCGACCTAGAACTCCAGCGCCGCCGTTGTCAGACGCGCCGCCGCCAGTCGCCGCCGCTAGCGCCGCTTAGTTTTGGTCAGAAGAATTGTAGCCGTTAGATCCAGATCCAGCGCGTAGGATTAGTTCACTTAGCGAAGCGTTACGTTTTGATCTGAGCCGTGCATCGTCACTTAGATCCTACGGCTCGCGTGCGTGATCCAGTGCGAAGCGGTACGCGCCAGTAAGGTTAAGACACGTGGCTAGGGTTTGTGTTTAAAATAGAATTCAAAACAGATTTAGATTCAATTTTGATTAGGCTATAACTTTTGATTCCCATGTTAGATTTTTGCAAATTTTATACCGTTGGAATCAGGAAGACAAGCCCTTTCTGTTTATGCAATGTGTTTAGTGAAAAGTTTCTGTTAAAATGACTTTATTTGCAGAAACTTGTTTAAGGCTATTTGAGTATAGAAATTGTTTAGGAATTTGTTTTAGTGCTAAATAAACTTGGTTTGGCAAGATTTTTGACTTGTTTATAGTTCAGTACTATGCACTTGCTTGGTGGAGTTTTAAAAATCATCACTTAGCATTTTTGCATGCATGCATATATATCTTTGTTTGTATATGACTTGTATGTGATTGTGGTTATATTCTTTGTGTAGACTTTGGTGCTAGTGATTGTGATTGTGAAGAGTTCTACTCTCCCAACTACCAAGGCAAGTGGTACTTCATGAATATTTCCATCCCTATATTTTGTACAAGCATTAGAAATATTTTGCTAAGTCTTGCATGTTACTATTTTTGCCAAATGCCATGTTGGGAAATCCTAAGTAGATATAGAATTGCTAGGAAATTCCTAAATTAAGTTACTATGCCATGCTTAGTCTAGCTAGTAGCAAACAAGGGTTGGTAAAGTATATAAATTCTATGATGAAAATATTTCTAAGTCTTTGGACTTATGTTTTTCTTAATAAAACAACTAAGTCAATGAATCTCCTGGGTGGAATGGGACTTGAATGGTGGTTTTTGGTTGAGTGGTTACACAAGGCCCATGGATATGGTTTACCTTGTGTATCTCACTTGTGGTATGCCACCCAGGCACAAAGGGATTTTAGAGGCCAAGTGTTGAGAAGCTTATAGTGCAGCCACTTGGCAATACGGGCTCTGCCTTGATCACATAGGTTGTTAGAACTTAGTAATTTGGACAGTTGGTGGTAGTGGGATGATAGGTTGGAACGCGTCCATTTGGCTAAGGGAAGGCTTCTGAAAGGTCTTGTCTTGGGAAACCAAGTCTGGTGGGGAAAGTGCACAACCTCTGCAGATGGAAAAATCTAAGTACTTAGCCAAGTCCATGGCAATGGACAACTTGAGCATCAAGACATGGAAGCTATCAAGAATCTCATCACTCCAACTTCTAAGTAAAAACTTGTGGGTGAACAAGGGTGAAGGACCCCAATGTCTATTGGTGGTTTCTTGGGAAAAGTTTTTGACAAAGAAAACTTAGTGATTTCAACTAATAGGAAAAATCTATTTTGAGCAAAGCAAGCCAAGCTACACTTATCCAAAATGCATATAGTATTATAGTCCACTTAAAATTTACTAAGGTATCACTTGCCAATACTATTCCAAAGTATTGACCCACTGTGGCTGTAACTTGTGATGTTGCAGGTTACTCCGATGATGATTAGGTGTCATGAGTCTACACTCAACATGCTTGCCTGTGGCACATGAAGATGAAGACTTATGTTTATTTACTTATTCCAAACTCTTGTATTAGGCTTGTGGCCTTGAGTTGTAAAAGACTATGTTTTATCTCTGGAATGGATGTAATAAATGACCTTTGTATCTGTGTACTTCATCTTAAACTGTGGATGCTAGCAATGATCCAGGGACTAGCATTGCAATCACAGGGATCCTTTTCCTTTACAATGGAGGGATCTTACACATGGAGATTTCCCTTTCTTGAGGAGTATAAGGGAGAGATGTATTCCATCTCTATGTTAGAATGTGATGCCCATATTAATTCCTTTATCAAGCACATATAGATATTCCATGAATCTTTATCATTGATGAATTGTTTTGTGCTCACTACAACTTTAAAAGAGAGTAGACAAGTGAACCCATGAACCCCGGACCGATTTTTATCATAAGAAACACCTTTATATTTCATCTACTGTCATTTATAATTTCTATAATTTATTATTTCAAAAATACAAAAATACTTTCCCTACTTGCAATCACTCATAAAATCCCCAAAACAACTCTACTATCTTCCATATCACCTAGTTTGTATTGCTTTACTTACTTTAGTTTGTTTCATATTTTATTTCATATTAATAATACGAAAACTTGTGCTTGACAACTACTTGGTGGAGTTTGGGACACAAGTTAATTATTTTACTTTACAGGTTGCTTGAAGAGGAGAATAAAAATATCCTTCCAATTCCCCGAGAGTTTGATATAAACCCTCGAGTCACCCTTGTGGGGAAAATAAGCTTGATACAACACCCTGTACTTGGAGTCCCAATGAAAAGTGGCCACGTTTGTTGCCAACAAGACTATTTTTTGGCGTCGTTACTGGGGAGTTGGTGGAGACATCACAGTGGTTGCAGCATGGTGAAACTCCCATGGCAGTTGCCAGACTATTTTTGGCACCGTCATCTTCATAAACTTATGCAACAACCCATGCTTGGGGAGGTTGCACCACTCTAAGCCTTTTCTTCTCCTTTTAGTTTTTTAAAGTATTTTATTTTGTTTTGTCTTTACTCTTTAGTCTTTTAAGTTTTCCTTAAAACACAAAAACACATAAAAATTAGTATAATTTTTTATTTTGCAAACATGGGAGAAAGAGGAATAAAACTTTGTGACTACACAAACACCCCTAATGATCAATTCATAGCTAGACCTATTACCACTCCTAAAATTACTGCTGAAATTTTTGAAGTAAGTCCTAGAATTTTAAATATTATGACTAAAGAACAATTTGGGGGGGGGGGGGAGTGCTAGTGAGGATTCCTCTAAGCATTTACATGATTTCTGTCAAATTTGTGATATGCAAAAGTTTAAAAATGTGGAAAATGACATTGTCAAACTTAAACTATTCCCATTTTCACTAAGAGGAAGAGCTAAATAATGGTTATTATCACTTCCTACTATTAGTATAAAATCTTGGGATGACTTAAAAAAAATCTTTCATTAATAAATACTACCCACCTATTAAGATCCTACAAAACAGAAATAGTATCCTATCATTTAGACAAAATGATAATGAACAAGTAGCAACAGCTTGGGAGAGTGTTAAAAACATGCTTAGATCTTGCCCATCACATGGAGTAAATTAATGGACTATATTGCATTCTTTTTATAATGTCCTAAATATAATGTCAAGAAGCATACTAGATTCTATTGCGGGGGGTGCATTTATGAGGTAAACTGTGTCTGAAGCTAAAACTATCCTAGAAAGCATGCTCCACAACCATACTCAATGGCATACTGAAAGAGCACCAAACCCATTTAAGAAAATTAACTCCATTGAAGAAATAGACTCCACAGGAAGTAAACTTGATGCCATATTTGCCTACATATCTAAGCAAAATACCGATAATATTCCTCTACAAGAACTAGTAACAAACACCAATGAAAGTGTAGATATCAACTACATAAGAAACTTTGGTAGTAATGGATATGGGAGCAACTACAATAACTCATATGGTAGACCACCTTATGCTACAAACAACTATGGTAGCCGTCCTTTTATTCCATATCCTAATGCTAATGAAAATAAATGTAAACTTGCCACAATTCCACAAGCTAACGAGAACTTGGAGAAACAACAAGAGCCTAATAAAAGTCTTAGTGAACAAGTAGCTCACCATGCCACCATGATAGAAGAACTTCATAAGTCCATTTCATCCATAAGTTCTGATATTAAAGGTTTACAAAACCAAGTGACTGGCTTGGACAAAGCTCTATCAAAACTCGCTAATAATCAAGCAACCTTGTTAAGTATGTCTACAGGAAAATTACAAGGACTACCAGCCATAGGTATGAATTCTATTACCATCACCACAATTACACCATCTTTATAATAAACTTACAATGAATTAATGAATTATAATGATCTTCTTGAACCACTGTTATCACAACTCAAGATCCAAGTGGTGGAAGAAACCACTAAAAGATGATAGAGAAACTACTATGATTGAAAATGAAAAAGAACTAACAAATGATAAACAAGTAGAAGAAGTTAAAATTCTAAGTGAAACAAAAGAACCTCTACTTGATATTGATAAATCTAGCTTGCATGAACTCATTAACTTGTTGCAAAAAAATTCTAATGATCCATCTTTTAATGGTCATCAAGCAGGATTTGGTTCTTACCTAGCAAATTATGTTATAAAAGAAAATATTGAAAGGTATAATAGAGAAGCTATGATACCACCTAAGATTGGGGATGTATGGATACCCAAGGTATTAATCACCATTGGAAAAGAGACACATCATGATATTCTAGATTTAGGATCTAGTGTCTCGGTTTTATCTAAAGATCTATATGATTTACTTGATTTGAAACCTATGGAAAAAATGCTCTATAGATCTTTTACTTGCCGATGATTCAACTAAACATGCTTTATGAAAAGTTCAAGATATTATGGTTGAATTACATATGACATTTTTACCTGTTTATTTTATTGTCATGGACATGGGGAGCAATACCTTAAGTCCTATAATACTTGGTAGACCTTTTTTGAGAACCACATGTACAATCAATGATACAAAAGAAGGAAATGTGAAGTTTTAGTTTCCTCACAAGAAGTGTATGGAACACCTTCCAAGCAAGAAGGAGGTAGCAAAGAAGCACAAGCTACCAAATGAATTCCATATCACCTAAACCAAGTAAGTAAAGCCTAGCTATATGGTTATAAAGAAAGCGCTTTGCGGGAGGCAACCCGGTTATTTTCTTTTAAATTTTTGTTTTGAAATCTTTCTATAGCAAGAGAGTTTTTTTTGTTTTATTTATGTAGTTTTTAATAAAGTACCAAGTGGAACCCATTTTGGATGTTTTAAAAGTTGCTAAACATATGGAGCAGCAAATTTCTACAGAACAGTTTTCAGTGCAAGAATTTTTTATTTTTTTCTGTAACTCCGATTGCACTCAAATATATACAGAATTTACAAATTTTCATCCTCTATATGCAAAAAAATGGCTAAAATTCCTGACATGTCTAAGTGGCAAAAAAAATTCGTTTTGCTGCTACTGAAAATCTGGACAGACTCTGCCATGTTTTGTTTTAACCATTCACAAGTGTCCTAAAATGATTTGTATGAGTCATATTATATGACAGAGATATGTAGGGACATGATATGTTTGCTGGAACATTTAGAAAGAATTTTTATTTTATATATATGCAGCAACTATTATACTCTTGTGCCACTAATGTCACCTCTCGGAAAAAAGATGGGAAAAAAAGTTTTGTGTTGAAGTTTTTTGACAGGAAATAGAGGAACATCACACTGAGAGTAATCCAAGGACGTTGAAAAAATAATCTTAGGGATGCCCAAGGCACCCCACTGGACCTACTCAACTCTTAGTTTGCAAACCTTTAAACTTTGTTTTTTGAGCAACGTAGAACTATCGTAGAAACTTGGAGCGCCTGCTTTGTCATTTTACTTTTGTTTTGCATTAAAAATACCACCACCATTATTATAAATGTTTATGATCAGCTACTGAAAATAAACTTTACCTTAATGAGATTAAAATGGAAAAAGAATGCCATGGAATAAAAGAAAAGGGGGGATAAAAACAAAAGCTACAGTTCATGTTGTATCTAGTTCTTAAGCTCAGGTACTTTATATGAAGCATGATCTGTTTTGTGCCTATTAATTTGTATCTCTTGCTTGTGTATATTTATGTTCAACATCAAGGAGAAAGGTTAGAAAATAAATGTTGACATTATAAACTAGATGGCACACTCTTTAAATATCTTTTTGCTAAGCCTTTTTTTACACAAGCTAAGACTTGTTCCAAGCCCCTTAGAATTAGACTATGAATATCCACCTACTTGTGGAAAAGGGTACGGCTCCATGGCGGTGCAGGTGAATATCTGGCGGCTGGGCGGCGGCGCTCGCCCATGTGCGGCGTCTGTCAGCGCGCTGCAAAGAGGCATGGATGCAGCAGAGGGCGGGTTAGTGGTGGTGATGGTCGGAGGCGGCAATGCGGAACCTATGGCGGCAACACTCATGTGCATGCCTAGGGTGTGTTGCATCCCTCCTTATGTCGCTGTGACGAGAGGACGATCCGCTCAATCTGATCGCCGGGAGATAGCCGACGGTACTGGGGCTGCTGGCCCGGCCGAATAAGGGTGATTTGGCCCTGCTGTTCTTCGAGCACCAAGGTGCCGAACTATTTCAACTCCGCCTCCTCGATTGTGTTGTAGTCGAGTTCCGGTCTTCCTCTCGGATAATTCCACAGTCTAGCACAGGAGGCCACTTGAGATCTAGAGCGGAATCGTTGCGGTCGTGTGCACCCTTCTGGGACACGGCACGAAGCTTCATCTACCGTTCGGTAACATAGGACATGTCTTCATATTGATTTTCATGAATTCGGCATAGACGGAGAAAGTTATGATGGCAACCATCAAAGGATGATTTTGGCAGAAATGTTTTGGTTGAGATGAAGATAATGCAGCATAAGTTCTTCATGTGTGTTGGGTGTTCGGCGACTTGCAGCGGCCTTGTCAAGAGGGGGTGACAACATATGATTGCATCTTTGGTGGTGCTCATCGAGTACCGAGCCATGATTTTGAGGGTAAAAACCCGAGGTGTCGTCTTCATTGGTTGTACCTGGCAATGGTTTGCTAAATGCATTGTTTTGAAAACTCAGTCTTTCTCTCGAGCGAAAGACCAAGATCTTCCCAACGATGACAGTTTGTAGTACGATTGCATGCTGGTAGTTAGAGTGCTTCTATTGAGTGGTTGTAGGCCGCGACATACGAGTGCATGCTGGTAGTTAGAGTGCTTCTCTTGAGTGGTTGTACGCCGCGACAGGTTCTTTGTTTTCTATTTCTCTTGTTTATTTTGTTCTTGGCTGTGTGCATCCCTGATTTCTTTAGACGTCTTGTTGGTGCAGAGCCTAAATGTAATTAGTATCGATATTAATATATTACCTTTTATAAAAAAATCCATTTGTTTTTCTGTTTATAGTAATTATTCAATAAAGTCAAGTCGTTTGCTTAAAAAACGGTAAACGTCACCCACTCCTCAAACCTGGTCGAGTCCCTAGCTAAAAAGGGAACTCAGTAAAAGAAAACCTGATGCTAGGCTACCGACAGACAAGTACCGATAGACAAGTACAGAAGCATCTTTGAAGAAAAAGTACAGAAAGAAATACCATGCCTCATGCCTGCAAGAGCTCCTGTTAATCAAATGACAGCTGAATCTAGCTTCAGGTAAGGATATGTCACTGCCAAATACGGAAATGGAAATAGCAACACCACTGCTACAATTAACTGACAATACAGCAAGGAAGAACACTGGCTGAACCTGACAATGGTTTTGCCAGACAGCCATCCAAAATGCAGTATGCCTTGTGTTACGTATGGTTATTAGAACAGATCAGTGCCACCAATTTCGGACCTGTTGAACAATTAATATTACACTCCAGGTTTGGCAAGTCTGTCCTGTTCGAATGCTCCTGATACAACAATTTCTTTAACCTGAATCTGACGGTCAACACATGGACCAGCTCTAGTTCCAGGACACTGGGGGTTGTTAGGACAGCAGCTTGATGCCATATGGAATGGTTGCATTAGCCTACCCAGATACACCTTCAACACCTAACAGTAAGAATCTGATGCCAATAGTAACTTGTAACAAGTTTGTCCATTTGCAATCATCAGGAGACAAAATGCATCTTGAAAAGACAGAGCCACATGGCCTTGTACCCATCTATGCCCATCTTGACATGTATGGACACCAAAAGATAATAAACCCTTCACTTAAACTCAGGTTGCTCTCATGCAACACATGGATATTGGGAAATATGCAATTGCACACAAGAAGTATCTATTATATACTAAAAGCAATATAAGGGTGTTTTTCGAGGCACCTGGTTGATCCACATCACCAAAATTATATTGACCGTTAGATCTAAAATTTAAGGCTAGGATGTAGGAACTTTATATTGACCGTTGATCCCTAGGAAGAACTTTGACAACATAGACCTCGGAGCACTTGTCAAGTCAGGATGTAGGAGTTCTCATATCTTTACTTGAGCAATGAATAACAACCTCCTGAACTGAAATACTAGCGTGGACGAATAATAACAGTGTAACATACAAAACTCTTATTATACCCCCAAATATGGACAAGTTTACACCAAGAATAAACAATATATATACCCCAAAAAATAATTTGACAAACAAATGACTTCAAACAGGCTAGAGTTGTCTGGGCAAAAATCATGAAACTATTTGCAGGAAAGTTGTTCTTGTCTTCAAAACTGTGACATGCAAGGAGCCAAAGGCTTCACATACCAGTGCGAAACATCACATGTTCTTCCTCCTGGACACTCTGTTGGACACGGGCACCATTGACTCAAAGCTCTCATATCCATCATCAAATGCCCTGCTGTGACGCTCGAATGCCCTGCTGTGACGTAGCAACTGGCTTGCTGAATCATACCCCATGAGTAGATGAAGTGCCGAGTCTGAAACCTTCTTACTACTTTGTGTGGCGGCAAGGGCTTGCCCAGCTCGAGTAGACAAGCTTCTTGTGAAGGATGCTCCATAGTCTTCACTTACACCGACAGGATAAGAAGCACTCTCAGTTCTACCAACTGTTCTGCTGTCAGTCTTGCTTGATTTTTGGGTTAATTCCTTGCTGAGATTTGCATCTGCGTGTTTTACAGCAGGAACTGATAATACAATAACCCTGGAGCACTTACCACACTGCATTTTCCCGATCTTTCCTTTTGAGATGTAGATATCGGATGGCATTTGAACCAAATAGAAGCAGCTGTTGCAGACTGTATATGGTGAAGCACCTGACAGAGGCCTCAATATATGCTTTCTCACCACTCGCTTCTGTTCCTTGAAGCTTGACTTGAGTGAATCGTGGTCAAGGATTGAGCTACCACCTTGTGAGGATTGGTAATATGAATTGAACTCCCAAGCATCAAAGTTGTGTGGGATGTGCGCTTGCGCATGTCCAAAATGATAGTGTGCATATGAATGAGCTGGTGAGAAAGGATTTGGTGGGGGGTACATTGGTGGCTTTCGATGACCATAGTAGGAGTCTAGGGTACAAGAACTTGGGTTGGAATCAGCATCAAAGCTTTGAAACTGTTGCTCGGCATCATAGGTATGCAGTTGCTGTGGCTGGTATTCCAGGTCTTTCTTCTGATACCTTTTCTCCAAGCCCTTCTGGATAGAAAGCCTGTTTAGCTGATCTCTTAGGCCATCCATCTTCTTGAGGCGCTCAAGTTGATCAACGGTCTTGACATTATTTGATGTTTTCAGCACCAAATCTCCTTGACTAGGCGACCCACTTGAGAGAGAACTTGAGGTTCCATCCATTTGCGACTCGATAAAGTTTTGGATCGAATTGAAGTCTTCAGCATCAAGAGAAAGTCCTTGGCGAAGTAGACTGGCTCTGTATCTGCATGATATCTCTTCTTTTTTCTTAACGAAGCTAGGTGATTTGGAATGAATCCTCTCATTTGACAAGCTCGAAAAACCAGCAACAGCTACTGGCCTGTCAGCTTGAACACAGATAGTCATATTGTCATCTTCCGTATGGCCCACCTTCTTTTCTTCCGTGACATCAGGAGTCAGTTCATGTTGTTGAAAACTTTCTCCAGATTTGAGATGCCCATCACTGAATGAGGAGATGCCCCCTTCACTAAGATTTGCACTTTCAGCGCCCACGTAGTGTGGATTTATCATAGACTTGTCATGCTCATTCTCATGAATTCTGTATGCAATGTCCTTGTTTGTGACCACAACATGCTCATTTGCATGAAAACAGTTGATCTTATTGTCATCTTGAATATAACTATCGTCCTTCTCTTTCAGGCCATCAGTAGTCAGCTCATTTTGTTGGAAATTTTGTCCACATTTGAGATGTCCGTCACCAATGGAAGAGATGCTTCCTTCACATGGCTTTGCGCTTTCAGTGTCCAGGTATTGTGGATCCTTATCATGCTCATTCTCATGAATTATGTCTGGGATGTCTTTGCTTGTAAGGACGGCATGATCAATCCCATGAACACTGTTGTTCTTACTATCATGCTCATTTTCATGAATTCTTTCTGCAATGACCTTGTTTGTGACTACGATATGCTCATTCGCACGAAAACAGTTGATCTTATTGTCATCATCAATACAAACATCTTCCTTCTCTTTAGGGCCATCAGTTGTTGGCCCATTTTGCTGGAAAGTTTGTCCAAATTTGAGATGTCCGTCACCGAAGGAAGAGATGCTTCCTTCACATGGATTTGCACTTTCAGTGTCTAGGTACAGAGGATCCTTATCATGCTCATTCTCATGAATTATGTCTGGAATGTCCTTGTTTGTAAGCACGGAATGCTCATTCCCATGAACATAGTCGATCTTAGTATCATCTCCAGTCCAACCCTCTTCCTTTTCTTCAGTGCCATCAGCTGTTACCTTATTTTGTTGAAACTTTTGTTCAGATTGTATACGTTCATCATCAGCGGAAGACATACTTCCTTCACATGTATTTGCAGTTTCATTAACCAGGAACTGATGATCTTTATCATGCTCCTTCCCATGAACTTCATCTTGAATATCCTTTTCTGCAACCCTGACATGATGTTCTAACGGTTCTTCTACGTCACTGAAAGACCTCTCCAGTTCTTCAATCAATCGACCATGAGGATCACTTCGAGGATCATCATTCATTTTTCCCGTTGACAAAAACCTTCGGCTACCAATTTGGTTATGTAAAGCATCATTAAGCCCATTGTTGTCTGCTGCATCCGAAAAGTCTTCCTCGTCATCAGTCAAGGATAGAGACCTCTCCAATTCTTCAATCAGATCTTCATATGATTCAATAAGTAAACCCTCGTATGGTTGCGACTTATCCTCTCTCTGAGACAACATGTTATTGAATCTAGCCTCATCTTCCTTGTACAGTTTGTTTGTCTCAGCTACCTCATGGCAGTTCATATTTTTATTGCTAGCAGATAACTTTTGCTCGTCCATGCTTTCTATTTCTCCTCTCACATTATTGCTATGATCAGCTAATTCATCACTTTCGATGCTATGGACAGCAGCAACTTTTCTGCCAACACTAGCATCATCCATACTGTAACCCTTTTCCCCCTTTCCACTTTCAGTTACTTCAACCTTCTGTACATTTTCTATCAGCTTCAGACTAGAATTAGCTCCAGTACCTTTGTCATCTGCCTCTTTGATCATAAACTCAGGGTTTGGGGCATTGCCATCAACTAGGGAACAGCATTCCTCGCCACCAACCTCCTCAGATGTTGCACTCTCTCCAACGGACAGAGTTCTTTGTGGGTTAACATTCTCGCAGGAGATGTCATCCTTACTGCTAGATGAAATATTCCCCTCCACCACATTTTCACTAGGCTGTGTATAAGCCAAAACAACTTTCTGTTCATCTGAAGAAATAGACTTGCTGGTCTGAATGGATCCTTCCAAGCTGCGTGGAAAATTGTTCTGTTCAGCGGATCCCCGATCGGGATGAGTTACCGTCACGCCTCGATTTTTTGCTGCATCAGAGATTCAACGACTATCAAAACAAATCTGCGGAAAAAACAGAAACATTTCTTAACCAGGAAATGCATGATAAATCATACCTCTAAGAACAGTACTACAGCCGCCACATTGGTAAACCGGAATGGATGGGTACTCCACGAGCAGCTGGTGGCATTTCGGGCACCTGACGAACCGGAGTTTTTGAGCTTCCATGGACAAGACCTGACCTCCTCACCGCCGCAATATGGATTATAGAAATCTAGAAGCACTTCAGTCATACGGCGTCAACATCAACCCCCTGTCGATAAAGTAATCAACTCCACCTCAGTTATCTACCACTCTTTAGCTTCTTTACACAATAGTTACCGTAGGTAGTACTACATATAAAAAAGAACTAGGAACAAGGATGACGCAACAAAAAGGGTACTCCACCAGAAAATCCTTCCCAAAAGAATGTACAGGAGAAGATTGTGTTTGGATTCGATTGGTACACAACAGCCAGCTCAAGTTCAAGAACATAAATAGATATGTACTATAAAGAAAAAAAGACGCCACCTAAGCCACCAACCATGGCAGCAAGAAATCACATGGAGCATGGATCAACCGAATCGATCGCGGAGCAGCTGCAGATCTACGAAGAGGGGAAAAATCTACATCCGTATGCAAGAAAGGACTGGGAGAAAAAGAAAGACGAACCTTTCATGATTAGACCACGGCCCCGGTGAAGATCATCTCACGCCGTAATGTCTCGCTCCTCCTCGTCCCACCGCGCCCCCGCGACAACGAACTCGGAGGGATCGCGACGGAGTGGTGAATCTTTGGCCACGGAAGAGAGAGATAGAGAGAGCAATAGCAGAAGCAGAAAGGGGAAAAAGGAGGGCTATGGCGTCAGTGATGTCCAGCTGAGCTCAGGGTCGGGCTGTCTGGTGAAAGTTGGAGAGAGAGGGAGGAAGAAGAGGAGGAGACCACGGCAGCAGGGGGACCAGACCAAGAGAGGAGACGGGGAGAGGAAATGGTGGTTCCGTGTTGGGGATGAGACAAGCATGAAGCTGTCTCCTTGGCGGCATGACCACTTGACCAGGGCAGTTTAATCAGTGGAAAAATTGTAGCCTTGTGTAATTAATTGCTTTGGACAAGTCAAGAATATACCCAAAAAAGATCTCACAGTTTTGACGAGATAGATGAGTTTACGGTCGCCCGTTGCTATGCTCGACTTTGCCAGCTGTAGTGTACATTATCTTCTAATTTTTCAAGACAAAAAACTTTATTCATTTCATTAAGAAAAATAAAAAAATCCGTTAATTATCAAGAAAACAAAACTGCTACAAATACACAGAGAAGGTTGCCATCAACTATCATCATCATTTCCTCGAGGCAGCGACTCCGACTTCACCTTCGACTACCACCGACGAAGCCTTCGTCGCAACCGACACCAGAATCCATGTCGGCCCATGCCAAGCAGTTGAACCAATGCGTCGTTGAAGAGATAGCACCGACTTAGGCGATGAGTTTCATACGAGAAATATGTAGGGCTTGCGCTGATTGAACCCATGTGGCGACCACCCTTCATGTGTCATTTCATCACCAAAACTCCAATACATCTTCGACTCCACAACGATCGAGAATCGACTATGAAAACCCATGATCTGACCCCACTTTACTCACCACCATCATTTTACCAAATGGATCAGGCAAAACAGATCCAAGACAGCCACCCTAGCATCTAAACAGGATAATCCACCACCCGGTCGGTAGTCAAGCCGGCTACAAGACAATGCCTTCAAGAGAGTCAACAAAGCGTCGCCATTCTCCGTCCCAAAAAGAGAGCTATGCTTTCTCCGGAGCATGGACCACGAGGGGAGGAGAGACCTAGCATTAGAATGACGCCTTCAACAAGGATAACAACTTTCATGATCTTCACCTTTGCTAGTCCTAGCCAAAAGTCGATACATGGCTTTCATCCAAGTTGTTATCTATCCCTCAACCCCGCATCGACTGCATGGACCGTAGCCCACCAGTCCACCACTAGTAACCACAACGGACCAGGCCTACATGTACCGGTCGATGCAGCCCTACCATGCCAACCACACAGTGCGGAGACCATGAGCACATCTAACCCCCGACCATGGTAGGAGGCCAGATCCAACGACTGCCAACCGCTTGCCACTACAAGAACGTATGACATGCTAAGCACCTTGTCCCTCAACATTAAAGACTGTGTTGATGCTAATTGATCATGCATGTTTTAGTCTTATAATATGCTTTGTCATACCTCTCTCATATGTTTTTGGTTGGGGATTTTATTATGTTGTCTCTCTTAATGTTGCTCAACCATTTTTTGGTGCCAATGCTTTAATTCTTCTATGTTTTTGCTCATCCGTTGGTGTTCTTAAATTATTTTGGGAAGTGGGGTATCCATGTTTGTGCACTTTTATTAAAATGCAATTATTATAACTGGTTCACAAACCTTGGGTAGCTTCCCTAATTTATTCAATAATACTCATTTTCTTTCTTGCACATATTTTGTGTTTAAAATGTTTATGAGAGAGTGAGGATTCCATGTTTGTGCATTGTGTATATGCAATTATTCTAACTTGTGCACAAACATGGAATCATCACTCTCTCATGTTTCATTTAAACACCCATTTTCTCCTATCATAATATGTTTATGTGATTCAATTGGTTCTTTTGATATTTTGACTGTTTACTTCATTCTCTGATGCTTTTTCACCATATTTTCCTTTTTCAATCTTTTGATCCTTAGAATAGTTTTATTTTCTCCTAGGATTCATCATTGGGTATGTGCATATGATTCCAATCCTAGAATGAAAAATGCACACCTTATGGAGAAAGTCTCACTATATTGGTCTTCTAAAGTTTTCTTACACCCATTTTGCCAATCGATGCTAATGGGGGAGAAATTAGAGGGTTTAAGGGAATTGATTGTATGCTTTGAGTTTTGTGATTAAGCGTTTGCGTTACATGCTATTGCATATTTGTTGTCGATTTGCATGTTGAATATATGAAGAAAACTCCACCATCGGTAATGGTTGAAAATATGTGCAATAAAATTCTATTTCATTCACACGTGCATATATTGTTGGGGAGGTTGTTCAATATATTGTGGTAGTACCAACATCACACTATTTTCTAGTATTTGATGTTAGCGCAACCACTTTTGTTCGTTAAATTTCGTATATAAACCCTCTTAAAAAGATTGTCATCAATTACCAAAATGGGGAGATTGAAAGAGCATGTGTACCCATGTGTGGTTTTGGTAATTAATGGTAATCTCTACAGAGTAATGGTTTCATTGGGATACACTTGTAGGGTTTTTCCATATGAAATTCTTGAGCCATTTGTTGGTTTCAAGGTTTAAGGAAAAATAAAGTGAAGGAGAATAAGCAATGACCAAGGATATATTCAAGGTGTGATCCGAAGTTTGGTCATGAGAAAGACATCAACATAATGAAGAATAAAGAAATGAAGTGCAAGTTAAAGATGATCCATCTTGAGAAGATCAAATGCTTGAAGCTTGCCATCCTTATGGTGACCATGTATATGTAGTATTGGGGAGGGGATTATCTAGTCATCATCAAGTGAGCGCAATCAAGAAAGATGTTCAATCTTGTAGCGGTCAAGATCTTCATAATATAGATCAATTGGATTATGCATAAGGAAAAGGTTTCTTATTGATAGGTTTTCTCTTATATCGGTCGTATTTTGTTAGTTGGGAGACCGGGTTATAGGATAGACAGTCGTACTAACAAGATGGGATCTCAGATAAATAACTTGATTGTATCATTCAGAGAGATCTCAAACTTTTGCTTCATTGGCATCATATTTATTGGTTGTTATTTGGATTTTATGTATGTGAAGTTTTAGAGCTTGTGGTTATCTTCAAGACAAGTTCAAGTTCATCTAAAAGGGATTCCTAATGAAAATCTTATTGCGTTTTGTATGTTGGATGTTTTACAGTTCGTCTTTTTAGAGAGACTAAACCTTTCGCCATTTGGTTTTATCATCCCTTATTGGACGATAATGTTTATTTGCATAATATTGTATAGCTTGTTGTTCTCTTATAAACGAGCCCAAGTTCATCGAAATTGGAGTCCAAAATCATAAGTTAATAAAGTTTCCGTACCATGTTGTCTAGTGTTTTTTCGTGGGTGGTAGTACCGGCCAAGTTCCAGTATACTACCGGCAAAATCATGTTTACTTGCAGTAACTCGGTGTTTTTATTTACCGGTAGATCACCGGTAGTACCGGTTATACGTGAATCTGACCCAAACAGTCAGATTTCTCTTGTTCTATTTAAGGGACCCTTCTTGCCCAATGTTTCCCCATCTCTCTAGATCATTTTCCCCATCATCGTTGACTTACTTGAGCTTGCATACTTCCTCTCCCTCCCATGATTCTTGCATCCTTTTGAGGGAAAAGAGAGTAGATTTAGATCTACATCTCTACCAATCAATCTCTCCTCTAAGTGAGTGGAACATCTTGGGATCTAAATTTTGGAGACTTTTATGGATTTTCCTCTTGCGTTTTTCTATCTTATTCTCCCGGTAGATTTTGTAGCTTTTGTGAAATTTGGTCTCTAGAGGACTTGTCATTGCATTAGGTGAATCAGTTTGAGTTCTCTGCGGATAATCGGTTACTGAAAATCAAGTGAGCTTGTTACTCTTGGGTTCTTAGAAACCTAGATGGTTTAGTGGTCTTTGTGGTGATTCCTTGGGGTCTCCAGTTAAGTTGTAGAATTCTCCCAATCTCGTGGCCTTGGTGGTAATTATTCAGAGCCTCCTATTGAGTTATGAAGATTTCCCCAAGGTTATACAGGGTTGGTGATCGTTCCCAAGTGTCCCATAGTGGATCGTGTTCCCGCCTTGATGGTTCGAATATTGGAGAATAAGGGTGGGACCTTTGTGGCGCGGGTTGGTGGTGTCCTTCGAATATTGGGGTGATGCCTTTGTGGCATTTGATGTGCATCGAGCAACCACTCTTCAAGGTGAGTCGTTTATGACATTCGTAGAGCATCACACCGCCACATCTCTCCAACTGAGATTAGCTTTCTTAGAAGTGAACTTTGGGATAAGTCATCGTCTTCGTGTTCTTATATATTTCTAGAACTGGGCTCTTTACTTATGCCTTTTACTTTATGATGATCTTCGTACTTGAAGTTATATATCTTCATGTCACTTAGTTGCTTGATTTTCTTATTATCATAAGTTACTGGTGCACATAGATGAAGCCTAGTATATATAGGTTTTATGCTTGACAAGTTAAACGTTTGTTTTATTTTGTATTTGTTCAAGCCAACACTGTAAAATTTTGTAACAACATATTCACCCTCTCTAGGAGACATCAGTATCCTTTCAATTTATTTCGTGGATAAGTGTGTATAACACGACAAAATATTGTGTCTCACATTATATGTTCACGACACAAATTTTGCATCGGCTTTAAATATATCGAGCCGGAAGGTCTAAATATGGTGGTGCAGCTTGCGTGGCGCTTTTCGGTGCGCCAATCCCAAAAAGGTGACGCGAGTACACTTTCCCGATTTAGTTATGCCGAAGTGCTTTTAAGTGTCGTCTTACCGCAATCACAGCTTTTAGACGTGTGTCTTGGCGTTTAAAACCGCGAGCTAATTACATGTGTTGTTTTGCAGTGTGCCACCTCCTTGTTAGCTTCCCTCGCCACCGAACTAAGAACAATTGAGGAAAACTAGGGGTGTGTTATGCTGCCAAGATCCACTACACCACACACCATGGATGAGCCTATGTCAAGACACCCACTGCAGAGAACGCAACCTCTAGGCCCAACAGTCATGGCGCCCCTAGTGGTCACCATAACCTCGAAGAACCGGAGATGTGACCCTGGAGACCTCGCTTCACACCATGCTAACTACTGGAGGTCGCGTCCCCTTCCCTTTGGGAACATGGATCACTATTGCGGCCGATGCCAATAGTGGTGGGGAGGGCCAAAACTCGTCACTAGTAGGGCTTAAATTCGTGGATTTCCATGAAAGGGGCAACATGGGGCGGACTATCATCGATTCTCTTCTTGACTTACAACAAGGAAAAATATTGAAAAATTTATGTGGTGTCTCTATTGGAGATATGCCTAAGAGGCAATAATAAAAATGGTTATTATTATTATATCTTTGTGTTCATGATGAACTTTTACATCCCATGCTATAATTGTATTAACCAGAAACATTAATACTTGTGTGTTTTGTAAACATAAAAGAGTCCCTAGTAAGTCTCTTGTTAAGCTAGCTTGTTGATTAATAGGTGATCACCGTTTCCTAACCACGGACATTAGATGTTATTAATAACAAGATCATATCATTAGGAGAATGATGTGATGGACACACTCCTATATTTAGCATAACATAAGATCAAGTCATTTAGAGTTTGTTTGCTACAAGCTTTCAAATACATAGTAACCTAATCCTTCTACCATGAGATCATGTTAATTACCATTGCTGGATGGATGCTTTGATGACATCAAACACCACTTTTGTAATTGGGTGGTTATAAAGGTGGCATTAGGTATTCTGAAAGTATGTGTTGAAGCACATGGATCAAGAGTGGGATTTTTCCATCCATATGACGGATAGATATACTCTGGACCCTCTTGGTGGAATGTCATCCAATTGGCTTGCAAGCATGTGAATAGGTCACAAGGGATGTCATATCATGGAACAAGTAAAGAGTACTTATCGGTAACGAGGTTGAACTAGGTATGGAGATACCGACGATCAAACCTTGGATAAGTAAAGTATCGCGCGACAAAGGGAATCGGTATCGTATGTAAATGGTTCATATGATCACGAAGTCATTGTAGAAATATGTGGGAGCCATATGGATTTCCAGATCCCTCTATTGATTATTGATCGGAGAGGTGTCTCGATCATGTCTTCATAGTTCACGAACCGTAGGGAGACACAATTAAGGATTCGATGTTGTTTAAAGTAGATATGGAATATGAGTTGGAGACCGAATATTGTTCGGAGTCTCAGATTGGATCCAGGACATCATGAGGAAATCCGGAATGGTCCGGAGAATAAGATTCATATAAGGAAAGTGGTTTTTCGGGGTTCGGGAAAAATTCTGATGTTTTGACTGGATACTTCTAGAATGTTCTAGAGGGACCACCAGTGGTTCCACCACCCCGGGAGGGGGTCACTTGGACAGTGGCATGCCCTAGGGCCGCCCGCACCAAACCCTAAAGGTCCAATTCGGCCAAGACTTGTAAGAGGTCCAAACCCTAGTTTGAATAGTCAAATCCTAGTTTGAAAATTCAAACTCTAGTTTTTTGTAAGAAGGAAGACTTGGTGGAAAAGGTTTCAAGATCTTCCCTTGGTGTCCGAGTTGGGGGGACACGACCTGGGCTGGGAACCCTTGGTTGGCCGCCCCCACCTATATAACAAGGGGTGGGGGCGCACCCCCTCCTACACCCTTGTCCTTGGTGCCACCTTGCCCCTAAACCCTAGGCGCATCCCTCCTCCCTTCTCCATCGCCCTGCTCCGGCTTATGCATAGCCCTACAGGGATTTCTCCTCCACCAGCACCACCACACCGTCGTGCTGTTGGGATTTCGAAGGGATCTACTACCTCTGCTGCCTGCTGGAACAAGGAAGAGGAAGGTCTTCATCGACTACCATACTTGTGACCGACTACGGAAGCGCTGCCGGAACGTGGTGCTGGAAGGATCGTCTACACGATCTTGAGATCGGCAAGAGATCAACTACATCAATCATGAGAATCAGATCTTGTTAAACGCTTTGGATCTACGAGAGTTAGTTCTCTTCAATCTCGTTGCACCGATCTCGTGGATTAGATCTTGGCTTTGCCATAGATTGGATCTTGGTTTTATGTGTTATTGCGATAGAATTTTTTGTTTTTCATGCTACGAACCCAACAGTGGTATCAGAGCCGAACCTATGCATAGATCTATTGCACGAGTAGAACACAATGGTTTTATGGGCGTTGATGCTTTTGTTGTCGCTTGCTTTTGTGTACTTTGCATCTTCCGGGATGGTGGGATGAAGCATCTCGGGCTAACCCTACATGTCATCGCACATGAGACTTTCTCCACACTCAACGTGCATCTTGCATTGCACAAGTGGCTTTGTAGGTGTCTGTCTCTCCCACCATAGTGAAGATTCAATTTACAACGATCACTTGACAATACGTGTATCAACGTTGTGGTTCATGTTCGTAGGTAAGAACGGTTCTTATTCGAAAGCCCCAAACCACGTAAAACATGCAAAGAAAATTAGAGGCGTCTAACTTGTTTTTGCAGGGCATGTGATGTGATGTGATAGGGCCATGGTGTGATTGTGATTATCTTTAATGTATGCAATGATCCTTATTTTAAGTTGGAAACCGGCAGGAGCCTTATGGTTGTCTTTAAATTTGTTAAGACATGCATGTCTATTCATCATGTAATCGCTTTATTCCAAGTAGTTGTATGTAGGGTTCGCAGCATAGAAAACAAAAAAAAATTCTACGATGGGAACAACTATGTACCAAGATCTATCTACTAGATACAATCAACGGTCGGATATATATCCGTAGAGAACATACCCTTGACCGACAAAGCTTAAAGAGGTTGAACTCGTGGTTGATGTAGACGATGTCTTGTCGATCTCAAGATCGAGAGGAAGTCCTAGCACCGCAAATCAGTGGCGCATCCGTTCTCGCACACACGTCCGAGGCACCGAGCAACCTCCGCCTCCTCAGTCCAGCGATGCAGCGGAAGCACAACTGCCGAATAGCCACCGGGAACATGTATCTCACTAGTCCGAGAACATGGGGAATAAATACTAGAGGGGAGAGAGAGATACTTCACGAGGAGGTGTGAGTGAGAGAGAGGAGAGGGGGCTCCTTTTATAGGAGGAGGGGGCCACCCAAGGGGGTGGCCACCGGCCATGGGGGCTGCCCCTCCCATCCTTCATTCATGTGGGTGGACACTCCACTCACACAAATGTCTTTCAATTCCCTCCACTCAAAAACACACTTAAATTCCCATTAAATTTCCACCAAATTTAATGCAAACTCTCATTAAATAAAACTCCTTTTATTTATTCAGAATTTTGTCAATTACTTTAATGACAAACATTCACATATAACCCCTTGCTAGTATTTCATTTCGCATGCAAAAACACTTTCTGCAATTTCACCCGAAAACCCGTTTCGGTATCTAGTGAAATAAATGCCTGCGCTTGTTATTCTTTCCGGCATGAAACTTTTGCTCCAAATGGATGTTGGTGTCTCTTAAGTGTGTCACCCTATGGTTCGCAAATAATGCGGACATGATCGAGACCCCTCTTAGATCAATAATCAGAAGCGGAAACTGGACATCCATACTAACTCCCACACATTCAGCGATGACTTTCTTGTGATCGCGAGAACCTTTTACGCTAGTATCTTAATCCTTTTGTTTCGTGATATATTACATGTCCGAGATTCGATCATCGGTATCTCCATACCTAGTTTGATCTCGTTACTGACATGTACTCTTTTCTCGTTCCCGTGATATAACATTCTAGTGATCAAATCACTTGCTTGCAAGCTAACCAATGTGATATCACCGAGAGGGCCTAGAGCATATATATCTGTCATCGGGATGAACAAATTCCACTCTCGATCCATGGGCCTCAACATAACACTTTAGGCTAGTCATAGTGGGAGTAACTTGAGTAGTAACATAGTCCTACATGTATTGCCAACTAAGCATTTAGATGACATGGCATGCAAATAATGATGAAAGAGAGGCTTATGGTAACTAGCTATGTTACCATAACATCACACATTTCAAGACAAAATGAGTCTATATTGCAATAAATAAGCCTTTGCATGACACCACACATATGTTATTTTGCACTATGGAGGTAGTAACTTAGACTAGTAACATAGACATGTTACTTCTCTAAGTTACTCTCCACTATGACCAGCCTTAGTAGTATTGAAACCATCTTTATAATCACCCTGTTACGGTGTGACGTTTGATGTTATCAAGATACTCTTCCGGTGTTAGTGATTGGCATAATCTCATGGTCTAAGGATTAGGATCACTTCGTATGTTGTTATAGCAATATAAACTCAATGACTTTGATCGTAATGTTGTACTTTGGATGAATGTTCATCACACCATTATACTAATGTTGTGACCTTGTTATTAACAACATCCAATGTCCATGATCAGGAAACCTTGATCATCTTGTTAATCAATGAGCTAGTTTATGAGAGATGCATACCTAGGAACTTTCTGTCTGTTTATTAAACACACATGTATTAATGTTTCTGTATTAATAGAATTATAGCATGCAAAATAAACATCTATCATATACTTGGAATATATTGCCTCTCAGGGCATATTCCCTTCAGTCTCCCACTTGCACTAGAGACAATAATCTAGTTACATAGTGATAAATCTAACACCCATGGAGTTCTGGTGTTGATCATGTTTTGCTCTAGGGAGAGTTTTAGTCAACGGATCTGCTACATTGAGATCCGTGTGTACTTTACAAATCTTTATATCTCCATCCTTGACATGCTCGCGGATGGAGTGAAACTGGCGCTTAATATGCTTGGAATTCTTGTGAGACCTTGGTTCTTTGGCATTGGCTATGGCATCATTGTTGTCACAATAGATAACCATTGGGTCCAATGCACTCGCAACCACACCTAGTTCGGATATGAACTCCTTCATCCAAACCGCTTCCTGAGCCACTTCCGAAGCAGCAACATATTCGGCCTCCGTTGTTGATCCCGCCACCACAGGTTGTTTGGAACTCCTCTAACTAACCGCTCCACCATTCATGAGAAATACGTATCCAGACTGAGACTTAGAGTCATCCGGATCAGTGTCAAAGCTTGCGTCTACATAACACTTAGCGACAAGCTCTTCTTCACCTCCGTACACAAGAAACATATCCTTAGTTCTGCGCAAGTACTTAGGGATATTCTTGACCGCTATCGAGTGTTCCGAACCTAGATCTGATTGGTACCTACTAGTCAAACTAATAGCATGTGCCACATCCGGTCTTGTACATAGCATGGCGTACATTATAGAGCCTATGGCTGAAGCATAGGGGACTTTGTCCACTGTCTCTCTTTCTTCTGCCATAGCCGGACTTTGAGTCTTACTCAATGTCTTGCCTTGCAACATAGGTAAGAACCCCTTCTTACTTCCGACCATTTTAAACTTCTTTAAAATCTTATCAAGGTATGTACTTTGCGATATCCCTATTAGGTGCCTAGATATATCTCTATAGATCTTTATGCCTAATATGTATGACGCTTAACCTAGGTCCTTCATTGAAAATTTGCTGTTTAGATAAATTTTAACACTGTTAAAAAGATCTACATCATTTCTGATCAATAATATGTCATCCACATATAATATTAGAAATGCCACATTACTCCCACTCACTTTCTTGTAAATACAAGCCTCTCCATAAGTTTGGATGAATCCAAACTCTTTGATCACCTCATCAAAGCAAAGATTCCAACTCCGGGATGCTTGCTTCAGTCCATAGATGGATCGCTGAAGCTTGCATACCTTGTTAGCATCCTTAGGATCGACAAAACCATTTGGTTGTATCATATACAACTCTTCTTCAATATTTCCATTGAGGAACACGGTTTTGACATCCATTTGCCATATCTCATAATCAAAATATGCAGCAATTGCTAACATAATCCTAACTGATTTTAGCATCGCTACGGGAGAGAATATCTCATCGTAGTCAACTCCTTGAATTTGTCGAAACCCCTTTGCGACAAGTCGAGCTTTATAGACGGTCACATCAGCATCAGTTTTCCTTTTGAAAATCCATTTATTCTCCACGACCTTTCGGTCGTGAGGTAAGTCCACCAAGTTCCAAACTTGGTTTTCGTACATGGATTCCATCTCGGATTTCATGGCTTGTAGCCATTTGTTGGAATCCGGGCTCATCATCTCTTCTTCATACGTCGCAGGGTCATCAATTTCATCAACCATGAAATTCATAACAGGGTTTCCGTACAGCTCGGGAGCTGCACGCGTCCTGCTAGACCTGCGAGGTTCGGTAGTACTCTCTTTCGGAGTTTCATGATCATTATCATTAGTTCCCTCTTCAATTGGTGAAGCCAACTCCGGACTGACTTCCGGCGCTGCGCTACTTGCCATACTATGAAGAGAAGGTTCAACAACCTCTTTGAGTTCTACCTTCTGACTACTCACACCTTTCGCAAGAAACTCTTTCTCTAGAAAGGATCCATTCTTGGCAACAAAAACCTTGCCCTCGGATCTGTGATAGAAGTAATACCAAATAGTTTTCTTAGGGTATCCTATGAAGACGCATTTTTCCGCTTTGGGTTCGAGTTTATCCGGCTGAAGTTTCTTCACATAAACATCGCATCCCCAAACTTTAATAAATGAACGCTTAGGTTTGTTTCCAAACCACAATTCATATGGTGTCTTTTCAACGGATTTAGATGGTGCCCGATTTAAAGTGAATGCAGCAGTTTCTAGTGCATAACCCCAAAATGATAGTGGCAAGTCCGTCAGAGACATCATAGATCGAACCATATCCAATAAAGCACGATTATGACATTCTGACACACCATTTTGCTGTGGTGTTCCGACAGGTGTGAGTTGTGAAACAATTCCACACTCTTTCATATGAGTGCTAAACTCGTAACTTAGATACCTCCACGGTCAGGCTGTAGAAATTTGATCTTTCTATTATGATAATTTTCCACTTCACTCTGAAATTCCTTGAACTTTTCAAAGGTTTCAGACTTGTGTTTCATCAAGTAGATATAACCGTATCTAATCAAATCATCCATGAAAGTTACAAAATAATGATATCCACCTCGCGCCGACACACTGATTGGACCACATACATCAGAATGTATGATCTCCAATAAATCTGCCGCCCGTTCAATTGAACTGGAAAATGACGTTCTAGTCATCTTGCCTATAAGGCATGGCTCACATTTATCAAATGATTCAAAATCAAGTGATTCCAAAATTCCATCCGAATGGAGCTTCTTCATGCGTTTAACGCCAATATGACCTAGACGACAGTGCCACATATATGCGGATATATCATCATTAAGTTTAATCCTTTTAGCATCAACATTATGAACATGTGTAATATTATTATCTAGATCCAACAGAAATAAACCATTCATCATCGGTGCATGACCATAAAAGATTTCATTCATATAAATAGAATAACCATTGTTCTCGGATTTAAATGAATAACCACTTCGCATCAAACACGATATAGATACAATGTTCTTGCTTAGTGTTGGCACCAGATAACAATTATTCAAGTTTATTACTAATCCCAATGGTAAGTGGAGAGGTATCGTTCCGACGGAGATCACATCAACACTTGATCCTTTGCCGACACGCATCTTGACCTCAACCCTTGCTAGCGGTCGCTTGTTCTGCAACCCCTGATTCGAGTTACAAATATTAGCAGCTGAATCGGTATCAAATACCTAGGTGATATTGTGAGTACTAGTCAAGTATACATCAATAACATGTATATCATATATACCTTTATTTGCCTTGCCGGTCTTATTGTCTGCCAAATACTTGGGGCAGTTGTGCTTCCAGTGGCCAGTCCCCTTACAATAATAGCACTCGGTATCAGACTTAGGGCCAACTCGGGGTTTCTTTTTAGGAACGGCAACTAGCTTGCCGCCCTTACTTCCCTTACGTTTTCCCTTCTTGTCTTTCTTGAAACCAATGGTCTTATTGATCATCAACACTTGATGTTCTTTCTTGATCTCCACTTCTACAGTTTTAAGCATTGACAGAAGGTCGGGGAGAGACTTCTTCATGCCTTGCATATTATAGTTCATCACGAAGCTCGTATAGCTAGGTGGCAGAGACTGCAGAACACGATGGATGCCTAAGTCAATGGGAATCGTTATTCCCAAGGACACAAGCTTATTGGCGTAACCCGACATCTTGAGTACATGCTCACTTACGGAGCTGTTCTCTTCCATCATGCAGCTAAAGAACTTTTTTGAAGCATTGTAGCTCTCTATAGCAGCATGTGTGTAGAAAATATTTTTCAACTCACCCATTGTATCAAATGCATTACCGTTTTCAAAACGCTTTCGAAGTTCTGGCTCTAGCCCATGCAATATGCCGCAATGAACTAAGTTGTGGTCCTCCTGACGAGTCTGATAGAAATTCTTCTCCTCGTTAGGGGCATCATCGAACGGCGGGGGGCCTAATGGCGCTTCTAGCACATATTGATTTTGTGCAGCAGAGAGGAGAATCCTCAAATTCATGGCCCATTCCGTAAAGTTGCTACCGTTCGTTGCAAGTTTATCTTTCTCCATGAACACATTGAAATTAAAAGCAGGTGGTGCCATCTACAACAGAATTTGTAAAGTTTAGACTAAGTTTATGATAGATTGAGTTCAACTAATCCAAATTAAGAATGAACTCCCACTCAAAAACGACATCCCTCGTGCCTTTTTGGTCATTACATGAACCAAATCCACTGCACCAAGTACGATCATCACGTGAGTCGGTGTAGCTTCGAAGGCGAGCATCAAATGGGCATCATATCTACCATATGAATCATGCTTAACCTTTCGGTCCGTGTTCTGAGGCCATGTCTGTACATGCTAGGATCGCCAAGTAAGAACCTTAGCATTCGCCTGTGTAATTGTCTTACACCCAAAATATGATCGTGGATTCAAGAACACCCAATCATCACGTGATGTCTTGGAGCGACAAAACATAATATGTGCATACTTAAGGAAGAATACATTCTTATCTTGATATCTAAATGAGGGATCATCTTATTATTCTAATAAAACGCCAAACAAGCAATATAAGATGCAACAAACATCACATGTTTATAAGTGAAATGATCTGGTTCTTGCACTCGATCTCCATCATGTGCATCGTGGTATGGTCATTGTCATACCTCTATGTTTAAGGCCAAGGTCTATGGAACTTACATGTTATGTGAGTTGTAAGAGTATCAACTCATACTTCTACTTACAACATCACCATATCATGTCACTAGCCTAGCAACAATCTAAACTAGACGCCTCTAATTTATCCATTGCAAGTTTTACGTGGCTTAGGGCTTTCGAAGATAGAACAGTTCTTACCTACGAACATAAACCACAACGAGGATAATTAAATTGTTGGCAACTCATTGCAAATTAGATATTTCCTATAGTAGGAGATACAACACCCGCTAGCCACTTATGCAAAACTAGTTGCATGTCAAGCGTGCAACAGGTCTCATGTGCAAGGACATGTAAAGTTTGTCCGGGTCGCTTCATCCCACTATGCCATCAATATCCAAAGTACAACTTAGAAGCAATAACATGATCATCATCGCCCACATACTCATATGTGTACTACATGTGCAAAGCATCTACGCATAGATCCGGCTCTGATACCACTGTAGGGTTCGCAACATAGAAAAAAAATCCTACGATGGGAACAACTATGTACCAAGATCTATCTACTAGATACAATCAATGGGCGGATATACATCCGTAGAGAACATACCCTTGAAGACCGAAAAAGCTTAACAAGGTTGAACTCGTGGTTGATGTAGATGATCTCTTGCCGATCTCAAGATCGAGAGGAAGTCCTAGCACCGCAAATCAGCGGTGCATCCGTGCTCGCACACACGTCCGAGGCACCGAGCAACCTCCGCCTCCTTGCTCCAGCGATGCAGCGGAAGCACAACTCTTTCTTGCTGAATAGCCACCGGTAACATGTATCTCGCTAGTCCGAGACCATGGGGGGTAAATACTAGAGGGAGAGAGAGAGATCCTTCACGAGGACGTGTGAGTGATAGAGAGGAAAGGGGGCTCCTTTTATAGGAGTAGGAGGGCACCCAAGGGGGTGGACACCAGCCATGGGGGTTGCCCCCTCCCCTCCTTCATTCATGTGGGTGGACACTCCACTCACACAAATGTCTTTCAATTCCCTCCACTCAAAAACCCACTCAAATTCCCATTAAATTTCCACCAAATTTAATGCAAACTCTCATTAAATAAAACTCCTTTTATTTATTCAGAATGTTGTCAATTAATTTAATGACAAACATTCACATATAACCCCTTGCTAGTATTTCATTTCACATGCAAAAAACACTTTCTGCAATTTCACCCGAAAACCCGTTTCGGTATCTAGTGAAATAAATTCCTGCGCTTGTTATTCTTTCAGGCATTAAACTTTTGCTCCAAATGGATGTCGGTGTCTCTTAAGTGTGTCACCCTACGGTTCACGAATAATGCGGACATGATTGAGATCCGTCTCAGATCAATAATCAGAAGCGGAACCTGGAGATCCATACTGACTACCACACATTCAGTGATGACTTTCTTGTGATCGCGAGAACCTTTTACGCTAGTATCTTAATCCTTTTGTTTTGCGATATATTACATGTCCGAGATTCAATCATCAGTATCTCCATACCTAGTTTGATCTCGTTACTAACATGTACTCTTTCTTGTTCCCGTGATATAACATTCTAGTGACCAAATCACTTGCTTGCAAGCTAACCAATGTGATATCACCGAGAGGGCCCAAAGCATATCTATCTGTCATCAGGATGAACAAATTCCACTCTCGATCCATGGGCCTCAACATAACACTTTAGTAGTGAAGGGTTTCGTGGCATAGTAAATCAAAGTTTTCTACGGATGCGAACAGAGGGAAGCTAAGATCTAATCTAGGAGATGCAAACAATGAGAGAGATTGGATTATATCTTCATACCCTTGAAGATTCGCACAGATGAACGTTCGTCGGAACGTGGGTGATGTAGTCGTACTCGCTTCTCCTCCTCGCGATCCAATCCGATCTAGCACCGCAAGTGGCGATGCCTCCGTGAGATGCACACGTGTAGCACCTCGACGTCTCCTCCTTCCTTGGTCCAGCAAGTATGGTGGAGAGATGGATTGGATCTCCAACACGACGACGCGGTGCAAGTCGTGGAGAGTTTCTGCAGCAGGGCTTCGCCTACACGCAGTCGGGAGGGAGAGAGAGAGAGGAGGGCAGCAGGGCGACTAGGCTTTAGGGGAAGGTGTGTGGGGGGGGGGGGTGCGCCCCAGCCCTCTATATATAGAGGGGTGGGCGCCAGCCCTAGCCCCTCCCCCAAGCCTAGGCCGGCGGCCAAAGGAGGGAGGAGTGGGGGGCAAGGAACCCCCCTCCTTCTAGAAGCTCCAAACTAGGGTTTCCCCTTGTTTGGCCGGCTGGGCCCTATGGGGCCTTGTGCCCCTTGCCCAATGCGGCCAGGGCACTCCCTCATAGGCCCATGCCCCCTCTCGACAGGTGGGGCCACATTGGTCCCTTTTCGGAAGGTTCTAGAAGCTTCCTGTATAATACCGATTAACCCGAAACAATTCCGAGCTCCAAAAACTGAATTGCCTTATATGAATCTTATTCTCCGGACCATTCCGGAACCTCTCGTGATCTCCCGGATCACACCCGAGACTTCGAAAAAAACTCATAAACCAATTATCCAATCTATCCTAGCGTCGAGACACGTTAAGTGTGTGACCCTTCGGGTTCGAGAACATGCAGACATGATCTTATATCAATAATCAATAGCGGGGTCTAGAAACCCATATTGACTCCCACACATTCATCGATGATCATATCGGATGAACCAAGATGCCATGATTCAATCAATCCCATATATATATTCCCTTCGTCTTGCGATATTTTACTTGCCCGAGATTTGATCGTCGGTACCGTCATACCTAGTTCAATCTCGTTCACAGCAAGTACTTTACTCGTTCCGTAATCCGATATCACTTTGTGATTAACTCCTTAACCACATGCTTGCAAGCGGTGTTGATATCGATTACCGAGTGGGCCTAAAGTATATCTCTCCGACTTGGGAAGGACAAATCCCATCTCGATACATACAACCCAACAGGTACTTTCCGATCACCTGAGAGACACCTTTATGATCACCCTCTCATAGGATGACATTTGATGACCTCAAAGCTTTCTTCCGATACCAGGGAGTTGTATTATCTCATGGTCTAAGGAATACAATATTTGACATAAGAAAAGCTTCGCAAAGATGAACACGATAACACGATCTAATTGCTTCGCTTAGTTTGGGTCTGTCCATCATATCATTCTCCCAATGATATGATCTCATTATTAATCGATAACTCATGTCCATGGTTAGGAAACCTTAACCATCATTAATCAATGAGCTAGTCCATAGAGGCGTACTAGGGACATGGTGTTGTTCACAAACCACACAAGTATTAAAGTTTCCGCTTAATACAATTCTAGCATGGAATATAAACATTATCATGAACAAGAATTATAATAATAACATCTTTATTATTGCCTCTAGGGCATAATTCCAACAGTCTCCCACTTGCACTAGAGTCAATAATCTAGTTTACATTTGGCAACAATCTCACACCCATGGCACTGAGGTGTTGATCATTTTTTACACGTGGAAGAGGTTTAGTCAATGGATCTACAACATTCAGGTCTGTATGTACTTTGCTAATCTTCAGATCTCCATCTGCTATATAATCTCGGATTATATGAAACTTGCGGTTGATATGCTTGGTCTTTGGATGATATCTTGGTTCTTTAGCGAGTGCTATGGCGCCAGTGTTGTCACACAATATCTCCAGTGGGTCCAATGCACTTGGAACCACGCCAAGCTCAGTGATGAAGTTCCTGATCCAAACTCCTTCACTTGACGCTTCTGCAGCAACCATGTATTCCGATTCTACTGTAGATCCCACGATCACGCTTTGCTTGCAGCTTCTCCAGCTCACAGCTCCTCCATTCAAAATATAAACGTATCATGTCTGAGATTTAGAATCATCCTTGTCGGTGTCGAAACTAGCGTCAACGTAACCTATTACGACGAGCTGTTCATCACCCCCATAGACTAAGAACATTTCTTTAGTCCTATTTAGGTACTTTAGGATGTTCTTCACGGCTGTCCAGTGTTCCACTCCTGGATCACTTTGATATCTGCTCGTCAAATTAAGAGCATTGGACACATCCGGTCTAGTACACAGCATGGCATACATGATAGAACCTATGGCCGAGGCATAAGGCACTTTTCTCATAGCTTCTCTATCATTTACCGTAGCTGGACACTGAGCCTTGCTCAATATCTTACCTGACAACATAGGCACTGAACCTTTCTTTGCCTTATCCATTCTGAACCTTTTCAGAACTTTGTCTAGGTATGTACTCTGGCTTAAAGATATCAGGCGTCTTTGTCTATCTCTATAGATTTTGATGCCCAATATATAAGCAACTTCACCTAGGTCTTTCATTGAAAAACACTTATTCAAATAACTCTTCACATCGTTAAGCATGTTAATGTCATTTCCAATAATCAATGTGTCATCCACATATAGTACCAGAAATGTCACCGAGCTCCCACTCACTTTCTTGTAGATACAAGCTTCGTAGCAATTTGGAACAAATCCAAAGCTCTTGATCACTTGATCAAAACAAAGGTTCCAACTCCGAGATGCTTGCTTCAGTCCATAAATAGAACGCTGAAGTTTGCATACTTTATCAGCATCCTTAGGATCGACAAAACCTTCGGGTTGCATCATATACAACTCTTCATCAATGTTGCCATTGAGGAACGCAGTCTTGACATCCATCTGCCATATTTCATAATCATGAAACGCATCAATTGCTAATAAAATCCGAATGGACTTAAACATTGCTACGGGAGAGAAAGTCTCATCATAGTCAACACCTTGAACTTGTCGAAAACCTTTCGCGACAAGCCGTGCTTTATAGACGGTAACATTACCATCCGCGTCCGTTTTCTTCTTGAAGATCCATTTGCACTCAACGGCCTTTCGGTCGCTAGGAGGGTCCACCAAAGTCCATACTTGGTTTTCGCTCATGGATCCCAATTCGGATTTCATGGCTTCTAGCCATTTCTCAGAGTCTGGGCTCATCATCGCTTCCTCATAGTTCGTAGGTTCACTGTCTTCTACTAACAAGACAGTCAAGACAGGGTTGCCGTACCACTCAGGAGGAGCACGCGACCTTGTCGACCTGCGACGTTCAGTAGCAGCATCGTCCGAAGCTTCATGATCCTTGTCATTAGCTTCCTCTATTGTTGGTGCAGGCGGCACTGGAACAATTTCAGGTGCTGCGCTACTCTCCAATTCAAGAGAAGGTTCAATAACCTCGTCGAGCTCTACTTTCCTCCCACTCACTTCTTTCGATAGAAACTCCTTCTCAAGAAAGGACCGTTCTTTGCGACAAACACTTTGCCTTCGGTTCTGTGATAGAAGGTATACCCAATAGTTTCCTTAGGGTATCCTATGCAGACGCATTTCTCCGCTTTGGGTTCGAGCTTGTCCGGCATCAACTTCTTGACGTAAGCTTCGCATCCCCAAACTTTAAGAAACGACAAATTAGGTTTAGCACCAAACCACAGTTCATACGGTGTTGTCTCAACGGATTTAGATGGTGCCCTATTCAAAGTGAATGCAGCGGTTTCTAATGCATAACCCCAAAATGATAACGGCAAATTAGTAAGAGACATCATCGATCGGACCATATCTAATAGGGTTCGATTCCGGCGTTCAGACACACCATTGCGCTGTGGTGTTCCGGGTGGCGTGAGTTGCGAAACGATTCCGCTTGCTTTAAGATGCGTGATAAAATCATAACTCAAATATTCACCTCCACGATCGGATCGTAGAAACTTAATCTTTCTATTACGATGGTTCTCCACTTCATTCTGAAATTCTCTGAACTTTTCAAATGTTTCAGATTTATGTTTCATTAAATAGATATACCCATATCTACTTAAGTCATCGGTAAAAGTGAGAAAATAGCGATATCCACCGCTCGTCGAAACACTCATCGGTCCGCATACATCGGTATGTATGATTTCCAACAAGTCCGTTGCTCGCTCTATCATACCGAAGAACGGGGTTTTGTGATCATCTTGCCCATGAGGCATGGTTCGCATGTGTCAAATGATTCAAAATCAAGAGACTCCAAAAGTCCATCAGAATGGAGTTTCTTCATGCGTTTTACACCAATATGACCTAGACGACAGTGCCACAAATAAGTAGTATTATCACTATCTACTTTGCATCTCTTAGCCTCAATGTTATGGATGTGTGTTTCCTCCCTTTCGAGATTTAGAAGAAATAAACCATTCACAATAGGTGCATGACCATAAAAGATGTTACTCATATAAATAGAACAACCATTATTCTCCGATTTAAATGAATAACCGTCTTGCAATAAACACGATCCAGAAATAATGTTCATGCTCAACGCAGGCACATAATAACATTTATTAAGGTTTAAAACTAATCCCGAAGGTAAAACTAAGGAGAGCATGCCGACGGCCATCACATCAACTCTTGATCCGTTGCCAACGCGCATCGTCACCTCATCCCTCGCAAGCCGCCGTCTATTCCGTAGCTCCTGTTTCGAGTTACAAATATTAGCAACTGAACCGGTATCAAATACCCAGGCACTACAACGAGGGCTAGTAAGGAAAACATCAATAACATGTATATCAAATATACCTTTGATGGTGCCAGCCTTCTTGTCCGCTAAGTACTTCGGACAGTTGCGCTTCCAGTGACCCTTGTCCTTGCAATAGAAGCACTCAGTGTCCGGCTTAGGACCAGACCTGAGCTTCTTCTCAGCAGGGGCAACGCTCTTGCCGCCGCCTTTCTTGAAGGGCTTCTTTGCACCCTTACCTTTCTTGAAGGTGGGGGGCTTGTTGACCATCAACACATGATTATCCTTTTTGATGTCCACCTCCGCAGCCTTCAACTTTGCGAAGAGCTCGGTGATCGTATCAGTGGAACCAATCTGATTGTGAGTCACTACAAAACTTTTGTAGCTGGGATGGAGTGATTGCAGAACCCTGTCAATCTTGAGCTCCTCTGGAATCTTGCAGTCCAGTTGCTCAAGGCATTGAGTGTAGCCCGACATCTTAATGGCATGCTCACTAACAGAACTCCCTTCCTCCATCTTGCAGTTAAAGAATTTCTCAGAGATCTCATATCTCTCAGAACGGTCCTGAGTCTGAAACATGGTTTTCAGCTCCTCGAGAATCTCAGAATGCCCGGGATAGTCTTCAAAACGATTTTGAAGGTCCGATTCCATAGCAAACAACATGGTGCTCTTAATCACACCATAATAATCTTTGCGCGACTGATAGACAACTTTATCATCAGCCGGCGCATCTACAGCAGGGGCGTCACCTAGCGCATTTTCAAGGACATAGTCCTTTTGACCGCCAGAGAAAATGATTCTCAGATTGCGGAACCAGTTGGTGAAGTTAGACCCATTGTTTTTAAGATTTTCCTTCTCGGCAAAAACGTTGAAGTTGAATTTGGACTTAGCCATTTGATCTACAATGTTTGCAAGTACAAATTAGACTATGTTCATGATAACTAGTTCAACTTTTAATCAAATTACTAGATGAACTCCCACTAAATTCAACATCCCTCAAGTTGTTTAGTGAACACGATCCAAATTCACCACACATAATCCGATCTTCACGAGAAGATATGTGGTTTCAATGGTGGACAACGAAGTGTCGATCATATCATTCATATGACTCATGCTTAACCTTTCGGTTCATGTGTTCCGAGGCCATGTCTGTACATGCTAGGCTCGTCAAGTTAGACCCAAGTATTTCCGCGTGTGCAAAACGGGCTTGCACCCGTTGTATGTGAACGTAGAGTCTATAGCACCCGATCATCACGTGATGCTTGGACACGACGAACTTTCGCAACGGTGCATACTTGGGGAGAACACAGTTTTTATCTTGATCTTTAAGTGAGGAATCATCTTATAATGCTACCGTCGTGATCTAAGCATAATAAGATACGTAAAAGGATAAACATCACATGCATATAACTTTATGTGACATGGTATAGCCAATCTTCGTGCAATGATCTCCATCTTGTGCGTGCCAGCATGATCTCCATCACTCCACCATGATTGCCGCCACCACGAATAACAACTACAACTATTGCTAACTACTTAGCGATAAAGTGAAACTATTACATGGCGTATAAGAAGTTGACACACAAGTCATACACAATTATAAAGACAACCATATGGCTCCTTCCGGTTGTGTACTCATCGACATGCAAGTCGTGAAACATTACAAAACATGATCATCGCATACATTATACACATCACATCTTGGGCCATACCATATCACAGAAAACACTCCCTGCAAAAACAAGTTAGACGCCTCTACTTTGTTGTTGCATGTTTTACGTGGCTTATGGGAGTAGCATGCTAAGAACGATTCTTACCTACGGAAAGCCACAACGGTGATATTATGGTTTCCAAACTCCGGTGTAAATCCCATGACAACTATAGTGAGAGAAACTGACATCCACCAGCCGCATGTGTGGAACAAGCCACACGTCAAGTGCGGAGCCGGTCTCGCGAACGACGTCGCGTAAGGTTAGCCTGGACCGCTTCAATCTCACTATCCCGCGTCATAAGAAGAACACAAACAAGAGGCTTGCAACAGAAAACATCAACGCCCGCAACAACCATGTTGCGTTCTACTCGTGAAACACATCTACGCATAGATCTAGCTCTGATACCACTGAAGGGTTTCGCGGCATAGTAAATCAAAGTTTTCTACGGATGCGAACAGAGGGAAGCCAAGATCTAATCTAGGAGATGCAAACAACGAGAGAGATTGGATTAGATCTTCATACCCTTGAAGATTCGCACAGCGGAACGTTCGTCGGAACGTGGGTGATGTAGTCGTACTCGCTTCTCCTCCTCGCGATCCGGTCCGATCTAGCACCGCAAGTGGCGATGCCTCCGTGAGATGCACACGTGCAGCACCTCGACGTCTCCTCCTTCCTTGGTGCAGCAAGTATGGTGGAGAGATGGATTGGATCTACAGCGCGACGGCGCGGTGCAAGTGGTGGAGAGTTTTTGCAGCAGGGCTTCGCCTACACACAGTCGGGAGGGAGAGAGAGAGGAGGGCAGCAGGGCGACTAGGCTTGAGGGGAAGGTGTGTGTGTGTGTGGGGGGGGGGGTGCGCCCCAGCCCTCTATATATAGAGGGGTGGGCGCCAGCCCTAGCCCCTCCCCCAAGCCTAGGCCGGCATCCAAAGGAGGGAGGAGTGGGGGGCAAGGAACCCCCCCTTCTAGAAGCTCCAAACTAGGGTTTCCCCTTGTTTGGCCGGCTGGGCCCTATGGGGCCTTGTGCCCCTGGCCCAATGTGGCCAGGGCACTCCCTCATAGGCCCATGCCCCCTCCCGACAGGTGGGGCCACGTTGGTCCCCTTCTGGAAGGTTCTAGAAGCTTCCTGTATAATACCGATTAACCCGAAACAATTTCGAACTCCAAAAACTGCATTGCCTTATATGAATCTTATTCTCCGGACCATTCCGGAACCTCTCGTGATGTCCTGGATCACATCCGAGACTCCGGACAAAAACTCATAAACCAATTATCCAATCTATCCTAGCGTCGAGACACGTTAAGTGTGTGACCCTTCGGGTTCGAGAACATGCAGACATGATCTTATATCAATAATCAATAGCGGGGTCTGGAAACCCATATTGACTCCCACACATTCATCGATGATCATATCGGATGAACCACGATGCCAGGATTCAATCAATCCCATATATATATTCCCTTCATCTCGCGATATTTTACTTGCCCGAGATTTGATCGTCGGTACCGTCATACCTAGTTCAATCTCGTTCACAACAAGTACTTTACTCGTTCCGTAATCCGATATCACTTTGTGATTAACTCCTTAATCACATGCTTGCAAGCGGTGTTGATATCGATTACCGAGTGGGCCCAAAGTATATATCTCCGACTTGGGAGGGACACATCCCATCTCGATACATACAACCCAACAGGTACTTTCCGATCACCTGAGAGACACCTTTATGATCACCCTCTCATAGGATGACGTTTGATGACCTCAAAGCTTTCTTCCGATACCAGCGAGTTGTATTATCTCATGGTCTAAGGAATACAATATTTGACATAAGAAACGCTTCGCAAAGATGAACAAGATGACACGATCTAATTGCTTCGCTTAGTTTGGGTCTGTCCATCATATCATTCTCCCAATGATATGGTCTCATTATTAATCGACAACTCATGTCCATGGTTAGGAAACCTTAACCATCATTAATCAATGAGCTAGTCCATAGAGGCGTACTAGGGACACGGTGTTGTTCACAAACCACACAAGTATTAAAGTTTCCGCTTAATACAATTCTAGCCTGGAATATAAACATTATCATGAACAAGAATTATAATAATAACATCTTTATTATTGCCTCTAGGGCATAATTCCAACAAGTAGTACTGAAACCATCTTTATAATCACCCTGTTACGGTGTGATGTTTGATGTTATCAAGATACTCTTCTGGTGTTAGTGATTGACATGATCTCATGGTCTAAGGGTTAGGATCACTTCATATGTTTTTATAGCAATATAAACTCAATGACTTTGATCGTAATGCTATACTTCGGATGAATGTTCATGATACCTTTACACTAATGTTGTGACCTCGTTATTAACAACATCCAATGTCCATGATCAGGAAACCTTGATCATCTTGTTAATCAACGAGCTAGTTTATGAGAGAGGCATAACTAGGATAAACACACATGTATTAATGTTTCCGTATTAATACAATTATAGCATGCAAAGTAAACATATATCATATACTTAGAATATACATAACAACCATTTTATTATTGCCTCTCAGGGCATATTCCCTTCATTGTAATAGTTGTTGTTGGTGATGGACAACCATGAAGCGGCTCCATTGACCTTGACGCCACGCCGGTGATGATGGATATCATGTTCATGCTTAGGAGATGGAGATCAAAGGCACAAGAAGAAAGGCCATATCATATCACATATTATGAATTGCATGTGATGTTAATCCTATTTATGCATCTTGTATTGCTTAGATCACGATGGTAGCATTATAATATGACCCCTCTCACTAAATATCAAGTAATAAAAGTATTCGTCCTTAGTAGGCACTGTTTCTAAGACTCGTCGTTTCGAAGCATCACGTGATGATCGGGTGTGATAGATTCTACGTGTGCATACAACGGGTGCAAGCCATATTTGCACATGCGGATACTAAGGTTAACCTTGACGAGTCTAGCATGTACAGACATGGTCTCGGTACACGAAATACCGAAAGGTAAATCATGAGTCATATGGATGATATGATGAACATGTTGATTGTTTGCCTTTGAATCTACATCATCTCTCGTGATGATCGGACTCGGTGTAGTGGATTTGGTTCGTGTAATCACCAAAACGGCTTGAGGGATGTTGTTTTGAGTGGGAGTTCAAAAGTAATATGATTAAATGTTGAACATAATTTATCACAAATTAAATCAAAGTGAATTTGCATAGTTGTTGTAGTCATTGGCATCCGTTCACCACCTTGCGCTTAGTTATAATTGAGATAATAGAACTACATAATTCTAGATAGTTACTTTACAATCTGCTATCGTATTGTTTTGAGTGTCAATCTAAATTTTAGAAGTCCTATTGCAAACTTGAAAGAGCATGTGGGCCCCCATGTGTGGTTTTGGTAATTAATGACAATCTTTATGGACTAATGTTTGTATTAAGTTGCACTTCTAGGAATTGTCCATTGGCATCGCTTGGAGCATGTGTTGGCTTCAAGGTCGATGAAATGAAGAATAAGATGTGTTTTGCAAGCTCAAAATGCGATATATCTAGAAGATCTCATGTTTGTTTCTTGCCATCCTTGGTGGTTATGGATCGATGAAGAGCAATAAAGAAAGGTGTTCCATCTTGAGAAGGGCAAGATCATCTACATCAAGCTCAAGTGGAATGCTCAAGGCAAAGGTATAATCTTGATAGGTTTTTCCTTTTACCGATCTTATGTTGTTAGTTGGGAGACCGGGTTTAGGATAGATAGTCGTACTATCAAGAGGGGCTCTCGAATGAGTAACTTGATCATATCGTTCGGAGAGAGCTCAAACCATTGCATACTTGCATCATCATATTTGGTTGTTATTTGGTCTGATCCATGTAAGGATATAGAGCTTGTGGTAATCTTCATAACAAGCTCTTGTTCATCAAAATCAGATCTCCCATTTATATCTTGTTGCAATTTTGTTCTTGGAGATTTTCCGGATTCTCACCAAGTGAGGTATCTCACATTATAATACTTGATACATTTTCACTTGGTGATATCCAATATTTTCAATGCAATTGGATTCGGGTCAACCGGAGTTACCAAACAAAAGTTATCATCATTTGAATATTTGCCATTTTGATTTAAAAAATAAAAAGGAAAAAACTGTTTCTGGTGGGCCGGCGGTACTACCGCTCACGGTACCGCCCGAACCAGTGCGCGCGCTGCCTACTGCCTAGTCTGGCAGTTAATTCCGGCGCTACCGGCCTGGCCCGATAGTACCACCCGGGTGGGCCGGTACTACCGGTCGGCCCAGGTAGGCATGTCTCGTGCCCAGCTGCCAGCCGCTGATCCCGCCCGCTCGTCTCGCTCCCTCGCGCGCTGCCGCCCGCTTCCCGCTTTGAGCGTGTCGCACGCCACGGTTGCTACGCCGCCATTCGCTGCTAGTGGGCTGGGCGGTAGTACCGACCGGCCCAATCTGGTAGAAACAGCCCCAACGGGCAAATTTGGCCCCTCTCTATACATAGCCTTTCCCCCTTTTCTTTTGAGTTGCTTCTTCTCCCTCTTTCTTCAAGCGTTGCCCCAATTTCTTTGACTCGTCTCTAGCTTGATTTCTTCCTCCCCATCTAATGATTCTTGCACACATTTGAGAGGAAGATTCAGGGGATCTAGATCTACAATTTGACCTAACCAATTCATCTCTTTATGAGTGAATATTTGGGATCTAGATCTTGGGGGATTTTGTGTTCCTCTTTGATTCCTCCTCTCTTGTTTCCCCAATAGCTTTAGTAGCTTTGTTGGAACTTGAGAGTGAGGGATTGGAGCATATTTGTGGTGTTCTTGCCTTTTGCATTCAGTGCATCGGTTTGAGTTCTCCTCGGAGGATTGGTTCATGATATTCACTGAAGCTTGTCCCTCTTGGGTTCTTGGAACCCTAGACGGTTGTGTGGCCTTGGTAGCATTTATTGGGAGCCTCTAATTAAGTTGTGGAGATTGCCTCAATCTTTTTACGGGTTTGGTGACCACCCTCAAGTGTCCCATAGTGGATTAGGTGCTTGTCATGCGGCGGGTGCTCGGGATAATAGGCTAAGGCATTTTGTGGAATTGGTGGTATTAATATCACCCATCCCTCCAAAGAGACGTACTTCCATTGTTGAAGGAACTCAGTAAAATATCGTCGTTCCTGCGTGCCTCGGTTATCTCTATACCCGAGCTCTTTACTGATGCGCCTAGTTGCTATAGGTGCGCTTTGTCGGGAAACCCCAAGAGCAAGGTGTGATGCAGCATAGAAGCAAGTATTCCCTCAGTAAGAAACCGAGGTTATCGAACCAGTAGGAGGAAGGAAACATCACACAAGTGTTGCAATCAATGTGGAAACCTGCACAAAACAAACTCAAGACTTTGCCCCAACGAACAGTGAGGTTGTCAATCTCACTGGTTGCTGTAACAAAGGATTAACTATATGGTGTGGAAGGTGATGATGGTTTGCAGCAAGTAAACAGTGGAAGATGTATCAATGGTAAACACTAGACCAGGGTCCATAGTTCACTAGAGGTGTTCTCCTTAGATAAACAAACATGGCATGCAGGGTAAACAAATTACAACAGGGCAATTGATAGGACTGAGCAAGGCATAACAATGCAATACTAGACAAAAAGATCCTATGAGATTCGATTGGGCAATACAACAATATACATAGACCGCCATCCAACTACATCTATGACTAGAAGTCCACCTTCAGGTTATCATCCGAACCCCCTCCAGTATTAAGTTGCAAGCAACAGACAACTGCTTTAAGTAAAGTGCAAGGTAAACAATCCACTTGTTCCATGAATAAGAGACCGTTGTTTTCTCCCTGGTGGCAACATCACATCTACAACCGAAGAGATTTCTGTCACTTCCCTTGGAAACTAGAGGCATGAGCCCACTATCGAGCATAAATACCCCCTCTTGGAGTCACTAGCAACTACTTGGCCAAGATAGCTACTAACAATGGAGAGCATGCAAGATCACAAACAACACAAACATGATAGAATCATAAGACAAAACCATTAATCAATCTGACATAGTAATCTCAATATCCATCGGATCCCTGCAAACACAACATGCATGATTACAAATAGATTAGATCTTGATCATGAATGGAGCTCCCAAGATCTATACATGAAAGCACAAGGAGGAGATACAACCATCTAGCTACTACATGGACCCGTAGTCCAAGGTGGAACTACTCACGCTTCGTACCAGAGGCTGGCATGATTAAGAAGAAGGCCTCCGGGGTGATCTTGCCTCTGGCAGGGTGCTGGGAAGAACTTCAGAGTCCCCCCGATCTAGGGACGATGGTGGCGGAGGCTACAGATGGTTTCGTGGAGTTTTGACCGGGTGCCTAGGGTTTCTGCATCGGGGGCTTCTTATAGGCGAAGAGGCGAGCCAGGGGGGCTACCAGGGCGGCTGTGATGGCTAACGTGGATCCTGTTGGGAACCCCAAGAGCAGGGTGTGAAGCAGCACGACATCAAGTTTTCCCTCAGTAAGAAACTGAGGTTATCGAACCAGCAGGAGGAAGGAAACGTCACACAGGTGTTGCAAGCAACGCGGAAACCTGCACACCACAAACTCAAGACTTTGCCCCAACGAATCAGTGAGGTTGTCAAGCTCACTGGTTTGCTGTAACAAAGGATTAAACGTATTGTGTGGAAGGTAATGGTTTGCAGCAAGTAAACAGGTAACAGTGGAAGATGTATCAATGGTAAAGATTGGACGGGGGGTACATAGTTCACTAGAGGTGCTCTCCTTAGATAAACAACATGGCATGAAGGGTAAACGAATTACAACAGGGCAATTGACAGGAACTGAGCAAGGCATAACAATGCAATACCAGACACAAAGATCCTATGAGATTCGATTGGGCAATACAACAATATACATAGACCGCCATCCAACTGCATCTATGACTAGAAGTCCACCTTCAGGTTATCATCCGACCCCCCTCAAGTATTAAGTTGCAAGCAACAGACAACTGCTTTAAGTAAAGTGTGAAAGGTAAATAATCCACTTGTTCCATGAACAAGAGACCGTTGTTTTCTCCCTGGTGGCAACATCACATCTACAACAGAAGAGATTTATGTCACTTCCCTTGGAAACTAGAGGCATGAGCCCACTATCGAGCATAAATACCCCCTCTTGGAGTCACTAGCAACTACTTGGCCAAGATAGCTACTAACTACGGAGAGCATGCAAGATCACAAACAACACAAACATGATAGTATCAAATAGACAAAACCATTAATCAATATGACATAGTAATCTCAATATCGATCGGATCCCCGCAAACACAACATGCATGATTACAAATAGATTAGATCTTGATCATGAACGGAGCTCACAAGATCTATACATGAAATCACAAGGAGGAGATACAACCATCTAGCTACTACATGGACCCATAGTCCAAGGTGTAACTACTCATGCTTCATACCGGAGAGAAGGCCTCCGGGATGATATCCCGTCTGGTAGGGTGCCGGGAAGAACTTTAGATCCCCCCCGATCTAGGGACGACGGTGGCAGCGGCTACAGAAGGTTTCGTCGAGTTTTAATCGGGTGCCTAGGGTTTCTGCATTGGGGGCTTCTTATAGGTGAATATGCGAGGCTGGGAGGCAGCCAGGGGCCCCACACCCTACCCAGGCGTGGGGTGGTCCTAGGGGGTCTGGCCACCCTAGTCTGCTTCTCCGTCTCTCCTCTGGACTTCGTGTCGCCCACGGTAAAATATTGACTTTGGCTTTTGTCCCGTCCAATTCCAAGAATATTGATTTTCTGCCTTTCTAGAACCAAAAACAGAAGAAAATAGGCAACTGGCACTGTGTCAACTTGTTAATAGGTTAGTTCCAGAAAAGATATAAAAACACCTCAAAGTGAAGACAAAGCAAAGCAAAGTAGATACTAAACAAGCATGGAGCATCAAAATAGATACGTTTCCGACGTATCAAGCATCCCCAAGCTTAACTCCTGCTCGTCCTCGAATAGGTAAGTGATAAAAAGAATAATTTTTGAGGTGACATGCACCATAAAAACCAAGATCAAACCATTTGCAAGCATTGAAAGCTGGGATCAAAAAACTCTAAACATGTGCATGAAAGATGGAGTTATAACAATAGGACATAGTAACTATGCATGCAACATGAAAGACTACAAACAAAGATCATGAATAACATGCATTGAAAAACATTTGTTTGTTTCACATACAGAAAACATGACATAGTGGCATTCTGCTTGTCCCTCATGGAGTAGCAAATAGATGCATAGGACACCTTCAAAGTTCACAAGGCTGACTAGAAACAAATAGCACAAGTACAAGTAATATCACAATATGCATCAATCAATAAGTTTTGGAACACTGCACACAGAATGACAACTATGCTCTCTTAATGGTGCCTAAAGGTAGAAGGTGGAGACTCAAATAATGGTGGAAGAAAGGCCCTTCAAAGGGAAGCAGGGATTTCAATTTTCAAAAAGAGCTTCCAAAAATTATGGTACTTGTTAGCTTTCAGTCCTCATTGCCCCTATCATAAGCATCTTGAAGTGATTAAGGTTAAAGTGAAAAAATATGGAGTACATGCTTGACAAAGTATAAGTTGGCAATCTCAAGTCCCTTGAATACGAGGGCTTATGATATGTATTGTTAAAAAAAGTCCCTTGAATACGAGGGCCACACCTTAGGCTACTCAACTTCGGTCACCTATAAGTTCTTGTCATTGCAAGTACATGCGTATCATAGAGAACCGCCAACGAGGTAACCCTTGCACATGGTACATGAGCTACCATAACCAAAATGACAAGGCAAGAAGACAATGAGCATCTCAGCGATCTTTGTATTTACTATATGCATAACTTTTTATTGAGGATGCTTCATAGATAGCTCACTATGGTGATGCTGCAAGTTTCCACCATGATTAGGCATGGCTTAGGCTAGCGGCCCAGGCGTTTCTCTAACACAAAATACATACTCCATGGACTTAAAAGTTGCCTATTTATTTCACACCAGTGACATCCATAGATAAAAGAGCATGATACCAACTGAGTACAGAGTACAAGTGCAATGTTGAAAACGTTCCCCGTGATAGCACGGTTCTGCTAATTCCAATGTATAAGTGCAAGCATATAAAACATAGATGACACAATAGTTCAAGTTTATTAGGGGCAAAGAATATAAAGTGTGCCATCAAGTTGTGAGAGATTCAATCACTAAGTTTTCACATAACAAAGAGACTTTTTAACTAGAAGGTAGCTGAAAACAAGAATATACTTGGAATGGTGTAACACACCATGCATAGGAGTTTATAGTGGACACTTTGGAATAACTTGGTTTCTTGGGAGTTGGAAGCATGAGTACAACTTACTCATACAAGTGGAGGCTAGCAAAAGACCAGGAGCAACCAACTAAGAGAGCAATAATGGCCATAATCATGCAGAGCAACAAAACATTACTAATCAAAGCATAGAGAGGTACTACAGGTCAAGGACTAAATGATCATAGAGGCTATGGTGACTTTTCATAGCCATAACATGGTGTGAGCATGTTCCTAGTCAACCCAAACAAAGCATCAAAGGAGAATACCACAATACTATGCTTTTGCATGCTAAAACAACACATGATTTCTTTGAGGCACACTAAGCAATCCCAATTGTTTAGAACAAGACATTCTACAACAATAATCACTAAGAATAAGGTCAAAAATGTCATGCTAAAGTCTAAGTCACAGTCAATGCAAGCTCCTCTTGCACTTATCAAGCAAGAACTTTCTACTCCTTTCCAACACCAAGCAACTTATTTGAAACAACACAACAAGAACGGGGGTCCAAAATACTTTATTCAAGCAAACTAAACAACTAAGAAAACCAAAAGAAAACTAAGACGCTCCAAGAACAACACAACTTGTGCATGAAACAATAAAAACGAAGTGTCTAGACATACCTGAGATTTTTATTGATGAGAAAGGGGATACCTTGGGCATCCCCAAGCTTTGTCGCTTGTACCTCTTGGATATTTCTTAGGGTGACACTAGGGTGGCATCCCCAATCTTGAGCTTTTGTCCATTCTTCATCTCATTACATCATTCTCCCTCTACACCTGAAATTTTTTCTTTAGACAAAACTTCACACAATCTTCATTAGCAACATTAGTGTATTCAAAAGATAATAGACCTTTAGGTAAAGCTTTGTAACAGCAAGTCTTTTCACTAAAAACACAAGATACTGTAGAAACTCCTTCAAAAATCTCAATTCCCCAAAAGAGAACTCAAAAAGGAATCAATAAGAAGCAAATGCAAATAATGGCGGAAATCTGTAAAAACATACCAGCAGGTAGAAACCGATTTTTTAGAAAATCTTCTGTTGCTCAAATCAAAAAGTGTTGAACTAACGAAAGTTAGCTAACATACTGGGGGATTTATTCGTACATTTTCATCTCAATCCGAGTTACAGAGACTCCTCATGAATTTTTATGATGGAGGACAGAAATATGTTTAGGGATAGCAACTCCCCAAATCAGAATGACCTCTCATTAGAGGACATTCTTAGCACAAAAAAGCAAACAAAAAGGATACGGAGAGGTCATTACAGAAGTAATAACTTCCAAGACTTAAGGAAACTCTTGGTTTATCTCGCAACAAGTACTTTTCTTTAACGTCTTTAAATTGGGCACAAGAAGCAAGCAGAATCAAGTATTTTCAAATGTAGAAGCATTAACACCAAACCTTGCTTTCAAAGGAGGAGCAAAAAGCAACTTCTCTCTCCTCATAGGGACGTGTTCAATATCTTTCTTGAATGGAAAATGATATTTAATGGTGCCTTCTTTCATATCAATGATGGCACCAACAGTTCTAAGAAAAGGTCTTTCCAAAGTAATAGGACAGAAGCATTGTATTCAACATCCAAAACATAGAAATCCACAGGGACATAAGCATTGTTAACCATAATGTGAACATCATTAATACTCCCAATGAGTTTCTTTTTAGCATTATCATTGAGTGGGACATCCAAATAGCAATCTTTCAAAGGTGGCAAATCAAGCATTACATAAATCTTGCTAGGCATGATAGAGACACTAGAACCAATATCACATGAAGCTTTGAGATCAAAGTCATTCACTTGCATATTAATAATGGGTTCCCAACTATCTTCTACTTTCCTAGGAATAGAAGCTTTGTTTTTTAGCTTCTCTTCCTTAATCTTAACAAGAGCATCTGTAATGTGCTTAGTGAAAGCAACATGCATATCACTAGCATCAGGACTTCTAGCAAGCTTTTGCAGGAACAAAATCACTTCAGAAATATTACAACCATCTATATCAAAATCAAACTTAGCATCACTAGTAGTAGACTCAATAGGCTTAGGCACTGTAGGAGGAGGAATAGGGACTTCTTGTGGTTTAGTGGTATCCATTCTAGTGATGATGCACACACTATTGTATCTATCAATTTCAGCTTCCCTTTTGATGACCCACAAGTATAGGGGGTGTATCGCAGTACTTTTGATAAATAGGAGTGTCGATCCCAACAAGGAGCAGAAGGTGTTGACTAGTGGTATGGAGTAGGAATTCTCTGCAAATACTTAGCAAACGGATTTTTAGGGGTTTTCTGATAAAGCAAAAAAACAAAGTGCAAGTAATAAAGAACAAACGTAGCAAGTGGCCCAATCCTTTCTTCGAAAAGGAAAAGCCGGTGGAAATACTTATAAGGACCAAATGTTCTCGAGGACACATGGGAATTTTGTCAAGTGCTTTCACTTCATATAGCTGAGTACTCTTCTTTGGTGTTGTAAGTGTTGTGTGGGTGAACCTGTGCTAATGTACCGACCTTACTTGGACTAATACATACTTGTGATTAAACCCCCTACAAGCATCCGCAACTACAAGAAAGTAATTAAGATATAAACCTAACCACAGCCTTAAACTCTGAGATCCTACGCTCCCTTATGCAAAGGTGTCTAACGGAGGTTCAGGTTTCTGTCACTCCGGCAACCCCACAATTAGTAGCCAGATACACAATGCACTCCCCTAGGCCCATAAATGGTGAAGTATCATGCAGTCGATGTTCACATGACACCACTAGAAGAATAGCACCACAACTTAAATACTAAACCATTGAATAATAACTCAACACAAATCCACTAATAACAACATGACTTCTCCCATGTCCTCAAGAACTAAACGAACTAATCATGAGACATCATATGGATCAAGATCAAAGTTGATATGGTAATGAATAACAATCTGAACATAAACAATAATCCAATGGTTTCACTCACAAGGATCAACTACAATAGTAATTAACACCGGGAAAGTTTCCCCTAAGAACTAATGCAAGATACAACACAATTGTTATAGCGAGACGGAGTGGTGATGATGGTGCTGGTGGATATGATATTATGGATGATGATGATCCCGATGAAGCCTAGCTTGATGACGGTGTTGATGGCGACGATCTCCCCTCTCTGGGAAGGAATTTCCCAAGCAGAAATATGTCTGTCGGAGAGATCTTTCTCTCTTGGTGTTTTTCGCCTCGCAGAGGTGGCGGAAATCTATCTGTGGTCACCCCCCTGGTGTTAGGGTTCCGTGAGGAAGATATAGGCGAGAGGGCAGAGTCGAAGGCTGAGCAGGTGGGGCACACCTGCCCTAGGCGTGGGGCAAGGTGGGCCCGCGCCTAGGGGGTGTGGCCCCCTGTGGACCTTCTTCACTTCCCCTTCTGGCTTCCTCTGTCTTCCGGGAAAATATAATTTTCCCATATTTTTCTGGTATTTTTCTGATCTTCGCGAAATTGCATCAAAACAGCTCTTCTTCCATCAGAATCCAGGCTCCGACGGTCCATCCTCCAAGAATCATCCAACATGCAAAAACAGTGGAAAAGACATAAGTAATACCTCATAATAAGACATATATCAATGAATAGAGGCAAATTATGATATAGAATTTTAGGGGTTCGTAGCATGGAAAACAAAAAAATTCTACCGCATACAAACAAACAAGCCAAGATCTATCTACTAGATTGTAGCAATGAGTCGATAGAATAACTCACCCTCGAAGATTCCAAAGTGTTTAATGATAGCAGATTCTCGTGGGTGATGTAGTCGTACTCTTGCCGATCTCAAGATCGTGTAGACGATCCTTCCGGCGCCGCGTTCCGGCAGCGCTCCCGCAGTCGGTCACACGTTCGGTACTCGATGAATAAATTCCTCTCCCTTGTTCCAGTAGGCAGCGGAGGTTGTAGCACTCTCCTCGCGATTCCGGCAGCACGACGGCGTGGTACCGGAAGTAGAGGGGAGATCTCGCAGGGCTTCGCCTTAAGCCGGAGCGAGTATGGTGGACTATGAGAGAGGCCTTGGCGATCTAGGGTTTAGAGGCACCAAGGAGAGAGGTCTAGGCCGGCGGCTAGGGCAAGGGTATGGCCCCAACTCGGCGGCTAGGACAAAACCCTAGGGTGGCGGCGACGACTTGGTGGCCGGCGGCTAGGGTTAGGGTTTGGTGGAGAGAGGTGTAGGTCTAGAGGGGCACCCTTGCCCCTCCTTTTATAGGTGGGAGGGCGCGGCCAAGGGGAAGGGAATCCTCCCCCAGGTCGTCCTCCTTGGCCGGCGGTGGAGGGAGGACTTCCTCCCCAAGTAGGTTTCCTACTCTCCCTCCACCAAGCAAACTTGTCGTTTGACTTTTCAAATTGGCGTTTGACTTTTCAAACTAGGATTTGATTTATCCCTTTATTTTGCTCAGAGATGATACCTAGTACATGATGCAACCATTCCACATTGTTATGACACATTCATGTACCCTTCCCCTCCGGAGTGCCGGACCTTCCGGAACCTTCTAGAACATTCCCGATGAAAACACCAGAATCATTCCCCAACTCCGAAACAGGACTTTCCTTATATGAATCTTATTCTCCGAACCATTCCGGATCTCCTCGTGATATCCCAGATCCTATCCGAGACTCCGAACAACATTAGGTCTCTTACTCATCATTCCATAACTACTCAACAACATCGAATCCTTAAGTGTGTCTCCCTACGGTTCATGAATTATGCGGACATGATCGAGACACTTCTCCGAACAATAACCAATAGAGGAATCTAGAAATTCATATGGCTCCCACATATTTCTACAATTACTTTGCGATCGAATGGACCATTTACATATGATACCAATTTCCCTTTGTCTCACGATAGTTTACTTATCCGAGGTTTTGATCGTCGGTATCTCTGCATACCTAGTTCAACCTCGTTACTGATAAGTACTCTTTTATCGTTCCCGTGGTATGTGATCCCTTGTGAGCCAGTCACATGCTTGCAAGCTAATTGGATGACATTCCACCGAGAGGGCCCAGAATATACCTATCCGTCATATGGATGGACAAATCCCACTCTTGATCCATGTGTCTCAACCCATACTTTCCGAACACTCAATGCCACCTTTATAGCCACCCAGTTACGGTGTGGTGTTTGATGTCATCAAAGCATCCTTCCGGTGATGGTGATATGCATGATCTCATGGTCGAAGGAATTAGGTTACTATGTATCAGAAAGCTTATAGCAATTGAACTATTAAAATGACTTGATCTTTATGCTACGCTTATATATAGGAGTATGTCCATCATACCATTCTCCTAACGATATGATCTTTTTGTTAATAACATCTCAATGTTCATGATAGGAAACCACAATCATTTATTAACCAACAATCTAGTATATGAAGAGGCTTTACCAGGGACTCTAATTTAGTTTACAAATCACACAAGTATTAATGTTTCCTGGTTAATACTATTATAGCATGAATGTAAACATTTATCATAAACACAAAGATATAATAATAACTATATTTATTATTGCCTCTAGGGCATATCTCCAATAGTCTCCCACTTGCACTAGAGTCAACTAATCTAGATTACATGGTAATATACCGAACACGCATGGCAGTTTGGTGTTGGTCATGTTTTGCCCTCGGGAGAGGTTTAGTCAACGGATCCGCCACATTCAGATCTGTGTGTACTTTGCAAATCTTTATGTCACCATCTTGGACATGTTCTCGAATAGCGTGAAAACATAGCTTGATGTGCTTCAGCTTCTTGTGTGACCTTGGTTCTTGCGCATTGGCTATGGCGCCCATGTTATCACAGTAGATAGACATTGGGTCCAGCGCACTTGGAACCACACCGAGCTTTGTAATGAACTCCTTCATCCATATCGCTTCTTGTGAAGCCTCCGAAGCAGCTATGTATTCCGATTCAGTTGAAGATCTCGCCACAACGCTTTGCTTTGCACTCCTCCAGCTAACTGCTACACCATTCAAAATAAATACGTATCCAGATTGAGATTTAGAATCATCTGGATCGGTGTTCCAACTAGCATCAGTGTAACCATTAACAACGAGCTGTTCATAACCTCCATAAGAAAGAACCATATCCTTAGTTCTTCTCAAGTACTTAAGGATGTTTTTGACCGCTGTCCAATGATCCACTCCTGGATCACTTTGATATCTTCTAGTTAAACAAACAACATATGCAATGTCGGGTCTAGTACATAGCATGTCATACATTAGAGATCCTATGGCTGAGGCATAGGGAGTCTTACTCATCCTTTCTCTATCTTCTGTTGTTGCTGGACTTTGAGTTTTACTCAAGGCCGTATTGGGCAACATGGGCAAGAACCCTTTCTTGCTATCTTCCATTCCAAATCTCTTTAGAACTTTGTCCAAATATGTACTTTGTGACAATGATATTAGGTGTCTCGATCTATCTCTATAAATCTTTATGCCTAATATGTAAGCTGCTTCGCCAAGATCTTTCATTGAAAAACTATTATTCAAATATTCCTTGACACTATTAAGAAGGTCTACATCATTCCCAATCAACAATATGTCATCTACATATAGTATTAAGAATGCTACAGAACTCCCACTCACTTTCTTGTAAATACAAGCTTCTCCATAAGTTTGTATAAAACCAAAACTTTTGATTACCTTATCAAAACGTTGATTCCAACTTCGGGATGCTTGCTTCAATCCATATATGGACCGTTGAAGTTTGCATACCTTGTTAGCATCTTTAGGATCGACAAAACCTTTGGGTTGCATCATATACAACTCTTCATCAATGTCTCCATTGAGGAACGCTGTTTTGACATCCATCTGCCATATCTCATAATCATAATATGCAGCGATTGCTAACAAAATCCTCACAGACTTTAGCTTCGCTACTGGTGAGAAAGTCTCATCGTAGTCAACTCCTTGAATTTGTCGAAATCCTTTTGCGACAAGTCGAGCTTTATAGACAGTAACATTATCATCAGCATCTGTTTTCTTCTTGAAAATCCATTTGTTCTCGATAGTCTTTCGGCCATCCGGTAAGTCCACCAAAGTCCATACTTGGTTTTCGTACATGGATCCAATCTCGGATTTCATGGCATCTTGCCATTTATTGGAATCTGGGCTCATCATCGCTTCCTCATATGTCGCAGGGTCATCGGTGTTGTCCACCAACATGACACTCATAACGGGATCATACCAATCAGGAGTGGTACGAGTTCTCGTTGACCTGCGAGGTTTTGTAGCAACTTCAACCGAAGTTTCATGATCATCATCATTAGCTTCCTATCTTATTGGTGCAGGCACCATAGGAACTTCTTCCGGTGCTGCGCTATTCGCAATTTCGAGAGAAGGTTCAACAACCTCGTCGAGTTCTACTTTCCTTCCAGTCACTTCTTTCGAGAGAAATTCCTTCTCTAGAAAGGATCCATTCTTGGCAACGAAGATTTTGCCTTCGAATCTATGATAGAAGGTATACCCAATAGTTTCCTTCGGGTATCCCATGAAGACGCATTTTTCCGCTTTGGGTTCAAGCTTGTCCGGCTGTAACTTCTTTACATAGGCTTCGCAACCCCAATCTTTAAGGAACGACAATTTAGGTTTCTTCCCAAACCATAATTCATACGGTGTCGTTTCAACGGATTTAGATGGTGCCCTATTTAAAGTGAATGCAGCTGTTTCTAATGCATAACCCCAAAATGATAGCGGTAAATCTGTAAGTGACATCATAGAACGAACCATATCTAAGAGAGTTCGATTACGACGTTCGGACACACCATTACGCTATGGTGTTCCCGGCGGTGACAATTGTGAAAGTATTCCGCATTTCTTCAAATGCTCGCCAAACTCGTAACTTATATATTCACCTCCACGATCAGAACGTAGAAATTTAATCTTCTTGTTACGTTGATTCTCTACCTCACTTTGAAATTCCTTAAACTTCTCGAAAGTTTCGGACATATGTTTCATGAAATAGATATACCCATATCTACTCAAGTCATCCGTGAAGGTAAGAACATAACGATAACCACCGCGCGATGCTACACTCATTGGACTACACACATCGGTATGTATGATTTCCAATAAGTCCGTAGCTCGCTCCATCATACCAGAAAATGGAGTCTTAGTCATTTTACCCATCAGACATGCTTCGCATCTTTCAAGTGATTCAAAATCAAGTGATTCAAGAAGTCCATCGGAATGGAGTTTCTTCATACGCCTCACTCCAATATGACCAAGACGACAGTACCACATATAGGTCGAGTTATCGCTCAATTTCAAACGTTTAGCTTCAATGTTATTAATATGTGTATTTCCACTATCAAGATTCAATAAGAATAGACCATCTATCAAAGGTGCATGTGCATAAAACATATTACTCATATAAATCGAACAACCATTATTCTTGGACTTAAACAAGTAACCGTCTCGCAATAAACAAGATCCTGATATAATGTTCATGCTTAACGCAGGCACCAAATAACAATTATTTAAGTATAAAACTAATCCCGATGGTAGATGAAGATGTGTGTGACGTTTGGTGTTATCAAGAAACTCTTCCGGTGTTAGTGATTGACATGATCTCATGGTCTAAGGATTAGGATCACTTCGTAAGTTGTTATAGCAATATAAACTCAGTGACTTTGATCGTAATGCTATACTTCGGATGAATGTTCATCACACCATTACACTAATGTTGTGATCCCGTTATTAACAACATCCAATGTCCATGATCAGGAAACCTTGATCATCTTGTTAATCAACGAGCTAGTTTATGAGAGAGGCATAACTAGGAACTTTCTGTTTGTTTATTAAACACACATGTATTAACGTTTCCGTATTAATACAATTATAGCATGCAAAATAAACATCTATCATATACTTGGAATACACATAATAAACACTTTATTATTGCCTCTCAGGGCATATTCCCTTCAGTCTCCCACTTGCACTAGAGACACAAATCTAGTTACATAGTGATAAATCTAACACCCATTGAGTTCTGGTGTTGATCATGTTTTGCTCTAGGGAGAGTTTTAGTCAACGAATCTGCTACATTGAGATCCGTATGTACTTTACAGATCTTTATATCTCCATCCTTGACATGCTCGCGGATGGAGTGAAACCGGCGCTTAATATGCTTGGAATGCTTGTGAGACCTTGGCTCTTTGGCATTGGCAATGGCACCATTGTTGTCACAATAGATCACCATTGGGTCCAACGCGTTTGCCACCACTCCTAGTTCAGATATGAACTCCTTCATCCAAACTGCTTCCTGAGTCGCTTCCGAAGCAGCAACATATTCGGCCTCCGTTGTTGATCCCGCTACCACAGGTTGTTTGGAGCTCCTCCAACTAACCGCTCCGCCATTCATGGGAAATACGTATCCGGATTGAGACTTAGAGTCATCCGGATCGGTGTCAAAGCTAGCGTCGACATAACACTTAGCGACGAGCTCTTCTTCACCTCCGTATACAAGAAACATATCCTTAGTTCTTCGTAAGTACTTAAGGATATTCTTGACCGCTATCCAGTGTTCCGAACCTGGATCCGATTGGTACCTACTAGTCAAACTAATAGCATGTGCCACATCCGGTCTTGTACATAGCATGGCGTACATTATAGAGCCTATGGCTGAAGCATAGGGGACTTTGTCCATTATCTCTCTTTCTTCCGCCGAAGCTGGACTTTGAGTCTTACTCAATGTCTTGCCTTGCAACATAGGTAAGAACCCCTTCTTACTTCCGTCCATTTTAAACTTCTTTAAAATCTTATCAAGGTATGTACTTTGCGATAGCCCTATTAGGCGCCTAGATCTATCTCTATAGATCTTTATGCCTAATATGTATGACGCTTCACCTAGGTCCTTCATTGAAAATTTGCTGTTTAGATAACTTTTAACACTGTTTAAAAGATCTATATCATTTCCGATCAATAATATGTCATCCACATATAATATCAGAAATGCCACATTGCTCCCACTCACTTTCTTGTAAATACAAGCTTCTCCATAAGTTTGGACAAATCCAAACTCTTTTATCACCTCATCAAAGCGGAGATTCCAACTTCGTGATGCTTGCTTCAATCCATAGATGGATCGCTGAAGCTTGCACACCTTGTTAGCATCCTTAGGATCGACAAAACCCTTTGGTTGTATCATATACAACTCTTCTTCAATATTACCATTGAGAAACGCGGTTTTGACATCCATCTGCCATATCTCATAATCGAAATATGCAGCAATTGCTAACATAATCCTAACTGACTTTAGCATCGCTACGGGAGAGAAATTCTCATCGTAGTCAACTCCTTGAATTTGTCGAAACCCCTTTGCGACAAGTCGAGCTTTATAGACGGTCACATTACCATCAGCATCAGTTTTCCTTTTGAAAATCCATTTGTTCTCCACGGCCTTTCGGTCGTGAGGTAATTCCACCAAGTTCCAAACTTGATTTTCATACATGGATTCCATCTCGGATTTCATGGCTTCTAACCATTTGTTGGAATCCGGGCTCATCATCGCTTCTTCATACGTCGCAGGGTCATCATTTTCATCAACCATGAAATTCATGACAGGATTTCCGTACAGCTCGGGAGCTGCACGCATCCTGTTTGACCTGCGAGGTTCGGTAGTACTCTCTTTCGGAGTTTCATGATCATTATCATTAGTTCCCTCTTCAACAGGTGGAGCCAACTCCGGAACAACTTCCGGCGCTGCGCTACTCGCCATACTTTGAAGAGAAGGTTCCACAACCTCTTCGAGTTCTACCTTCCGACTACTCACACCTTTCGCGAGAAACTCTTTCTCTAGAAAGGATCCATTCTTGGCAACAAAAACCTTGCCCTCGGATCTGTGATAGAAGGAATACCCAATAGTTTCTTTAGGGTATCCTATGAAGACGCATTTTTCCTCTTTGGGTTCGAGTTTATCCGGTTGAAGTTTCTTCACATAAACATCGCATCCCCAAACTTTAAGAAATGACAGCTTAGGTTTGTTTCCAAACCACAATTCATACGGTGTCTTTTCAACGGATTTAGATGGTGCCCGATTTAAAGTGAATGCAGCAGTTTCTAGTGCATAACCCCAAAATGACAACGGCAAGTCCGTCAGAGACATCATAGATCGAACCATATCTAATAAAGTACGATTACGATGTTCCTACACACCATTTCGCTGTGGTGTTCCGGCAGGTGTGAGTTGTGAAACAATTCCACACTCTTTCATGTGAGTGCTAAACTCGTAACTTAGATACTCACCTCCACGGTCGGACCGTAGAAATTTGATCTTTCTATTACGATGATTTTCCACTTCATTCTGAAATTCCTTGAACTTTTCAAAGGTTTCAGACTTGTGTTTCATCAAGTAGATATAACCGTATCTACTCAAATCATCCGTGAAAGTAAAAAATAACGATATCCACCTCGCGCCGACACACTCATTGGACCACATACATCAGAATGTATGATTTCCAATAAATCTGTCGCCCGTTCCATTGAACCGGAAAACGTCGTTCTAGTCATCTTGCCCATAAGGCATGGCTCACATGTATCAAATGATTCATAATCAAGTGATTCCAAAAGTCCATCCGAATGGAGCTTCTTCATGCGTTTAACGCCAATATGACCTAGACGGCAGTGCCACATATATGCGGATATATCATCATTAAGTTTAATCCTTTTAGCATCAACATTATGAATATGTGTAACATTATCATCGAGATCTAATAGAAATAAACAATTCATCATCGGTGCATGACCATAAAAGATTTCATTCATATAAATGGAACAACCATTGTTCTCGGATTTAAATGAATAACCACTTCGCATCAAACACGATCCAGATACAATGTTCATGCTTAGTGCAGGCACCAGATAACATTTATTCAAGTTTATAACTAATCCCGACGGTAAGTGGAGAGGCAGCGTTCCGACGGTGATCACATCAACGCTTGATCCATTGCCGACACGCATCTTAACCTCACCCCTTGCTAGCGGTCGCTTGTTCCGCAGCCCCTGATTCGAGTTACAAATATTAGCAACTGAACCGGTATCAAATACCCAGGTGCTACTGCGAGCACTAGTCAAGTACACATCAATAACATGTATATCATATATACCTTTGTTTGCCTTGCCGGCCTTCTTGTCTGCCATATACTTGGGGCAGTTGCGCTTCGAGTGGCCAGTCCCCTTACAATAGTAGCACTCGGAATCAGACTTAGGTCCAACTCGGGGTTTCTTTTCAGGCACGGCAACCGGCTTGCCGCCCTTACTTCCCTTCCGTTTTCCCTTCTTGTCTTTCTTGAAACCAGTGTTCCTATTGATCATCAACACTTGATGTTCCTTTTTGATCTCCACTTATGAAGTTTTAAGCATTGACAGAAGCTCGGGGAGAGACTTCTTCATGCCTTGCATATTATAGTTCATCACTAAGCTCTTATAGCTAGGTGGCAGAGACTGCAGAACACGATGGATGCCTAAGTCAATGGGAATCGATATTCCCAAGGACACAAGCTTATCGGCGTAACCCGACATCTTGAGTACATGCTCACTAACGGAGTTGTGCTCTTCCATCATGCAGCTAAAGAACTTTTCTGAAGCGTTGTAGCTCTCTACAGCAGCATGTGTGTCGAAAATCATTTTCAACTCACCCATTGTATCAAATGCATTGCCGTTTTCGAAACGCTTTCGAAGTTCCGGCTCTAGCCCATACAATATGCCGTAATGAACTAAGTTGTGGTCCTCCTGACGAGTCTGATAGACATTCTTATCCTCGTCAGGGGCATCATCAAAAGGTGGGGGGCCTAATGGCGCTTCTAGCACATATTGCTTTTGTGCAGCAGAGAGGAGAATCCTCAAATTCATGGCCCATTCGGTAAAGTTGCTACCGTTCGTTGCTAGTTTCTCTTTCTCCATGAACACATTGAAATTAAAAGCAGGTGGTGCCATCTACAACAAAATTTGTAAAGTTTAGACTAAGTGTATGATAGATTGAGTTCAACTAATCTATATTACGAATGAACTCCCACTCAAAAACGACATCCCTCGTGCCTTTTTGGTGATTACATGAACCAAATCCACTACACCAAGTCCGATCATCACGTGAGTCGGTATAGCTTCAAAGGCGAGCATCAAATGGGCATCATATCAACTATATGACTCATGCTTAACCTTTCGGTCCGTGTTCCGAGGCCATGTCTGTACATGCTAGGCTCGCCAAGTTAGAACCTTAGTATTCACGTGTGTAACTGTTTTACACCCGAAATATGGTCGTGGATCCAAGAACACCCGATCATCACGTGATGTCTTGGAGCGACGAAACATAATCGGTGCATACTAAAGGAAGAACACATTCTTATCTTGATATTTAAATGAGGGATCATCTTATTATGCTAACAAAGCGCTAAACAAGCAATATAAGATGATATCAAACATCATATGTTTATTAGTGAAATGATATGGTTCCCGCAGATGATCTCTATCATGTGCATCGTGGTATGATCACTATCATACCTATATGTGTAAATCCAAGGTCTATGGATTATACACGCTATGTGTGTTGTAAGAGTATCATCTCATACTTCTACTTACAACACTACCATATCATAACACTAGCCCAGCAACAATCTAAACTAGACGCCTCTAATTTATCCATTGCAAGTTTTACGTGGCTTAGGGCTTTCGAGATAGAACCGTTCTTACCTACGAACATGAACCACAACGAGGATAATCAAATTGTTGACAACTCGCTTGCAAAATAGATATTGACTATAGTAGGAGAGACAGACACCCGCTAGCCACTTATGCAAACTAGTTGCATGTCAAGCGTGGAACAGGTCTCATGTGCGAGGACATGTAAAGTTTGTCCGGGCCGCTTCATCCCACTATGCCACCAATATCCAAAATTACAACAAAGGAGCAACAACATGATCATCATCGCCCACATACTCATATGTGCACTACCCGTGTAAAGTATCTACGCATAGATCCGGCTCTGATACCACTGCAGGGTTCGCAGCATAGAAAACAAAAAATTTCCTCCGATGTGAACTATATACCAAGATCTATCTACTAGATACAAACAACGGGCGGATGTATATACGTAGAGAACATACCCTTGAAGACCGACAAAGCTTAACGAGTTCAACTCGTGGTTGATGTAGACGATCTCTTGCCGATCTCAAGATCGAGAGGAAGTCCTAGCGCCGCAAATCAGCAGCGCATCCGTGCTCGCACACACGTTCGAGGCACCGAGCAACCTCCGCCTCGTCGCTCCAGCGATGCAGCGGAAGCACAACTCTTTCTTGACGAATAGCCACCGGGAACATGTATCTCGCTAGTCCGAGACCATGGGGGATAAATTCTAGAGGGGGAGAGAGATCCTTCACGAGGAGGTGTGAGAGACAAGTGAGGAGGGGGGCTACTTTTATAGGAGGAGGGGGTAACCCCAAGGGGGTGGCCGGTGCATGGGTCTGCCCCCTTTCCCTCCCCTCTTCATGTGGGTGGACACTCCACTCACAAATCTCCTTTAAATTCCCTCCACTCAAAAGTCCACTCAAATTCCCATTAAATTTCCACCAAATTTAATGCAAACTCTCATTAAATAAAACTCTTTTATTTTATTCAGAATTTTTTCAATTACTTTAATGACAAACATTCACAAATAACCCCTTGCTAGAATTCTATTTCACATGCATAACCACTTTATGCAATTTCACCCGAAAACTTGTTTCGGTATCTAGTGAAATAAATTCCCGCGCTTGTTCATTCTTTCGGCATGAAACATTTGCTCCAATTGGATGTCGGTGTCTCTTAAGTGTGTCACCCTACGGTTCGTGAATAATGCGGACATGATCGAGACCCCTCTCGGATCAATAATCAAAAGCGGGATCTGGAGACCCATACTGACTCCCACACATTCAACGATGACTTTCTTGTGATCGTCGGAACCTTTTACGCTAGTATCTTAATCCCTTTGTTTCACGATATATTACATGTCCGAGATTCGATCATCGGTATCTCCATACCTAGTTTGATCTCATTACCGACATGCACTCTTTTCTCGTTCCTGTGATATAACATTCTAGTGATCAAATCACTTGCTTGCAAGCCAATCAATGTGATATCACCGAGAGGGCCCAGAGTATATCTATCCGTCATAGGGATGAACAAATTCCACTCTCGATCCATGAGCCTCAACATAACACTTTATTAGTTCTGAATCCATCTTTATAATCACCCTGTTATGGTGTGACGCTTGATGTTATCAAGAAACTCTTCCGGTGTTAGTGATTGACATGATCTCATGGTCTAAGGATTAGGATCACTTCGTAAGTTGTTATAGCAATATAAACTCAATGACTTTGATCATAATGATATACTTCGTATGAATGTTCATCACACCATTACACTAATGTTGTGATCCCGTTATTAACAACATCCAATGTCCATGATCAGGAAACCTTGATCATCTTGTTAATCAACGAGCTAGTTTATGAGAGAGGCATAACTAGGAACTTTCTGTTTGTTTATTAAACACACATGTATTAACGTTTCCGTATTAATACAATTATAGCATGCAAAATAAACATCTATCATATACTTGGAATACACATAATAAACACTTTATTATTGCCTCTCAGGGCATATTCCCTTCAATTTCCTCCCAATCCATGGATTGTCCATTCTTCAGTAGCTTATACCATTCTTCAGCTCTCCCTTTCAAGGATATGGAGAGTAACTTCTTCTTCACCTGTTCAGTTGTGATACATGCTGTCACATCCCAAAAATTTTCCAAATTTTGAAATGTGAAAAATAAATAAACCAAAATAAATAATTGTTGAAATTTAGCGTGAAAAGAAAATTTTTGATTTCAAATGGAAACATCAAAGACCCATCTTGAACAAACTTTGAATGATAAGGGATTTAAAAAAAAAGATAAACAAAAATTAAATAAAATTATAAAAGTTGGAATCACCATTTTTGGATCTTTAAATAAAAAGATATGGATTTTATAAGCAAAGGAAGAAATAAATAAATAAGGACTATTTTAAAAAAAACCCAAATTAAATCTTGGCCAAACAAATGAAATGAAAGATTTTTGTTTAATAAAAAGAGTAAAGGATTATTTAAATAAAATCATAAGGATTTATTAATATCCAATTTTATTTAAATAAAGACAATTCCCAATTTAAATGAACATTAAAATAAATTAAAGTATTTTAAATAATAATTCAAAGTGTAATTATTTTTAATAAATAAAACCTACTGAAAAAGGTTTGGTAAAGTTTATAATTCAAATAGAGTTTGAAAACATATTTAAATCTTATTTTAAAATAAAGACAAATGTTTATTTTTAATTAAATAATAGACCCTAAAAGAATAAAAGAAATATTCTAAATTGGACTTTAGAATATGTTAATAAACAGTATTAAAATATACTCAAAGTTTGGCAAAGGTTTGAATTCAAATGGGGTTTGAATTATTTGAATAAAAATCAAAACATAATAATAGAAAAGGAAAAAGAAAAAGAATAAAGAATAAAAAAAGGAATCAAACCCAACCCACTAACAGGCCCAGTCTAGCCCAGCAAGAGCCCACCCGGGAACCCCTCTGCCTCTGTTCTTTCTCACTCGCGTCTGCACCCTCTCGGTCACTGACGCTGCGACCCCACACACGCTCTCTCTCTCTCTCTCTCTCTCTCTCTCTCTCTCTCTCTCTCTCTCTCTCTCTCTCTCTCTCTCTCTCTCTCTCTCGCTGTCAGCGCGACGCCACGCTGTGAGTCGTCATCAATGTCGTGACCGTTTTCCCCCAACACACCTCGCCGTTCTGCCGTGATTCAATCCTCATTAATTCGAGTAATTGGCGATGTAAATTCCTCCAGCGATGACGCACCCTTAAATGCCCACGCCCCCTCTTCATTTTCCCCCAGACGTCGTCCACTCTCTGCCACCAGGCTGTCCCAATTGGCCGCTGCAAACCTTCTGCTTCGACGAGCCTTTCCGGCGAAATCCCCGGTAACTCCGGCCACCTCCCACTCCCTGGCACCCACTAGATTATTCCCCATCGCCAGACGCACCTACCCATAGCCTTAGCTCACCCGCGCACGTGCTAGAAGCTCGGCTTCGACATCACCCGAGCGCCACCGAGAACTTCTTCAACTCCGGCGAACTCTGTAGGTAGTTTCCGTTCGCCCATGTCCCTCTCGATGATGCTCCCGTGATCTCCACACTCGCCCGCGTCTAACGCCCCCTCCCGTTTGCCTCGGCATGATCTATAGGCTCGCCTACGACGACGACAGCAAGCACCGACGCTGACACAAACTCCATTGAGCAATTGCCAAGGACCCCGTGCGCCCCTGTCCTCCCTACGACCACCTTGAGCACTACGACGACCTTGCGAACCTGGTAATGCCCTGTGACCTCCCCCTTCCTTCCTAGAATCGCCAGACCACTGTCGATAGAGCACCACCGCCGCGCACTGCCGCCAGCACCGCCAGTTCTTGGCCAAAGCGACCTCGTCCGTTAGATGTAGATCCAGTGGTTAGGATAGATCTTATAACAAAGCGTTATCGAGCGATCAACACCGTGCGATTAAGTTAGATATAATGGCATGCATAGCACGATCCACCCGAAGCGGTATGGACCAGTAAGATTAAGACGCGTAGCACTGACTCTGTTTTAAAAACAGAAAATGTTCTATTAGATATGTGATTTTGTAAAATGAATAACTTCAAATCTACACGTCCAAATTTACAAATTTTATATCACTGGAATCAACAAGAAGAGTACTTTGCAACCATGCACTTTTTTTAATGAATTGCTTCGGTAAAATTGGTTGTTTTTGCATAAACTTGTTTAGGCATATTTTGAATATAAATTTATTCTAAAAATGTTTTTAGGGTAAAATATTTTGTAAATGGATTGTTTTGAACATACTGACCATATAAACCAACTTGTAGATTTAAAAGTATATTTGGTGACACTTGGGAATTAAATCTTTGAATAAAAGCATTTCTAGCTAAATAAAAATATTGATTATGGTTTAAAAATGCTTTTTGACTAAAACATTTGGGAAATGAATTGAATTAAACTCTCTGATCCTAAACAACAAGTTTGAGATTTTAAAACATATTTGATGAACCTTAGTAAAATTATTACTTTGTTAAAGGCATTTCTAGCAAATAAAAATATTGTTTGATTTAAAATATAGAATTTAGGTGAAACCTTTTGCAAATGGATTAATATTAAACCCATTAACCATAAACACTAGCATTTGTGTTTAAAGAATATATTTGACTAAAACTACAAAATATTACTTTGATTTAAATCACTTCTAGCAAAACAAAATGATTTAAATGACCATTTTCACTAACTTGGCTTCAAATGATTTTACCACATTTACAAATGACCTTTAGGTGTGTTGAAATGTTTAGAGCCTACTAGAAACCACTTTTCCAAACCAAACAATCTTTTGCATGCTTGCATGCATTGCCTTGTCTTTATTATTTTATGTGGTAAATTGTTTGAATGCTAGTTTGAATATGTGTTTGCTTGATTGAATTGTAGTGAAATTAGAAGAGTGTGATATTTGCAATATCAAGGAGTGAACCAATATTCTCTACTTAAAAGGCAAGTTACACTATCATCCATGTCCTACTATTTTCATTACACTTAGTGGATTTTAGTAGTATGCATGAGAGGACTACTATATTTCTATGTTATGCTATATCCTATTAGGATATCCTTATATCTTACTTAGTGAAAACATTGTAGTTGTAGTATGCTTAGCCCTGCTATATATTTGGAATGGAATACATGATATGATTATATAAAGTGTTGGAAAAATATATGTTTTATATAATAAAACAAGAACTCAATGAACCACCTGGGTGGAAAGAGGATACTCACTTTTGGACAAGGTGGCAACAAAGGGAACCATGTTTATATGGCTATCTTTTTGTATGTGCACTAGAAGAAAACCACCCAGGGACTTAGAGATTGAACATGTTTTTCGTACAGTGGCTTCCGTGTACAGCCACATGCTAAATGGGCTCTGGCTTAGTTAACTACATAGTGGAAGACCCTTGCATTGGCATATTCAGGTTAACTAGAATTGTGTATTGGAAATATATCCTTACATTGGTGCCTGGTAGACAAGCTAGCATTGTGTATTGGGAGGACTTCTATGGAAATACTTTGTCACATTCTCGATCTGCCGATACTCCATTTGATGAGTACTTATCCAGCGGCCACTAGTGGCATCAAGACGAGATTGTGTCATGTGGGTAAAGTGTAAAACTTCTGCAGAAGATCAAATTCTAAGTACTTAGCCGTGTCCCCGGTTACGTACAACTCTGAGCAACTAAGGCCTGAAGCTATGGAAGATCTCGACATTCCAATTTCTCAAAGTAAAACTTGATGGTGTCAACAAGGGATTAGAAGCACTTGGAGTTTCCAAGGAGTTCAGAAAGATTTTCAAAATATCAAAACTATTTTGAAAAGATAGGATAAAACTATATTGCTTTCTGCAAATGAGCCTAAACCCTACTTAGCCAAATATGCATGTAATGTAGGATCCACTTATTTCTACATAGTAGTGAAACTTGCCAATACAGTTCAAATGTATTGACCCTTGTGGCTGCAACTTATTATGTTGTAGGTTTGTTTGATGTTAGTGAAGTGTGTTGATTAGGATTACAAGTCTACAACCAACATGGCTGCCTGTGGCACTTTGAAGATGAAGGACCCCATGCTATATATATATTCTGCTGCATTGTAATGAGATAGCCAAATGAGCTATGTAAGATGTAATGAATTATTTTATTCCTGGTTATAAAGTTGTATTATGACCTTTGTTTCTTGATATTACATCTTAACTGTGGATGCTAGCTATTGATCCAGGGACTAGCATTGTAAACACAGGGATCTCTACCTTATTAAAGGTTGGGACCTCTACACCTACACACTTAAACAACATGCATAATTCATGGATAAAAAGCAAATGATCACCAGGATGGATAGTTCCATCCCCAAAATAATAATTATCCATAACACGATCAACAATACTTGTAGGTATCTTAAAAGGATCTATCTCAACAAGTGGTGGTTCATCTACTACCCTAGCAGTGGTAGTAGTTTTCCCAAACAGAAAACCAAGTGGGTTATCCATATTGGAAACAAAGTAACAAGCAGTAACAAAAATCAATATTCATAGTAGAAGTTTCCTTTACCAGTTCCACTCTTCAATAGCGCTTCACTACCCGGCAACGGCGCCAGAAAATAGTCTTGATGACCCAAAAGTATAGGGGGTGTATCGCAGTACTTTTGATAAATAGGAGTGTCGATCCCAACGAGGAGCAGAAGGTGTTGACTAGTGGTATGGAGGAGGAATTCTCTGCAAATACTTAGCAAACGGATTTTTAGGGGTTTTCTGATAAAGCAACAAAACAAAGTGTAAGTAATAAAGAACAAACACAGCAAGTGGCCCAATCCTTTCTTAGTAAAGGACAAGCCGGTGGAAATACTTATAAGGACCTCGAGGACACATGAGAATTCTGTCAAGTGCTTTCGCTTCATATAGCTGAGTACTCTTCTTTGGTGTTGTAAGTGTTGTGTGGGTGAACCAGTGCTAATGTACCAACCTTACTTGGACTAATACATAATTGTGATTAAACCCCCTGCAAGCATCCACAACTACAGGAAAGTAATTAAGATATAAACCTAACCACAGCCTTAAACTCTAAGATCCTACGCACCCTTGTGCAAAGGTTTCCTAACGGGGGTTCAGGTTTCTGTCACTCCGGCAACCCCACAATTAGTAGCCAAATACACAATGCACTCCCCTAGGCCCATAAATGGTGAAGTATCATGTAGTCGACGTACACATGACACCACTAGAAGAATATCACCACAACTTAAATACTAAACCATTGAATAATAACTCAACACAAATCCACTAATAACAACATGACTTCTCCCATGTCCTCAAGAACTAAACGAACTACTCACGAGACATCATATGGATCAAGATAAAATATGATATGGTAATGGATAACAATATAAACATAAACAATAATCCAATGGTTTCACTCACAAGGATCAACTACAATAGTAATTAACACCGAAAAAGTTTCCCCTAAGAACTAATGCAAGATCCAACACAATTGTTATAGCGAGACGGAGTGGTGATGATGGTGCTGGTGGATATGATGGTATGGATGATGATGATCCCGATGAAGCCTAGATTGATGAAGGTGTTGATGGCAACGATCTCCCCTCTTCGGGAAGGAATTTCCCTGGCAGAAATCTGTCTGCCGGAGAGATCTTCGTCTATCAGTGTTTTCTGCCCCGCAGAGGCGGTGGAAATCTATCTGTGGTCGCCCCACTGGTGTTAGGGTTCCGTGAGGAAGATGTAGGCGAGAGGGCGGAGTCATAGGCCGAGCAGGTGGGCCACACCTACCCTAGGCACATGGCAAGGTGGGCCCGCGCCTAGGGGGTGTGCCCCCCCTGTGGACCTTCTTTGCCTCCCCTTCTACCTTTCTCTGTCTTCCGGGAAAATATAATTTTCCCATATTTTTCTAGTATTTTTCTGATCTTCGTGAAATTGCACCAAAACACCTCTTTTTCCATCAGAATCCAGACTCCAGTAGTCCATCCTCCAAGAATCATCCAACATGCAAAAACAGTGGAAAAGATATAAGTAATACCTCATAATAAGACATATATCAATGAATAGAGGCAAATTATGATATAGAATGGTGATGCAAATTGGACGTATCACCTTTCCCACTTAGCATGAAGTTGGGCTAACAGTCTAACATTTTCATCAATAGTAACTTGTATGGCATGAGTAGCAGCAAAGGTACTTTCCATGGTTTCAGGTTTAGCGACCATTTTATTAATCAAGGAGGATTGTGCTTCAGACAAAGAGGATATATTTTTCTCAACAGTTAAAAGTTTCTCCTCCATAGTCTTGTTGAAAGCAGTTTGTTTACTAATAAAGTCTTTGAGCGTGACTTCAAGTTCAGAGGGGGCACTTCTAGCATTGTTGTAGGAGTTTCCATAGGAATTGCCATTATTAGGAGGATAAGGCCTATAATTGTTGTTACTACCAAAATTATTCCTATAGGCATTGTTGTTGAAATTGTTGTTTCTAATGAATTTTACATCAAATTGCTCTTCTTGAGAAACCAAAGAGGCTAAGGTAACACTATTAGGATCTAGAGGAGCTTTCCCATTAACAAGCATAGCCATAATAACATCAATCTTATCACTCAAAGAGGAGGTTTCTTCAACAGAATTTACCTTCTTACCATGTGGAGCTCTCTTAGTATGCCATTCAGAGTAGTTAACCATCATATTATCAAGGAGCCTTGTTGCAGCACCCAAAGTGAGCCCCATAAAAGTACCTCCAGCAGCTGAATCCAACAGATTTCTTGAGGAGAAGTTCAAACTTGCATAAAAAGTCTGGATAATCATCCAAGCAGTGAGTCCATGAGTAGGGCAATTTTTAACCAAAGATTTCATTCTCTCCCAAGATGGAGCAACATGTTCACTATCAAGTTGTTTAAATTTCATAATATCACTTCTCATAGATATAATCTTAGCAGGAGGATAGTAATTTCCAATAAAAGCATCTTTTCACTTAGTCCAAGAATCAATACTATTTTTAGGCAAAGAAAGCAACCATTCTTTAGCTTTTCCTCTCAAGGATAAAGGAAAAAAACTTGAGCTTAATAATATCTCAATCTACATCCTTATACTTTTGCATCTCACAAAGTTCAACAAAGCTATTAAGATGGGCAGCAGGATCATCAGAACCAGCACCAGAAAATTGCTCTCTCATCACAAGATTCAACAAAGAAGGCTTAATTTCATAAAAGGTAGCATCAGGAGTAGGTGGAGCAATATGAGTGCTTAGTAAAACATTGTTGTTGGTGCTAGTGAAGTCACACAACTTGGTGTTCTCAGTAGAGTTAATTTTGGCAAAGGTGGGCAAGCCAAAAACAGCAGCAGCTAGAGCAGGAACTATTTTTTATGTTGTTGAATAAAGAAAGCAAACCGAACTAAACTAATTTTTTGGAGTTTTTGAAAAGAAGCAAACAAAACCAAGCAAAATAAACTAAGCAAACTAAAAACAAAGTAAAGAGAAAGGAAGTGAAGGATTCCCCTTGTGAAGACGTCCTTAGCCTCCCCGACAACGGCGCCAGAGAACTTGATGGCTAACGCAGAGCCTATTGGGAACCCCAAGAGCAGGGCGTAAAGCATCACAGCGGAAAGTTTTCCCTCAGTAAGAAACCGAGGTTATCGGACTAGCAGGAGGAAGGAAACGTCACACAGGTGTTCCAAGCAATGTAGAAACCCGCACAACACAAACTCAAGACTTTGCCCCAACAAATCAGTGAGGTTGTCAAGCTCACCGGTTTGCTGTAACAAAAGATTAAACATATGGTATGAAAGGTAATGGTTTGCAGCAAGTAAACAGGTAATGGTGGAAGATGTATCAATGGTAAAGATTGGACCGGGGTTCATAGTTCACTAGAGGTGCTCTCCTTAAATAAACAACATGGCATGAAGGGTAAACGAATTACAGCAAGGCAATTGACAGGAACTGAGCAAGGCATAACAATGCAATACCAGACAAACAGATCCTATGAGATTCGATTGGGCAATAAAACAATATACATAGACCGCCATCCAACTGCATCTATGACTAGAAGTCCACCTTTAGGTTATCATCCGAACCCCCTCCAGTATTAAGTTGCTAGCAACAGACAACTGCTTTAAGCAAAGTGTGTAAGGTAAACAATCCACTTGTTCCATGAACAAGAGACCGTTTTTTTCTCCCTAGTGGCAACAGCACATCTACAACCAAAGAGATTTATATCACTTCCCTTGGAAACTAGAGGCATGAACCCACTATCGAGCATAAATACCCCCTCTTGGAGTCACTACAAACTACTTGGCCAAGATAGCTACTAACAACGGAGAGCATGCAAGATCACAAACAATACACAATGATAGTATCAAATAGACAAAACCATTAATCAATCTGACATACTAATCTCAATATCCATCGGATCCCCACAAACAAAACATGCATGATTACAAATAGATTAGATCTTGATCATGAACGGAGCTCACAAGATCTATACATGAAAGCACAAGGAGGAGATACAACCATCTATTTACTACATGGACCCATAGTCCAAGGTGGAACTACTCGCGCTTCATAACGGAGATAAGGCCTCCGGGATGATCTCCCCTCCGACAGGGTGCCAGGAAGAACTTCAGATCCCCCCGATCTAGGGACGACGGTGGCGGCGGCTACAGAGGGTTTTGTGGAGTTTTGATCGGGTGCCTAGGGTTTCTGCATCGGGGGCTTCTTATAGGCGAAGAGGCGAGGCTAGGAGGCGGCCAGGGGCCCCACACCCTACCCAGGCGCGGGGTGGGCCCACCTACGCCTAGGGGGGGGGTCTGGCTGCCCTGGTCCGCTTCTCAGTCTCTCCTCTGAACTTCGTGTCGCCCACGGTAAAATATTGACTTTGGCTTTTGTCCCGTCCAATTCCGAGAATATTGATTTTCTGCTTTTCTGGAACCAAAAACAAAAGAAAACAGGCAACTGACACTATGGTAACTTGTTAATAGGTTAGTTCCACAAAAGATATAAAAACACCTCAAAGTGAAGACAAAGCAAAGCAAAGTAGATACTAAACAAGCATGGAGCATAAAAAATTATAGATACGTTTCTGACGTATCAGGCTGCACCCCCCGGGCACGGGGTGGGCCCACCCGTGCGGCCAGGGGGTGTGGCCCCCTGGTGAGGCTTCTCCGTCTCATTTTCTGGCTTCGTGTTTCCCATGGTAAAATATTGACTTTGACTTTTGTCCCGTCCAATTCCGAGAATATTGATTTTCTGCCTTTCTGAAACCAAAAACAGAAGAAAACAGGCAACTCGCACTGTGGCAACTTGTTAATAGGTTAGTTCCAGAAAACATATAAAAACACCTCAAAGTGTAGACAAAGCAACTCAAAATAGATACTAAACAAGCATGGAACATCAAAAATTATAGATACGGTTCCGACGTATCATTTACTTATGCACTTTACACTGTGATAGCCTTCGTGCTTGAAGTAATCTATATCTTGCTATCATTGTTGATTATCTTTCTTAGCATATGTTGTTGATGCACATAGGTGAACCTTAGTATTTATAGGCTTTGTGCTTAAAAAAAGAAAACGCTAGTTTTATTCCGCCATTGTTAAGCCCATCTCGTAAAAGTTTTAAACCGCCTATTCACCCCCCCTCTAGGCGGCATACGTGATCGTTCAAAACTTTCAGCAAACTCCATTTACTCCATGAATTTTATTAATTGGTATTAAATCAAGAGTAACAATTCCAGTGTTAGTATCTAAATTATGATGTTTGCCTCCATGATTCTTGATATTGAAAGATTGTTTTAATATCAAGGTTATCTAGGAGCTAAAAGAATTGTTTCAAAAACCATCATGTGTGGAAGATATTGCGATATCTAAAACAATGTTTTGGTTGCAACATGATAGTATAATTTAGAAAAAATTATGTTCTCATATTTGTATGAGAATTTGCAAAGGTTGGAGACGCTAGTCGTCCTAATCCTCCAAAAGGTTTTGGAAAGCAACATTATACTCACGGTTCACCTTTATAAGCTAAAGTAGCTTGATCATGAAAATTGTCATGATAAGGATGAATAAAAGATGTAGGTAAAAAGTTTACTACACTAAAAGATTACTAAAGAATGGATTTTTTGAAAGAACGCCAAACATTTGATGATGGTGATCTATTTTAATGTGCAAGTGCAAAGGTATTAGTATTTGACTATACACGCTTTGTACTATGTGTCATATGTATGGCGCCACTGTTGATGTTGATAGATTCTTTTAAAAGGGATAGGAAATGTTGAAGAGAATCTCAAAAATATTTGGCAGAAATAGATAAAAGATTGGAAATGTCCAACTTAGGTATATAAATGATATACATGTTATGGCTATATTCTTTGCTTAAACAATGTTGTTCTTGGGTATTGGATACCGAATTGGTTGGTGTGAAATGTCATACAGGACAACACAAATTCATGAATTGCAATGGCCTACGTAACCAGCAAGAGAATATGTGATGATGTTCGTCGAAAACAAACAAAGTGTTGTTGAGTTTCTCGTTGACATCAAAGCTTACCTTCAAGATTTGTTTCAATAATTGTTATTTTGATCAGGTATTATGAGAACAAAAGGTTGTTCAAATAATTACCATATTCCATGTAAGATGGATGATTTACAAATCTGGATGGAGAAATCACATCCATAAAACTAAATGCTAAAAATGTCGTAAGACAAATGATTAAATGATCACTTATAAAGTGACATCACCATTTAAATTATAATGGAAAGAGAACATGTAGAAACTCCATGTTGATGGAATTTTGGAGTCTTTTGATTTTGATCAAATGACACTTGTGAGACTTTCCTATATTGAAACTTCATTCAAAGGCGTAGAAGAATGAACGGCTAACTTATTGGAATTTGTACATATTGATGTATGTAGTCCATTATGTATAGTCATGAGTGATGAGTTTCAACTTCATATGCTTTATCTAAAATTTAAGTGAATACATAAGTATATTTACTTAATGAGGATGAAGTATGAAATATTTGAAAATGTTCAAAGACTTTCAAGATGAAGGTGTGATACGTTGGAAACGTATCTATAATTTGTGATGCTCCATGCTTGTTTAGTATCTACTTTGCTTTAATTGTCTACACTTTGAGGTGCTTTTTACATGTTTTCTGGTACTAACCTACTAACAAGTTGCAATAGTGCCAGATGCCTGTTTTCTGTTGTTTTTGGTTTCAGAGAAGTTAGTAAAGAAATATTCTCGGAATTGGACGGGACAAACGTCAAAGTCAATTACTTTCCGTGGGCAACAAGAAGTCCAGAGGGGAGACGAGGAGGCGTGCCAGGGCGGCTAAACCCCTCCTAGGCGCGGGTGGGCCCTACCCCGCGCCTGGGTAGGGTTTGCCCCCTCTGGCCGCCGCATCGGCCTCCCACCTTGCCTATAAGAAGCCCCCGATGTAAAAACCCTAAGCACCTGATCAAATCTCCACGAAACCGTCTGTAGCCGCCGCCACCATCGTCCCTAGATCGGGGGGGATCTGAAGTTCTTCCCGGCACCCTGCCGGAGGGGAGATCATCCCGAATGTCTTCTCTCTGGTATGATGCGTGAGTAGTTCCACCTTGGACTATGGGTCCATGTAGTAGCTAGATGGTTGTATCTCCTCCTTTGTGCTTTCATGTATAGATCTTGTGAGCTCTGTTCATGATCAAGATCTAATCTATTTGTAATCATGCATGTTGTGTTTGTGGGGATCCGATGGATATTGAGATTATTATGTTGGTTTGATTAATGGTTTTGTCTTTATTATTCTATCATGTCTATGTTGTTTGTGATCTTGCATGCTCTCCGTTGTTAGTAGCTATCTTGGCCAAGTAGTTGCTAGTGACTCCAAGAGGGGGTATTTATGCTCGATAGTGGGTTCATGCCTCTAGTTTCCAAGGAAAGTGACAGAAATCTCTTAGGTTGTAGATGTGTTGTTTCCACTAGGGAGAAAACAACGGTCTCTTGTTCATGAAACATGTGGACTGTTTACCTTACACACTTTGCTTAAAGCAGTTGTCTGTTGCTTGCAACTTAATACTGGAGGGGGTTCGGATGATAACCTGAAGATGGACTTCTAGTCATAGATGCAGTTAGATGTCGGTCTATGTATCTTGTTGTATTGCCCATCGAAACTCATAGGATCTTTCTGACTAGTAAATTGCATTGTTATGCCTTGCTCAGTTCCTGTCAATTGCCCTGCTGTAATTTGTTTACCCTTCATACCATGTTTTTTATCTAAGGAGAGCACCTCTAGTGAACTATGAAACCCGGTCCAATCTTTACCATTGATACATCTTCCATTGTTACTTGTTTACTTGCTGCAAACCATGACCTTCCACACCATACGTTTAATCCTTTGTTACAGCAAACCGGTGAGCTTGACAACCTCACTGATTCGTTGGGGCAAAGTCTTGTGTTTGAGTTGTGCAGGTCTCTGCGTTGCTAGCAACACCTGTGTGATGTTTAATTCCTCCTACTGGTTCGATAACCTCGGTTTCTTACTGAGGGAAACTTGTTGTTGTGCTGCTTCATACCTTGCTCTTGGGGTTTCCAACGAAGTGTCCCACGACAAGTGTTGGGCGCCATGAAGCTTTTTCTAGCTCCGTTGCCAGAGAGGCTAAGGACGTCTTCACAAGGGGAGTCCTTCACTTCCTTTATCTTTACTTTGTTTTTAGTTTGCTTTGTTTCTTTTGCTTGGTTTTGTTTGCCTCTTTCTAAAAAAAACCAAAAAAATTAGTCCCTGCTCTAGCTGTTGCTGCTGTTTTTGGGCTTGCCCACCTTTGCCAAAATGAACTCTGCTGAGAACACCAAGTTGTGTGACTTCACTAGCACCAACAACAATGATTTCCTAAGCACTCCTATTGCTCCACCTGCTCCTAATGCTACCTTTTATGAAATTAAGCCTGCTTTGATGAATCTTGTGATGAGAGAGAAATTTTCTGGTGCTGGTTCTGATGATCCTGCTGCCCATCTTAATAGCTTTGTTGAACTTTGTGAGATGCAAAAGTATAAGGATATAGATGGAGATATTATTAAGCTCAAGCTTTATTCCTTTATCCTTGTGAGGAAAAGCTAAAGAATGGTTGCTTTCTTTGCCTAAAAATAGTATTGATTCTTGGACTAAGTGCAAAGATGCTTTTATTGGAAATTACTATCCTCCTGCTAAGATTATATCTATGAGAAGTGATATTATGAAATTTAAACAACTTGATAGTGAACATGTTGGTCCATCTTGGGAAAGAATGAAATCTTTGGTTAAAAATTGCCCTACTCATGGACTCACTGCTTGGATGATTATCCAGACTTTTTATGCAGGTTTGAACTTCTCCTCAAGAAATCTGTTGGATTCAGCTGCTGGAGGTACTTTTATGGGGCTCACTTTGGGCGCTGCAACAAGGCTCCTTGATAATATGATGGTTAACTACTCTGAATGACATGTTGAGAGAGCTCCACATGGTAAGAAGGTAAATTCTGTTGAGGAAACTTCCTCTTTGAGTGAAAAATTGATGTTATTATGGCTATGCTTGTCAATGGGAAAGCTCCTTTAGATCCTAATAGTGTTCCATTAGCCTCTTTGGTTGCTCAATAAGAGCAAGTTGATGTAAACTTCATTAGAAACAACAATTTCAACAACAATGCTTATGGTAATTATAGGCCTTATCCTCCTAGTGGGAATGCTTATTATGGTAGATCTCGAATGCCTAGTGAAGAAAGGATTCTAGAAGTAGAGATATCCACTAAGAATTTTATGCAAATGCAATATGAGCAAAATAAGATTTTCACTAAAACTATGGAGGAGCAATCTATTATCTTGAAAAACATTAGTCATTAGCTTGAGAATTTGAATAGAGAAATTCCTAGTTTACAGTCAAAAATTTTGAGTGCTGAGAAAAATATATCCTCTTTGTCTGAAGCTCAGTCCTCTTTGATTAATAAAATGGCTGCTAAACCTGAAGCCATGGAAAATACATTTTTCTACTTCTCATGCCATACAAGTTACTATTGATGAAAATGTTAGGCTGTTAGCTCAACTTCATGCTAAGTGGGAAAGGGAAGCTGAAATTGATAGAAACAATAGTGTGTGCACCATCACCACTAAACCACAAGTAGTCCCTATTCCTCCTCCTACTATGCCTAAGCCTATTGAGCCTACTACTAGTGATGCCAAGTTTGACTTTCATATTGATGGTTGCAATATTTCTGAAGTGATTATGTTCTTGCAAAAGCTTGCTAGAAGTCCTGATGCTAGCGATATGCATGTTGCCTTTACCAAACACATTACAAATGCTCTTGTTACGATTAAGGAAGAGAAGCTAAAACACAAAGCTTCTATTCCTAGAAAAGTAGAAGATAGTTGGGAACCCATTATTAATATTCAAGTGAATGACTTTGATCTCAAAGCTTCATGTGATCTTGGTTCTAGTGTCTCTATTATGCCTAGGAAGATTTATGAAATGCTTGATTTGCCACCATTGGAAGATTGTTATTTAGATGTCCCACTCAATGATAATGCTAAGAAGAAACTCATGTGGAGTATTAATGATGTGCTAATTATGGTTAATAATGCTTATGTCCCTGTGGATTTCTATGTTTTGGATGTTGAATACAATGCTTTTTGTCCTATTACTTTGGGAAGACCTTTTCTTAGAACAGTTGGTGTCATCATTGATATGAAAAAAGGCACCATTAAATATCATTTTCCATTCAATAAAGGTATTGAACACTTCCTAGTGAGAAGAGAGAAGTTGCTCTTTGCTCCCCCTTTGAAAGCAAGGTTTGATGTTAATGCTTCCTCATTTTAAAATACTTGATTCTTCTTGCTTCTTGTGCCTAACTTAAATGCGTTAAAGAAAAGTACTTGTTGGGAGATAACCCAAGAGGTTCCTTGAGTCTTGGAAGTTATTACTTCAGTAATGACGTCTCCTTATCCTTTTTGTTTGCTTTTTGTGCCAAGAATGACCTCTAATGAGAGGGAAGTAAGATTTGGGGAGTTGCTGTCCCGAAACAGATTTCTGTCCTCCACCAAAAAAATCGCGAGGAGTCTCTGTAACTCGGATTGAGATCAAAATTTACGAATAAATCCCTCAGTATGTTAGATAACTTTCGTTAGTTCAACACTTTTTTATTTTAGCAACATAAGATGTTCGAAAAAATTGGTTTCTACCTGCTGGTCTGTTTTGAAAGATTTCTGCCATTATTTGCATTTGCTTCTTATTGATTGCTTTTTGAGTTCTATTTAGGTGAATTGAGATTTTTTAAGGAGTTACTACAGTAGCTTGTGTTTTTAGTGAAAATCCTTGCTGTTCCAAAGCTTTGCCAGAGGTCTAATATCTTTTGAATACACTAATGTTGCTAATGAAGATTGTGTGAAGTTTTGTATGAAGGAAAAATTTCAGGTGTAGAGAGAGAATGATGCAATGAGATGAAGAATGGACAAAGTTCAAGCTTGGGAATGCCACCATGGTGTCACCACAAGAAATATCCAAGAGGTACAAGCGTCAAAGCTTGGGGATGCCCAAGGCATCCCCTTCTTCATCAATAAAATGTGCAGGTCTGTCTAAACACTTCATTTTTATTGTTTCATGCACAGTTGTGTTGTTCTTGGAGCGTCTTAGTTTTTGTTTGCTTTGCTTAGGTTGTTTAGTTTGCTTGGATAAAGTAGTTTGGACCCCCGTTCTCGCTGTGTTGTTTTGCAAATAAGTTTGCTTGGTGTTGGAAAGGAGTAGTAAGTTCTTGCTTGAAGTGCAAGAGGAGCTTGCATTGACTGTGACTTAGACTTTAGCATGGCATGCTAGGTGTTGTTTTAGCATTATGCTTAGTGATTATTTCTATAGCATGTATTGTTCCAAACAATTGGGATTGTTTAGTGTACCTTGAAGAAATTTTGCGTTTTTTTAGCATGCAAAAGCATAGTATTGTGGTATTCTCCTTTGATGCTTTTCTTGGGTTGACTTGGCACATGATCACACCATGTTATGACTATGACAAGTCACCATTATCCTCTATGATCATTTAGTCCTTGACTTGTAGTACCACTCTTTGCTTTGATTAGTATGCTTTGGTGCACTACATGATTATGGCCATTATGCTCTCTTAGTTGGTTGCTCCCAGTCTTTGCTAGCCTCCACTTGTATGAGTAAGTTCTACTCATGCCTCCAACTCCCAAGAAACCAAGTTATTCCAAAGTGTCCACTATAAACTCCTATACATGGTGTGTTACAACATTCCAAGTATATTCTTGTTTTCAACTATCTTCTAATTAAAAACTATTTTGTTATGTGAAAACTTACTGATTAAAGCCCTCACGAACTTGATGGCACACTTTATTCTTTGCCCCTAATAAACTTGAACCATTGTGACAACTTTGTTGTATATGCTTGCACTTATAAGTTGGAATTAGCAGAACCGTGTTGTCACGGGGAACATTTTCAACAATTCACTTGTACTCTGTACTCAGTTGATATCATTTTCTTTTGTCTACGTATGTCACCGGTGTGAAATAAAGAGGGAACTTGAAGTCCATGGAGTTTGTATCTTGTGTTAGAGAAACGCCTGAGCCGCTAGCCTAAGCCATGCCTAATCATGGTGGAAACTTGCAGCATCACCATAATGAGCTATCTATGAATCATCCTCAATAAAAAGCTATGCATATGGTAAATAAAAAGATTGTTGAGATGCTCATTGTCTGCTTGCCTTGTCATTTTGGTTATGGGAAAGCTCCTGTACCATGTGCAAGGGGTACCTCGTTGGCGGTTCTCAATGATATGCAAATACTTACAATGATAAGAACTTACCTGGACCCAAAGTTGAATATGCATGAGGTGTGACCCTCGTATTCAAGGGACTTGAGATTGCCAACTTATACTTCGTCAAGCATATACTCCAGCTTTGCCACTTTAACCTTAACCACTTCAAGATGCTTATGATAGGGGCAATGAGGGCTGAAAGCTAACAAGTACCATAATTTTTGGAACCTCTTTTTGAAACTTATAATCCCTACTTCCTTTACAAAAAGGTCTTTCTTCCACCATTATTTGAGTCTCCACCTTCTACCTTTAGGCACCATTAAAAGAGCATAGTTGTCATTCTGTGTGCAGTGTTCCAAAGCTTATTAATTGATGCATATTGTGTTATTACTTGTTCTTGTGCTATTTGTTTCTAGTCACCCTTGTGAACTCTGAAGGTGTCCTATGCATCTATTTGCTAGTCTATGAGGGACAAGCTGATTGCCACTATACTATGTTTTCTGTATGTGAAACAAACAAACGTTTTTCAATGCATGTTATTCATGATAATTGTTTGTAGCTTGTCATGTTGCATGCATAGTTACTATGTCCTATTGTTAGAACTCCATCTTTCATGCACATATTTAGAGTTCTTTGATCCCAGCTTTCAATGCTTGCAAATGGTTGGATCTTTATTGTGAGGGTGCATGTCACCTCAAAAATTATTCTGTTTATCACTTACCTTCTCGAGGACGAGCAGGAGTTAAGATTGGGGATGTTGATACGTTGGAAATGTATCTATAATTTTTGATGCTCCATTCTTGTTTAGTATCTACTTTGCTTTACTTGTCTACACTTTGAGGTGCTTTTTACATGTTTTCTGGTACTAACCTACTAACAAGTTGCAACGGTGCCAGATGCCTGTTTTCTGCTGTTTTTGGTTTCAGAAAAGTTAGTAAAGAAATATTCTCGGAATTGGACGGGACAAACGTCAAAGTCAATTACTTACCGTGGGCAACAACAAGTCCAGAGGGGAGAAGAGGAGGCGTGCCAGGGCGGCTAAACCCCCTAGGTGCGAGTGGGCCCTACCCTGCGCCTGGGTAGGGTTTGCCCCCTCTGGCCGCTGCCTCGACCTCCCCCTTCGCCTATAAGAAGCCCCCGATGCAGAAAACCTAAGCACCCGATCAAATCTCCACGAAACCGTCTATAGCCGCTGCCACCATCCTCCCTAGATCAGGGGGATCTGAAGTTCTTCCCGGCACCCTGCCAAAAGGGAGATCATCCCGGAGGCCTTCTCTCCGGTATGATGCGTGAGTAGTTCAACCTTGGACTATGGGTCCACGTAGTATTTAGATGGTTGTATCTCCTCCTTTGTGCTTTCATGTATAGATCTTGTGAGATCCGTTCATGATCAAGATCTAATCTATTTGTAATCATGCATGTTGTGTTTGCGGGGATCCGATGGATATTGAGATTATTATGTTGGTTTGATTAATGGTTTTATCTTTATGATTCTATCATGTCTGTGTTGTTTGTGATCTTGCATGCTCTCCGTTGTTAGTAGCTATTTTGGCCAAGTAGTTGCTAGTGACTCCAGGAGGGGGTATTTATGCTCGATAGTGGGTTCATGCCTCTAGTTTCCAAGGGAAGTGACATAAATCTCTTCGGTTGTAGATGTGTTGTTGCCACTAGGGAGAAAACAACGGTCTCTTGTTCATGGAACATGTGGAATGTTTACCTTACACACTTTGCTTAAAGCAGTTGTCTGTTGCTTGCAACTTAATACTGGAGGGAGTTCGGATGATAACCTGAAGGTGGACTTCTAGTCATAGATGCAGTTGGATGGCGGTCTATGTATCTTGTTGTGTTGCCCAATTGAATCTCATAGGATCTTTCTGACTAGTAATTGTTATGCCTTGCTCAGTTCCTGTCAATTGCCCTGCTGTAATTTGTTTACCCTTCATGCCATGTTGTTTATCTAAGGAGAGCACCTCTAGTGAACTATGGACCCCGGTCCCATCTTTACCATTGATACATATTCCACGGTTACTTGTTTACATGTTGCAAACCATTACCTTCTACACCATATGTTTAATTATTTGTTACAGCAAACCGGTAAGCTTGACAACCTCACTGATTCGTTGGGGCAAAGTCTTGAGTTTGTGTTGTGCAGGTCTCTGCGTTGCTAGCAACACCTGTGTGATGTTTAATTCCTCCTACTGGTTCGATAACCTCGGTTTCTTACTGAGGGAAACTTGTTGTTGTGCTGCTTCATACCTTGCTCTTGGGGTTTTCAACGAAGCGTCCCACGACAAGTGCTGGGCGCCATCAAGGTGAAAATCATTGTAACAAGAAAATAAAGAATTTATGATTAGATCATAAAGGAAGATATTTGAGTTACAAGTTTAGGATTTGAGGAATCGTTCTATGGATTTGCATTCCCGGAACATTATAAGAGTATGAAGTGTTCGAGATATGTAATGAAACCTTGTTTGACATGGTGAGATCAAAGGTGTCAGTAATAAACTGCCATTGTATTTAAAAGATTAAAAGCTTTAGTGACTATCGCTTTTACACTGAAAAGAGCTCCATCGCGACCGTTGAAATGACACCATATAAAGTTATGGTTTGGGATAAAACCCAGGTTGTCCTTTCTTAAACTTTGATATGCTAGGCATAAGTAAAATATTTACAACCAAAGTCGGATGAGCGTGTCTTTGTATGTTATTTCAAATAACTGTTGGGTATTCCTCCATAACATCAAAGACAAAAGTGTTTGTCGCTTAGAACGTCAGGTTTCTTGAGAAGGGATTTTTCATGAAAAGTTAAGTGGGAGGACAATAGAACTTTGATAAAGTTATTGAACTTTAGATATATGTGCTGAGTTGCGTAGTGCCGGAAAGTATCCCGAAGGCAGCAACAATTCTCATAGCTCACGTGCCTCAAAGGTTGTTGTCATGGAGGTCTAAGTTCTTATTTAACCAAGTAGGCCGGGGAAACAATCAAATAATAATATTTGAGAGTAGATCATTGTTGTTTGACAATTCTCATAGCTCACATCTATGAAATTGTCGACATGTCAGGAAAGAGTTTACGATAATGTTCAAGGAGTTGACTATGACAATATTTGATCTTTCATAGCGATATTTAGTCTAGATGGACTAATGTAGCAACCACTACATATATTGGTATATGATAGTTGAACAAACAAAACACGTCCTTCTAGTAGAATGGTTACCTAGGACGTGTACATGACACGATCCAAAGGGTTTTATTAATTCAAAGGATGCTAACAGGGCATGCAAACTTCAATGGTTGAAGTAAACATCGCGGAGTTGGAATCTTCACCGTGATGAAACTGTTAAAATGTTTAAATTCATCGGAGACGATGAAGATGCTTGCATTTGCAAGAAATTAAGTGGGAGCGCTAAGACATATTTCTAATGTATTATGTGAAAGACATATTGTTGATTGGAAATGATGTATCTTTTATTGACACATGTTAATAATTTCATTTCGATGGAATACTTAGGCAAAAACCGAATATTAAGTATCAATATCTATATGGATAGATTGAGACACTAATATGGTTGTGCCAAATGTACATAGATGAGATATTGAATGAGTTCAATATGGAAACGACAAGAAAGGTATTTTTCGCACAGGAAGGATTGAATCAAGATTCAAGTGTATTGACACTTGGTAAGTGAGATACAATCCAAGTATTCTTGAAACTTGGTGAGTGAAATCACAAGAATATTTTGATTAATCATACCGTGATATGTACACATCCAAATATGTCCCATGCTCTAAATGTTATGAGCATATACCAGAATGACTCATAAAATGATCATTGGATGATAGTAAGGATATTCTTATGATCTTTAGAAGAACAAAGAATATGTTATTTATATAGAGGTGACAAATATATAGATAGTTCATTGTAAAGTGTTACATTGATACTAGTTTTGTCACAAGATACAAATTAAGTTTATTACAATTTAAACTATGGGTGACACAATGTAATGGAAAGGAAGTTCCATTAACGGATTTGGATGAGTTCCAAAGTTAAGACATTATGACAGATACTACAACAAAAGGCTAAGTATATGACTGCTATTGTAGCAGCAAAATAGGACATTTGTGTCAAGTAGTTTGTTATCAAACTAGGTGTGGTTCACAGCGGGCTATTACTATGAAGATATATTGTACGACAATTGTATCGACGTGGTTTAACCCCAAGGAACTAAAAGTCTCACCAAAGGACCAAATTTATACAATGTAACTTATTGGAGAATGAGTGATGCGTAGAGACACAAAGACATGCAAATACACACGGACCTGGAAGTGTCAGATCCTAAGATTAAGTTTACCACTAGGAATAGTGTATATACAACACAAAAAAGCCATAGGCGTTGAATGCACAATTTTTTCCAAACTAGATTATTGACTCTAGTGCAAGTGGGTGACTGTTGGAGATATGCCCACGATTCAATAATAAAAAAGGTTATTATTATATCTTTGTGTTTATGATGAATGTTCACATCCCATGCTATAATTGTATTAACCAGAAACATTAATACTTGTGTGTTTTGTAAACATAAAAGATTCCCTAGTAAGCCTCTTGTTAAGCTACCTTGTTGATTAATAGATGATCATGGTTTCCTAATCATATACATTAGATGTTATTAATAACAAGATCATATCATTAGGAGAATGATGTGATGGACACACTCCTATAGTTAGCATAGCATAAGATCAAGTCATTTAGAGTTCGTTTGCTACAAGCTTTCAAATACATAGTAACCTAATCCTTTGACCATGAGATCATGTTAACCACCATCGCCGGATGGATGATTTGATGACATCAAACACCACTTCCATAACTGGGTGGTTATAAAGGTGGCATTAGGTATTCTGAAAGTATGTGTTGAAGCATATGGATCAAGAGTGGGACTTGTCCATCCATATGACAGATAGATATACTCTGGGCCCTCTCGGTGGAATGTCATCCAATTGGCTTGCAAGAATGTGACTAGGTCACAAGGTATCATATCATGGAACAAGTAAAGAATACTTATCGGTAACGAGGTTGAACTAGGTATGCAGATACCGACGATCAAACCTCGATAAGTAAAGTATCACGCGACAAAGGGAATCGGTATCATACGTAAATGGTTCATTCGATCACGAAGTCATCATATAAATATGTGGGAGCCATATGGATTTCCAGATCCCTCTATTGGTTATTGATCAGAAAGGTCTCTCGATCATGTCTGCATAGTTTACGAACCGTAGGGAGACACACTTAAGGATTCAATGTTGTTTAAAGTAGATATGGAATATGAGTTGGAGACCGAATGCTGTTCGGAGTCTCGGATTGGATCCAGGATATCACGAGGAAATCCAAAATGGTTTGGAGAATAAGATTTATATAAGGAAAGTGGTTTTTTGGGGTTTGGGAAAAGTTCCGATGTTTTGACCGGATACTTCTAGAATGTTCTAGAGGGACCACTAGTGGTTCCACCACCCCGGGAGGGGGTCACTTGGACAGTGGCATGCCCTAGGGTCTAGCCACACCAAACCCTAAAGGGCCAATTTGGCCAAGACTAGTAAAAGGGTCAAACCCTAGTTTGAATAGTTAAATCCTAGTTTGAAAAGTCAAACTCTAGTTTTTGGTAAGAAGGAAGATTTGGTGGAAAAGGTTTCAAGATCTTCCCTTGGTGGCCGATTTGGGGGAGGAACACAACCTGGGCTGGGAACCCTTGGCCGGCCTCCCCCACCTATATAATGAGGGGTGGGGGCGCACCCCCCACACCCTTGTCCTTGGCGCCACCTTGCCCCTAAACCCTAGGAGCATCCCTCCACCCTTCTCCATCGCCCTGCTTCGGCTTAGGCGCAACCCTGTAGGGATTTCTCCTCCTCCACCACCACCACACCGTCGTGCTGTTGGCATTCCGAGGGGATCTATGATGGTGACTCCTTGATGGCTTGTGGAGTCTATTGAGAACCCCAAGAGCAAGGTGTGAAGTAGCACAGCAGCAAGTTTTCCCTCAGTAAGAAACTGAGGTTATCGAACCAGTAGGAGGAAGGAAACGCCACACATGTGTTGCAAGAAACGCGGAGACCTGCACAACACAAACTCAAGACTTTGCCCCAACGAAACAGTGAGGTTGTCAAGCTCACTGGTTTGCTGTAACAAAGGATTAAACGTATGGTGTCGAAGGTAATGGTTTGCAGCAAGTAAACAAGTAACAGTGGAAGATGTATCAATGATAAAGATTGGACCGGGGTCCATAGTTCACTAGAGGTGCTCTTCTTAGATAAACAACATGGCATGAAGGATAAATAAATTATAGTAGGACAATTGACAGGAACTGATCAAGGCATAACAATGCAATACTAGTCAAAAAGATCCTATGAGATTCGATTGGGCAATACAACAATATACATAGTCCGCCATCCAACTGCATCTATGAGAAGTCCACCTTCAGGTTATCATCCAAACCCCCTCCAGTATTAAGTTGCAAGCAACAGACAACTACTTTAAGAAAAGTGTGTAAGGTAAACAATCCATTTGTTCCATGAACAATAGACCGTTGTTTTCTCCCTAGTGGAAACAACACATCTACAACCGAAGATATTTCTGTCACTTCCCTTGGAAACTAGAGGCATGAACCCACTATCGAGCATAAATACCCCCTCTTGGAGTCACTAGCAACTACTCGGCCAAGATAGCTACTAACAACGGAGAGCATGCAAGATCACAAACAACACAAACATGATAGAATCATAAAGACAAAACTATTAACCAATCTGACATAATAATCTCAATATCCATCGGATCCCCGCAAACACAACATGCATGATTACAGATAGATTAGATCTTGATCATGAACAGAGCTCACAAGATCTATATATGAAAGCACAAGGAGGAGATATAATCATCTAGCTACTACATGGACCCATAGTTTAAGGTGGAACTACTCACGCATCATACCGGAGAGAAGGCCTCTGGGATGATCTCCCCTTCGGCAGGGTGTCGGGAAGAACTTCAGATCCCCCGATCTAGGGACGACGGTGGTAGCGGCTATAGAAGGTTTCGTGGAATATTGATCGGATAATTAGGGTTTCTGCATCGGGGGCTTCTTGTAGGCGAAGAGGCGAGGCCGGGAGGCGTCCAGGGGCCCCACACCCTACCCAGGTGCGGGGCAGGGCCCACCCGCTCCAAGGGGGGTCTGGCCACCCTGGTTCGCGTCTCCGTCTTGTTTTATTGATTCGGGTCCCTCATGGTAAAATATTGACTTTGGCTTTTGTCCCGTCCAATTCCGAGAATATTGATTTTCTGCCTTTCTAGAACCAAAAACAAAAGAAAACAGACAACTGGCACTATGATAACTTGTTAATAGGTTAGTTCCAGAAAAGATATAAAAACACCTCAAAGTGAAGACAAAGCAAAGCAAAGTAGATACTAAACAAGCATGGAGCATAAAAAATTATAGATACGTTTACGCCGTATCAATCTACTACCTTCGCTGCCTGCTGGAACAAGGAAGAGTAAGTCTTCATCGACTACCGTACATGTGACCGACTGCGGAAGCGCTGCCGGAACGCGGTGCCGGAAGGATTGTCTACACGATCTTGAGATCGGCAAGTGATCGACTACATCAATCATGAGAATCTAATCTTGTTAAACGCTTTGGATCTACGAGAGTTAGTTCTCTTCAATCTCGTTGCACCAATCTCGTGGATTAGATCTTGGCTTTGCCATAGATTGGATCTTGGTTTTGTATGTTCTTACGATAGAATTTTTTTTTCATGCTACGAACCCAATAGTCTCAATTACAATTTGGCCTTAACTGAAAAAACATGCCAAGGAACAATCAATTTCCATCCGTAAATCTAGCTCGAAATTCTAGGCTAAAACTTTGGTAATTATTTCAAGAACTTTGTCATCCATGACTTGTGCGGAATCCACAGAGTAGATAGCCTTGACAACCATGACGGCAACAGCAGTATTGCGACATAGTGGCAATCGGTTTGTGCGGGTGGAGAGTGAAAGGTAGGTGAAGTGATCATGACAGAGGGACGAGGGTGGTGCACAATGGTTGCAAGGTCAGAAGAGTCTAGGAAGAGCAACGATGATAACAGAAAGGCTTGGATCAAAGGCTTTGATCTCAAATGGCGATGTGTCTCTTGGGAAGTTTGAAAAGAATGAAACTGCTAGGGTCTTCCGAAACAAATCCATAGATATGCTAGTGGTAAAAACTAAAGAGGGGGCCACATATGGTGCCTTGCCGGCGCTAGTAGTATTGTACCTTGTGAGTAGTCCGCTTTGTTTTGTTGGTCTCGGCTCTTGCCAAGATTTGGTTTGTATTCTCTTCGTTTTATAATATAATATATTTTAGCTTTATAAAGATAATGTATTTAAATATTTTGTAGTGTATACTCTCTTTATTTGGAAATATAATAGGTTTTTAAAGTTAATGTAACTAGACACATTTTAGTGTCTTGATTTATTTAAACCTATACACTAAAAGATGTCTAGATACATCTTCTTCACAAACTTAAAACATTTTATATTTCTAAACGGAGGGAGTAGGTCTGGAGAGGTTCACTCTAAATCTACACAATAAAAGATGTTTATACATTAACTTCACAAATCTAAAACATCTTATATTTTAAAACAGAGAGAGAAACTCATTAATTAATTAATAAAAAAGCAAATCTTTTGCCCTGTTACAAGAGAAAAGGCTTGCACTCGAAAAGATATGGTTTGCTAATGCATCCACAATCAGCGAAAATACTTCGAAATTGTCCACGGATGCAGTGCTTCTTAGTAAATTAGCGACTGTGCAGGTTTACTACCATGGAAAATTTCAAGGATTTACAGTGGGACCATACGGTAGGTGGACATTGTTGTTGACAACAACTTCTAGAGTTGAATTTATAGGTATGATACTGATATGCAAACATGACCTAACTTTCCGTACCATATATCATACGGATGGATATAGTCACGATCTATTCAACGGTATGCACCTCGGTGGTAGAGTTTAACAAGATCAACATAAAAGGTCGGGCCTTTATGAGGTAAGTCTAGAAACATCACAATTTTTTTTGCCGAAATGGAGGAGGATGAGACCCCCGGTCTCTACATTAAAACAATGTATATGACTTTTTTCATTAATTTATTCAACAAAGGACTAGACAGAGACCCGAAACCATCATTCGACACCTACAAACCCGACGATGGGTGAAGATCATATTAGCATGGCCTTATGCTCCGAAAAGTCGAAAAAGAAACCATCAACTAGAAACCGGAAACATCACATATCCCGAGACACCTTCTAAGCAAACGAGAGCGCCCATCTGGTCTAGCAGACTCTTAGCGAGCATCTCATGCACATGCTACATAAGTCATCACCGTGTCAACCGTTGGTCCATCTTTAGAGAAGATATCCGCATAGTCCCTACTAGGCATGTCGTCGACGCTTCCATGGCACTAGACAACGCCTCCACCCTACATGTGTTTGCCATCACGCGACCCGAGCCGAGGCTTTGCTGCGCTATGCCACCAGGACTCGTCGTCGATGATGCACAAGAAACCGACACCGCTCCCCTTCCGACCACTCCAGTCAGAATGAGCTCCAAAAACGCTGCCCTCAAGAGGGAGAACAACACCAAAAATATCGCCAGCATCCGATCTGGGAAGCCCGTGTCAAGGATTTCCTCCAGGAGTCTCCTAAGCAAAGAAGCTACAAATGCAGAAAACAATGATGCCAAAAGCATCGCCTTCGTTTTCCTCAGTTTTCACCGGTAGGCGCGCAAGTTGGAGCTCGGCATTGACTGGACCGCGATGAAGCCGCCGCCAACGAAGGACGGATCGAAGGTGTCAGCCCCGATCGAGCCTCTAGGGATCTAGATCGGGCACAAAATAGCCCCGCCATCACAAATCATCATCGCCGCCCATCAAATCGTGCAACCGCATCCATGCAACCATCCCCCCTGCTGATTTAGAAGACCGCAACCCTCCATAGCGCTGGCGGCCATGCAGTTGTTGCTCTGGACAGTCATCGCCATTGGAGATCCTCGCCATTGAGGTGCTCGGCTGCACCACTTCCATGTGAAGGGCTGAGGCGTCCCGCACCGTTGAACCCACACGGGAGGAGGCCAAGAAGCCCCCCTCTTCCTCCCTCCCACTGCCGGTGACAACCAAGCTTCGCTTAGCCACGCCTTGGCGATGGCGGGGAAGGGAGGAGGGAGGAGCGGCGGGGGATTTTTGGTGGCGGCGATTAGATCCCATCTTGTTGCACGTGAGGGCGATGCGAGGGGGCGGCGGACTGCCCTCCCCCCACGCCTGGGAGCTTTAGGTCGGGGCCCAAGGCTCGGCGGCATCGGTGTTCTTCGAGAGGTCTGGATTCGGCGATTCCGGGTATCCCTGGCGGTGGAGCTTCCTTCGGTAGCAGGGCCATGGCAGGGAGAGCCTCCGGCGGCTGCCCCTGGTCGGACCTGGGTGCCTCGGCCCTAGATGGGCTTGGGCGGGCTAGGCTCTGCCTCGATGGTCTCTCTGCAGGCGGTGGCGATGGCTCGCCGAGCTTGGTTGTAGAGCTGCGGCTCGCCCATTGCAGCAGCGGTGGCTAGGGCTTTACGGGTCCATCTGGGCCTGGCCAGGCCTATCTGGTCTTGGTGTGCCCGGGCTACTCTGCCCGGTCTTTGACTGCCTCCCGATAGTGGGGGTGGGTTCCTCCCGTAGGCTGCGGTGCTGCTGTTCTCGTTCCGGCGTCGTCATGTGTCTATGTCTTGCAGGCCACGTGCTAGTGTACACGAAGCGACGGTGTTGGTGAGTCCAAGGTCGTGGTGGCGCATGCTGGTTGGTGGCGAAGGTGGGTAGTGGTGCTCAGTTGCGCTAGGGTTCTGTGTGGGCGGAGGTCGGGAGAAATCCCTGTTGGCTTGTCTGACCCTGATGCGGTACCACCGCCGGGTGGCACCATTCCCTCCTGGGGGCATCGAGGAAATCCTCTGCCCCTACTCTACCCGGAGTGCCGAGGGAAACCCTTGGACCTTGGTCCAGGCAGCAATACCGTGTCGACGGTGCTTCTCTCGGGAAGGGGCTGCTAGGGACTTTGCGTTTTGGTGCACTTGGAGTGTGATGGAAAAAGTTGGAGGGCGCAACGACTATGGGTCATCTTCATCTAGTCAACTCGTCCTGGTCTTCATTTCTTTTCTTTTGGGCATGTCGGGCGTGTGTGTGTTGTTGCCCCAGCATCGTGTATCATGTTGTGTCTTACTTTGGACGTTGTGCTGTTTGGCCCAACAGCGATCTCATATGTGTGCTTTATTTATAAAGCGGGGTGAAAGTCTGATTCGAGAGAGAAGTGATCCAAATCCACCTTATTGAGGGCACCATGGACACAATCTTGTGGAGGCAAACCAACTCCGGCAAATACACCACGGTATTGGCATACTTAGCGCAATTTGTCCCTCAATACATTTTTTTTTGCTTGGTTGATTCTCAAAAATAGAGTGCAAATGGCTAAATTGTGGCCTTTACCAACCGTGCAAGAGAGAACAAGAGACCGCGGCACATCTAATGTTCAAATGTAGATAAACCTCTTCACAAATGTATAGGTTTAAAGGAGTGGCTCGGTGTGGTGGACCTCGACACCTCCAATAGAATAACTTCACTATGCTCTAAGAGTGGTGGTGCTCCATCTCCAGGGTTCATAGTCATCGGTGCAAGGGGCTATATATCTTCCTTGGTCCTCCTCGCCGCTTGGGAAATATGGAATGCGTGTTCACAAATTTTACTTCGATGACTTCCGTAGTCATCTGTACCATTGAACGAGACACCAGGCTTTATGGGTTTGCGGGTGTGAAACATTTGAATTCTATTAACACCTCCGAGAGATTGAGCCGGCGGGTCTTGAGATTGACGAAGTCACCGCAGTCTATTCCGTCTGTATGAGACATCAAAGCGTCAAACCTGGGATTTAAACTTTGGTGGACTGGGGGTACCACTGCCCTCCTAACCATCCAACCACGTGTTGTTTCTCCTCCCACTGAAAGAATATTCCGTCTGTATGAGACATCAAAGCATCAAACCTGAGATTTAAGCTCTGATGGACTGGGGTTACCACTGCCCTCCTAACCATCCAACCACGGGTTGTGTTGTGTTGCATTCTAATCTCTTCATAGCCAATAAGATAGGGAAAGCTTTTGCCGTGTTTCAATTTTTTTTTGTCAAATCTGTGCATTAACAGATTGTGATTGGCGTTAATCTCTTTCTATGATTACAAATACAGGTCATGTACCGGGAGGTGGGGCACGACTTCATTTTCAGTTTACAGTACTCTGCTCCTTCTTTTTTCTGCAAGGGAAGGTGCCTGCTCCTTGACTAGGTTGTTGCGGAGACAGAGATTTGGATTGGTTGATAATACAATTTTACAACTTGTTTCATTTATTAAGTTTGTTGCATTGTTGGTATCCGTTCACGTCTTAGGTCGTCACCGGCCTCCCAAATTCTTCATGATCCTGACATTTTTCGTTATATTTTTCTTCAAAGATCACGAGTGTGACATTTAACCATCTTCTCCGTGCCATTTGCTTCAAGAGGGAAGTAGCATTGACCAGTTCCATCTACTCCATGCCAAATATGTAGAAAAGGATTATGGCTAGCTTTATCTAGCTAGTCCATGCCGTTTTTAATGTACGTGATGTATAAGAAAAAAAGAAAACTACTCCCTCTTGCATAAAAAAACTTATATTGTAGAACAGAGGGAATAGTTAGCTACATTTGCACCAACAGGGAATATCCATGGCCGGCCAAAGGGTCGACCGCTCGGGCTGTGTTGTATGTTCCAATGAATGTCTTATAAATTTAGTCAAAAGTCAACAACTTCAAAATTTGATCAATGTTTTGAACAGAAATATAAACAACTACTATACTAAATCAATGTCAATATCTGGCATTTTTACAACCAAATCTATCTATAGTTGGCTTGAAACTAAAATTATTGGGTCAAGTAATAAATGGATCTAGAAATCCAAAATTCCTTTGAAAATTATGGTTTTTATGTGGCAGATGTGCCAAGATGCTAGTATTCCAACTAGACAGAACATGAGGAAAAGAAAATGGTCTGGTTCCCCACTTTGTTCCTTTTGTGATCAAGTGGAAAAACAATCACCTTTTTTTTTTCACCAGTCAGGTTTCCAGAGTTGCCTGAGGTATCCTTGGGAAAGCTATGGGTACTAGTTGTGTTCCTCAAAACTTTTAGCAAGCCATGGCTTGGTTGCACTCTTTCCTTCCACATAGAGAGAAGTTCTTCATAGTCTTGATTGCTTCCATCTGTTGGGCCATTTTGAATGTTCGCAACAAAGTTACCTTTGATAACCACAAGCTTATTTCTCCAAGTGAAATCACTTTTTTCTTGATATCTCTACTTATGTATTGGGAAGGTATTCAGAAGGAAGCTGATAGGGACACACTTGCTGATGCTCGCGGCCACTGCTGCCTTCACCCGGAGGAACTCTGATGCTGCCCCCCAGCCTATGCTAATGATTACTGATGCCTAATTTTTGGCGGCCCCCTAGCCTTATCTCTCCGGAGTAGTCTGTTTGTAGTCTTTATCTGATTAAAAACTGTCATCTGGCTATGTTTTGCTTCTCGAACTTGTTTCAGTGGTATCAGGTTTTCGCCCCATAGTGCGCATTCGATGGCGAATGCTCACGGCCCTGGCACTGCACCAACTCGCTTCCTGCCCCCTCCCCTTTTTCTCTAGAACTTGTAACAAATATTGCCACTCAAACCTGTTATTTCCGTTGTAAAATGGAAAGGGGTTGAATCCTGGTTGGAAAATCAATGTCATTAGATTCACAATATTAATAGGTTTTCATATTTTATTCTATAGATATTGATATTTTGACTAAATTTATAAGTCTTATTCATTGGAAATGTAAGTACTACATGTTAAGAGTTGCTAATTACTATGGACATTGAGCCACTGAATACCAAGGGCGCCAACAACAATGTATAATGCACTTTCTGTCCCCAAATAGATGTCGCAGATTGTCTAAAATGTATATATAACTATATAGTAAAACACGTCTAAATACTATATTTGAATAAATCTGTGACAAGTAATTGCGGAGTAGTACATGTCTCTCTTCCTCTACTATCAAAATAAGACTCCCTCGTCTGAGACAAATACGGAAAGAGGAATCCAGTCATGTACGCTACGTACTCCCTCTGTCTCACAATATAAACCTTTTTACTAAGCTGCTTTAGCTTGCTAGAAAGACTAACATTTTGGAACGGAGGTAGTACTACACAAGATAACAACCCTCTGATCAGTTATGCAAAAGAACCGTATACTTGGTCATACGTGATATGGTCATACGACGTGACAAATGGCGTAAGTAAGTGCCTCTGTCTAGGGAGTAGGGACATACCTTGTTTTGTTTCTCTACATCGTCCATCGAACGACCGGCTCCCTCTATATGTCGGGATGTTCTTTGGACGTTTGTACCCGCTGGTATGGCCGTATGGGTACGGGTGAAACAATCCAATACCCTTACCCATCCCTTTCGATTTTATCCAACACTCATACTCATACACATACCTGTCAACGTTTATAAGCATTTTCCATACCTTTCACCCAACAGGGTAAATGGATACCTGCGGGTAAAATACTCATGTTTACGACACATCAAATCGAAAAAATATATATAATATTGTACATTATAAAAAGTGGCCAAACTTGGAATGGAGACTCCAATGGTCTGGCGATAACTCTGGCAGCGACTCAGAAGTCGCAATAGATAGGATAAATACAAGATCGATACTTATTGCTCGAGAATCATGATGTGATCATATACAAAAGATATGGACTGCGACAGGCATATGGCAAGAGGAGAAGCAATCGTCCTAGCTAGCATTAATGTATGATTAGACAAAAATTAAATACATGATTAGGCAAAAATTAAATACGTTAAAATATTACAGAGACTTCACTTGTCAAATTTTAGACAGGTAGATCGGTACGTGGTGGGTTCTACGACCCTATACCCATACCCATTTTATCCAATAGGTATGTAATTTTCCCATTTACACATCCATGGACAATTTTTTCCCATATCCGTACTCCTGATGTTACCCGACGGGTACGCAGGTTATAGGTACCATTGCCATCCATTCTCTTCACGAAATCCTCCTTACTGTCCCATCCCCCAAAAATGTTCCAAACTTGTCTAGATTAGTATCCCCGTGTGTTCCCCAACCGCCATGCCGAACAATCCCCGTGTGACCACCTCTTCCTCGCGGGACTGTCACCGGTGATTTCCAACCATGGACCGCGGCTCCGGCACCCCCGCCCTCCCTTTCCCACCCATTGTCGCCGTCGGGGCACGCCCTCGGCACTGCCGGCACCCCCGTCGCCGTCCACAGAGGAGGTGCCAATTAAGAAGCCCGGTCGTGCCACCGGCCACACACAACGTGCTCGACCAAATTTCCCAAAGGGAGATGCAACAATCATTGTTGAAGATATGTGTGTGATGATGAAGCTATGATCTTGAATTCTATACTATGTTATTTATCCGTGTGATGCATTGTTTAAAAGATCTAGATTCATATGTCCATCACATGCTTGTGATTATGCAATGTGTGAGATATGTTGCTATGTGTGGTGCCATGTATAGGGCATCTGGAACTGCAGCAGTGGTTTTGGTGCCCAAAAGCTAGATAAGTGGTGCCAAAAACAAAAAAAATAAGTGGTGTCCTATTTTTAGGCATATGTTGGAGAAAGCTATAAGCAGTACTAGTAACTTTAGTGTGAAGACCAATTGCGTCATCACGAGCCTTCTGATAACACTGCACACTAGGCACGACATACACGCGAAAACCTCTCGCTCTCACACCTAACATGGCTCTATATAAACAGCACGCGACGACGTACACGCCAGAACATACGCACAAAACAAGATCCTGTAGTACACGTAAGCGTATCTTATTGAAAAATCGAGAACTCGAGATGGACGCCGGCGATGCTTCCGAGAGCAAGGAGCACTTCGTCCTCGTGCACGGCGCCGGCCACGGAGCCTGGTGCTGGTTCAGGCTCCTGCCCTTGCTCCGGGGCTCCGGCCACCGCGTCTCCTGCGTCGACCTCGCCGGGGCAGCCGGCAGCCGCGTCGACCCTGGCACCGTCCGGTCGTTCGACGAGTACACCGCGTCGCTCGTCGACCTCCTGGCCGCGCTGCCGGACGGCGAGAAGGTGAGCGTGCTGCTGCTGCCCACCCCTATATGGTTTGCAACTGGATGACTGCGTGCATGCACCAGCTTTTGTGTCACCAAATAGAGTAAATTTCTTAAAACTGCATTTTTTTTTGAAATGTAATTTTAAGATATTTACTCGAAGTAATTAGAAAATCGTCTGTTACTGGTTGATAGAACAGTATAATAACAAAACTAATGTTAACATATTTTCCTCAGGTCATTTTGGTTGGGCACAGCGCAGGAGGGCTAAGTGTGACCCACGCACTGCATCTATTCAGCGACAGAATTAAGCAGGCCATCTTCATAGCGGCAACCATGCTTCCGTTTGGCTACCAAACGGAACAGGACATCAAAGATGTGATTTAATCTCTCATTCTCTCTCTTATCATTACTTCAAATTAAGCTCTCATGTCAGCACTAGTACTTCCGTGTATAAGAATTCCGGCTGAAACTTAACAGGGCGTACCTGATTTATCCGAGCATGGGGACGTATTTGACCTGGCATTCAGCCTGGGACTGGATCGCCCGCCAACGAGTGTGGCACTGCGGCCGGAGTTCCAGCGCAGGATCCTGTACCAGCAAAGCCCCCAAGAGGTTAATTGATGAAATTGCAGCGCCAAAATTATCTATCTTCTGTTGTATTGTACTTATGTCCTAGTTGCAACACTACGATAACTGTAAAGTGTTTGTTCAGGACTGTGCGCTTGCCTCCGTCATGCTTCGTCCATGGCCGGTCGCGCTGAGCGCAGCCAGGTTCGGGAGCGGCAGCAGAGGCGGGAGCACGATCGACGAGGTGCGGCGTGTGTACATAACGACGGCAAAGGATTGCATGGTGAACTCGGAGCAGCAGGAGGCCATGATCCGCCGGTGGCCACCAAGCGAGGTGTTGGCCATGGACACCGACCATAGCCCCTTCTTCTCCGCGCCAGAGCAGCTCTTTCAGCTCATCCTCAAGTCGCTGTGACCATTTTGTTCATACCATGCATGTTCCCTGGGAGAGGTCAAGCTGCTCCAGCCCTTGTATTAGTCAGTCCTATCTGTGTGATGTCACATGCCAATTAAGTTATCAACATGCAGGCCGATGTTAAGTTCATATGTACAACACATGTATGTAGCATGTGCATGTCGATCCATATAAAGATAGTACTATACTGCAGTTGATCCTCATGGGGCAATGAGCAACCAGCGATATTAACGGAGCAAAACATTCTCCGATAACTTAGCATGTCCATCAGGGCCAAACGACAAACACAATGCAGGAGGAGGAGGAGAGAAACGAGCTGGTCCACACGCTATATCTTGCCATCTTACATGCAAGATATGTAAGATAGCCCCTCCTGCCATGGCAGGCATTTAAAATAGAATTCACTGGACGACCTTCTTGGTTTTGACATTTGGAACTGTCCGCCCAGATGCAGTCCCCCTGGCAATCGGTATAGAGATGATGATGTATTCAATAGACAGAAACTGACTGGGCATGGCAGGAGAGCGCTTTGTTCTTGTTCATGGGGAAGGGCATGGAGGATGGTGCTGGTTCAAGCTCCGGTGGCTCCTTGAGGGTTCCGGCTACAGGGTGACCTGCATAGACCTTGCCGGAGGTGGCGTCGACCCTACCGACCCCAATACGGTTCGCTCATTCGAGCAGTACAATAAACCACTCCTGGACCTCATCTCCGCCTTGCCAGAGGGAGAGAAGGTATTTTCATGCACTCGTCTAGAAACTACCCACATGGCCATAAAATGCTTGAGCAGTTTTTTGTGGAACTACTTGCAGACAAATGTCCAAAATGGTGTAGGATTATGGTCAATTTGGTTTACCTTGGAAACTCACTTCGATCAAATTTCAGGTTATTCTGATGGGACATGGCATTGGAGGGCTTAGTGTGATTCATGCAATGCATGAATTCGTTGACAGGGTTAAGCAAGCAATTTTTGTGGCAGCTGCTATGCTGCCATTTGGACTTCAGACTGATGAAGATAAGAAAGATGTAATGTTTATAGCCTTCTCTTTCTTTTGTCATGAAGCATATGCCACCTAGTAAGTGCTGAGAATATGGCATAACTGGACATATACATGGGCATACAACTATGATCATTAATATATATCTAACTCAAATGTATATGATAAAACCAAGAGTAAGAATGATGGACATTCACAAGCAAACATTAAAATATTTCCTAAAAATTCTTGCTTATTCTCATGCATTCATTTACATATAGAAATTAAATAAGACGTTTAAATAATCTTGGAATATTTACTGATTTTTTATGTATTGGAATTACTGAAATAATTAGAAAAGGTCAATTTCTGTCCCTCAACTATAGCTGAATCTAGTTTTGATCCCTAAACTAAACCTAGAGAAACTTGACCCTCAACTTTCAAACTGGACAGAATTGGTTCCTCACCCGACCGAAAGTAGTTTGACATGGCGTTTTGCAAAAACAAAATGTTGAAGAATATTATTGGAAAATCAAATAAAAATAAATGTCAATATGGAAAAAGAAAATGAACAGGTTTGGGGATAACTCTGAGAAAATAGGAGATATGTTGAGTTTTCATGAACGCTTGTATATTACTCCCACTGTTTTAAAATATAAGATGTTTTAACTTTGTGAAGCAAATGTATCAAGACTTATTTTAGTATTTGATTCACTCAAGTTTGGAGTGAATCTACACACTAAAAAAAGTCTAGATACTTTTTTTCACAAAACTAAAACATCTTATATTTTAAAACGGAGGAAGTATTTGTTAATTTTCTCTAGTTCTATGGTCTTCCTGATTACTTTTAACTTTTCCTGTTTTCCTTAATTTGTGGTACTTTTTCATTTCTAATATTCCAATATTTTTTGGTAACTTAATGATATCCCTTTTATAGTTGACTAAGTTGGCACATGTGCGAAACCAATGGACATAAGCGGTCAAATCATTTTAGTGTGCGAGGGGTCAAATATAACAAGTACTCCCTCTGTTACATATTAACTGTCACAGATTTGTCTAGATTCGCACGTATCTACAAACTAAAATGGGTCTAGATACAGTTAATATGGAACGGAGGTAGTGGAAGTTAAGGGTCAAGCTTGTATTGTTTTAAAGTTCCAGGAATAGAACTAAATTTGGTCAACTGTTGACAAGTACAAACATACTTAAGAAAAACTCTACAGCACATTTGTTGCAGATCTCTGTTATTTCATTTCATGGTTATAGATTTACTACGTGTGACTAATGATAGCTGCTGCATATTAACGTGTAACAGGGCTTACCAAGTTTGCCTGAGAATGAGATTGAATTGAAATTCGGCGCAGGAGCAGATGATCCTCCAACGACTGCTGCGTTGAGATTAGAATTCCAGCGTGATCGATTATCCCAACAAAGCCCTGAAGAGGTATTATATACATCTTCATTAAATTGTATATATCCCATAACCATAATCTGAGCTCACTGTTATCAAACTTAACATCAATATTTATTGAAAAGATATTGCTACTTCATGTTACCTGAACAACCTCCTCAAGAACTATGCGTAATACTCCACTTAAGTGGTAAACAAGGATGGGGGTTTTACTTACAAATGTGTATTTATCTTGTCCAGGACACAATACTGGCTTCAATGCTGATGCGCCCATGGCCTGTAAGTGCTATTGGTACTGCAAGCTTCGAAGGAGCTGACGAGAGATTGAACCGCGTAAAACGGGTTTTTATAAAGACAGCGCGTGACCACATGTTGGACCCTCAGCAGCAAGACTCCATGATCAAGAAGTGGCCACCCAGCGAGGTTTTGGTTATAGATACAGATCACAGCCCCTTTTTCTCTGCACCAGAACAGCTCTTTAATCTGATAGTCAAATCTCTATGATGCAAATATGGAGATAACTAGACTCTGTATAGTGGATTTATTCAAATTCTTGTAACATCACTTATACATAATATAAGTATCATCTGAGTTAGGGTCACATATTTTGTGAAGCTGGATTCTCAAGAAATCTTCAATGTAAATCTCGTGATACTAACTGGTATGAGGGTATAAGTAAAGGTGTAAAACATGGTTTAACGAAAACATTACCATTTAACTTGTGTACAAATAACTAAAATCAGGGTAGTTGTATTTCCAGTTTAGATGTGCTGCCATGTTATTCCAAAAAAAAAAAAAAGTTGGATCCACCTTTGAGCCTTCCCTCTTCAATGCAGAATGACAGCATGAACCTTGTCTTGTGACTTGTCTCTTCCTGCCTCGCAAAATGAGATGACAAATCCAGCATTCAGAAACCTGAACCAATGATGCTTTTTAACAGTCCAACCTTTTTACTTTAGGCGATAGAGAAATGTTGTTTCAAACAAATTTAATACGGGCGCCTAGTTTCAACAAAAAGACGCACGCATGCGAACGAGACAACCATTTCATCGAACGCATGGTGTGCGCATCATAGGAGTGTTAGAAACCAAGAACAAAACTAGCAAGCTGTGTGATCCAACACAGCAACGAACAGAAGCGAAGCTCAGCCGTGCATTCAATCAAACAGGTGCCGTGCTGCCAGCACGGCTTGCTAAGAAACACGCTACTCCTAGCTACTCACCTGGAGCACCTCCTCGCCGTAGCTATGACCATCGAACTCCCAGGAACCGGCGGGCGGCTCACGTTGAGGCCAGCGGCGGTGCCGCTCCACCATGCGGCTACTCTGCCGCTCTCATGTGAGACTGCTATAAGGGTCCAGCACACTGACCGGTTTAAACCCACTTCGACGCTGACGGGTGGGCCCCACGTCGCAGGAACGGAGGCACACCGCGAAGCTTTGGCTAATCCAACCCACACAGAGAGACGGCGCGCATGGCGACCGCGGCGGCGGCGGGGGTGGCGTCGCTCCGGTACTTCCCCTCCTCCCTCAGGAACCGCGGCTACCCCGGACCTATCAGGGGAGGTGGTGTGGTCACGTTATCTCCGCGGCAGGGTCGCTATGCGTCCGCGGCAGCCGTTGCGGTGCCGTCACGGGAGGCGGAGCCGGCCTCCTCGCTCGGGGACCTCACCCGCGTAGACTTCCCTATCCTCGACCAGGTCTCCCCTGCCTATATCCCTCGAACATCGTAGTTTGGTCCTTCTCGGAGAGTTTGGAGGCCAATTTTTTGAGTTTTATTGACGGAACGAGTGTTATAGGCGCTTGTCTAATTCTGATTGTTCCCAATAAATTGCTCTAAATTGTTGAATTGTTCTGATTGTAGCGCTTCTAGTTCTGACTGTTTAAGGGTTAATGTTCTTGATTGTCTGCTAGTTGCTTCATCAGTCGTTGTTCCATGGGCATGTATAGAACGCTATTAGGGGTGTTGTTGGTTATTCCTGAGCTACTCCAACGAAGCTTCATGTTGACCATTTGTTACTGTAATAGTGAATTTATTCACTCCTAGTTAGAACATTTATGTAGTTTTGCTTCCCTGCGGCCTACAAATGTTATTATCTGTTGCTAAGACAGATGCAGGCTTTTAGTGTATCACCCATTCTGGTGCGGTTACAAGTGTGTATATATGGGTTATTATCGAAGTAATGCAATTTCTAGGCTGATATATATTTCACTCAACTCCCATTTGATTCCGCCAGGCATTTGAAAGATCTGTTTTTCAACTGTTTGTATTTGTAGAACGCTTTGTGAAATAGTTGTTGTATTGAATTCTGATTGAGTAGCCGCAAGATTATTCTTTTGGTTCACATATTGGATTCTTTTATTATTACTATATATGGGGTGAATTTTAGCCTTGCAGTTTGTTGTAGTATATGAAATTTTAGCATTTGAGTGAGTTGGCTGTATATTCATTTGTGATCATTGGAACTTGCAGGAATTCGATGGTAACAAATTAGTTTACTTCGACAATGGTGCAACATCTCAGAAACCCTCTCATGTAATGAAAGCCTTAGATGACTATTACCGATTTTATAATTCGAATGTTCACCGTGGCATTCATAATCTCAGGTAATTTTTACTTTTTTCCTTTTACATCTTACTTGGGTGTTAAGAGTGTAAAAATTGTACTAGTAGCTAAAATTTGGGTACACATTCGCTATCTCTTTTTTATGAGCATACATATCATCTCTAATTGTGAGTGAAGCAAGGGGGTGACCCTGATGTAATATCTGGCTCTAGCCCCCTAGAGGCAGTGAGCAGACAGCTCTTTTACTCCCCTGCTAGGAGTATGGATGATATCATGACTGAACGCGCCAACAGCACAAAATTATTTTACATAATAGCTTCTCATGTTTTGCCGTGCACATTTTTTTCTGTGATTAAATGTGATTTTTCTGTTTTGTGTGGTATGTAGAATTCTGTCATATATTGTGATCAATTGCACTAGTGATAGAAAGATACAGTGGTGATTTTCTTCATAGTATGCTATTTCTTGGCTGCTAGCTTTGTATCACCGTCAAGTAGATTATCTCATGTTCTGTATGCTCTTAGCGTTTGTGCGCTATGTACATATGTATGTTTGCTCTGCACGTATCAGTGTATGTGTCGATATACTCTGCACCTACTGACATGTTTCATCATTGACATTAGCGCGAAGGCTACTGGTGCGTATGAGGCTGCAAGAATAAAGGTTGCAAATTTCGTCAATGCGGCTGATAGTAGAGAGATTATTTTCACTCGCAATGCTACAGAAGCTATCAATTTAGTAGCCTATTCATGGGGCTTATCTAACTTAAAGCAAGGAGATGAGGTGAGACCTCTTATCTTTCAAGCTGATACATCATGCGCTACTTGTCAGCTGTAACTTCTGTTTATGCTCCTACTTTGATGCATATCATAGTGATTATTGTTCATCAATCACTGTTTTCCCTTTTTCAAGTATTTATACATTCTCATATTTTTATCTTCGTCTCTTTCTAGCCTCTTAATTTGCAACCCCTTCATCTAATGATGCATAATCTACCATTTTTCCAGATGAAAATATTGAATTTTATCTCAGTTAAAAAATCACCAAATGTTTGTCTCTATTATGATTCATGAAAATCTGCAGCTACTTGTGCAATTATTAGTTGTTACTAACAATCTATCTGCTATTTTTTCGGCCAGATTGTTCTTACAGTTGCGGAGCATCATAGCGCAATTGTTCCTTGGCAATTTGTTTCCCAGAAGACTGGTGCTGTTCTAAAGTATGTTGGTCTGAGTAAAGAAGAGGTTCCAGACATTGAGCAGTTAAAAGGGCTTCTGTCAAACAAGACAAAGATTGTTGTTGTCCATCATGTTTCAAATGTACTGGGTAAGTAGGTTTAGTATTCCTTTTTTAATTAATTGAATGAAGGTTTGTGGAAACTATAAAATTTCCCCTAACATGTACTCCCCTTGTTCCAAAATATAAGGCACATAAATTTGGTCAAAACTCAAGGTCTTCTAAGTTTGACCAAGTTTATATAAAAACATGAACATCTAGAATACCAAATCATTATCAATAGATGCACCATAAATATATTTTCATAGTGTATTTATTCAATATTGTGGATGTTGATATTTATTTCTATATATTTTGTCAGATTTAGTAAGTTTTGACTTTTGACTAAAACTGTACACCTTCTATTTTGGCATAGAAGTATTTTGTTATGTGCGAATTTTATTTCAGATGCCTTTCGTGATGAAAGGATATGGGTGCTGGTGCAAGGCATGCATGTTTGAGTCAAAATGTGATGCGAAGGTGTATTTTTTTTTTTTTTGAACGGCACAACGGGGGGCGAACTGCCCACCTGTATTTTCCATTTAACGAGAGGGCAGAAGAATGCCCAAAAAACTTTTTACAGAATGGGGGAGGAGCATTGGCTCAAAGGGAATTACAAGAGCGTGGTGCACCATTGCTCTACACACTCAAAGCTAACACGCGGGGGGACCCGAGCCCGCCATAGCCGCAGGTGCTCAACGACTTGCTCGAGGATCGCCGAAGGGGGAAGACGAACAGCGTCAAAGACCATTCGGTTCCTGGTTTTCCAAATCACCCAGAGGAGGCATGAGGTGACGGTGCTCCACAGCGGTACGCCCCAGGAGGGGTTGCTTGCCTGGAGCGAGACCCAGGCTGCCTCGGTAGAGGTGGGGAGAGCGCGTCGGCGAGGCCCAAGCACACGCCGCCAGAAGAGACGCAGGCGGGAGCAGGTGAAGAATAGGTGGGCAAGAGTCTCCGGCCGGCGCGGGCAGAAGGGGCATATGTCCGTGTCCAGACACCCAATGTGCCGCAGGAAAGCACGCGTGCGAGTATTGCCATGACGAAGGACCCAGACGAAAACCTTGACCTTGAGCGGCGCATACCCAGCCCAATTCAGGTCGTGTAGGGGAGGGCCGCACCCAGAGCTCTTCAGCATCATGTATGCGCCCTTGGCACTGAAATGGGTGGCATCACCCCACAATAGAGACCGCTCATCGTCCGCGGTAGAGGAGCGCGCGAGGAGGTGGTCGAGAGCATCGTGGAGCAGACGAAGCTCACTCTCAGCCCGGTCGGTCACCCTATCATGCGTGCGGAGCACGAGAGCCCGATCAGCAAGCGCATCGGATACAGAGCCGGCAGCACGGACAATGTGGGAATACGCTGCAGGCAGGGCAGTCGAGAGCGCGCCAAGGGAGGTCCAATTGTCCCCCCAGAGGTCCACGGAACGGCCGTGGCCCACACGAACAGAGGTGATTGCCCGATACAGGGGCAAGAGAGATGCGAAGACCTGCCAGGCAGGAGTCAAGGGAGCAGGGCGAGCACACATGTAGTTCGCGCGGACCCAGTCCGCCCACGGGGTGCGCTGCCCAGAGAGGACAACATGAAGTTTCTTGAGCAGGAGGCACGTGTTGTGAAGAGCGAGGTCGACAATACCCAGTCCACCCTCTGAGCGGAGCCGACACACCACCTCCCACGACACCTGGCACGAGCCACCAGAGCAGGATGTCATGGCGAAGGTGTATTTCTGTTGGGTGAAAGCATTAGGAGTACAAGTTAGAGTCAGTTATGTCATGTTTATTAGTGGCAGAATGGTAACTTAAGTAGCTTCCTACACTAATATAAGATTCTTCGTAGTTTCTTGTACCTATTGACTGTAAGTAGGTATGGTATTCTGGGTGTCTGACTTGGCTCATTTATTTGCATTGTTTGATCATGATGGATTATGAGTTATACGCCGAAAGACAGATTTATGGAAAATGCTCACTGGTTGAGTCCCCGCCATTGTAGTTTCCATTTCATGTTATTTCTGTCCTGAGAGAACAATTTCTGAGAAGGATTCTATTATATCATATGCCTTAATTACTTCCAGGTTCAATGCTTCCTATTGAGGAGATTGTAGCATGTTCAAACAGAGTCGGAGCTAAAGTTCTTGTAGATGCTTGTCAAAGTGTCCCCCATATGTCAGTTGATGTTCAAAAGCTTGGCGCAGATTTTCTTGTTGCATCCTCACATAAGGTTTTTGTTATCAATTCTCTGTTAGCAACAAATAACAATCATTTCACAACAGCAAAATTATTGACCTTTACAAGTTATGGGCTAAACGTCTCAGATGTGTGGCCCTACAGGCGTCGGATTCTTGCATGGAAAATTTGAGATCTTGTCATCTATGGAGCCTTTCTTAGGTAAGATACTGTAAGGCACAAGAATTTGTTTTCTGTATAAGAGGATAAATTAGGTAGTTAGCTCCTCTTGTTGAAACGCAGCCATGACTAAGACTAGGTTTCCTCTTTAGAGAAACATATTGGTGTATATAGTCTTGAAATAGTATTTTCCTTGTAGGTGGTGGTGAAATGATTGCAGATGTGTTCCAAGACCAATCTACATATGCTGAGCCGCCTTCTAGGTGAGGAATCAATTTCAACTTCTCCTTGTTTTGATCTTTCCAGACTAATTCATAACTGCCATTTTATGCTATCATATATTATTATCTTATGAACAAAGATGGTACAGAATAATACCGTAGCAAAAACAATAGAAGTTCATGGTATCAAGGGCGGTGTTTTAGTTTAACTTCTCTCGGCTGGTTTCTCGACCGATCTCCTCTTGATCGATCTCGTTTGCTTCCCCTCACTCGATCCTAGAAATAGTCTGTCAGCCCATCGCCTCTATTTTGCCTCTGCTACACCTGCTCTTGCACGTCTCCGCCCTGCTCTCGTTCCGAGCTGCGGTTCGCTGCTTCTTCCATTGGACTACGTCTCCCAGCACTGCTCCTGCTCCTCCTGCAGCCCGTAGGGACGCACCCGCCTTGGCGCTGCAGCTGCTCCTCCTGCAGGTCCCTCTTCTCTGCTGGCGGTCTTTTAGCTGACTGCTTTTCCTCTTTGACTCACTCCTCGTGTCGTGTTATGGAAAGACCACAAGATATCATGTACCAGAAACACAGAAAAGTGAAACATGATGAACCCTTCTATCACAAAGTAACTAGAAGAAGCCTGTGCATTGCTACGCACTAAAAAATCATACTAGATGTTTACAATACTAATTATTTTATTGAATTGAGATACTGCTCAGTGTATCCACGAATTAATAGTAGAACAGATTAAGTGTGTGGTATTAATCTCAACTTTGGTAGCAAATCCCAACGTGTCTTTATCTTTACTTCTAAAAACAAACCAGCACCACCAACTGGTTTGTTTATAGAAGTAAAGATAAAGATACGTTGTAGTTTTATTTGTTTTACAGTTCCATTATTATTTTCATCAAAAAAGTTGCCTTCTTAAGCGTGTTACAAGTTCGTCTATGCTTCACATTGTTTGCAAATGCAACTGAAAAAGAACACCTGATATTGCACTTGAGATTTTATTTTTGTTGGACTCTAAAGTTTCTAACCATAGTATGTTCTGAAAAGATTTGAGGCTGGAACTCCTGCCATTGGAGAAGCTATAGGATTGGGGGCAGCAATAGATTATTTGTCAAACTTTGGCATGCAGAGGATCCATGAGTATGAGGTCAGTATGAATTCTTTCATTGTTTTACCTTCTTTAATAATTTTCTTTGGAACATTGTTAGTCTTCATGTCTTTGTTGTGCTCTCCAATAATTGATGGAAAACTAACCCTATGGTAACGCCTTTGTCATTTGTTGCCATCCAGAAAGAGTTGGGGGCGTATCTTTATGAGAGCCTTCTTTCCGTTCCAAAGGTTCGGATCTATGGTCCAGCTCCTTCTCAAAGTGATCACCGTGCTCCTTTATGTTCTTTCAATGTTGAGAATGTCCATCCAACCGATATTGCAGAAATTCTTGATCTCCAGGTATGCTGATGTTTCAACCACTGCATCACATGCAAATACTTGGTTCTGTTTTTTAGCGACAGTTGTACTGCCCCCATGCTAATACCACTGTGCTTCTTTATTAGATTGCATAAAGAAAATTTCATTCGAACTTTGTAAGTCTCCACTAAATGTGTTTTCGGTATTACTGGTCTGTCTTGGAGCTGCTCTTAATAAGATATGTTGCTTAGATACAACTGCAGTCTAAACGCGGGTAGAATTCTAGGTGCATTTACATCATATGACAATGAGAAACTATGGCTTTTAAGCCTTTAACACCGGGCATATGATTCTCTTTTGTGCAAGCAAAACACCAGGCATAGTTATGGAAATCTCATTTTTTGAACTTTCTTGTTGCATTGCACAAAAAAGAACTGGTAACAGTGGACGTCTTGGTCAAATTGCTGTCTTTTAGATGAATTTTGCATACTGTCATGAAAACATGTTTGCTAGCACTAGCAGTAGATAAACTGATATATGCTGACCGTTTGTTTCAGCATGGCGTAGCGATTCGGTCGGGGCATCATTGCGCACAGATCCTGCACCGTACCCTCGGTATCACCGCAAGTGCCCGCGCCAGCCTTCACTTTTACAATACGAAAGAGGAGGTGGATGTCTTCATCCACGGGCTTAAAGATACCATCGATTTCCTTACCTCACAGCACTAGTACAGCTCAGTTAGCTTCCTCGTCGTCTCTTATCATATGATGAAGCGTGATATTGAAAACCTATGCATGCTACTGTCTCTCAGGCTTTCTCTTGTAAATCGGGCACGGGAAAGCAAGTTCGTGTAATGCTCTCGCGCCCTCCTGAAGTTTTGGAATAAGCATGTATTGGCCATGTAGCTCCGGCAGGTCAATTCTCATTCTCTTCTTGTTTATTTATTACATCCATTTGTGGCAGAAATCCTAAACCTGAAACCAAGTGGCGATGATCCATGCGACTTTTGAGTCTCCTGGGACATGGCATGGTGCTACTGCACCTGCCTGCAATGCTACACCTTTTTTCGCTCTTCCTGCCTGTAATGATTTCAGGGGCTTTTCTTCCATGATCCATCTTCTCAGTTTTTGGTTGGTGGTACGCATGATTTGGGATGATGGACACTCATAATAAGCTGGGTGCTGTTCCAGGGATCCGTATGTATCTATCTATCCTGATTGATTCATGTCATGGCTGACCGATGCATGCATTGTACGCACGCGTATCTTCCTTTTTTCCAAGCGACATCCAGAATAAAGTGGAGGAGACATGCTGTTGTGGTAGATGGGGATCCCGTTTCGCCTGTGCTGAATCTCGGCAGTGCCAAAAGGAGAGGTGCGCTTGCGTGATGGAACGGGAATTAATCATCCGTCGGGGTGGGGTAGCCAAAACTGAGGTAGTAGTACTAGGCTTTTTGACGGTGTCGAATTGAAGGTCAGATCTGTTGCAGTGCCCATGTTTGGCACTGTTCAACGTTGGTGGTGCATCATTCGTAGCTGGTCTGTTTTTGTAGTACTACAAAACGGAGCAATTTTTTACATGCACATGTACCATTTCTCAGCTGAGATTTGACACACTTCTTCCAACGATGGAAGCTGAGATTTCGCAAGAGACGCCTTGTGTTTGGTTTTAGAACGATGAAGTGGAATATAATAGAATAAAATCATGACATTCCATTCCATTCCAAAATCAAACACACCTGAGAGATCGGTGGTACGGGTCGTGTACACGGCACAAACCACTTCCGGAGCCAGACGAGGACACGGTTGTGCAGCCATTTCAGCTACCTGCTCTACACGGACCCCGGTGATATGGACGTTGGCATGGTATAAGATTACCAAAGATAAAACACTTGTAAAACCACGCAGGCAGGAGATGATGATGATTCCCCACACATGTTCCGAGCGAGCCTAGTAGAGCAGAGTACAGTCGCGGGGCGAAATAGGCGTGTGCTCTTCTTCTCGTGTTGGCCGGTGAGATGTGTGCATGTGGTCGGTCACTGTGTCGGTGTACGGCCGAGCAGTGGGCTGTCCTCTCCGGGGGAGCACGGCCGCATGCCTGCGGAGTCGCCTACAGCTCGCTCCATGGGCCCATGGGCTCCATGCCATTGACCTCCCTCCTACGCAATCGCAGCGTGGACTCCTCCACTCCAACCAAATCAATCACCGGCCCTGGCCCTGGCCCTGGCCCGACCGCTTTCTCTTTCTCTTCCCGAATCTGACTGCGCCTTCCAATCTTATTACCCCTTCATTTTGCGTTGGAAAACGTTACACCATAATTTCCCAACGCCTGTCAGTTTTCGTCCCTTCATTGCAGACGAATCTATACACCCTAAAATATGTCCGATAATCCATATTTAGATAAATCCACGAGAAGTGTAATTTTTTCATAATTTAGCGCGTGAATGGTGTAATATGTGACACACCACTCAAAGTGATAGAATAATGTGGCTTAAACAATACCTTTGTGTCGAACAACCTCATAGAGGGGTTCATTTCTCGTCTCCCATTCTCTCTCATTTCTCCTCTTGCTCAGAACCTTGCCGACCCCGGCTTCTCCCCGTTTCTTCGTTACCCCAGCCGATCGAAGAGGAGGTGGGAGGGGAGGTCGACCCCTTCTTGTATACTCCCTCCGTTTCAAAATATAAGATATTTTAGTTTTGTAAAGAAAATATATCTAGACTTATTTTAACTATGTAGGTTCACTCGGGTTTACAGGACTGTGTCGCACCAGTTATTGGGTATTTGCTCTCAACAAGGAATCAAACACAAGAATTTTGGAGGACGGGTGAGAGAGAGAGAGAGAGAGTACAAAGAATTAGAATGACAATGCATTTGGACTTCTCAAAGGAAATATATAATGAGGTTGGAGCTCACATTGTCCTATGGAATTGAGGGCATACAATGGATTCCATAGGAAATTGATGATCACCGTTGAAAGTGCACTTTCTATTCTTGTGATTTTGATGTTTGATAATAACACACTTATCGGTTTAATTGTACGCTAAGTGTATCTCAGGTTATTTTAAAGGTTGTGACATGAAAAATGATTTGCCCACAATTGGCTCTTGCCAAAGGCGCCAGTGCTGACCGGTAGTACCGGAAGTCATACCTGGTACTACCGCTTGGCACCGGTAGTACTTCAGTGTACCGGTCGCATCTGCAAGGGAAGAGAAGCCCTCGCCAACCCTCAGTACCACCCGGTACCGCGGGGCGGCACTACCGCTCCAACCGGTAGTATCGCTTTCACAAAACGGTACTACCGCTTGACAACGGTTGTTTCGCCCGACTGTACCGGGCGACTCCAAGGGGTGACAAGATCTACTCATCCCTCTCAGATCCAACCGGTACCTGGAGCCGGTACTACCGCCCGGACCGATAGCACCGCACCTCATGATCGGTACTGCATCGCCTAGCTGGTACCGGGGGTGTTTGAGGCTGGCATGTCCGTGTGGTGCATCTCTGGTACCTGACCGATAGTACCGGTGTTGTCCGGTACTACCGCTTGAGTACTGGTAGTACCGATGCATTTAAGGATCAACGGGAAGATCCACTCCGAGGGGTATAAAAGGATCCTTCACCTACCTTGAGAAGTTGCTCGTCCCACTCAAGAACACCACCTCCATTTGAGCCACCAAATCGCCAAAATCTCTTCACTCAACCATCCAAAGTCATTGATATTTGGAGAATCGAAGGAGGATCCCTTGATCTATTGCTTCACCAAGAGAGATCTTCGTTTCCCCCTCATTCACTTGAGGGCCCCTTACTCTAGTGTGTCTTTGGAAACTCTAGTTCTAGATTTGGTTCTTACAAGTTTTTCTTTGATTGTTTGATAGCTTGCTTGTATTAGGGAGCCTCCAATTAAGTTGTGGATGTGTGCCTCTAACTAGTTGTAAAGGTGTCGGCTTCCACCTTGAAGGTTGCCGATATAGTGGAAGAGGTGAATCGAACCCATTGGGGTGAGGTTCATCGGAGAACAAGGGAGGCCTCTCGTGGCGTAGGTGGTTTGATACCACCCCCTCTCCAAACGTAGACGTACTTCCCCTCAAAAGGAAGGAACTACGGAAAACAAATCCTTGTGTCTCCGCGTCCACCACTTTGGTTACTTCTATCCTTTATCGCACTTTACTTCACTTGTTCTTGCTTAGTGTTGTGCTAGTTGGTACTCGTTTGACATATAGGTAAATTCACCTTAGTTGCATAATCTAGAGAATTTACCTTTCTTGTCAAACCCTAATTTGAAAAAGAAGGAAATTTGAAATAGCACATATTCACCCCCCCCACCCCCCTCTAGGTGCCCATACGATCCTTTCAATTGGTATCAGAGCTATGGCTCTTTAATCGGGCTTTACCGCCTAAGAGTATATGAGTAGCAACGATGGGGAAGGTGGTGGTGAGCCTACCTCGGTGACCATGGATGATCTCAAAAACATGGAAATAAGATTGAGCTCCACCATGGCCAACGAGATCAAAAAACTAATTGAGCAACTTATTAAAGATAAAGGTGACTCATCATCCCCTTCTCCTCAAGAGGAACCTCCATCAGTATTACCTAAGGTGAATGCCCCCGCATCACCCGAGGGTATGGTGGTGGGGGGGTAATCAAGACAACACTAATTCCTCCACAAAAAGGGATGGTGGGAAGGGAGAGCACCATGACTCTCATGCATGGTACTCTCCCGACCCTCCAATTCCTCACCCTCATATAAACAATAGAGGAGACCCTCCAAAGCTAGATGCATCTACTTTTGCTCAATGGCAATCTCTAATGAAATCTCATGTGCGGAGCTCTTGTATTGAGTTATGGAACATCATTGAACAAGGACTCTTTATTGGTGATCCCAACAACTTGACAAGAAGAGAAGTTGTCAATAGTCAACTCAATGCCACCGCCTTGCACATGATACAACAAGGATTGGGTACAAAAGATTACCCACACATTGAGAGCCTCAACACCGCCAAGGAATCTTGGGATGCTCTCACAGAGTTGTATGTTGGGAATGAGAGCATGAGAAGGAACCGGTATGATGCACTAAGCAATGAAGCCGAAGGCTTCTATATGAAGGAAGATGAAGACCATGAAGACATGTATCGTAGGCTCAAATCCACCGCCGCCGCTTTTATAAATGCGGGTGCCTCACATGTGGATGATGCTTGGATAAAGAGGAAATATGTGAGTGCACTCATGCCCTTTGAGCCCACCGACTTGAAGATCCTACAAGGAAGACACAACTACCACCTCATGACCTCCAATGAAGTTATGCAAGAGATGGCCTCTTTCAAGGTTGCCACCAAGAATGCCAAAGATGCTCGTGCTCGAGCCCTTGGAATGATCAATGTTGTCAACCTTGCATTGAAGGCCAAAGTTTTGGAACATAGGGATGGAGATGATAGTGATGAAGGCCTATCCATGAGCCACCCCGATGATGTCAAGATTTTTCATGGTCAATATATGGCCTTCTATGCAAACAACTACTGGAAGAACCCCGCCAAGGCCAAGATGGAAATGCAACGAAGAAGCAACCCCAATGGACAAAGAGGCAATATCCCGAATTTGAGAACTTGTTACAATTGTGGCGACCGAAATCACTTTATGGCCAGTTGTCCCTATGAGAGAAGAGAAGATCATGGTGGCAACCTCGTGCCAAAGAAAACTTCCAAAGCTCCTTACAAGAAACCCTTCATCAAGAAAAATCCAATCAATAAGAAGAAGGGCGAAATTGTATTGATCACTCATGAAGAATTCTCCTCCGACAATGAAGATGATGAAGATGAGGAAGAGGAAACATCAAGTGGTGTGGCTGCTCTAGCCACTACTTTTACTCCGACATTCTCCCTCTTCGATTCTCCAAATGAGAATACTCCCAACAAGAGCGTCACTTGCCTTATGGCAAGAGGAACGAAGGTATCCTCATCATCCCAATCCACTCCCTTAGCTAATGCTGAAATTGATGATGAGATGTCTCTTGAAGTAAAAAAAGTAAATTAATTGCTTTCGATGAGTTTGTGACTAACTTACAAGGGGAGGCCAAGATACATGTTGGGAACATCTTAGATCAACTTTCCCACACACAAGAGCTTCTTGATGTAAGATGTAAACTTGGGAGAGAACACATGATTGAGGTAGAAGCCCTAAATAATTCTCTAGAAGAAGAACAAGATACTAGGATGTCTCTTGAACTAAAACTTGAAGGGCTTGATGGGGCCAATGACATAATTGTTAATAGACTCATCAAGGAACATGATCATGCTATTGCTAAATATAAAAGGGCTAAAAAGGACAAGATTGAGTTTGGTGTGGTTCATGAAAAACTTGCCGAGGACTTTAGTTTACTTAACAAGGCTCACAAGGCGTTGCAAAGTGAACTCTTGTCACTCACGAAGTGCCATGAAAAGATTCAAACTCAATTGACCAATATTCCTTCACCTAGTAACTTCATTCCCTCTAGCAGGACAACTATTCTTGAAGAAAATGCTACGTTGAAGGGGGATCTAGCTAAGGCCACATTTCCAAAAGGTAACAAAGCAAAGGTCAAATGGTGAGAAAGGGGCATTGGTTTTGTCTCTAAAGCCAAGAAGACGAACAACAAGAATAAGAAGAAGAAGGCCAAGCCCGCACAAGAGAAAAACAAGGCCATTGTGGATAGTAAGACCACAAGTGGTAAAACTATGTCTCATGATGATTTTGCGGGAAGTGCTAACCCTCACTATGTTCTAATGCGTGATTATTATGGTGATGTGTATGCACAATATGTTGGCCCATATGATGGTTATATTGCTTGGTCTATTTGGGTCCCCAAGACCCTTGTTGCTAACAGAGGACCCATTGAAAAATGGGTACCTAAAAAATTAGCTTGATCTTTTGTAGACATATGCTTCCGGAGGGTCAAAGTGGGTTCTTGATAGTGGTTGCAGAAGTCATATGACCCGAAGATCGTCTATTGTCAAAGAATTAAGGCCAAATGATGATCAAATATCCTTGGAATATGCCGACAAGTCAAAGTCTAAGGTAATGGGTTTCGTCAAGGTAGTGGTTGCCCACGATATTACACTCGTGGATGTCATGCTTGTTGAGACCCTTGGTTACAATTTACTTTCAGTTCGTGTTCTTGGAAAGATGGGCTTTGTAGTCTTTATTGATGATGATATTGTGGTCCTCATGTGGAGCAAGTCTCTCAAGGTCGCTTTCGTTGGGTACGTCGAACATGACTTGTATGTGGTGGACTTTTAGGGGCAAACCACTACAAGTGCGATGTTCTTATTCAGAAAGGCTGATGTGGGTTGGTTATGGCATCACCGACTAGCCCATGTCAATATGAGAACTTTCCAAAGTCTCCACAAGGAGGGCCATATTGTTGGACTAAAATAAAATGTTTCCTTTGCCAAAGATCGTGTTTGCAGGGCTTGTGTTCAAGGAAAGATTCATGATGCTCCCCACAAGCCAAAGAACTGCATCAAGTCAACGAGGATCTTGGAGCTCCTTATGTGGATCTCTTTGGTCCTCCATCTCATGCAAGTCTTGGTGGGAAGAAATATTGTTTGGTGATTGTTGATGACTTCTCAAGATACTCATGGGTATATTTCTTCAAGTTGAAAAGTGAGACCCAAAAGACCTTCATCGACTTCATCAACTTGGTTCAACATCAATACAATGTTCCCGTGTTGATAATAAGAAGCGACAATGGCACCGAGTTCAAGAACTAAACCTTGAATGATTTTCTTAGTGGTGAGGGGATAAAGCATCAATATTCCGCTGCATATACCCCTCAACAAAATGGTGTAGTCGAGAGGTATAACCGGACTCTTATTGAGATAGGAAGGACCATGTTGGCGGAGTTTAAATCTCCATACAACTTTTGGGCCGAAGCCATCTCCTTCGCTTGCCATGCATCAAACCGGCTCTATCTCCGCAAAGAATTGAACAAGACTCCATATGAAATACTTACCGGTAACAAGCCCAACATATATTACTTCCGGGTGTTCGGTTGTAAGTGTTTCTATTTCATAAAAGTGTATCGTTTGTCCAAATTCGAGTCTAAAGCATTAGAGGGTATTTTTGTTGGCTATGGTCTCGAATCTCACGCTTATAGAATCTATGATAAGCTCTCTAGAGCTGTCATAGAATCTTGTAGTGTGACCTTCGAAGAATATGATGGTCCCCAAGGGGGGCGTGTTGATGCTTGTGATGCAGATGATGAAATGCCTCAGGATGCCATAGGAAGAATGGGTGTGGGATATATCCGCCCCATTGAGGAAACCCTTATGGTGGATCGAGAAGAACTATGCTCTACTCAAGTGGATCCCTCATCTTCAACAACAACAACAAGATCCATCCACCGAGGAGGACAATGACCCAAGCCAGAGACAAGCTGTGGACCCTCAACATGTTGATCAAGGTGACATGTCTAGTGAGGAGGAGATTGAGTCATCATTCTCCAAAATGTCAAGTGCTTCCAAGTCAATTACACAAGGAATATCCTTATAAACTGCCTTGAGACAAGCTCAACTCAATTCTAGAAGTGTCCCTGATCAAGACCAAGGTCAATATTTGCCTCTTAATGGAGAGAATGATTCTGGTAATGATCAAGGTCAAGTTGATGGTCACGAGGACCAAAATGATGAATAGCCCCCCCCCCCCAAGAAACAACAAGGAGATCCACACTCGTCGCGAAGCTAGAACGGATAGGATGTTGGAATTAAGAGACCACTCTGTAGAGAATGTGGTTGGTGATCTAAGGAGAGGCATTCCACCAAGAGCACAATTGAAGAGGTTCAGTGAACACCAAGCCCACATCTCCATGATTGAACCCAAGAAAGTGTGGGAAGCTCTTGAAGATTCGGATTGCTTGGAAGCAATGCACAAATAGCTCAACAAATTTGAGAGAAACAAAGTATGGAAGTTAGTTGAGAAGCCAAAGGATTGACGCAATGTTATAGACACCAAGTGGATATTCAAGAACAAGCAAGATGAGCATGGAATTATAGTAAGGAACAAGGCAAGATTGGTTGCACAAGGATTCTCTCAAATTGAAGGCATTGATTATGGAGAAACATATGCACCCGTGGCTCGCCTTGAGTCCATCTGTATACTTCTTGCTTATGCGGCACATCATAACTTTAAGTTGCAACAAATGGATGTAGAAAGTGCATTTCTTAATGGTCCATTGAATGAGTTGGTATATGTAAAGCAACCCCTAGGATTTGAGAATCCCAACTTCTCAAACCATGTCTACAAACTTGATAAGGCGCTCTATGGTCTCAAACGATCCCCACGTACGTGGTATGAGCACCTTAGAGAGCTGTTTGACCGTGGGTTTGAGGTTGGGAAAATCAATCCACTCTTTTTACTAAGAAGGTCAATGAGGAGATTTTTGTATGCCAAATATATGTTGATGATATTATCTTTGGCTCATCTAACAAAGCTTTTAATGATGAATTCTCAAAGCTTATGACTAGTAGGTTCTGGATGTCTATGATGGGGGAGTTAAGGGTATTCCTTGGTTTTGATATCAAGCAAGTTAGAGGAGGAACATTCTTCAACCAAGCCAAGTATACTCAAGATATGCTCAAAAGATTCAACATGCAAGATTTAAATGGAGCTCCTACTCCCATGGCTACAAAGACTCATCTAGAACAAAATCCAAATGGTAAAGATGTGGATCAAAAGGTATACCGGTCTATGATTGGTTCTTTGCTTTACCTTTGTGCATCTAGACCCGATATTGTGTTGAGTGTAGGTGTGTGTGCAAGATATCAAGCGGCTCCTAAAGAAAGCCATTTGATGGCGGTCAAGAGAATATTTCAATATTTGGTTCATACCCCACATTATGGTCTTTGGTATCCTCGAGGGTCAACATTTGCTCTTTGTGGATACACGGACTTGGATTGGGCTAGTGATAAGTATGATAGAAAATCAACATCCGGGGCTTGCCAATTCCTTGGTAGGTCCTTGGTATGTTGGTATTCTAAACATCAAAATTGTATATCTCTCTCCACCGCCGAAGCCGAGTATGTGGCAGCTGCTAGTGCATGCACTCAATTGCTATGGATAAGGCAAACTTTAAAGGAATATTGTGTCCATTGTGACAAAGTGCCTCTTCTATGTGACAATGAAAGTGCTATCAAGATTGCCTACAACCCGGTGGATCACAATAGGACAAAGCATATTGAGATTCGCCATCACTTCATTAGAGATCATGTTGCTCGAGGTGATATTGATCTATCTTATGTGTCAACCAAAGACCAACTGGCCGACATCTTCACGAAGCCACTTGATGAAGCAAGGTTTTGTTATTTGAGGAATGAACTAAATATCATAGATTAAAGGAGCTTGACTTGATCACCTTGCATACTCACCTATGTCTTGACTCCTATTTGGTTTAGGTGCAGGCATGGATATAGGGGGAGTGCGGTCCTAATTGATTGGACTATCCCTCCCCCCATTTTGCTCAAAGCGATAAAAATCATTTCTCTTAATATCATTGTGTGACATGTGAGATTAAATGATGAGTTTCGGTAATGGACCCAAGATATATCTTCGTGGTGCCAAGCCGAGTATACTCAAACATGGTGGCCTAGGCCACCGCCCTCTCACATTCGAGAGGTTGGCGTTTACTCGTGTTTGTCATTTGTTGATTCATTGTTTCTCTTAGAATCATGCACTCTCCTTTGGTTCTTGATATTTTTATCCTTATTTCAGAGTGCATGTGCTTCTCACAGTTTGATTATCTCAACCCAGCCATTCTACTTCCTCGTCAAACCCCCATCTAATCCGCACAAGAACCTCCTCTATTGTCCCTGGCTATGGAATCAGACAAAACCGGTACTACCGTACTAGGAGCGGTACTACCGGACCTGGTTAGTTCCCAGGTCGAAACCTGGAAACTGCTCCAGGAGCGGTACTACCGGTCGTATGTCCGTTACTACCGGTCGGTGTTTTATGGTATAGGTTGGGTCGGGGGAGCACCCTTTAGTGCCTCATACCCCCCCCCCCCCCCCGCTCCCCACACATACCGCCGCCACCGCCGGAGCTCTTGACGCCACCAGAACCCCGTCGCGCCCTCCTCTCGTCAGATCCTCATCGGATTCGGACTCCTTACGGGCTCCCGATCCTTCTCCACCGCCATGGATTTCGGTAAAACCGCCCCCTTTCCCTCTCCCTATTGTTTTCTTCATTGGGTCTAGGATTCCTTAGATTCTTGGAGAAAGTCAATTGTTTTGAGGTTGTACCACCAAACACTACTCGTTGCCCAGAGGAATCGTTGATTTAGGAAGATTTGAGGTCAATTTGGGGCCAAGCTCTACCGTGTTTGTGGAAGTATCTGTCCAACCGATAGTACCAGAAATTTTTTCCGGTACTACCGCTCGCACGCGGTACTATCGCTTCCAAACTCCGGTAGTATTGGACCCAGCTGACAACAATTTTTCGTTGGATTTCTTTGTGGTTTGTTTTGGGTTCTTGTGCCCTTATCCCCCTGTTGTTCTCCCTCTTGCTATCACAGGTGCAGGTGGTTCCCGGGGCGCTCATAAACTCTCCAAGGCTAGTCACGAGATTGTAGAGGAAGAGTCGGAGTCCGAAGAGGAAGTCTTGCCCCAGCCTAGCAGTCGCATGAAGATTCAAGCCTATAGAGGTGGTCGTGGGGGGTCACCAAGCGGTCTGCTGGTCGTGGTAGTGCTCCCCCTCCCCGTCCTCCTTCCTCGGGGTGCTCCAAGAGCAACAGCTCAGGGCCATCAGGGCCAAGGTTATTGTCTGATATCTCTGATGCTGAGTTTCACTCCCTGAGGGTTGATAATCCCTATGGCCGCGCCTCTGACCCGGATAGGGAAGAGAGTTTGTTCTTCAACGACTTCCAAGAGCGCGTATGCAATGAAGTCCTTATGCACAATGCTCCACTGGTTGTGCCACAGCTATGGATTGATATGAACCATGTCAACAAGCATCTTGATTACTTTGCTGAGGCTAAAGAAATCTGCTCTCGCCTTGGATTGCTTCCCATTATGAAATTCTGCCACGATTATGATCCTCTTCTCATCACTCAGTTTTATGCCACAGCTCACTTCTCAACAAACCTAGCTCGGAAAATCACTTGGATGACTCAAGGTGCCATTAAGGAGGCCACTCTTGCTAAATTTGCAGAAATATTGGGATATGAAGATCGCGTTCGTGACACTCCTTCAGGCTTCCGCTGCCACATGCGTGAGCACCCCTCCAAGAAGGAGGTTCTTGCCCCTCTCTATATCCAGGGCCGTGGTGTTGTTGGCAAGATCAAGGATCTTCTCCCCACTTATGACATTCTCCACCGCATCTTCCATGAGACCGTTGCTCCTCGTGCGGGCAACAAAGATGAGATTCATGGATATTCGGTTGATCTATTGCTCAACACCTTTCTCAACCGCGACCCCGGCACCACTCTTGATGTGATGGACTTTATTTGGAATGAGATGGTCGCTGCGGCTCACTCCCAGAGGGTTCCCCTTTCGCTCCCTACATCATGGCTCTCATTGTTGCCAAGTTTCCTCCCATTGCCAGGACCCTCTCCTCTCGTCGTCTTGTTGTGCACAAGCCCAAGGCCCTCAAGATCAAAACGCATGCTAAGCCTCGCAATATGGAGGGTGATGAGGTGGATGGAGATGGAAATGTGCTTGAGGAAGATTCTAGTGATGCAAACGGTGGCCGTGATGCTGATTATGTTGTATCCCGTCGCAAGCATGCCTAGCCCTCTTGGGACAAAAGGATGGAAGCCAAGCTCAAAAAGGTTTTCTGCCTCCAGGTTGACAACCAAAAGCGCATGTATGAGTCTCATGTGTATGCTAAGAAAGCATGTGCTCGTCATAAAGAGCTAATGGAATCCCAAGGCATGATCGTCTCCTAAGGGTCCGAGAACAACATTACCCCGAAGACCAATAGATCTCCAAGCACAGCGTCTGGGATGATGATGTCTCTTCCTCGTTCCGTGCTCCACCAACCCATGAGGACGACTATGATGATGAGGAGGATTGACATTCGGGTCGCTATTCTTGTTCTTGTCCCTTTTTGGCATATTGATGCCAAAGGGGGAGAAGGTGCACCTTAGGCATGCGTGTGTTGCATGGGAAAGTCACAAGCTCGTTCTTGCTTTGATCTTTTAATTGCTTGTGAACTTTATTTGCCTCATACTATGTGTTACCTCTATGTGCTAACTATTTGGGAACTACTTGTGCTATGTATGTTGAGATTTTTGTGGGTATTTCACGGATCCATCTTTGTGATATGCGTTATCCATTGCCAATAATTTTCTCATCACATTTTATTGTGCAAAGGTATGAGTCCAAATGATGTTATCCTTATTAGTGCACTCTTGACGGGTTTGTAAAATAGAGGGGGAGGATTGATCCTACTCATCCAGGGGGAGCCCCGTCTCTATTTTCCAAAAAAAAACATGCTTATCTTCATAATATTATCTTGCAAGGGTGTGTGTCAACAAACACCAAAAAGGGGGAGATTGAAAGTGCACTTTCTATTCTTGTGATTTTGATGTTTGATGATAACACACCTATCGGTTTAATTCTGCGCTAAGTGTATCTCAGGTTATTTTAAAGGTCGTGGCACAAAAAATGATTTGCCCACAATTGGCTCTTGCCAAAGGCGCCAGTGCTGACCGGTAGTCCCGGAAGTCATACCCGGTACTACCGCTTGGCACCGGTAGCACCGCTTCGGTGTACCGATCGCATATGCAAGGGAAGAGAAGCCCTCACCAACCCACTACCACGGGGCGGAACTACCGCTCCAACCGGTAGTACCGCTTTCACAAAACGGTACTACCGCTTGACAACGATTGTTCCGCCCGGCTGTACCGGGCAACTCCAAGGGGTGACACGATCTCCTCGTCCCTCTCATATCCAACTGGTACCTGGAGCCGGTACTACCGCCCGGACTGGTAGTACCGCACCGATCATGACCGGTACTACCGCTTTGCGGTAGCATCGCCTAGCTGGTACCGGGGGTGTCTAAGGCTGGCCTGTCCATGTGGTGCATCTCCGGTACCTGGTCCGGTACCTGACCGGTAGTACCGATGTTGTCCGGTACTACCGCTTGAGTACCGGTGCATTTAATGCTCAACGAGCAGATCCACTCCAAGGGGTATAAAAGGACCCTTCACCTACCTTGAGAAGTTGCTCGTCCCACTCAAGAACACCACCTCCATTTGAGCCACCAAATTGACAAGATCTCTTCACTCAACCATCCAAAGTCGTTGATCTTTGGAGAATCGAAGGAGGAGCCCTTGATCTATTGCTTCACGAAGAGAGATCTTCATTTCCCCCTCATTCACTTGAGGGCCCGGTTCTCTAGTGTTTCTTTGGATACTCTAGTTCTAGATTTGGATCTTACAAGTTTGTCTTTGATTGTTTGACAGCTTGCTTGTATTCGGGAGCCTCCAATTAAGTTGTGGATGTGTGCCTCGAACTAGTTTTAAAGGTGTCGGCGTCCACCTTGAAGGATATAGTGGAAGAGGTGAATCAAACCCATTGGGGCGAGGTTCATCGTAGAACAAGGGAGGCCTCTCATGGCGTAGGTGGTTTGATACCACCTCCTCTCCAAACATAGACGTACTTCCCCTCAAAAGTAAGGAACTACGGGAAACAAATCCTTGTGTCTCCGCGTCCACCACTTTGGTTACTTCTATCCTTTACCGCACTTTACTTCACTTGTTCTTTCTTAGTGTTGTGCTAGTTGGTACTCGTTTGACATATAGGTAAATTCACCTTAGTTGCATAATCTAGAGAATTTACCTTTCTTGTCAAACCCTAATTTGAAAAATAAGGAAATTTGAAGTAGCACATATTCACCCCCCCTTTAGGTGCCCATATGATCCTTTCAATGGTACTATGATTTAGTGTTGTCGCCTCTGGGGGTCCCATGCGGTTGCCCTGAAATTGGACTTCGGGAAGGCCTTTGACTCAGTGAATTGGGATTCCCTCGATGCGATCCCCCCGGCAAAGTTGTTGTGCTTCTCCATGGGTTTCCAGGGCGCTGGATCAACTGCAGGAACGGGCTGCGCTAGGGGGACCCCCTCTCGCCGTACTTATTCCTGATAGTTGTCGACCTCCTGCGGCAGATGATCTTGAAGAATATGGAGGAACATCGGCTCCTCCACCCCCTGGAGGGCGACCTCCCGTGCCCCGTGGTGTAGTACGCTGATGACACGCTGCTCTTGGTGTGCGCTAATCCCGGTCAGCTCTACCTCTTGCGAGACATACTTCGGGAGTTCTCGGACATAATAGGGCTCACCATCAACTATCATAAGAGCGCCTTCGTTCCTATTGGTGTGTCTGCAGTGGATGTCGCGCGTCTGTCTGCGATCTTGGGGTGCCCCGTCTCCTCGTTCCCGCAGACATACCTAAGGCTCCGCTGTCGGATCGCAAGTTGCCTGCCTCTGTCCTGGACTACCTTGCCAGGAAAATTTAGCGTTGCATACCTCCTTCGCAGATCCTCCCCACCTCTCTTGGTGCTAGGCTGACGCTCTCTATATCCTTTATGTCGGCGCTCCCCGCTTATGCAATGTCAGTGGCACCATTATCTAAGGGGACAATCGCGAAGATGGATCACCCCCGACGTGGCATGCTATGGAGTGCCATGACATCCTACTCGAGTGGCTCGTGTCAGGTGTCGTGGGAGGTGGTATGTCGGCTCCGCTCGGAGGGTGGTCTAGGTATTGTCGATCTTGCTCTTCATAACACGTGCCTCCTGCTCAAGAAACTTCATGTCGTCCTCTCTGGGCAAGGCACCCCGTGGGCCGACTAGGTCCGCGCGAACTACATGCGCACGCACTGCCCCCCGCATGGCAGGTTTTCTTGTCGCTTTTACCCCTATATCGGGCGATCACTTATGTGCTTATGGGACCCAACCATTCCATGGATCTCTGGGAGGGACAACTAGACCTTTCTTGGTGCGCTTTTGACAGCCCTGCCTGCGGCATACTCCCATATGATCCGCGCTGCCGGCTCTATTTCTAACACACTTGCGGACCGGGCCCTGATGTCTACGCACTTCTATTCTTGTAGACAGTTGTTGGGCCTCCAAGTGCGGAGGTTTGTAGAACAACAACAAGTTTCCCTTAAGTGGATCACCCAAGGTTTATCGAACTCAGGGAGGAAGTGGTCAAAGGTATCCCTCTCAAGCAACCCTGCAATCAAGATACAAGAAGTCTCTTGTGTCCCCAACACACCCAATACACTTGTCAGGTGTATATGTGCACTAGTTCGGCGAAGAGATAGTGAAATACAAGTGGTACAGATGATTATAAGTGGTAACGGTGCCAGAAAAGAGCTTCTGACGGGGAGGAAAAGACTAAAGGCAAATATATGGAAGCAAGCAAACATGCAACAGATCTAGTTGTAAATGGTGTTTCAATGTTTAGAAACAAGGCCTAGGGATCATACTTTTACTAGTGAACACTCTCAATAAATATATTCTCTTCATGATACTACCCTGAACTACTCTTCGATTGGACACTCTAATCCATAGTAGGGCTATAACAGCACTCCTCAAAGTCCGCCTTCCTCATCTAGATAACCCCACACTGCCACCTTGAGCGCTAGATGGTTCCAACAAACACCACAATTTTATAGAGACATCCAACTCCAAATATAACTCATAATAAATATATATGTAATCTATCTTAAGTGCCACACACGGCGTGCACGCTGTCACTTTCACACACGTGGGAAAAACATAGATCTATTAAAGCACAATGAGTATTTATGTAGACTTTAGTCTAAGTGCCACCATGGCGTGCACGCTGTCACTTTCACACACGTGGGGAGAGCAGAGAGTGGTTTAAGCACTTAAGTAACAGAGTAGATCTACTTTATTACAAAGCTCATGATCACAATATGATCATGCATATAGAGAGAGATGAACACATAGCTACCGATAGATCTCTTAGCCTCGAGGAAGAACTACTCCCCCCTCATCTTGGGAATCAGCAACGGTGATGGAGATGGTGGTGGATATCGATAGAGATGGCTCCGGAGGCACTTCCCTATCCCTGCAGGGTGCTGGAACAGAGACTTTATGTCCCCTGAATCTCCCCTTCGGTAGTGACGGCACTATGAAACTTTTCGTGGCTTTTTGGTCGATGATTTAGGGTTTCTGAGTCGGGGGCTTCTTATAGGCGAAGGAGGCAAGGTCAGTGGAGGGCCAGGGGGCCCACACCCACTATGGGCGCGGCCAGGGTGGGACCCGCGCCCACCTAGGGTGTGGCCACCCTGGTTTCATCCTCCGTCTCGTCTTCGATTTTCCGTATCGCTCCAGGAAAAATATGAACTTTGGCTTTTGTCCTGTCCAATTCCGAGAATATTCATTTTTGAGCTTTCTGGAACCAGAAAACAGCAGAAAACAGACAACTGTCACTGTGGCATATTGTCAATAGGTTAGTTCCAGAAAGTGTATAAAAATACCTCAAAGTTTAGACAAAATATAAGACAAATGATATAAAACAAGCATGGAGCATAAAAAATTATAGATACGTTTACGACGTATCAGGCCCTTGTTCTCCACATGCACGACAGGTTGGCCGACCCTGCTAGGGTGGATCTTCGTGTGCTTCACAGCGCTCTCGATCACCTCCTCGCGCGCTCCTCCACTTCGGACGACGAGCGGTCTCTGGCGTGGGGTGATGCCCATCAGTTCAGTGCCGGGGGCCGTGCACAGGATGTTGAAGAGCTCCGGCTGCGGCCCTCCCCTTCTCGACCTGAATTGGGTTGGGTACGCGCCACTCAAGGTCAAGGTGTTCGTCTGGATCCTCCGCCACGACAATACTCGCATGCATGCCTTCCTATGGCACATCGGGTGCTTGGACACACTGGCGTGTGGCCCTTCTGCCCGCGCCAACCAGATACTCTCACCCACCTATTCTTCACCTGCTCCCGTCTGGGGCTGTTCTGGCGGCGCGCGCTTGGGCCTCGTCGATGCGCCCTCCCCACCTCTGCCGAAGCGGCCTGGGTCTCGCTCTAAGCAAGCAACCCCTCCTGGGGCGTGCCATTGTGGAGCACCATCAGCTCATGCCTCCTCTGGGTGATTTGGAAAACCAGGAATCGGATGGTCTTCGACGTTGTCCGTCTCCCCCTTCCGGTGATCCTCGAGCAAGTCGTTGAACATCTGCAACTATGGAGGGCTTGGGTCCCTTCGCGTGTTAGCTTTGAGAGTGTAGAGCAGTGGTGCGCCACACTGTTGTAATTCCTTTTAAGCTGACACTCCTCCTCCCGTTTTTGTAAAATTTGTTGGGCATTTTTCGCCCTTTCTCAATGAAAATATGCAGGTGGGCAGTTCGCCCCCCGTTGTGCCATTAAAAAAAGTACTATGATCCAAAAGAGTTCCACATGAAAAAATCATGTGGATTAGAATTCTCCAAAACTCTTATGAAATTCCTCCAATCCAATTGACCCTAAAATGATGTTTGAGCTCATCACATTAAGATTCCTATGAAATGGGGATTCCATAGGAATTTGGCAAGCCTAAGGGCATGTTTGATTCAAAGGATTTTCAAAGGAATTTTATAGGATTCCAATCCATAGGATTTTTTTCAATATAATGTGTTTGATTCAAAGGAATAAATCCTACAAAATTTCTATGCATTGCTTTCCTACACTACAATCCTGTAGGATTTCTAACAAGAGGTGAGACCTATTGAAAAAAATCCTATATGTCTATGACAACTATGACATGTACCTAAACCCTATAAAATTTTCTGTTTTTTTCTTTTAGCGCAATCAAACAACTTATCTTATCGATTCCTGCATTTTTCATTCCTGTAGGATTCTAAGTGTTATGCCATTCTATTCCTACACTTTTTTCATTCCTGTGTTTTACAAATTCTTTAAATCAAACAAGCCCTTATTCTATGATCCTAGGGTATTTCATAGGAAATTTCTTAGGATTTAAATGACGAAAAATGCAACAAAAATCTTACCATCAAAAGAGGCCTTAAGTGAGTTAATTGGATAAAACTATCACAATTGAGGCTGTCGGGACATGTCGGTACTATTTTCTGTAATTTTCGCAAGTCAGTACCAATATTGGGACGTCGACACGTTGATTGAGCAAATTTCAGGTTAAACGCGTTTCTAACAGGCCAGACCCACGTTCGGCGCTGACGTGGCCAACCGGCCGTTTCCCCGCCGTTTAGGACACGTGCGGTCGGACCGGCAGCCACTCATTTATTTTTATCCTTTATTTTCTCTAAAGGAAAAATCCAACACAGCCGTGTTGACCAAATCCTGAGGAAGTCCCCGTCCTCTCCTCTAGCACGCAAGGGTGGCCGTGGTTCCTGCTAGCAACCGCTGCTCTGGCTTGGGTCGCCGCTCCCCACCGCCAGCCACAGCTGCTCCACTCCCTCCATTCGCCGCCGTTCCTTGCAAAGATACTCCGCACGGGAAGGCAGCGACGGGTGGCTTGTCCGGCGAGCACGCGGGTCGAATGAGTTGCTGCGAGGCCAGCACGCGTAGGGCGGCCGACGAACGTGCGGGGCGGACGAGCTGCTGCGGGGCAAGCGAGGGCAGGGCGGCGAGCGCGACGGCCGGCGAGCCCCTCCCCTTCCTGCCCGTGAGCTCGATGGCCGGCTTTGCCTTGCCATGGGGCAGCGCGACGGCCGGCAAGCGAGGGCGCGGGGCAGCGAGCGCGACGACCGACAAGCGAGGGCGGTGGCCAGCGAGCGCGACGGCCGGCAAGCGAGGGCGCGGGGCAGGCAAGCTGTTGCGGGGCAGAGAGGGCGGTGGTCGGAGAGGCGCGCGGGGTGGCGAGGGCGGCCGGCGAGGGCACGACATCGGCGAACTGCAGGCCGACGAGCGCGGCGGCCGGCGAGCCTCTCACCTCCTTGCTCGTGAGCTCGCTCGAATGAGTGGCTATAGGTTAGGGATGACAAGTGGGCCAGTGCGGTCCACTTGAAAGGGAGAGAAAAGAGAGGAGAGTGCACTGACATGTGAGGTCTTTAAAATTTTACAAAAACACCCAAAACGGCAGAGGAAACGGCCATTTAGCCACGTCAGCGCCGAACATGGGCCAGCATTGTTAGAAACGTGTTCAACCACGAATTAGCGCGGTCAGCGTTTCAATGTCCTAATGTTGGTACTGACATGTGGGAATTACCTCGTCCTAACAGCCCCAATTATAATAGTTTTATCTAATTAACTCGCCTTAATTGGTTGGCTCTTCCGCGAAAAATACAAGATGTCCGTGACGCACTGGGAGCATATGTCGCCCACGGAATTACTTGCACCTCTTCTCTTGTGTCTTTCAAAAGAGAGAAGGGGTCGGCGGAGCACGTCAGTGCTTGACTACACATGGTCGGTTTTTGAACTTGGACCCGCGCTACACCACTGACACTGGCACGTGGGCCTGCTCCTCTGTCCATGCAACCTCGGCTCTTGACATGCCAGGTCTCGTCCTCTACCGATTCTCAAGTTTGAATTTTTGGGTACGAGACTTGCTTCAAACAGTCTGAGATCCACGCACACGGACGATTCGGTCGTGTAGGACGCATGCAGGACATATATGTCACGACAAACACAACTTTACTAGGGAGCACGAGGATGGTTATTAGGAAAATGAAATTAGAAGCTTTCCAAGATCTCAGTCACCTTTGGAGATTTTTTGACCATCTTCCAATGAAGTATCAGCACTTTTTTTTGGAGGGGAATGTAGTATCAGCACTTTGATCAATCGGGAGTACCGATACTATTTTCAAGCTCGACGATTTCAAGTGACTGAAATTTACCAAAACTTGCTAAACTAAGTGCCAACGCAATTGGAATGAAGAGAGTATTATAGTACTGTACTCCCTCCGTTCGCAAATAAGTATACTTTTAGCATTTGTCCGAGTCAAACTTTATCAAATTTGACCAATTTTATAGATAAATATGACAACATATATTACATCAAATTTGATATATTATGAAAGTAAATTTGAAAGCATATCTACTACTAGTATCAATCTAGAGTCATAACTATTGTTACGTTTTTTTATGAAGTTAGTCAAACTTTATTATACTTTTGACTTAGGACAACTCTAAAAGTACACTTATTTACAGAAAACAATTTAGTACTGGGCACGATGTTCCATGTGTTTAAGCAAACGACTCACACTGGGCACGATAAACGGCTGCCAAAGTCCCAAGAATCACGTGCATAGCCATAGCTCTAGCTCATTCCCCCAGCGTAAAACTCAAGCAAGGCTCCGGACCTCCAGCTTTTGTCCCGTCAAGCCTCGGACACGGACAGTCACGAACAGCAGAACATCTCCTCACTCCAAATTACGAAAACACCCCCCTGACATTAAGAGCTAGGCCTGCACGGCCTCCGGAGAACACGACACATCTCGGTCTTTTTCTCCTGCTACTAGTAGTACAGCTTATTCTTCTCTCCAAAACGCCAAAACAAAAATTCGAATGACTATTTTCCGCACGATTCTCAAAATTTGCAGACTTGCCAGAAATAATAAAGTAAAAATATTAAGTTTGAATGTCTCTTTCCAAAAAGTTGCGGTGGAGTTGCTCTGCTCAGGCGGCGAGGAGCTCCGGCGCCGCGAAGAGGTCGTCGAGGTCGGCGAGCTCGACGAAATCCGCGCAGGGGTCCCACCTGCTGCTGGTGCGCGTGGTCGGAGAAGGGAAGCAGAATTGCGTGAGGCTGTTGAGGGAGGGCTCCTCGTCGGCGAACCCCATCCAGAACGCCGCCGTGACCTCCTCGTCCGCGTTCACCAGGGACCACGTGGTCCCGGCCGACTGGGAGGCCGAGGCCGAGGCCGCCGTGGTGGAGGTCCTCCTCTCGGGGCAGGGCGGCTGGGGAGAGGGCTCGGAGGTGGACGGCGACGGCGGGGACGTGGTCACGCTGGAGAGCGGCGGCGAGGGAGAGGGGCAGGAGGCGGTGTGGTTGGTGATGGCGCCCCGGCCGTGGATGCGGACCGCGGCGGCGTCGTATGCGGAGGCGGCCTCCTCGGCGGTGTCGAAGGTGCCGAGCCAGACGCGGCGGCCCAGCTCGGCGTCGCGAATCTCCGCCGCCCACTTCCCCCACGGCCGCTGCCGCACGCCGCGGAACCGCGGGCCGTCGCCTCGGTCGTGGTCATCCTGGCCGGCCGCGCCGCGCGGCACGACCGCACGCCTCTTGCCGGCGCCGGCCACGGCCACCCTCCTGAACCTCTTCCTGCTCGTGCAGCAGGAGGAGGAGCCGCTCGCCGCGGGCGGCAGGTCGATCTCGTGCACGCACCGTCGCGCGCCGCGGCTCTGAACCAGCTGGCTGGCCTCGTCGTCGCCGGAGTCGTCGGTGGCGTCGGCGTCCAAGAAGTGCACGCGGACGACGCGGCCTCGAGGAGGGAGCTGCTCCTGCTCCTGCTGCTGGCTCGCCTCGTCGTCGCCGGAGCCGTCGTCGTCGGCGTCGTCCAGGAAGTGCACGCGGACGCGGCGGCTTCGAGGAGGCAGCTGCCGGCCAGCGTCCATGGCCGATTTCAGACACGGGGGGGATCGCGCATGGATTCCTTGTCCTGGGCGCGGTTCGGTGCAGGGCAGGGTTTTAGAGAGGGAGAGATGGGGTTCTGCCTGCGCTTGTCTCTCTACTATCTCACTCACTCCACCCGTAGACAGACAGAGAGAGAGTGTGTGTGTGTGTGCAGGTGTGGGAGTGAAAATGGGTGTAAAATTAAAAAAAAAAAGGTGCTAGCTGTGCTGTGGCGAAGCCGCGAAAGGCGTGGTGTTCCGTCCGTAGCGCGACTATCTTCGCTAGTACTCCAGTAGCTTTTTTGAATAGCACCGGCTCACTGGCTGTGGGTCTCGCGGAGGCCTGACCCACATGTCAGTTGTTGCAGCACTGGTACTCCGGTGCAGCAGAGCTGTTTGTAGTACTAGCTTGGTCGCCGAGCCGGCTGCTGCTGCTGCTGGTCTGCTCTCCAGCTGGCTCCGGGCCCCGGCGTCAGCGGAGCGTGCTGGCCACGACTCACTTCACGTGAGCGGGCAAAATAAATATCGACGACCACCTGGCGAGCTCCCCAACATACCCACCACGAGGATGACTGGTGGGTCCACGGGATAGTAAAGTTCCTTGGCGCGCCAAGGCCGTGCGTCGCGGGGTCGATAAATGGTTTCTGACGAATCCGGGAGCGCAAGTGGGGTGGCGTGGACCTGCGGGTGTCCGTCGGATCCGTCGTCGCGATGCGGGGTCGTCCGTACGGAGGGCGGCACAGCACAGGGAGCAACGCAACGCCGGCGCCATCATTCGCGTGCACCTCTGAAGTGTGAAGAGTGGAGCTTGTACCGCGAATTCGACACGCGAGGGGTGGGAGACGTGCGGACCCCGGTCCGGGGGTGAGCGCGGCGTGTCGTGTGTGTAGCCGTGTAGTAGGCTCGCGTGGGCACGTGGAGAATTTCGCTCCTTTCCCTTCGCCCACCTAACGGCGAGACGGAGACAGGACGGGCACCATCGGCCGCGCCAAAGGATTTCCGGATTCCTGTGTAGTCCTCTGTGCAGTTCCGCGGTAGGAGTAGTACATCCTCCTGCCTGGCGCTCTGGTCTTCCGAACGCTCCATCGTATCTTTCATCGAATCAGGGAAGCAGATTTACTAAGCGATTACAGTCCAGGTTAACGAGTACGGGAACTTCTGAACTGGAGCACCTGCTGTCCACACAGTCGATCCAGGAACCAGGAGTAGTATTAAGCCGCGACAGTCTGACACTAGTCATAGATTGAGAAAGATATACACGATCGAACTAAGCTTTTAACTACAAATCCAATCCCGCAAAGCGTTTTTGGCACCTGAGCTCGAGTGCTCTTTTCGTTTAAAAAATATAAGAGAATTATAATTCATGTTTTAAAAAAAATCTGAAAATGTATTTCAGGCATAGCCAATGTATAAAATCACATCCCGAGATTCTTTATACTGTGAGTTACATAAAAATGATGAACTTTGATAATAATTTAATATTTGGAACTGTGCATACTCAGGTCCACATTTTGAAACTATATATGCACGTTTGTTTGTGGGATACATCATCGGCTACATCCAAAATTTATTTTTAGTTTTATTTTTGAAACTTGGAAATATGATTTTCAGTATTTTTAACGAACCAGGATAACTAGTGCCGATGTGCAGCAAATTCTTCTCTTATCCATTTCACACATTAAGGAACAAAAGCGAACACCTCCAACCCAGCCATGATTAATTAGTTCTTAAACTCAATCTGCATTACAAACACAATATTTTAGGCTACCATTTTACGGCATATTCTAGCCTCTCGTCGTCTTCCACGTGGGAACTGGTTATGGAGTAGAGATTGTATAGCATTAAAAATATATAAATTGTGTCAATCAACCAAGATTTTTCTTTTGCCAAGTTTTATTATGGTTCCAAAGTACGGTAGCGCTCGCTTCAAGCCATGGTAGCACTAGATATCATCTCACCGTGTTAGAATGAAAGCATCATGACCGATCGAGAGTCAAAAAAAAAACACTAAGCATATAAAAAGACTCCTTGACAGACACTACTGGGGTTTGAAAAAAAGAGGTTAGTGTTTTTAACGCCATTAATCTCACGTTATTGGTAACTGATACTGGTGGCATGCGGCTGGAGCGCCATAAGTAAAATGGATAACAGTGACGTGCTGTCCGAACACCACCAATCTATCTAAAAGTGTAATAGGTGCACCTTCATGGGGCACTCACAACGATCTGTTGTTTCTGACCGTTGGATGGGGTGCAGGGGTGCATCTGGGACGTTTAATTTTTTTGGCTGCTACTCCAAGTGATGCAAAGTCGCTGTTGTACCCGCCTGCTGTTGTGTCGTGTTGCTGCTGGGGCCGTTCATGTGGTTGGCCCACTTGGCAGTCGAAGCGGCTGGGGCAGGGATGGTATGCGGCGTTCGATGGTCCCTGTGATGGCAACTGGACCGTCTATGCCCCTACGGTGGTTGCCGCACCGTCGCGGTCGCATGTCTCGCTCCTGGGTGGAGATATTTCTGGTAGCACTAGATATCATCTCACCATGTTAGAATGAAAGCCGCATCATGACCGCTCGGGAGGCAAAAAAAAACTAAGCATAGCAAAATACTCCTTGACAGATGTGTATGTAGGCATACTCAGAAGCTATGAACTCTCATGTCAGCGACCCTGGCCTACCTATAAGGGGCTCCATCGACTCTGCATCGGCCCCTTCTGCAACGACGAGTGAAGCAAGCTACAAGGTCCGACCCACCAGGAAGAGGCTGCCTCCTAAATGGCTTGCAAGCTATCAATGGGCCAAGGACGGCCTTGTAATAGAATGAGAGACGATTACTACTTAGGAAGGAACTCTAGACTGGGAGAGGTTGGCGAGGAATTGGACGAAACTGGATGGCAGTGCCGTATGTACCTGAACATGCTCGGTGGGTGGATGGGAGGAACGAGCAAAACCATAATTATTTCCTGATTTCTAGCAAGAATTGAGCGAGAAGTCTACCAGGATCTAACATCTGGTATCAGATCCAGCATCGTCATGCTTTCTTGAGGGGCTTCTCAGGGAGATGGGATATTAGGGCCCTGTTGACTAGTGGAGGCTTCTTGGTTTAGTCCCACCACGTCTACGGGAGGAGGCCACACCCAGCTTATAAGGGAGAGATTCCTTTCTCCCATCAGTTCGGACTTTTGGGATGGAATGCACTTTCTTCTTATTGTTGGACTATGAGCGCATGAACGTCCAGAACATAGGCCGAGTACTGAGCTGGACAAGTGGATGCATCAGACTCGGATGAGGATGGTCCCCATGAAGAAGTTGATGAGGAGGGGTTCACTAAGGATGAGGCCGAAGTGCATGAGAAGGTATTGGGCAGGGATCCTTGGGTACCCTTGTTTCGTGATCTTAGTCTAGCGGATAAAGCCACGGTTGACGACAGCAAGGGTGTAGTGCTTGGACCAAGGCCAGCTTCCTACCGGGATGTTAGTCACGAGAAGAATGGGATTTCAAAAGGGCAGAGGTTTGCCACATTGTTGGAACTTAAGCAATGGATCAAGGACTTCTCTATTAGGTATCATCGTCCTTTCACGGTGGTTCACTCGAATGTGAAGAAGCGTTACACGATTAAATGTGAGGATGATGGTAGTTCTTGGATTGTGCGGGCAAGACCATACAGGTGTCACATCCCAAAATTTTCCAAATTTTGTAATGTGAAAAATAAATAAACAAAATAAATAATTGTTGAAATTTAGGGTGAAAAGAAACTTTTGTTTCTAAATGGAAACTTAAAATCCCATCTTGAACAAACTTTGGTTAATATTTGAATCCAACTAAATTCAAATCAAAGTGGAAGGCATTCTTCATAAATGCATCTGGAAATTTAAACACTTGGAAATTAAACCAAAACCCTAAAACCCTAATGGAAGAAAAACATTTCCAAGTTATCTCTAAGACCATGGATTTGATCCAAATAAAAATTTGTCAACAAACATTTATAAATGATCAAGAATGACAAATAGAAATATTATAAAACCATAGAAATTAGTTTCACTCAATCTGGAGCCATAGATAAAATCTTATGAATTTAATAAGATAAGGAAATTGAATTTCCAAAGCTAATAAAGCACCTATCAAGAAATCCATACCAAATGGTGAGCAGATAATCCTAAAGAGATTTAAAAGATAAACAAACATTAAATAAGATTTTACAAATTAGAATCACCAAGTTTGGATCTATAAATAAAAAGATATGGATTTTATAAGATAAAGATAGAAATATTAAATGAGGAATATTTAAAGGCCAAATTAACTCTTGACCTAATCCATAAACAAATGAAATAAATATAATCCAAATCCAAATAAAATAGTGGATAAGGAATTTTCAAATTAATTAAGAGGGCATTAACCAAATCCTATTCTATTTTGATAAAAGATAAAATCCCTATTAGAAATGATTAATTAAATCATGGGAAAATAATATTTGGAATTTACCCAAGTGGAATAAAAGTTGTTTAATTAACTTAAATAAGATCAAAGAAATCCTCCAAATAAAATTTATGGAATTAAAACTATATTTAATTTCACTGGAATAAAGACAAATACCCAATTTTAAATGATTAATAAATCATATTAAAAACATTCCAAATAATTCAAGGTGAATTATTTGAAACCCTAATAAATAAATAAAACCTACTGAAAAGATTTGAAAAGATTTAGATTTCAAATGGAGTTTGAAAATATTATTGAATCTTATTTGAATAAATGCAAGGGCCTATTTTAAATAATTAAAAGACCCTAAAAAGAATAAAAGAAATATTCTAAATTTGACTTTAAAATGCATTAATAAACAGTATTTGAATATACACAAAGTTTGGTTGAAATTTAAATTCAAATGGATACTTTAATTGATTAAACAAAATCAAAACAGAATAAAAGAATTGGAAAAAGAAAAATAAACAGGAGAAAAAAACAGAGCAACCCAACCAGACCTGGCCCACTAAGCCCAACACCAGCCCACTCCCTCTCTCCCGTAGGAAAACAATTCGTACCAGGGAAATGACCCGCACAGTGGATGACAACTAGACCCCACCTCGCTTCTCTCTCTCTCGCTCACACCCAGACCCCACCTCCCCAGTCTTCTTCCTCATCGCGCGCGACCAGTTCGTCGCCGTTTCTGGCTGTAATTCTGCGGCTTAATTCGCCTTAACGCTGCAGCCATTACTCGCTGTGATCACACAAACTTAATCGCCTCCCTACCCTCTATCTTTCCCCCCATACGCCGTCCCCTCTCTGCCATAGGGCTGCCGCAATTCTCCCCGACGCCGTTGCGAACTCCGGCGAGGAATCGCCAGCAACCCCGTGCTCCCCCTGCCCTGCGACGACAACGTTGAGCATCAGTGACACCACGCGAACACGGTGAGCCATATCTCTTGTTCCCTTGCTTCCTTATTCGTTGAGACCACCGTTAGCCGAGCGTCGCCTCCGCCAGCCACCGTCGAGCGCCGCTGGTATTTGGTCACAGTGCCCTGAGCCGCTGGATCTTGATCTGACGGATGCGATATAACTTAACCTAAGGGGTATCATGTGCTCTGAGCCGCACGATTTCCATTAGATACAACGCACTACAGCACGCGATCCGCACGAAACGTTTTTGTCCAATAGTATCGCACCACGTGGCTAGCTTTTGATTAAATAGACAGAAACATCTCTATTAGATGATCAATTTTGTAAATTGCATAACTTTCAAACCACATGTCCAAATTTTGCAAATTTTATATCAATGGAATCATAAAGACAAGTACTTTCCAACCATGCACTTTGTTTAGTAAATTGCTTCTGGGAAAATGGATGTTTTGCAGAAACTTGTGTAGACATGTTTGGAATATAAAATTCATTCTAAATTTTTTTTTGTGATAAAATATTTGGCAAATGGTTTGTTTTGAACCTACTGACCATAGAAACCAACTTGTGGATTCAAAAACATATTTTGTGAAACAAAAGAATAAATCTTTGATTTAGAACATTTCTAGTCAAATAAAAATAATGTTTATGTGTTAAAAATTCTTTTGAGAGAAAAACTTTGGGAAATGTTTTGATTTAAACTCTCTAACCCGAAACACAAAGTTTTATGATTTTAAAAAATATTTGGTGAACCCTATAAAGATTGTTGCCTTGCTAAAAGCATTTTCAACCACATAAAATAATGCTTTGGTTTAAATTGGTTTAGAGTAAAATCTTTTGCAAATGGTTTTGCCACTTTTATAAAATGACCAATAAGTGTTTTAGAATGTTTATAACCCATTAGAAACCACTTTTCCAAATAAAAAAAACTTTGGCATGCTTGCATGCATTATTTTATTTCTATTATTTTATGTGATGTTTGCTTGAATGGTAGATTGAATTCTTGCTTGCTTGATTGAATTGTAGTGGAATTTGAAGAGTGTGAACATTGCAAGATCAAGGAGTGAACTTATATTCTCTACCAAAAAGTCAAGTGATGCTTCATACTTTTGTCCCATTATTTTCACTATGCATTAGTGATATTTCTAAAGTAGGACTTGCATGGAATTTTTGTTAAGTATAAACTATGCCATGGGAAATCCTAGTAGATGAAACCTTAGTAGAATTTTCCTAAGTTAAGAATTCCTACTACTATCATGCTTATCTTAGCTAGTAGAAAACAAGGGTGGATTATATTCATGCTATGGAATATTTCTAAGTCAAGGACTTGTGTTTTGTTTAATAAAACAACTAAGTGAATGAATCACCTGGGTGGAATGGAAGGAATGGTTTGTGTTGAGTGGTTACACAAGGCCCATTTCTATGGTTTACCTTGTGTATCTCACTTGTGGATGGCCACCCAGGAACAAAGATATTTGAGATGTCAAATGTTGAGAAGCTTCAAGTGCAGCCACTTGGCATTATGGGCTCTGCCTGGATCATATAGGTTGCAATAACTTAGCCAAATGGACAGTTGGTGGTAGGGGATTGATAGGTTGGAGCGCGTCCATTCTGGTCTAAGGGAAGGCTTCTAAAAGATCTTGTCTTGGTGAAACCAAGTCTTGTGGGGAAAGTGCACCACCTCTGTAGAGTGAAAAAAATCTAAGTACTTAGCCATGTCCCTGGCAAAGGACAATTTGAGCATCAAGACATGGAAGCTATCAAGAATCTCCTCATACCAATTTCTAAGTTAAAAACTTGTGGTTGAACAAGGGTTGAAGGATCACCAATTTCTATTGGGAGATGCCTTGGGTGATTTTGTCAAGCAAAAACTTAGTGTTTTTCAAATGATAAGGAAAATCTATTTTGAGCAAAGCAAGCCTAAGCTCCACTTAGCCAAATGCATATAGATGATAGACTCCACTATGCTACCATAGTATCACTTGCCAATACAGTTCAAATGTATTGACCCTTGTGGCTGTAACTTATTATGTTGCAGGTTTGTTTGATGTTAGTGAAGTTTATTGATTAGGATTACAAGTCTACAACCAACATGACTGCCTGTGGCACTTTGAAGATGAAGGACCCCATGCTATAGTTATTTCTGCTGCATTGTAATGTGATAGCCAAATGAGCTATGTAAGATGTAATGAATTATTTTATTCCTGGTTATAAAGTTGTATTATGACCTTTGTTTATTGATATTACATCTTAACTGTGGATGTTAGCTATTGATCCAGGGACTAGCATTGTAAACACAGGGATCTCTACCTTATTAAAGGTTGGGACCTCTACAACAGGGGGCGATTGCCGCATGATGGCTAGCATGTGATTGCCATGGAACCTGTTGGGAACCCCAAGAGCAAGGTGTGAAGTAGCACAACAGCAAGTTTTCCCTCAGTAAGAAACCGAGGTTATCAAACCAGTAGGAGGAAGGAAACGTCACACAGGTGTTTCAAGCAACGCGGAGACCTGCACAACACAAACTCAAGACTTTGCCCCAACTAACAGTGAGGTTGTCAATCTCACCGGTTGATGTAACAAAGGATTAAACGTATGGTGTGGAAGGTAATGGTTTGCAGCAAGTAAACAAGTAACAGTGGAAGATGTATCAATGGTAAATATTGGACCGGGGTCCATAGTTCACTATAGGTGCTCTCCTTAGATAAACAACATGGCATCAAGGGTAAAGAAATTATAGCAGGGCAATTGACAGAAACTGAGCATGGCATAACAATGCAATACTAGTCAGAAAGATCCTATGAGATTCGATTGGGCAATACAACAAGATACACAGACCGCCATCCAACTGCATCTATGACTAGAAGTCCACCTTCAGGTTATCATCCGAACCCCCTCCAGTATTAAGTTGCAAGCAACAGACAACTGCTTTAAGCAAAGTGTGTAAGGTAAACAATCCACATGTTCTATGAACAAGAGACTGTTGTTTTCTCCCTAGTAGCAACAACACATCTACAACCGAAGATATTTCTGTCACTTCCCTTGGAAACTAGAGGCATGAACCCACTATCGAGCATAAATACCCCCTCTTGGAGTCACTAGCAACTACTCGGCCAAGATAGCTACTAACAACGGAGATCATGCAAGATCACAAACAACACAGACATGATAGAATCATAAAGAAAAAACCATTAATCAATCCAACATAATAATCTAAATATCCATCAGATCCCCGCAAACACAACATGCATGATTACAAATAGATTAGATCTTGATCATGAACGGACCTCACAAGATCTATACATGAAAGCACAAAGGAGGAGATACAACCATCTAGCTACTACATGGACCCATAGTCCAAGGTGGAACTACTCACGCATCATACCAGAGAGAAGGCCTCCGGGATGGTCTCCCCTCCGACAGGGTGCCGGGAAGAACTTTAGATCCCCCCGATCTAGGGACGACGGTGGCGGCGGCTACATAAGGTTTCGTGGAATATTGATCGGGTGCTTAGGATTTCTGCATCGGGGGCTTCTTTTAGGCGAAGAGGCGAGGCTGGGAGGTGGCCAGAGGGCCCACACCCTCCCCAGGCACGTGATGGGCCCACCCGCGCCTAGGGGGTCTGGCCGCCCTGGTTTGCTTCTCCATCTTGTTTCTGGACTTCGTGTTCCCCATGGAAAGATATTGACTTTGGATTTTGTCCCGTCCAATTTCGAGAATATTGATTTTCTGCCTTTCTGGAACCAAAAACAGAATAAAACAGGCAACTAGCACTGTGGCAACTTGTTAATAGGTTAGTTCTAGAAAAGATATAAAAACACCTCAAATAAAGACAAAGCAAAGCAAAGTAGATACTAAACAAGCATGGAACATCAAAAATTAGAGATACGTTTCTGACGTATCACCGCATTTCAAGTTGTGTGTCAACACACATGTGCCATGGCAAAAGGGTGGATGGCAAAGATGTGAAGCACGAGCACCGAAATCTGACCTCCGAGTTCCTCGCCTTTAGGATTTCAAACCAAATTTCTTCACTTCCAACAATGACCATCAAGATGGTCATGGAGATCGTGGAAGCTCTCTTTCACTATGAGGTGAAGTATGGGAAGGCATGGAAGGCGAAGCGAGCCGCATTCAGGATGTTGTACGGTGGTTGGGAAGAATCATATAGCTGAATCCCTAGGTTGTTGTAAGCAATGTTCGATGATAACCTGGGCATGGTTCATGTGGTTGAGCCATATGGCCCCATACCGATGGTTCGTAATGAAAGAAATGTTCGAATATTTGGGCGCGCTTTTTGGGCATTCGATCAATGTGTGAGGGGCTTCGAACATTGTAGGCCGGTCATCTCCATGGATTTCACCTTCTTGACTGGACAGTTCTGTGGCACTCTCTTGATTGCAATAGCAAATGATGCAAATATTCGGTTGCTTCCCTTGGCTTTTGCTTTTGTTGAGGCGGAGAACAATGTTAATTTGGAGTGGTTCTTCCGTATTTTGAGAACGAAGGTATTACCTCTTGATATGGAAATATGTGTCATCTCGGATCGCCATCAAGGAATTCTCAACGCGGTGATGATTAACATTCCCGAGCATCCTCCTTTACACCATCGATGGTGCATGAGACATTTTTGTTCCAACTTCTATAGGGCATGTAAGAGCAAGGAGTTGGCTGATGATCTTCAAGATTGTTGTCTTGTTTTATGATGGCTTAGATATGTAGAGCTCGTTGGGAACCCCAAGAGGAAGGTATGATGAGCACAACAGCAAGTTTCCCTCAATTATGAAACCAAGGTTATCGAACCAGTAGGAGTAAGAAACCAAGTGCAAGGTGTTTCTTAACAACTTGGAACCTGCACAACACAACCACGGGACTTTGCCCCAACTTATAGTGAGGTTGTCAATCTCACCGGTTTGCTGAAAACAAAGGATTAAATGTATAGTGTGGAAGATAGTAATTGCTTGCAGAAAGTAAACAGTAAAAAGTAGATGGAATATCAATGATAAAGGAATGGATTAGGGTTAACAGTTCACTAGAGGTGTTTCTCCTTAAGATAAATAGCATGTTGGGTGAACAAATTATAGTTGGGAAATTGATGGATTGAAAATGCATAAATATGTATGTACAAGTCATGATGATTCCTATGAGATTCGTTTGGGCATTACAACATAATACATAGACCGTAATCCAACTACATCTATGACTAATAATTCACCTTCAGATTATCATCCGAACCCCTTCCAGTATTAAGTTGCAAGCAACGGATAATTGCATTAAGCTAAGTGTGTAAAGTAAACAATACAATTGCCCTTGGAAAAAGGATTGTTGTTTTCTCCCTAGTAGCAACAGCACATCTACAACCTTAGAGATTTATGTCACTTCCCCAGATTACTAGAGGCATGAACCTACTATCGAGCATAAATACTCCCTCTTGGAGTTGCAAGCATCTACTAACAACGAAGAGCATGCAAGATCACAAATAAAACAGACATGATAGAATCAATAATCAATCTTGAACATTGTACTCAATATCCATCGGATCCCAACAAACACAACATGTAGGATTACAAAATAGATGATCTTGATCATGAACGGAGCTCACAAGATCTAAAAATGATAGCACAAAGGAGGAGAACCAACCATCTAGTTATTGTATGGAACCGTAGTTCAAGGGTGAACTACTCACGCATCACTCCGGAGGCTGGCATGGTGATGAATAAGGCTTTCGGGATGATCTCTCCCCTTCGGCAGGGTGCCGGGAAGAGCTTCGGATCCCTCGATCTAGGGATGGAGATGGAGGCGGCTACGAGCTGTTTCGTGGAGATTTGATCGTGTACTTAGGGTTTCTGCATCGGGGTGCTTTTATAGGCGAAGGGGCAAGGTCGATGGGCGCTCGAGGGGCCCACACCTAGGGCTGGCGCGCCCCTGGCCACACCGCCACATGGTGTGGCCGCCTCGTGGCCCCACTTCGTCTCCCCTCCGGACTCCGTGTTCCTTCTGGTAAAGTATTGACTTTGGCTTTTGTCCCGTCCAATTCCGAGAATATTTCCTTACTAGCTTTTATGAAACCAAAAACAGCATTAAACAGGCAACTGGCACTGCGTCATCTTGTCAATAGGTTAGTTCTAGAAAATGTATAAAATAACCTCAAAGTGTTGACAAAACATAAGAAAGTCGATACAAAACAATCATGGGGCATCAAACATTATAGATACGTTTACGACGTATCAAGCATCCCCAAGCTTAACTCGTCCTCGAGTAGATAAGTGATAAAAAGAATAATTTTTGAGGTGACATTCTATCACAATTTTGATCAAAATATTTGTAAATCATTGATAGATGAGATCAAAGTACTCTAAACATGAGCATGAAAGATGTAGTTCTAACAATAATACATAGCAACTATGTTGTAACATGAAAAGGTACAAACAAAATATCATGAATAACAATGCATTGAAAGACGTTTGTTTGTTTCACATATAGAAAACATAGCAAGAGTGGTATTCATCTTGTCCTTCATGGTATAGCAAAACATAAATGCATAGGACAACTTCAAAGTTCATAAGGGCGACTAGATACAAATAATTTAAGAACAAGCAATATCAATATTATGAATCAATCAATAAGTTTTGGGACAACACATTGAACTAAGAATGACAACTATGCTATATTAATTGGTGCATAAAGATAGAAGATGGAGACTCAACATATAAGTAAAAAAGAAAGGCCCTTCATAGAGGGAAATAGGGATTTCAAGTTTCATAAAGAGCTTCCAAAAATTATGGTACTTTTTAGCTTTCAGCTCTCATTGCCCCTATCATAAGCATCTTGTAGTGATTAAGGTTAAAGTGAAACAAATATGAAGTATATGCTTGACAGATCATAAGTTGGAAATCTCATGTACCTTGAGTACGAGAGTCGTTCCTCATGCTACTCAACTTTAGTCACAAGCAAGTTCTTGTCATTGTAAATATATGTGTATCATAGAGAACCGCCAACGGGGTACCCCTTGCCCCATGACACAGGATCTAGCCCATATCAAAATGACAAGGAAACATACAATGAGCATCTCAGCGATCTTTTTATTTACCATGAGCATGGTGCTTTTTTTCTTTTCTCTTTTTTCTATATTTTTTCTGAAGATGCTTCATAGATTGCTCACTATGGTTATGCTGCAAGTTTCCACCATGATTAGGCATGGCTTAGGATAGCCGCCCAGGCGTTTCTCTAACACATATATAATACTCCATGGACTTACAAGCTCCCCTTTTATTTCACACGGCCTACATCCATAAACAAAAGATCATGATATCAAGTGGATAATATGTACATGTGTTGACAGCGTTCCCCATGACAGCATGGTTCTGCTAACTCCCAACTTATAATTTGCAAGCATATAAGCAACATAGATGACACAATGGTTCAAGTTTATTAGGTGAAAGAAAGTAAAGTGTGCCATCAAGTTCGTGAGAGCTTTAATCACTAATTTTCACATAACAAAAGTTTAATTTGGAAGATAGATAAAAACATGAATATACTTGGAATGGTGTAACACACCATGCATCGGAAATTATAGTGGACTCTTTGGAATAACTTGGTTTCTTGGGAGTTGGATGCACGAATAGAGATCATACTCAGTACAAGTGGAGGCTAGCAAAAGACTGGGAGCGACCAACTAAGAGAGCAATAATTGCCATAATAATGCAAAGCGACAAAACATTATTTAAAGCATAAAGTGGTATTACAAGTCAAAAACTAAATGATCATAGAGGCACAAGGTGACTGGTTCATAGTCTTATCATGGTGTAAGCATGTGCCAAGTCAACCCAAATAAAGCATCAAAGGAGAATACCACAATATTATGCTTTTGTATGCTAAAACGAGGCATGATTATTTCAAGGCACATTAAGCAATCTCAATTGTTTGGAACAAGTCATGCTACAACAATAATCACTAAGCATATGGTCAAATAAACATCTAGCATCACATGATAAAGTCTAAGACACAGTCAAAACAAGCTCCCTTTTGTACCACTTAAGCACGAAGCTTTCTACTCTTTTACAACACCAATCAACTTATTTGAAGCAACTCACAAAGATAGTAAACTATAAAGATCAGTGAGCATGTCTCACAAATCCACAAAGAAGAACTAAAAAGTTATAAGCTGAAAGCACAAGAAAACTAAAGCTAAGTGCAGAGCTAGTAAAAGAGAACACTCACAAAACAATAAGAGTGAAAACTAGAGTGTTCTAGACAATAAGAACTATGTAAGACTTCTCCAAAATAGGAGTGTTGGGGTATGGCCAATTTATTCCAGCAAACCAAAAAAAATAAAACTAAAGAAAAAAACAAAGACGCTCCAAGAATAACACAAAGTGCTTGAAGCAATAAAAATAAAGTGTCTAGAAAGAGACCTGAGATTTTTATTGATGAAGAAGGGGATGCCTTGGGAGTCCCCAAGCTTTTACGCTTGTACCTCTTGAATATTTCTTGGATTGACACGGGTGGCATCCCCAAGCTTGAGCTTTTGTCCATACTTCATCTCATCACATCATTCTTTCCCTACACTTGAAATTTTCCTTCATACAAAACTTCACACAATCTTCATTAGCAACATTAGAATATTCAAGATAATAAGCCTTTGGGTTTAGTTTCAACACAAGTTAAACTTTCATTAAAACACAAGATACTGTATCAATTCCTTTTAAAAGCTCAAGTGATCAAAGAGAACTCAAAAATAAACCGATAAGAGGCAAATGCAAATAATGGCAGAAATCTGTCAAAACAGACCAACAGGTAAAGACCGATTTTTTCGAAGACCTTCTGTTGCTCAAATCGAAAAGTGATAAACTAAAGAAAGTTAGATAATAACCTGGGGTATAATCATAGAAAATTACAGCTCAATCCGTTGTACTGGGATGTTTCACGAATTTTACTGTGAAGCACATAAATCTGTTTCGGGACAATAACTTCCCTAAGTCTTACTTCTCTCTCATTAGAGGTTATTATTGGCACAAAAACCACGAAAAAAGGATAAGGAGAGGTTATTACAGAGGAAATAACTTCCAAGACTCAACAAATAAAAAACTTACTGAAATAAAACAATGGGTTATCTCCCATAAGCTCTTTTATTTAATGCCTTTTAGCTAGGCTTAATAGTTTGAGAAGATGCTCACATAAGAAATATGAATTGAAGTAAAAGAGAGCATCAAGAAGAAAATTCAAAACACATTTAAGTCTAACCCACTTCCTATGCATAGGAATCTTGTACGCAAATAAATTCACAAATAACAAAGTGACATGCATAGGAAGATAAAACAAAAGTAACTTCAAAACTTTCAACACATGGAGAGGTGTTTCCGTACGTTGAAAACTTCTACAACCATATTTTCCTCTATCATAATAATTTTCAGTAGCCTCATGAATAAACTCAATAATATAACTATCACGTAAAGTATTCTTTTCATGATCTACGAACACATATTTTTTATCAAGCTAAAAAATAGTGGGATTAAAACCTTCAAACCCACTTTTAACAATTTTATAACAAGATGACTGATCATTCTCAAGAGGTATGGGGTTTCAAGATAAAGTCAACACCCCTCCAATATCATTTTCAATAGTAGTACAATTAATATTATCAACCAATATGGGACCATCATGTAGAGCTTTATCATACACATTTTCTAAGCAAAAACCTTTAGTACCATGCATTTCGAAGTTAGGCACAAATAAAGGATTATCATAAGATTTATCAAAATAGCATGGATTATCATAGATAACAAGAGCATAATTATTATCACAAGTTTTACCCATAGTAAATATTTCAAAAGAATCCACAGGAACGTAAAATTCATCCTCCTTTGGTAAGCATGGGGGACAATCAGATAATGTAAGGGATAAAATGTTACTCTCATTAGAAGGTAGGCATGGGTATCTAATCCATTCTTACTCCTTTTATTCATCACCCTCCTCCTCTTTTTCATCTAATGTGCTTTCAGGTTCAGCTGGCGATGGTTCATCTACTAACTTAGCAGTGATAGTAGTTTTCCAAAATAGGAAACCAAGTAGGTTATCCATAATGAAATAGTGATTGGAGCAAAACTAGACATAAAAACAACTTTAAGTAGGAACTATTTTTTTGTGTTTTAGATAAAAATAAGTAAACCAAACAAAACTAAAGAAACAAGCAAAACAAAAACAAAGTAAAGAGATTCATTGTGAGAGACTCCCCTTGCAAGAATCTTCTTTCGCCTAGAAAAGTGATTTGACTGGGAGGAAGAGATTGAAGCTGTCCTTATCTACCCGGCAACGGTGCCAGAAAAGTGCTTGATGGCTAAGATATGTAGAGCTCGTTGGGAACCCCAGGAGGAAGGTATGATGAGCACATCAACACGTTTCCTCAGTTATGAAACCAAGGTTATCGAACCAGTAGGACTAAGGAAACAAATCCAAGGTGTTGCTTAACAACTTGGAACCTGCACAACACAGCCATAGAACTTCACCCCAACTTACAGTGAGGTTGTCAATTTCACCGGTTTGCTGAAAAAAAAGTACTAAACATATAGTGTGGAAGATAGTAATTTCTTGTAGAAAGTAAACAGTAAACGATAGATGGAATATCAATGATAAAGGAATGGACCGGGGTCCACAGTTCACTAGAGGTGTTTCTCCTTAAGATAAATAGCATGTTGGGTGAAAAAATTACAGTTGGGCAATTGAGAGATTGAAAATGCATAAATATGCATGTACAAGTCATGATGATTCCTATGAGATTCGTTTGGGCATTACAACATAATACATAGACCGTAATCCAACTACTTCTATGACTATAATCCACCTTCAGGTTATCATCTGATCCCCTTCCAGTATTAAGTTGCAAGCAACGTATAATTGCATTAAGCAAAGTGTGTAAAGTAACAATACAATTGCCCTTGGACAAAGGATTGTTGTTTTCTCCCTAGTAGCAACAACACATCTACAACCTTAGAGATTTTTGTCACTTCCCTAGATTACTAGAGGCATGAACCTACTATCGAGCATAAATACTCCGTCTTGGAGTTGCAAGCATCTACTTGGCCAAAGCATCTACGAACAACGGAGAGCATGAAAGATCACAAATAACACATACATGATAGAATCAATAATCAATCTTGAACATAGTACTCAATATCCATCAGATCCCAACAAACACAACATGTAGTATTACAAAATAGATGATCTTGATCATGAACGGAGCTCACAAGATCTAAACATGATAGCACAAAGGAGGAGAACCAACCATCTAGCTACTGTATGGACCCGTAGTACAAGGTTGAACTACTCACGCATCACTCGAACGATGGCATGGTGATGAATAAGGCCTCCGGGATGATCTCTCCCCTCCAGCAGGGTGTCAGGAAGAGCTTCGGATCCCCCCAATCTAGGGATGGAGATGGCGGAGGCTACAGACTGTTTCGTGGAGATTTGATCAGGTACTTAGGGTTTCTACATCAGGGTGCTTTTATAGGCGAAGGGGCAAGGTCGGTGTAACATCCCAGTATTAGAGCTTAGAAATAAGCTGAACCCAGATGTGTGCATTGCATTCATGCATAGAAAATCTGAATAATTTTCGCACTTTTAAATAAAAACTTGTAAAAGTGATTGAAGCTTCTCTCAACTTGATGGAATTGAAGTAGATCATCAAGTTAACTGCGACAAGTTTCAATATGACCTTTGCTAAAAACTTATTTTGGGTAAACATGATTTGATCTAAGGGTAGATCAAATGTACTAAAAAATAAACTACCACATATTACTTAATGTTTGATGTTAATCTTTAAGAGGTCATATCCTAGTATTCATTACACAACTCATGAATACAAAGTTATGAATATAACTTAAGTAATAGGAATGTAACAACTAAATCTTAATCTTATCTACTTATACCATGAGTATCATGGTAATACCTAACCTTAACTCCTTAGTGAGATTGAGTAGGAAGGAAATCAAGTCAAGACCATTCACCATATATCTTTCTTTCCATATCACTCCTTATCATCTCTATTGAACCATATTCTAATATCTGTTGTTCATCGGTTGAGTAATCAACTATTGATTCACCAATTCTTAAACTATCAATTCTTGATCTATCAACTCCTGTCCTTATCATAGCATTCACCTAAGTCCTATAAAGAAAGAAGTACGAAGAGGTAAATATTAATGCTAGTTTTAGATATCATTTATAGGATGGGAGTGATTGAAGGGAATCAAATCAATATGGTAATTGATGGAGTTAACTCACTGATGAATGGATAGAAGATTTATATGGAAGATATAATTATATGGTAACAAAGAAGATCATTGATACGTCCAAAACGTATCTACTTTTTCGAACACTTTTGCTATTGTTTCTCCTCTAAACTTGTGTGATTTGGATACAACTAACACGGACTGACGTTGTTTTTAGCAGAATTACCTTGGTGTCTAGTTTTTGTGCAGAAAATCAACTATCAGGAAAAATCCCGGAAAATATGCCAAAAATTATACTTCACCAGAAGATCCAAGGAGCCAGAAGACGAGACGGAGAAGGGGCCTAGGGGGCCCACACCCCTGCCAGGCGCGGGTGGGCCCTGCCCGTGCCTAGGGGGTGCATCCACCCTAGGCACCCCCTCGGCCTCTCTCTGCGCCTATAAGTTGCCTCTCGACCTAAAAACCGAGAGGGGTTCGTTAGTTTTCCAGAAAGAGTTCCGCTTCGCCGCCGCCACCAGAAACCAAGATTCGGATCCAGAAACTCCGTTCTGGCACCTTGCCGGGACGGGGAATTTGGAGAGGATCATCGCTATTGTCATCACCAACGCATCTCCATCGACCATCAATGTTTCCCTCATCTATGAGTGAGTAATCCCCCGTTGTAGGCTTGGGGATGGTAGGGATTGGATGAGTTCTATCTTATAATCGAATAAGATTGTTAGGGCATAGTGCCTAGTATCTCTATTAGTGCTATTTGACTTTGTTGCAACTTGTTGTGCTTAATGCTTGTCATTAGGTCCCGAGTGCCATGATCTCACATCTGGAATTATTATTGAATCATTATGATAGTATTGTTTGTGATCTTATCTGCAAGTTGTGTACACTTACCATTGTCCGGATCCAAAGGCCCCAAAGTGACAATAATTGGGACAACCGGAGGGGATGGATGTGTGAGGATCACATGTGTTCATGGAGTGTTAATGCTTTGCTCCGGTGCTCTATTAAAAGGATCACCTTAATTGCCAGCAGTTCCCTAGAGACCCCGCTGCCACGGGCCGGCTGGACAAAAGATGTTGTGCAAGTTCTCATTGCGAGCACGTATGACTATATTTGGAGCACATGTCTAGAATTGTTTAGTACTTGGATGCTTGTTATTATTTATCTGCAATGCCCTAGATCTTGAAGCTACATGTTTAGACTCGTCCATGCAACACCCGTTCATCCATCCCTATGCCTACTGCACTCGAATCCCACTCTTTACTGTTACTGTTACTATTGCTCTTCTTCTATTGTTGTTGTTGCTTTGCTATTGCTACTGATAAACTTCTGTGAGCAAGAACTATTTCCAGGTGCAGCTGAATTGACAACTCAGTTGTTAAGGCTTGCAAGTATTCTTTGGCTCCCCTTGTGTCGAATCAGTAAATTGGTTAATACTACCCGTGAAGACTGTTGCGATCCCCTACACTTGTGCGTCATCAATACTATTTTCCGGCGTCGTTGCCGGGGAGCATAGCTTTATTTGTAATTTCACTTGGATCTATTATTGTTCACTGCTACTCCTTCCATCACGAGGAAGTATCGTGATGGAAAGTTCCCTATTTTACCATCCACTACAAGGAGAGGTATAGTCTAAACACCTCTGCTGCTCTTGATTCACCATATGTTATAAGTAAGCTTGTCACACCACCACCACATAAACATGCTACACACACTACTACTACTGCTGAGTCTGAAACTGCTTTTGATACTCATGATTTTACTTCTACTGTGCTTGATGCGAGTGGTTCATTAGGTCCTTTTGTAGATGCTACTATGGCTAGTCTAGGAAATACCAAAACTCCTAGTGAAGACAATGTTACACCTGTTAGCTCACCTGAGTCTAGTGAGAATTATGATATTAATGATGGTTTCATGGAGTTTACTGATGAATTTGTTGAAGAGTGCCGAAACACCCATAGTACTAGTGCTATTAAGAGTCTCCTTGCTAGACGTACTATTATGCCTAAACTTTCCTCTGATCCTAAGTTTGCCACCTCTCCCATAGATATTAAAGATAAAGATTATGAGTTCTCTCTTGATTTATCCTACTTGGACATTGTTGAGAAAGAACCTTTCTGTGGGACTGAAAATGAGAGTGTTGTGGCTCATATGAATGAGCTTTCTACTATGAGTGCTTTGTTCTCTGATGATTTTAAGATGCGCAAGTACTTTGTTACTAAGATTTTCCCTTTTTCACTAAAAGGAGAAGCTAGGGCTTGGTTTAATAGATTACCTACTGGTTCCATTGAGAGCCTTGATTGCTTCTTTCTTCTAGAAATATTTTCCTCCCAGTGCTAGACATGCTGCTTTGCAGAGACTTTTTGATTTTAAACAGGGAGAAGAAAAGAAATTACCTGAGTCATGGGCAAGGTTCTATGTGCCTTGATTCATGCACATCCTGGATGTCCATTGCCTAAGAATGATCTTCTTGATATTTATTATAATGGACTAACTAATTATTCTAGGACATACCTAGATAGCTTTGCTGATTGTGTTTTCAGGAAAAGAACTCCTACAGATGCTGAAGAATTAATGGCTAAGATAAGCAAGAATTATGATGATTGGACTTCAACTGAGCTAAATACAGCTGAGCCTATTACTCCTGAACCAGTTGTGCCTAAACCAGTTCCAACACCAACACCAAAGAAGAGGGGAGTTATTGCATTAAATGATGAAGTGATGAAGGAAGCTAAGAAATGTATAAAGGAGAAAGGTATTAGAGCTGAAGATGTGAAGAATCTACCTCCTATATAAGAATTATGTAAGCCAATTCCCCCACTCATCTACTATTGAGGTACACTCTCTCCAACACTTTGATGAAGGTGATATTCCTTATGGTAAGCCTCCTGATCAATGCTTAGAGGAACTTGATATTTTTATTTTTAAGCAAGGTAATTTTAATAAACAAGTTTAGAATCATTTATTGGAAAACTCTAGAGCTATTAATGAGTTGAAAGATATTGTGGAAAGAACTTCAAATGATATTAAAGTTCTTTGTAAACACTTTCAAATGGTCCAAACCCAACTTGATCAACTTGCTAAGGTACAAAAGGATATGCTAATTAATGCCTCAAGAGATAAACATGCTTATGGAATTAGAACTAGGAGTGGTATAGCTACTCAAGATCCATTATATCCTAAAGGACACCCTAAAATAATTGAGCAGGATTCTCAACAAGGTGAGAGTAGTGGTAGTCCTCATAAGAGAAAGAAAAAGAAACATAAAATAGTTGAGGAACCACTTGAACTTTTTGTAGATCCTAATAGTATATCTGTCTCTAATGCTGAAACTGAGAGTGGTAATGATAAAAATGAGTCTCCTGATAAGGAGGAAGTTGAGGAAGAACCTGAGAAGCACACTAAGAACACTAGGTACACAAAGGAAGATTTTATTGCTAATAAACATGGTAAAGAGAGAGAACCTTGGGTGCAGAAACCTATGCCTTTTCCAGGTAAGAAACACAAGTCAAAGGAGGAAGAACACTACAACAAGTTTTGTGAGTGGATGAAATCTTTATCCTTGCAAATTCCTTTGACTGATGCTATTACGTTGCCTCCTTATTCAAAGTATATGAAGGATATTGTCTCTAATAAAAGGAAGATTCCTAATGAGGAGATTTCTACTTTGCTTGCTAATTATTCCTTCAATGGTAAGGTTCCAAAGAAACTTGGTGATCCAGGTATACCAACTATTCCTTGATCTATTAAGAATAATTATGTTAGAACTGCTTTACGTGATTTGGGAGCTGGAGTTAGTGTTATGCCTTTTTCTCTGTACAAGAGACTCCAGCTCGAAAATTTGATACCAACTGATATATCTTTGCAAATGGCTGATAAGTCAACTACTATTACTGATGGTATTTGTGAGGATGTTCATGTTCAAGTAGCTCATAATTGCATGGTTTTAACTGATTTTGTTGTGCTTGAAATGCCTGAATATGATAATATGTCTATTATTCTTGGGAGACCTTTTCTTAATACTGCAGGTGCTGTCATCAATTGTAATCAAGAAAAGTAACATTAGATATTAATAACAAAGAGCATACTATCTATTTCCCAAAGAAGCTTGCTAAGATCCATTGCCTGAATTCCATTGAAAATATTGAGAGCATCAAGGTTGGAGAAATATATTGTCCCATTCCACATGAAATTTTTGAAACTATTATGATTGGGACCATTGCTATCAAGTATGAGGTAACATAATCACCCTGTGGATTGCAAAGTTTTGTTTCATATAATATTTTTTTGGTAACAAGACTTGATCAACCTTGTTAACAAAAGGATTTTAATGAACAAAATAATGTTTCCACTGTGGTTATTCTTGCTTTCTTTTACTTTTCTCCTTCCTAGTCTTTACTTTTTCTCTTATTAGCTCTTGTTTTGCTAGTTGCTTGATTGTGAGAGTGTCTTAGAACTTCTTTACTTTGGCTTTTGTTTGCTTTTGCTTCTTCTGAAAAAACTGTTTCTGCGAGAAAATCAATCTTCATACCCTGGAAATTGGCCAAAAATAAAGTTTCCAAATCCCAGAAAATTCAAAATATTTTTTCCTCGAAAAAGGGGCAGAGGTACACCTAGAGTGACCCGGGGGCCACCCCAGGCCACCACACCCATGGTAGGTGCGACCTACCTGTGGGTGGTGCCTGGGGGGTCTGGCCCACATGGGCCCCTCCAAGGTGCCCCCTCATATCCATCTTCTTTCTCTCTCCCAAAAAACACCGGAAAACTTTCTCAAGCTCGAGTTTCTGGTGTTCTTGCTCACGATTTTTGATCTCCTTGCTCAGCCCATCTTTGCTGCTGATTTTTGGAGGGATTGTATCTTGGTATGTGCCTCCTCCACTTGTCCAATTAGATTTGTGATTGGTAGATTGTATCTTGAGTATTTTGCTGCTATAGGTGTCAGGTTATGTGAGCTTGCATGCTTGTTCTATGCTTAGAAATTTCATTTTGATGCATGTGTAGCCCTCTAGAAAGTTCATATAGTAATTGCTCATCATTTATCAACTTCGAAATCACTTGGTTTGATGTTTGTCTAAAAATTTCAGAAATAAAGAGGTCATGGAAAACCACACATTTGGTGAATTATTTGAGAGTGATGTACCTAGAAGGGAAAGTCCTTCAAGATCATCCTCCCGTTCTAGGCCCTCATACAATGAGGATCTCATCACTCTGTGATTTGGCGACGAGGGAGATGAGGGGGATGCTCACCCCTCCACCTTTCCTTGTCAAACCTTCTTGCGGGCTGCTGGGATTCTTGATGATTTTATGACCTTGGTTCGGAGGGCTGGACTAACAAGCCTTATACGGGATGAGAGTGCACATTTGTGTAGAGCTTATCCTTTACTAACAGCATGTTCCATCCAGATGTTTCTTTCAAAGTTTATGGCTGGTCTTACCAAATGTCATTGAAGAAATTTTGTGAAGCTCTAGGACTTGGTACAGCTGGGTCAGCAAAGAAGATTCTAGCTCAACCCGCTGATTTGTTGGAGCTCTATCGCGGAATAACCAATGATGATAACCGTAGAGCTCAATGGGGAAAGATAAGAAACATTCAGCTTCCAGCCATCAAGTACTTCGCTTATTATCTTGCCACTAGTGTTCTTACTAGGGAGAACACTAGTAATATTTCCATCTATCATTTGGCTTTCTTAGATGTTGTGCTCAACAATGAAATTAAGTATCATCTTGGTTCTCTCATTGCTCGTCGCTTAACTGCTAAGGGACCCATTTATGGGGGAATTATTGCTACGTGTGTTGCTGCTGCCTTGGACATTGCTGTTGATCCAAATGATACAGTCTTGGATCCTGAGAGGCTTGATCTTATTTCCATGAAGGCGCATCACTTTGTCACCACTAGCTCTACCCTTGAGAACTTGGTTTATAGAATGTTGTTTATTGACGTGGAAGAGAGAGAGATCCCTCTACCCCAAACCACTTTGTTCAGTTTTTCTCAGGGACCTTTGTCACGCTCCAAGGAGGATATGGATGAGATGGTGCGCTCTTTTAACTTCCATGGGCACTATTAGAAGGAAGCGCCCTCATATGACCCCATTATACACTACACATGGGAGTCCTCGAGCTCGTACCACGACGAGGGAGCCTCCTCGTCATTCTACGGAGGTGCACCTACTTGGGCACCATGGGATTGAGCCCCACTTAGGACAAAAGCCTAAGCTTGGGGGGAGGTATACCAACATCACACTCATATATATATATCATGTTTCGTCGGATCTTTGTATATCCATTGTTTCGCTTTCTTTTTGGTTCTTGTTGCTTCTTTCTCAAAAACACAAAAATACCAAAAATATTTTCGTTGTTTCTCTTGGTTTGTTTCTTTGCTTTGGTTTACCTTAAAATAAAAAAATCCAAAAATATTTTGCTATGTCTGCTTCTTTTTTGGTTTGCCTTTTCTTTGTTTGGTTTTGCTTTTCTTGCTTTCTTTAAAAAATCGAAAACACCAAAAATATTTGTTGTTCTTCTTTGGTTTTGTGAGTTCTTTGCAGGGTTCAACCGTCCTCAGTGGATTTTGGTTTCATGTTATTATTCAAGTCACATAAGTGAAGGGAAATAATGAAGATTAAGACAACTTGAGGTGTGGTAAGAGGCTGGTAATGAACTCTATTTGTTTCATTTTTGTACATATGCTCATCATTGTGAGCATGCTTAGTATGTTCATGTAAGGTGTATGTTATTATGGATGCTTAGTAGTTCTTGCTTGCTTGTGATTAGCTCCAGCTTGCTAATAGTTTGTAGCATGTCATATGAATGTTTGCTTGCATTGTTTTATTCATACTTTGGTATGATATTTTGGTATCATCCTCTGAAAGTTTCATGTGAATCGACTTGGTACATGCTCACGCATGCATATGACTAATCAATAGTCAGTAAGCCTTGATGATTTATTTTGTCTCAGAGTTCTTGTATCACTTTCATGCCATAATTAGTCCTGTTTTGTTTCAAGCATGATTATGACAGTTATTGCTCTCTCGTTTGTCGCTCCCTCTCTATTGATAGCCTTCACTTGAACTGAGTATGAGCTCTACATGTGCTTCCAACTTCCAAAACCATTATTGCCAACAGTGTCCACCATACCTACCTATTAGCATCATTTGATATTTCAGTGCATATTTTCTATGCCGTGTTTTCTTCCAAATAAAATGTTTGTTTGTTTTGAGAAAGTTAGTTAGTAAATCTCTCACGAACTTGATGGCACACTTTATTCCGTGCACTTAATAATCTTGAACCATTGTGACCTGTCCATGAAAGTTATATGCTTGCAAATTATATGCTGGGAGTCAGCAGAACCGTGCTGTCACGGGGAACGCTTTCAACACTGTCTGGATATCTCATCCAGTTGATACCTTGCTCTTTTGTTTGCGGATGTCGTTGGTGTGAAATAAAAAGGGAGCTTGTGAGTTCATGAAGTCTATACATTGTGTTAGAGAAACGCCTGGGCCGCTAGCCTAATCCATGCCTAATCATGATGGAAACTTGCAGCATCACCATAATGAGCATTTATGAAGCATCCTCAATAAAAAGCTATGCACATAGTAAATAAAAAGATCGCTGAGATGCTCATTGTCTGCTTGCCTTGTTATTTGATCACGGGATAGCTCATGTATCATGTGCAAGGGGTACCCCGTTGGAGGTTCTCTATGATATGCATGTATGTACAATGACAAGAACTTACAGGTAACCAAAGTTGAGTAGCATGCGGAGCGGCCCTCACACTCAAGGGAAATGGGATTTCCAGTCTATGGTCTATCAAGCATATAACTCATATTGGACCTCACTTTCACCTTAACCACATGAAGATGCCTATGATAGGGGAAATGAGAGCTCAAAGCTAATGAGTACCTTCCTTTCAGCATTTGGAAGCCTTTCAAACTTTACAAAACCTTTTCACAACCTTGTTGAGTCACCATTCTATGAGCACCTACTTGAGAGCATAGTTGTCATTTTTGTGTTTGTTCCCAAACTTGGATAATTATGTCATGACTTTGATGCTTGTATCTCTGATATCTTTATCTCTAGTCTTCACTTGAACTTCAGAGGTGCCTTGGAATTTATATTGTGCTCTACAAACAAAGGCAAGGGAGATACCACTCTATCATACCTTATTATGAGCATTGCAATGTTGCTTACGTTTATGTTTCTTGCTACTTATTATTATTGAGTTGGTTCCTCTTCATAGTTTGCAATGACTATTGAGTAGACTTAGTTGCATACTCTTTATTATGAACGGTTTAAGCATGTACTCCTATGATGAGCATATATACATCATATAAAGCAAATGTGTTCATGAAAGTTCTTTTATCGCACTCAGTTTTCAACTGAATTGCTTGAGGACAAGCAATAAGCTAAGCTTGGGGGGAGTTGATACGTCCAAAACGTATCTACTTTCCCGAACACTTTTGCTATTGTTTCTCCTCTAAACTTGTGTGATTTGGATACAACTAACATGGACTGATGTTGTTTTCAGCAGAATTATCTTGGTGTCTAGCTTTTGTGCAGAAAATCAACTATTAGGAAAAATCCCGAAAAATATGCCAAAAATTATACTTCACCAGAAGATCCACGGAGCCAGAAGACGAGACGGAGAAGGGGCCTGGGGGTACACACCCCTGCCAGGCGCGGGTGGGCCCTACCCGTGCCTAGGGGGTGTAGCCACCCCAGGCACCCCCTCGGCCTCTCTCTGCGCCTATAACTTGCCTCTCGACCTAAAAACCGACGGGGGTTCGTTATTTTTCCAGAAAGATTTCCGCTCCGCTACCGCCACCAAAAACCAAGATTCGGATCCAGAAACTCCGTTCTGGCACCCTGCCGGGATAGGGAATTTGGAGAGGATCATCGCCATCGTCATCACCAACGCATCTCCATCGACCATCAATGTTTCCCTCATACATGAGTGATTAATCCCCCGCTGTAGGCTTGGGGATGGTAGGGATTGGATGAGTTCTATCATGTAATAGAATAAGATTGTTAAGGCATAGTTCCTAGTATCTCTATTAGTGCTATTTGACTTTGTTGCAACTTGTTGTGCTTAATGCTTGTCACTAGGGCCCGAGTGCCATGATCTCATATCTGAACTTATTATTGAATCATTATGATAGTATTGTTTGTGATCTTATCTGCAAGTTGTGTACACATATCATTGTCCGGATCCAAAGGCCCCAAAGTGACAATAATTGGGACAACCAGAGGGGATGGCTGTGGTGTGAGGATCACATGTGTTCACGGAGTGTTAATGCTTTTCTCCGGTGCTCTATTAAAAGGAGCACCTTAATTTCCAGTAGTTCCCTAGAGGCCCCGCTGCCACGGGCTGGCTGGACAAAAGATGTTGTGCAAGTTCTCATTGTGAGCACGTATGACTATATTTGGAGCACATGCCTAGGATTGTTTAGTACTTGGATGCTTGTTATTATTTATCTGCAATGCCCTAGATCTTGAAGTTACATGTTTAGAATCGTCCATGCAACGCCCGTTCATCCATCCCTATGTCTACTGCACTCGAATACTATTGTTTACTGTTACTATTACTATTGATCTTGTTCTATTCTTGCTGTTGTACTGATAAACTTTTGTGAGCAAGAACTATTTCCAGGTGCAGCTGAATTGACAACTCAGTTGTTAAGGTTTGCAAGTATTCTTTGGATCCCCCTTGTGTAGAATAAATAAATTGGGTAATACTACCCGCGAAGACTGTTGCGATCCCCTACACTTGTGGGTCATCAATCATAAGGATGAATTCTGAAGATAGTTACGATGAGTAATCCTATTGGATCAAGTAGGTTTAGTCAAAGAATAATATATTCTACTCAGTAAGGGATACTGAGAAGATAATTATAATACAACTGTAATGTTGTATTGATGAAGGCCTTCATTAGCCAACTGGAAACCTAAGCCATAAATGATCAAAGGATTGTAATGATCATGCTCAAGTCACTAAGAGTGAATGATTATATCATTTATAAGTGACATTGGTGGATATAATATGATTAAACCCTAGTATAGATATGTTATCCTAGGTTAGTCATGACAAGTCACCATGATATAATGTGAAGTTTGAATATGAGATACTAGAGTACAGTAGATATAAGATAGTATGACTAAGCTGAAGCTAGTGTAGCATGGATTTATTGAAGTAGTGTTATTCCTCTTAAATGATAGTAAGCTTTTGAGGAAATTAGAATTTGATATATACATCTACTGGAGTAATATTGGTGATGAGGAAAAAGGAAGTGTATGAAAGGAGTTAGAAGTAACTACTTAATGGATTAGAGGTTATCATTAGTAGAGTAGATGATATAACCAAGTATAGATATGAGAAGATTATGAAAAGCTTCAGTGGAAAGCTTCTGAGATCTATAAGTGAGATTACAAAGTAATCTGAGAAGTAAGAAGGTAATCATTCAATTGGAACTAGTTTCAAAAGAAGTACTCTAGAGATGAGAGTTATATTTATGAGGAGATTATATAGAGCTTTAGTGTCAAGCTCATTGGATTTATAAATGGATTTAGAAGGAGGAAGTGTTGATAAGTATATTCTTGTGAAGCAAAGATCATCATGTGAACACATGATGGATATGAAGAAGTAAAATATCTAGGAAAGGAATTCCTTAATTAGAAGTCCAGAATTATGAAGTATGGAAGATAGGAATTCTGGGTAAACCCTAAGTCTATGTCCCAACATAATATCCATTTCATATGATTGATCCATCATCATTTTTCCACAATGGCTCATAGTAATATTTTCCTATAGCAATTCACTCAAGAATATCTTTGTCATTCCCAACTATCATAACCATATGTGTTTAGGAGTTATCTTTATAAATTCTTCTCCATGAGACATTCTAGTATATAACTTCCTAATTTAAAGGGTGATATCATTAAAGATCACAAACATAAATACAATATGTTTTAGCCATTAATCTTTATTCACATCAAGAAAAGATTATGAGTATATTAAGTACCCTAAAACCTAGGGTGAATATTTACAATTCAAATCTTAACTTCTATGAAAGTAATAACAAACTGATATTATCTAAACTCATGGAAAATGCCTATAATTCTAAACCCTAACTTATATTCCAATCATAATTATCAATGTATATATAATGTCATAACCAATATTATTCAAATATTATTCACCATCATATTAAGGCATTAACTATATATAATAATTATTATATAAGGCATTTCTAATGATTTTATAGATATTATGAAACCATATTTATACATAAATAAATAAAAGCATAGCTTAAAGAAAGTTTCTAAATAAGAAACAAAATCTTAAACCCTAAAGTTATTAAATATTTTTTCTCACCTACATCTCAAAAATCACTAATTGTATATCCTTAAAAAGTTTATGGTATGTTATATGAATTGAATTCATAACAAATGCCCCTACTACTATTAAATAGGAAAAGTATTTATGTAAAAAAAAGAAACTCTAAACAATATCTAATAAAAGCTCAAAAAAGGATTCTAAATACACTTTATTTATGCTGCATGTGTTCAGCAAATAAATTCTATAAAAAAATTTTAAACAAATGTGTATTATTCAAATCTGAAAACAAAACAGAAAATAGAAAAGGAAAACAGAAAAAAGGACCTGGCCCGAGCAGCAGGCCGGCCTAGAGTTTCTCCTCTACCAATCTACCGCCAGGTGCATCTAGCTGCAGCCCAAGTTAGCCCACGCGCGGCCCACTCCCGGCCCATACCTATTTAGCCTGTATTCCTCATCGTATTCCTTGCCGGCAGAAGCAACTACGTAGCATCATGGCCGTCGTCGATCTTCTTCGTTCTATGATGCGCGCCGCCGCCGGTGAGGATGAGGATAAGAACGCCCACGCCTTCCTCTAGCCACTCATACTCGTATCTGCTACATCCCAAGATTTTCCAAATCTTGTAATGTGAAAATAATTAATAAAATAAAACTTTGTTTGATTTTCAGAGACAGAAGAAACTTTTTGAATTAAAATAGAACCTCAAACCCATTTGAATTAAATAAAATCCTAAAAGGATTTAAAAAGATAAACATTTCATGAAAGGAAACAATTAGAAATATTATTTTAAAAACAATCAAATGAAAAGATTTGTTTTCAAATGAAATAGAAGTTGGTAAATAAAGATCATGTTATAAAACCAAATTAATCCTTGGCCAAACTTTGAGAATTAAAAACATTTTATTTTAAAATAAAGTAGCAAAGGTTTATTTAAAAATAATAAAAGATTGTTTAAATAAAATAATAAAGATTTAATATCCTATTTATTTAAATAAAAGGTTTTACCATTCTAATTAAAATATCAAAACTTATTAAATTATTCTAAATAAGTTTTCTAAGTAAATTATATTCTCAAATAAAACTTGCTGAAATGTTTTGGTTTATTTTAGATTTCAAAATAAATATTCTAATAAAACAAATCCTATGGGAATTGAAATGAATAAGGTATATTCATTTAATTATTAATAGACCATATATAACAAAATGTTATTTATATTTTTAAACAAGTTCCAAGCATTCTTTATTTCCAAATAAAACCTACTGATTTGTTTATGAAAGTGTTTGGAATTCAAATAAAGAGTTTATTAAAACCATATTAAATAAATAAAGGACCCTCTTATTTAATTAATAAAAGGTTATAAAAATATTATTTTAATTGATAATTGGTTTAGGTTGATAAACAGAACCAAAAACCCATTACAAATGTTTGAAATTGTTTGAATCATTTGAATGCTTGAATAGTTGGATTAAATTCAAAACAGGAAGTAAAATAGAAAAGGAAAAGGATACAGAATAAAAAAAAAGGAAGTGGACCTGACCCAACTGAGACAGCCCATTAAGCCCACTCGCAGCCCACCTCCCCTCTCAGCGAGTGAACCGTTTTCCACCACAGAAGTAACCCGCGAGGACGCTTACAAGTGGACCCCCTTCTCGTTTCTTTTCCCACTGACCGGTGGACCCCACCTTTCCTGTACATCGTCCACACCCGCGCAGCCGTTTCTTCCTCCTCCCTCAACGTCGCTCTGCCGCCATTGATGTCGATTAATCCGCGTTGATGACCGGCTTAACTCACCCAGAGACCACGCACCTTAAAACGCTCACCTCTCCTCTCGGTTTTCCCCCTGTCATCCCGAAGAAGCACGCCTCCAGGCCGTCGCAATTCGTCCTCGAACAGCTTCGTTTCCGACGACCATCCTCGCCAAAATCCGACCAACCCACACTACCCCGAGCCTCCCTGACCACCCTGGTAGCTTCCCCACTCCCTGGCGCATCTTCCTGTGCCAACCATTCATCCGTGGGCGTCCCAGGAAGTTGTCTTCGACAAAGAACAGAAGCGCCGCCGTCTGTCTTTTTCTCCGGTGACGATCCCTGGTAAGAGCCGACCACCCCAAGTCCTCTCGATCACGCTCACAGCTCCGCCATGATCTTCCGCGACTAATCATGCTCTCGGTTTGCCCTCTCGAGACCTACAGCGACGACAACATCAACGACCTGCATCACCGCCGTCGGTCCTCTTCTCCGACGACGATTTCCAGGTGAACCAGACTGCCCCTTCACTTCTCATTCACGCACGCAGCATTGTTTTGATTTCGCGCATCTAACCGCGCCTTCGATTTGATCTAGGGTGATCTGCAGCGTCGACTTCAACCAGAACCATAGCCGCTCGACGCCGTTTCCAACTCCGGTGAGAAATTGCCGCAACCCTAGTGCGCCCCGAGCCACACCGACCACACGACGTGCTTCACCATAGCTCTGCGATCACGGTGAGCATCCTCCCCTCTCTCCTAACGTTCTGTTTCACCAAGCATCGCCGCAATCTGACCGCCGCCGCCGCTAGCCACCGCCGGCGCCGCTCGCGAATGGTCGAGCACGCGAACACCGTTGGATCCTTATCCAACGCCTGTGATAGAACACTTAAGCCGCGAAGAGGTACGTTAGCTGGACCACCCGATCTGACTTAATCCAACGCCCCACAGCGTGATCCACCCCGAACCGGTACCGTCCAACCAGAGCGTGCCGCGTGTCACCTATCTCGTTTTAAAAGAAATTTGAATCTGATTTAATTACAAACTTCAAACCTTTGTAACTTTCAAACCACACGTCCAAATTTTGCAAATTTTATATCAATGAAATCAGGAGAACAAGCCCTAGCCAACCATGGCCTTAGTTTTGAAAATAGTATCTGTTAGCCTGTTTGAATTTACAGAAACATTTGTGTACTTGATTGGAGTATAAAAATTGTTTAAAAGTGATTTTAGTATTAAATCTTTTGCGAAATGGATTTGTGTGACCCTACTGACCCTAGAAACCAACCCATAGTGTTAAAAATGATTTTTGTGAAATTTAAGTTGAATTAGTTAACTTAGTCATTTTCTAGCCAAATAAAACTCATTGATTTTATTTTGGAAAAGTTTGTGCAAAGAAAACTTTGGAAAAATGTTATGGACCAAGCTTACTGACCCAAAACATCAAGCCTTGCCAAGGGCAACTCACTTGGTGAAAAACATAAAGTCTTACTTTAAAAAGAATAATTTTCACCACATGAAATGATAAATGGATTATAAAATGGATTTTGAGCAAAACCCTCTAACTAATGACTTTGCCATTGTGATAGATGGCCAATGTGGATCTTACAAAGTTTATAAACCTAGTAGAGACCAACTTTGCAATAGAACCCTCTTTTTACAAGACTTAGGAACCATTGCTTGTGTATGCGAATTATTGTTTGAATATTGGAATGCTACTTGATACTATGCTTGTTTGATTGTAGTAATTAGCAAAGTGTGAGACTAGCAAGATCAAGAAGTAACTCTCATTCCCTAACAAAAAGGCAAGTGACACTATCATCTAAAGTCCTACTATTTTCATTATACTTAGTGGATTTTGTAAACATGCATGAAAATGTTTATACTTATGCTATGCTAATCCTAATAGGATTCCCTATACACTCCTTAGTAAAAATATTGAAGTTGTACATGCTTAGCCATGCTATGTTCTGAAAAGAGATACATGTTGAGATTTTACAAAAGTTGAGAAAAGGACTTGTGTTTTACATAATAAAACAAGGACTCAATGAACCACCTAGGTGGTGGACACTTTAAGTTTTTTTGGAGAAGGTGGCAACAAAAGGAACCATGTCTATGGCAATCACTTTGTGTTGTGCTCCAAATGAAAACCACCTAGGAAACTTAGAGATTGAACATGTTTCTCCAATTGTGGCTTTCATGTACAACCACATGCTATTATGGCTCTGGCTTAGTCAACTACATTAGGAAGAACCATACATTGTCTTTAGTTACCGGACATGGGGATCTGGAATGCTTCATGGGGGCTGAAGACAAGCTAGCAATGATGTATGGAAGGACCTTTTGGAAAGACTTCGTCACACTCTCAGTCTGCCGGTACTCCATCTTGGTGAGCACTAATCCAGTAGGCCGCTGGTGGCAACAAGATGGGATTGTGTCATGTGGGTAAAGTGTACTCCTTCTGCAGAAGTTAGAAAAATCTAAGTACTTAGCCGTGTCCCCGGTTATGGACAATACTGAGCAACTAAAGTTTGAACCATGGGATATCTCGACATTCCAACTTCTAATATAAAAATTTGATGCACTTGGGGGTACCAAGGAATTCAAAGAGATTTTGTTAAGCTTGTTGCACTTGGGGTTACCAAGGTGCTCAAGAGCATGATGTACTTGGGGCTACCAAGGGACTCATGGGATTTTGATAAAAACTTGAAGCACTTGGAGTTACCAAGTAGCTCAAGGGAATTTTGACAAGGACTTGAACACTTGTGTTTCTACCAAGGAGTTCAAGGAACTTGGAAAGAAGATTTGACAAAGGACAAAACCATTTTAAAAAAAAAAGATAGGATAAATGTTGCTTTATGCAAAAGCCTTAAAACTCTACTTAGCCAAATATGCATGTATTGATAGGATCCACTCATATTTACATAAAGGTGAAACTTGCCAATACAATTCCAATGTATTGACCCTTGTGGCTGTAACTTGTAATGTTGCAGGTTGATTGTATTGTTAGATGAAGATTGTTTGATTGACTAGGACTACAAAGTCTACAACCAACATCTGCCTGTGGCACTTTGAAGATGAAGGGCCCCATGATTATAGTTATTCCGCTGCAATGTAATGTAATAGCCAAATGAGCTATGTATGATGTAATAAAATTATGTTATTCCTGGTTATAAAGTTATAATATGACCCTTGTATCTTGATATTACATCTTAACTGTGGATGCTAGCTATTGATCCAGGGACTAGCATTGTAAAACACAGGAGGGATCTACCATATCGGGTAGGGACCTCTACAGATGGTATCAGAGCATTGTGTTGCCTGTAGGATTTGTAAACCCTAGGATTGGACAAAAACCCTTAGAAAAATAGGAGTTGTACTTGTTTCAAAAACTTATTTACAAAAACACTTGTAAACTCTTTCCTCAACCATTTTGATTTCAACTCTACCTCTCTTCTATTTCAAACTTGATGGAAGAACCTACCCATGGCCAAAGACTATACCATATGCAAGAACTTCTTCAACATCTTCAACTCTAATGACTTCAACATCTTCAACATATTCACCAAGGACTTCCAACATGGAAACCACTAAGGACTACAAGTGAGACAAGGAAATCTTACTTAAGATTTAGAGACTGAGGAAATGCAAAAGTTAGAAAGAGCCTACATCCCTTGAAGTTTTGACCAAGAAATTCTCCTAAGAAAGCCAAGATCTCATACAAGAAGAATCAACCCAGAAGGAAAGAAAGATCACAAGTGAACCATATAGATGGACCACCATAATATAGTTAAGTCAAAAACACACCAACCTGAGAGGTGTAACAAAAATGTTTTGTTGCCTAAGTATGTGCTTGAACTTGTTTGAGTGAAATGATTGTTGTGATTGCATGCACATTGTTTGTGTAAATTGTGATGTGTGTAATAGAAATATTTCCTTAGAAAAATCTTGCCCATTCTAATCTTCCTCAACCCAAACAGATGACTACTCCAAAAGACTCCAAGGTTGATGACATCAACACCAACCAAGCTGATAGCTTGGGAGAGCTCTTAGCAACCCAACATCAGTTGAACCAATTGACAGCTCAGTTCCTAGCCAACAATAGTAATGAGGATCCAGCACTTCAAAAGTTTTTGGAGGAACAATCTCAACTAATGCTTAAAGTGACTAATCAAATGATTAGCATGGAAGAAAATTTTCCTAGAAGAGAGTATGATAGCAAGGATGACAAGAATGTTGTTCTAGATGGAGCCCCAGCTTGCAATATTTGTGGAGACAAGGATCATACTTCCAAGGAGCATGAAGGACAATGCCCAAATTGTGATAAAGACCATCCTGTTGGTGAATGCCCTACCTCTCAAGCTACTTGCTACCTTTGTGAAGGAAGTGACCATACTCCTGGCCAATGTCCCATCTATGCCATGGTGGAACAGAGAAAACAAGAAGGATCCAAGTCTACCAAAGGAAAAGGACCACTTCTACCTCCTAACAAGACCACCCAATTCAAAGGATCTAGGAAAATCAAGAAGCCCAAGCAAGACATGAGCCTTGTGCAATGTCGTAAATGTAAGGAAATGGGACACTACTCCAGTGCATGCCCAGGGAACATAAGGAATAAAGGAATTGACCAAGTGTGGTGTAACAACTGTAATGAACCAGGTCACTTTGTAGCAACTTGCCCTCAAGAGCCACGTAAAGAACTCAATGACATTCATTGTTTCAACTGCAAGAATCCGGGACACTATGCAAGCAACTGCCCAGAAAGGATGAAGAACAAGTTGAACAAGCCTATGGAGAAGCTCAATCTTGGCCCATGAGTCAAGTATGGAAACCTAGGAAACCATGCAAATGTTTGCAATAAAGAAATTTTATCCAGGACCCAAGAAGGCCAACATGTAATTTTTGTTTGAAGATTTTTAAGGGTGGTAGTACCCTAATTGCTTTGAACTTACTTGTAACCCTAACCTTCCCAAATCTCGGGACGAGATTTATTTTAAGGGTGGTAGCCTGTTACATCCCAAGATTTTCCAAATCTTGTAATGTGAAAATAATTAATAAAATAAAACTTTGTTTGATTTTCAGAGCCAGAAGAAACTTTTTGAATTAAAATAGAACCTCAAACCCATTTGAATTAAATAAAATCCTAAAAGGATTTAAAAAGATAAACATTTCATGAAACAAAACAATTAGAAATATTATTTTAAAAACAATCAAATGAAAAGATTTGTTTTCAAATGAAATAGAAGTTGGTAAATAAAGATCATGTTATAAAACCAAATTAATCCTTGGCCAAACTTTGAGAATTAAAAACATTTTATTTTAAAATAAAGTAGCAAAGGTTTATTTAAAAATAATAAAAGATTGTTTAAATAAAATAATAAAGATTTAATATCCTATTTATTTAAATAAAAGGTTTTACCATTCTAATTAAAATATCAAAACTTATTAAATTATTCTAAATAAGTTTTCTAAGTAAATTATATTCTCAAATAAAACTTGCTGAAATGTTTTGGTTTATTTTAGATTTCAAAATAAATATTCTAATAAAACAAATCCTATGGGAATTGAAATGAATAAGGTATATTCATTTAATTATTAATAGACCATATATAACAAAATGTTATTTATATTTTTAAACAAGTTCCAAGCATTCTTTATTTCCAAATAAAACCTACTGATTTGTTTATGAAAGTGTTTGGAATTCAAATAAAGAGTTTATTAAAACCATATTAAATAAATAAAGGACCCTCTTATTTAATTAATAAAAGGTTATAAAAATATTATTTTAATTGATAATTGGTTTAGGTTGATAAACAGAACCAAAAACCCATTACAAATGTTTGAAATTGTTTGAATCATTTGAATGCTTGAATAGTTGGATTAAATTCAAAACAGGAAGTAAAATAGAAAAGGAAAAGGATACAGAATAAAAAAAAGGAAGTGGACCTGACCCAACTGAGACAGCCCATTAAGCCCACTCGCAGCCCACCTCCCCTCTCAGCGAGTGAACCGTTTTCCACCACAGAAGTAACCCGCGAGGACGCTTACAAGTGGACCCCCTTCTCGTTTCTTTTCCCACTGACCGGTGGACCCCACCTTTCCTGTACATCGTCCACACCCGCACAGCCGTTTCTTCCTCCTCCCTCAACGTCGCTCTGCCGCCATTGATGTCGATTAATCCGCGTTGATGACCGGCTTAACTCACCCAGAGACCACGCACCTTAAAACTCTCACCTCTCCTCTCGGTTTTCCCCCTGTCACCCCGAAGAAGCACGCCTCCAGGCCGTCGCAATTCGTCCTCGAACAGCTTCGTTTCCGACGACCATCCTCGCCAAAATCCGACCAACCCACACTACCCCGAGCCTCCCTGACCACCCTGGTAGCTTCCCCACTCCCTGGCGCATCTTCCTGTGCCAACCATTCATCCGTGGGCGTCCCAGGAAGTTGTCTTCGACAAAGAACAGAAGCGCCGCCGTCTGTCTTTTTCTCCGGTGACGATCCCTGGTAAGAGCCGACCACCCCAAGTCCTCTCGATCACGCTCACAGCTCCGCCATGATCTTCCGCGACTAATCATGCTCTCGGTTTGCCCTCTCGAGACCTACAGCGACGACAACATCAACGACCTGCATCACCGCCGTCGGTCCTCTTCTCCGACGACGATTTCCAGGTGAACCAGACTGCCCCTTCACTTCTCATTCACGCACGCAGCATTGTTTTGATTTCGCGCATCTAACCGCGCCTTCGATTTGCTCTAGGGTGATCTGCAGCGTCGACTTCAACCAGAACCATAGCCGCTTGACGCCGTTTCCAACTCCGGTGAGAAATTGCCGCAACCCTAGTGCGCCCCGAGCCACACCGACCACACGACGTGCTTCACCATAGCTCTGCGATCACGGTGAGCATCCTCCCCTCTCTCCTAACGTTCTGTTTCACCAAGCACCGCCGCAATCTGACCGCCGCCGCCGCTAGCCACCGCCGGCGCCGCTCGTGAATGGTCGAGCACGCGAACACCGTTGGATCCTTATCCAACGCCTGTGATAGAACACTTAAGCCGCGAAGAGGTACGTTAGCTGGACCACCCGATCTGACTTAATCCAACGCCCCACAGCGTGATCCACCCCGAACCGGTACCGTCCAACCAGAGCGTGCCGCGTGTCACCTATCTCGTTTTAAAAGAAATTTGAATCTGATTTAATTACAAACTTCAAACCTTTGTAACTTTCAAACCACACGTCCAAATTTTGCAAATTTTATATCAATGAAATCAGGAGAACAAGCCCTAGCCAACCATGGCCTTAGTTTTGAAAATAGTATCTGTTAGCCTGTTTGAATTTACAGAAACATTTGTGTACTTGATTGGAGTATAAAAATTGTTTAAAAGTGATTTTAGTATTAAATCTTTTGCGAAATGGATTTGTGTGACCCTACTGACCCTAGAAACCAACCCATAGTGTTAAAAATGATTTTTGTGAAATTTAAGTTGAATTAGTTAACTTAGTCATTTTCTAGCCAAATAAAACTCATTGATTTTATTTTGGAAAAGTTTGTGCAAGGAAAACTTTGGAAAAATGTTATGGACCAAGCTTACTGACCCAAAACATCAAGCCTTGCCAAGGGCAACTCACTTGGTGAAAAACATAAAGTCTTACTTTAAAAAGAATAATTTTCACCACATGAAATGATAAATGGATTATAAAATGGATTTTGAGCAAAACCCTCTAACTAATGACTTTGCCATTGTGATAGATGGCCAATGTGGATCTTACAAAGTTTATAAACCTAGTAGAGACCAACTTTGCAATAGAACCCTCTTTTTACAAGACTTAGGAACCATTGCTTGTGTATGCGAATTATTGTTTGAATATTGGAATGCTACTTGATACTATGCTTGTTTGATTGTAGTAATTAGCAAAGTGTGAGACTAGCAAGATCAAGAAGTAACTCTCATTCCCTAACAAAAAGGCAAGTGACACTATCATCTAAAGTCCTACTATTTTCATTATACTTAGTGGATTTTGTAAACATGCATGAAAATGTTTATACTTATGCTATGCTAATCCTAATAGGATTCCCTATACACTCCTTAGTAAAAATATTGAAGTTGTACATGCTTAGCCATGCTATGTTCTGAAAAGAGATACATGTTGAGATTTTACAAAAGTTGAGAAAAGGACTTGTGTTTTACATAATAAAACAAGGACTCAATGAACCACCTAGGTGGTGGACACTTTAAGTTTTTTTGGAGAAGGTGGCAACAAAAGGAACCATGTCTATGGCAATCACTTTGTGTTGTGCTCCAAATGAAAACCACCTAGGAAACTTAGAGATTGAACATGTTTCTCCAATTGTGGCTTTCATGTACAACCACATGCTATTATGGCTCTGGCTTAGTCAACTACATTAGGAAGAACCATACATTGTCTTTAGTTACCGGACATGGGGATCTGGAATGCTTCATGGGGGCTGAAGACAAGCTAGCAATGATGTATGGAAGGACCTTTTGGAAAGACTTCGTCACACTCTCAGTCTGCCGGTACTCCATCTTGGTGAGCACTAATCTAGTAGGCCGCTGGTGGCAACAAGATGGGATTGTGTCATGTGGGTAAAGTGTACTCCTTCTGCAGAAGTTAGAAAAATCTAAGTACTTAGCCGTGTCCCCGGTTATGGACAATACTGAGCAACTAAAGTTTGAACCATGGGATATCTCGACATTCCAACTTCTAATATAAAAACTTGATGCACTTGGGGGTACCAAGGAATTCAAAGAGATTTTGTTAAGCTTGTTGCACTTGGGGTTACCAAGGTGCTCAAGAGCATGATGTACTTGGGGCTACCAAGGGACTCATGGGATTTTGATAAAAACTTGAAGCACTTGGAGTTACCAAGTAGCTCAAGGGAATTTTGACAAGGACTTGAACACTTGTGTTTCTACCAAGGAGTTCAAGGAACTTGGAAAGAAGATTTGACAAAGGACAAAACCATTTAAAAAAAAAAGATAGGATAAATGTTGCTTTATGCAAAAAGCCTTAAAACTCTACTTAGCCAAATATGCATGTATTGATAGGATCCACTCATATTTACATAAAGGTGAAACTTGCCAATACAATTCCAATGTATTGACCCTTGTGGCTGTAACTTGTAATGTTGCAGGTTGATTGTATTGTTAGATGAAGATTGTTTGATTGACTAGGACTACAAAGTCTACAACCAACATCTGCCTGTGGCACTTTGAAGATGAAGGGCCCCATGATTATAGTTATTCCGCTGCAATGTAATGTAATAGCCAAATGAGCTATGTATGATGTAATAAAATTATGTTATTCCTGGTTATAAAGTTATAATATGACCCTTGTATCTTGATATTACATCTTAACTGTGGATGCTAGCTATTGATCCAGGGACTAGCATTGTAAAACACAGGAGGGATCTACCATATCGGGTAGGGACCTCTACAGTATCATTCTCTCTCATTCTCTCTATCTCTCTCGCGCATAGAACACTGAACCCTAGCTCGTCGGAGTTCAATGGAAACCGTCGATCCCAAGTTCCCCTAGCCTCCCTGAGGGCATCGTTGGACTCATCTCATTGTTTTAGATCTACCTGTGGAAGGAATCGAACCTCCACGCCCTCTGTCGTTAACACTGTTCTCGAATTCCGCCGCTCGCTGTCGATGATGGCCACCTCATCCGGCAACGCGTGGCTTCACCGAGCCTCTCGCTACGCTCCTAGTGAGCTTGCACATCTCTCCAGCCTTCTCGATTTGCTTTTAGTCCTATCTGTCGCCTTCCCCACGGAGACTAAATCGTGCCACCGTCGGAGCTCGCCGGAGCTGATGTTCTGGTGACCATTCCGAGGCGGCGCCGCCAACTCGCCATCGCGTTCTCTTACTAACAAACGTAGCCACTGTCCCGCACACGCAACCGATCCACGGATTCAACCATGATCTGAGGATCATCCATGGATGATGTCAGCATGACATCACGCTGATGTCATATTTCTATTTTTATCATTTTAGTTAATGTTTTCTGCAATAAATCAAAACATTAGATATGACGTGGCATAGACCCCACTAGTCAGTGACTGGGGGTAAGAATAGACCTGGTGAGAAAAACCCTTCACCCCATGCTGACATCAGCATTACATCATAAACCATTTAGTTATTTATTTTAATTCCCGAAAATGATTAAATCTTATAAATTCAATATATATTGTTTTATTATTTAGAAAAATATTTTTAATATATGAAATTTTTCAAAAAAATAAAATCTACAACTTAAAACTATTATCAAACATTATTATGTTAATTATTTAAATCATTATTATTTAATATAGGTTTTATAAGTAAAAATACTTTGATAATTCATATTTTAATATTGGTAAATGTTAAAAATATAAATAAAATACCAAAAATCTTAGAAAAATAAGAGCTATAATTTAAAACTATAACCATGCATTATTATTTCGCTTAATTAAATATTTATTATTTATTATGTATTTATAAAGTAATAAATCTTATAAAAATCATATCTTATTATTTATAAATCACAAAAATAAATATAGTATACCAAAATGATCACAAAAATAATATCTACATGTTTAAAATATAACAATCTACTTTTGAAGTAAGTAAAAACTTAATACTCTAATAACTTGAATTTAAATCTAATTTCCTTAATTGATAATCCATATAAGAATAAATAAAATTTGCTAATATTTCTAAAATTAACCAATTAAGGTCTAATAAATAGTATTAGTCTTAAATATTGTTAATATGAAGTCAAAATGGTTCAACACATTTTAAATATAATCTTATTGAATTATCATTCAACCATAAGTGTAGATTATTTCCTAAAAAGATCCTTATCAAATATAAAATCTTCGAGAATAGTTTGTGACTAAATAAAACCTTTTCCATTACTTCAAACACAAATTTTTAAACATACCAATACACTATAGTGAATTTATAAGTAGTTAAGTAATATTATTTCCTTGTTTACAAACTATAACCACTCATTTATAAAAATATAAATGATTCTATTCCGTTATAATATTGAGAAACCACTACTCAAATAAAATTAGTATCCTCCCTAGTTAAATCTAAAGAAACCTTATGAAGTGATCAAAGTACTATTATAATAAGCATCACACTTTAAGTCCATCTATGTTCTTCAAGTTAACTTCAGCCTACAAGACTTCAAATATAATGCTAAAGACTTTGTTATGTGTTTTATAGTTAACTTTGGTCTATTTTAATTAAGACCTAAAGCATCTCAAGTCTAGACTATTCAAGCAAGCATAAAAAACATCAATCACAATCTATCAATCATATTCTAAAAGCTATCAGGATTGTTTAAACCATAGTAAAGAAATCTTTTCTTCAAATGTTATTCTTTTTGCCACTTCAAACAACAGATGACAATTAATAATAATCACATTACTTTATACTCTACTTGTAATGCCATTACATGTAAAGTAAAATGTGAAGATAAGACAATTCTAATTTAAACAGTCTTTGAGTAACATACCTCAATGGTGTATCTTTTTATTGTATAATATTATGTTTACATGTTGTTTCACACATACTCACAAGCCTTAATAAGAAGCACAAGTGTGAAACTTACCTAAAAGGACAACACATTCTAAAAAACCATTTCCAGTTTCCAAACCCCAGATCAACACTTATTCCGGGGATTCGGGTTTATCAAATTGCATTACATTCCTTATGCATAATAGCATCTTGCTTCTTTAGACATTAGTCCTTACCGGACCAATGATGATGTTTTCAGATATTGGATCTTATATTGTCTTGAAGACCGTGAGTGCATAATCATGCAATCACAAAAGGCAAGTTCACACTTGCTCATGTCCTTTGATTATTTCTGTAAAGTATTTTGCAATTACAGTGTTGTCATCACCTGCATTTCAAAAAGGTCAGAAAACACTATTTTCATAATAATATGATTATAGGTTATTTACCATGAGGTAATAACCTACTATGAAAGTTCCGGTGGTAAACGAACATATTATCTAGGACTTCACAACCAATGTCGCCAGTGATTCTTGCGCCGTATATTACGCATTAACCATGAGATGTGGAATGGGACGGAGAAGTCAGCTGTATATTCTTCCTCTCGCATGTAGCCGGATGTGCAGGTGATGACCCACAAGTATAGGGGGTGTATCATAGTACTTTCGATAAATAGGAGTGTCGATCCCAACGAGGAGCAGAAGGTGATGAACAGTGGTATGGAGCAGGAAATTCCTATAAATTCTTAGCAAACAGATTTTTAGTGGTTTTCTGACAAGGCAACAAAACAAAGAGCAAGTAACAGAATTAACAAAAAAACGGAGCAAGTGGCCCAATCCTTTCTTAGCAAAGGACAAGCCGGTGGAAATACTTATAAGGACCAAACGTTCTCGAGGACACATGGGAATTCTGTCAAGTGCTTTCGCTTCAAATAACTGAGTACTCTTCTTTGGTGTTTGTTAAGTGTTGTGTGGGTGAACCTGTACTAACATACCGCCCTTCCTAGGACTAATACATACTTGTGATTAAACCCCCTGTAAACATCCGTAACTACAGGAAAGTAATTAAGATATAAATCTAACCACAGCCTTGAACTCTGAGATCCTACGCTCCCTTGTGCAAAGGTGTCCTACCGGGGGTTCAGGTTTCTGTCACTCCAGCAACCCCACAATTAGTAGCCAAATACACAATGCATTCCCCTAGGCCCATAAATGGTGAAGTGTCATGTAGTCGACGTTCACATGACATCACTAGAAGAATAGCACCACAACTTAAATACTAAATCATTGAACAATAACTCATAACAGATTCACTACTAACAACAAGACTTCTCGCATGTCCTCAAGAACTAAACGAACTACTCACAAGACATCATATGGATCAAGATAAAATATGATATGATAATGGATAACAATCTGAACATAAACAATAATCCAATGGTTCCACTCACGAGCATCAAGTACAATAGTAATTAACACCGGGAAAGTTTCCTCTAATGAACTAAGCAATATCCAACACAATTGTTACAGCTGGACGGAGTGGTGATGATGGTGCTGGTGGAGATGATGGTGTGGATGATGATGATGATCCCGATGAAGCCTAGCTTGATGACGAAATGTTGATGGCGATGGTCTCTCCTCTCCGGGAAGGAATTCCCCCGGCAGAAATCTGTCTGCCGGAGAGATCTTTCTCTCTCGGTGTTTTTCGCCCCTAGAGGCGGCGGAAATCTATATGTGGTCGCTCCCCGAGCCTTAGGGTTTCGAAGGGAAGATATAGGCGAAGGGGCGGAGTCGGAGGCCGGGCAGGTGGGCCACACCTGCCCTAGGCGCGGGGTCAGGTGGGCCCGCGCCTAGGGGGTGTGGGTCCCCTGAGGCCCCTCTTCATCCCTCCTTCTGGCTTCCTTCGTCCTCTGGTAAAATAATATGTTTCCATATTTTTCTGGTATTTTTCTGATCTTCGCAAAATTGCACCGAAACGCCTACTTTTCCATCAGAATCCAAACTCCGGCAGTCCATCTTACAAGAATCATCCAACATGCATAAACAGATGAAAAGCCATAAGTAATACCTCATAATAAGACAATCAGTGAATAGAGGTAAATTATGATATAGAATGGTGATGCAAATTGGACGTATCAACTCCCCCAAGCTTAGACTTCGCTTGTCCCAAAGCGAAAACTGAACTCAGTAAACATGTCCACAGGTTTATGGAGTGAAGTGTCGATAAAAGAATACGAACAAGAAGCAGCACACTTACTATTGCACAACTCATAGAAGAAAGCAACTCACCATTATATAACTTAGCTTGCAACCAAGTACAACAGTCACAATAGAGATGCAGAAAGATAAATCATAATTTGAATTGGCAAACTTGTTCTTGGTCAGAGAACACCTGGCTAACAGTTTCACAAAAGCTTTTTGTAGAAGTTTCAAAACAGGAGCACTCTTTGCTCAAAAAGGTTTTTCACAAGTGAATGCTTTCAAAGTAATACTCAATAGATAAGACTTTTGTGTAAACAAGGAAGAGTAAAAACATGATTGAATAAATCACCATATGAATGCCTGAAACACAACAACTCAAATGCTTGCCGAGATAGAGAGGAAGTAGGTTTACTGACTCAACTTGGTAACTAGGAAAAAGTTCTTAGAGGGTAGCAGGGATTACAAGTCATAAAAAGCTTTCAAAAGATTATGGTACTTACTAGATTTGAGCCTTCATTGCCCCTATCATAGGCATCTTGAGATGATTAAGGTTAAAATGAATAAAGATGGAGTATATGCTTGACGAAATATAAGTTGGCAATCTCATGTCCCTTGAATATGAGGGCCACTCCTCATGCATACTCAACTTTGGGCCCAGGTAAGTTCTTGTCATTGTAAGTATTTGCATATCATTGAGAACCGCCAACGGGGTACCCCTTGCACATGGTACAGGAGCTTTCCCATCACTAAAATGACAAGGCAAGCAGACAATGAGCATCTCAGCAATCTTTTTATTTACTATGTGTATAGCTTTTTATTGAGGATCCTTCATATATAGCTCACTATGGTGATGCTGCATGTTTCCACCATGATTAGGCATGGCTTAGGCTAGCGGCCCAGGCGTTTCTCTAACATAGAATACAAACTCCATGGACTTACAAGTTCCCTCTTTATTTCACACCATTGACATCCATAGACAAAAGAGCACGATATCAACTGTGTATAGAGTACAAGTGCAATGTTGAAAACATTCCCCGTGACAGCACGGTTCTGCTCTTTCCAACGTATAGATGCAAGCATATACAACTTCGATGTTCACAATGGTTCAAGTCTATTAGGGGCAAGAAAATAAGGTGTGCCATCAAGTTCGTGAGAGCTTTACTAACTAGTTTTCACATAACAAAATACTTTTTAATTCAAAAGGTAGATGAAGCTTGAGAATTTGCTTGGAATAGCAAAAGCAATTAGGTAGATATGGTGGACACAAATGGCAAAGGTTTTTGGTTCAAAGGATTTTGGAAACATGAGAAGTATTCCTTCTCAAAACAGGTTTTTGGCTAGCAAGGCTGGGTAGCAAGCAAGAGAGTTGAAAGAAACAAGCAAACATACAAGTAATAAATCCAAACACGCAATCTTCCTTGAAGACACAAAAGATCTTAAATAAATAATACTAAGCTTATGAGCCAACAAGAAATGAAACAAATGATACCAAATACCTGTAAGCCTTTTCTTTCTCTTTTTCTTTCAAACCTCAAAAATTGTTGCTACTGACCAGAACTCGGTTTGCCAAAACCAATTTAGATCCACTTGATGCTCCCAAAGTGGTGCCAATACTGATCAACAAGATCCATCGTATAATAGAGATTGCAAACTAAAATAAGAAGTGCAAAAAGTAAAAGATGAGACTTCTCATTAATATTCAATAAAGGCACTCACACCAAGGGATACATAGATAATCAACTAAAGGAGAGATACTTCCACATGCAAACCAAACTATAAGATAACTTCTCTACCATAGATATGAATCCACTAAAAAGGTAAAAGATAAAAGATAATGGTGGTGATACCGCGGCACTCCCCCAAGATTGGAACAAGCCAAGGGGATGCCAAACCTGATGACGAATTACTCCTTCGGTGGTGGTGGTGTTATTTTATCATGGGTCAGGAAATCTTCCAGCATCTAACGAAGCCTGTTATTTTCCTCTTGAAGCAAATCGACCTTCATCCTCAAAGCACGGTACTTATCACAAAACTCGTTGGCGGTTCGAAGGGCTTCCACTGCCTCAAGGCAGTATATGAGTTCTGGACCGAAGGCTATGATTCCCTGCATGTGACGAGAAAAAGCATCCCCAGTGTTAATTGCTCCTACAAAAGTAGGTTTCCTCCCCCTTGTTCCTGCGGCGGTTTGTTCTTCCAACTCTATCTCCACGGGCTTCTTGCCTTTGTCGTTGGCGGAGGCCATGGGGCTCTAAACTTGAGAAGAATTCCTGACAGAAATAGATTGAAACGAAAACACGACGAGAACACGATGCACGAACCTTGGGGGATCCGGGGGATTATACATTACAATGTCTCAATTCATAAGGAAGGTTTTGACACGAAAAGGAGACGGAGACGGAGTTTGGGGGGGCACCCCCCTCAGGCGCGGCCAGGCTGGGCCCACGCCTGGGGTGGGTTTGTCCATCCCAGACTCTGTTTCTTCTTCAGTTTAGTCTCGTAACTTCCCTTATGTATTAAAAACATAAAAAATATAAAAATATTGGGGTTTCACGAACCTTCTGTTTTCACCACTTTTACCTATTCAAAGACGAACTCTGCAGATTCCTTTTCTCTTTCTCCTGAGAATTTCCTCCAGACAAAACCTTTGCACAAACTCAATGACAACATTAGTGTAAGCAAAAACAATAAAACTTTGGTACCCCCTTCAACTGAAAACCCATCAAAACAAAAGCTTCTATCAGAGGCAAATGCAAATGATGGCAGAAATCTGTCAAAACAGACTAGCAGGTAAAGATTGATTTTTTTCAAAGACCTTCTGTTGCTCAAATAAAAAAGTGCAGAACTGATGAAAGTTGGTAACAACCTGGAGAACAAGATCAGAAAAATGCAGCTCCATCCAAAGTACTGAGCTTCCTCACGAATTTTTACAATACAGCACAAAAATCTGTCCCAGGACAACCACTTTTCACAACTCCTCTACTTCACAAAAGTAGTTGAACTTGACACAAAAACCAAAACAAAAAGGATAAGGAGCGGTTATTACTGAGGTAATAACTTCCAAGACACGACAAAACTCTTGGGTTATCTCCCAATAAGTACTTTTCTTTAATGCCTTTAAGTTAGGGTTGAAACTTCCAAAGATGCTCACATAGGATATATATATATCTAAAGTGAAAGAGATCATCAAGAAGCAAATAACCAACACACTTGAGTCTAACCGACTTCCTATGCATGGGAGTATCATGAGAAAACGAATTGTTGAAACAAAAAGCCACAAGCATAGGAAGACAAAACAGATGCAACTTCAAAGCTTTCAACATAAAACGGGGAAACTTAGCATCATTGAGATGCATAAAACCATGTTTACCTCTCTCAAAATAACTTTCAGTAGCACTTTGAATAAAGTTGACAATATAACTATCACTGGAAACAACTTTATCATCAGAATAAGCATACTTACAGTCACCAAAAAGAGGTCCAAGGTCATAGACTGGATCAATAGAAGCAAGTTGTTCCATCCTGAAATCTTTATTAAGCAAACTATTTTCACAAAGAGCTTTAGCAAATTTGGAAAATTTAAACTCATAAGAATCTCCATCAAACTTAGTTAAAAAAATTCATTCTTAAAATCAATAATAGCTCCACAAGTGTTCAAGAAAGGTCTACCAAAAATGATAGGACAAGATTTACTAGCTGCTGAATTAAGCACTAGAAAATCAGCAGGAAACTTAATCTTACCACAAAGGACCTCCACATCTCTTACAATGCCAATGGGGCAAATGGTTTCCTTGTTAGCAAGGTGAATAACCACATCAATGTCCTCAAGCTCACAAGGACCAATATCATCCATAATTTCCCTGTAAAGCTCAGAAGGAATAGCACTAGAACCAGCACCAATATCACATAAACCATAGTAGCAATGATCACCAATTTTAACAGAAAGCACATGAACACTAGCTTTTCTAGTCTTACTAGGATGAGAGATAATATTAGAAGCATCTTCACAGAAGACAATGTTCTCATCCTCTATATTTCTAGTGACAGTGTCTTTCACAATAGCTACCACAGGTTTGTCACTCAAATGCTTACCAGGCTCCACAGTTTTCATTGTACCTTTACTATTTGCACTAATAATCATAGAATACTCCTTTACCTTAGCTGGGAAAGGCATTTTCTCAACATGAGGTTTAGGCACAATATGATTAGTAGTACAAACTTGAGTACTTCTAATAGGAACATGATTAACAACATCTTTATAAGGAGCATGGTACTTATTCCAGTTCTTCTTGGGAATTTCTATGTAAGAGGCAAAGGCCTTAAAATAGTTGGCAATACTTTGGGAATTAAGACCAAACTCATTGCTAATATCACGGAAGTCATCGGTTCCCATAAAAGATTTAATGCATTCATAATCATAGTTTATACCTGACTTTCTTCCTTTGTCATTCTCCCAAGCTTCAGTGTTATCTTAAATACGGTCTAAGAGATCCCATTTAGCTTCTTCCTTCATACGTGTGAATGATCAAGCACAAGAATCATCTAGTAAATCTTTATCATGAAGAGGAAACCTAGCATAAAAGTTATTGAGAATAATATTGTTAGGGACATGAATAGGACATTTAAGCATTAGTAACTTCAATCTCCCCAAGCTTGAGCTGTACTCTCTCCATCAAGAGGCCAAAAGTTATACATAAGATTTCTATCTTTATAAATTTCACTTGAAGGATAAAATTTAGAGTAAAAAAGAGATGACATCTACTCCATTCCATGGGTTGTCCATTCTTCAGCAGCTTATACCATTCTTCAGCTCTCCCTTTCAAGGATATGGAGAGTAACTTCTTCTTCACCTGTTTAGTTGTGATACCTGCACACTTAAACAACCCGCATAATTCATGGATAAAAAGAAAATGATCACCTGGATGGACAGTTCCATCCCCAAAATAAAAATTATACATAACACGATTAACAATACTTGTAGGTATCTTAAAAGGATCTATATCAACAGGTGGTGGTTCATCTACTACCCTAGCAGTGGTAGTATTTTTCCCAAACAGAAAACCAAGTGGGTTATCCATATTGGAAACAAAGTAACAAGCAGTCACAAGAGCAATACTCACAGTGAAAGTTTCCCTTACTAGTTCCACTCTTCAATAGCGCTTCACTCCCCGACAACGGCGCCAGAAAATAGTCTTGATGACCCACAAGTATAGGGGGTGTATCATAGTACTTTTGATAAATAGGAGTGTCGATCCCAACGAGGAGCAGAAGGTGCTGAACAGTGGTATGGAGCAGGAAATTCCTATGAATACTTAGCAAACGGATTTTTAGTGGTTTTCTGACAAGGCAACAAAACAAAGAGCAAGTAACAGAAGTAACAAACAAACGGAGCAAGTGGCCCAATCCTTTCTTAGCAAAGGACAAGCCAGTGTAAATACTTATAAGGACCAAACGTTCTCGAGGACACATGGGAATTCTGTCAAGTGCTTTCGCTTCAAATAGCTGAGTACTCTTCTTTGGTGTTTGTAAGTGTTGTGTGGGTGAACCTGTGCTAACACACCGCCCTTCCTAGGACTAATACATACTTGTGATTAAACCCCCTGTAAACATCCGTAACTACATGAAAGTAATTAAGATATAAATCTAACCACAACCTTGAACTCTGAGATCCTACGCTCCCTTGTGCAAAGGTGTCCTACCGGGGGTTCAGGTTTCTGTCACTCCAGCAACCCCACAATTAGTAGCCAAATACACAATGCATTCCCCTAGGCCCATAAATGGTGAAGTGTCATGTAGTCGACGTTCACATGACATCACTAGAAGAATAGCACCACAACTTAAATACTAAATCATTGAACAATAACTCATAACAGATTCACTACTAACAACAAGACTTCTCGCATGTCCTCAAGAACTAAACGAACTACTCACAAGACATCATATGGATCAAGATAAAATATGATATGATAATGGATAACAATCTGAACATAAACAATAATCCAATGGTTCCACTCACGAGCATCAAGTACAATAGTAATTAACACCGGGAAAGTTTCCTCTAATGAACTAAGCAATATCCAACACAATTGTTACAGCTGGACGGAGTGGTGATGATGGTGCTGGTGGAGATGATGGTGTGGATGATGATGATGATCCCGATGAAGCCTAGCTTGATGACGAAATGTTGATGGCGATGGTCTCTCCTCTCCGGGAAGGAATTCCCCCGGCAGAAATCTGTCTGCCGGAGAGATCTTTCTCTCTCGGTGTTTTTCGCCCCTAGAGGCGGCGGAAATCTATATGTGGTCGCTCCCCGAGCCTTAGGGTTTCGAAGGGAAGATATAGGCGAAGGGGCGGAGTCGGAGGCCGGGCAGGTGGGCCACACCTGCCCTAGGCACGGGGTCAGGTGGGCCTGCGCCTAGGGGTGTGGTCCCCCTGAGACCCCTCTTCGTCCCTCCTTCTGGCTTCCTTCGTCCTCTAGTAAAATAAAATGTTTCCGTATTTTTCTGGTATTTCCTGATCTTCACGAAATTGCACCGAAACACCTTCTTTTCCATCAGAATCCAGACTCCGGCAGTCCATCTTCCAAGAATCATCTAACATGCATAATCAGATGAAAATCCATAAGTAATACCTCATAATAAGACAAATATCAATGAATAGAGGTAAATTATGATATAGAATGGTGATGCAAATTGGACGTATCAGCAGGTCGTGTCTGTTATCCTCGTAACATGCATTTAATTGGTAATTCGTAGAGGATATGCAGCATATGTGTCACATCCCAAGATTTTCCAAATCTTGTTATGTGAAAAATAAATGAATAAAATAAAACTTTGTTGATTTTCAGGGTGAGAAGAAACTTTTTTGAATCCAATTGGAAACTTTCAAAACCTATTTGGAACAAATAAAATCCTAAAGGGATTTAAAAAGATAAATAAACAATAAAATTAAAAATATTTGGAATTACTATTTTTGGATCTTTTAATAAAAAGATTTGGTTTTCAAATGAAAAGGTAGAAATATAAATAAGGATTATTTTATAGAGCCAAATTAAACCTTGGCCAAGCTTTTGAAATAAAATGTTTTGTTTTGATTAAATGAGTAAAGGTTTATTTAAATAAAATAATGAGGATTTATTAATATCCAAATTTATTAGAAATAAAGGTTTTACCATTTTAATTAAACATCAAAAACTTATTAAATTATTTTAAATAAGTTTCCAAGTGTTTATTATTTTCAAATAAAACCTACTAAATGGTTTTGGTACTATTTTAGATTTCAAATAGAGTTTTAAAAATAAATAAATCAAACCCTATTTGATTTAATAACTAAGGTCCATTTTATTTAATTAATAAATGGATTCTAAAAAGATTAAAAATATTATTTTGTTTTGGACTTTGATTTGTGTTGATAAACATAGCTAAACTCAATATAAAGTTTAGTGGAAGTTTATTTGATTTGGTTGTTTGATTTGTGATTTGAATTTCAAAACAGAAATTGAATTGGAAAAAGGAAAAAGATTCAGAACAGGAAAAAAAATAGAATCAAACCAACCCAACCCAGCAAGCCCACTAGGCCCAGTTAGCCCACTCCCTCTCACCCCGCAGAAAAACGTTTCGCACTCCGCAACTCACCCACTCAGCGACTGACCGGTGGACCCCCGTCCCCTCTCTTTATCTCACGCTGCGAAGCGGCCCCACCTGCCTCGTCAGCGTCTTCAACCGCGGACTCGTTCTTCCTCCTCGCTGCCATTCACTGTCAATCAAATCCTCGAGTAAATTCACATAATTGCAGCGTTGATTCCGCACGGTAACCTCGCTCACTTAGTCGCCCGCGTTCCCTTTATCTTTCCCCTCTCTCGCCCGGCTCTCTCGGCCACCAGGCTGCTCGGAATCTTCTCCGAACCACCACAGTCTCCGGCGAGTACTTCCGTCGATTCCGGCCATTCTCCACCGCGCCTCGCCCTCTTGACCACACAAGCGAGTTCCCCAGACCTCTGCGCATCTCCCAGTGGCCTCATCTCGCTCGCGCGTGCCCCCCATCGTCGGCAACTACTTCGACTGAGCTCCGCCACTGTCTGCTCCAACTCCGGCGAACCCTACTAGTAATATCCAACCGCGCCGCCCTCTCTCTTTGATGCTCCGATACTTCCCACTCTTCTGTGCATCTAACGGTGTTGTTTGCTTGCTCTCTCGCGCTCAGTAACGTCGCCACCAACGGAACCCGTGCGTGTCCGACGACGCCGAGAACTACGACGAGGAATTCCGGCCGACTCTGTGCACCCCTTCAACAACGACAACCGCCTTGAGCTTCCCCACGACGCCGCGAACACGGTGAGCATATTCCCTTGCTTCCTCGCTTCCTGCAATAGCCAGTTTCGCCGTCGTCTGACCGTCGCCGCCGCGCGCAGCCGTCGAGCGCCGCCAGAACTTGGTCAAGGCGACGATGGCCGTTAGATGACGATCCAATGGATATGATAGATCACTAAACGCTGAAGAGGTACGCAACCTGTGCCGCTCGATCTGACTTGATCCAACGCACCAGAGAGCGTGATCCGGCCGAAGCGGTACCGACGAATAGGAAAGCGCCGCGTGGCACTAGTTTGGTTTAAACAGAATTTTGAATCTGATTAGAATGTGATTTTGAAAAATCCATAACTTTAGTTCTACACGTCCAAAATTTGCAAACTTTATATCAACGGAATCAGTGGAACAAGACCTAGCCAACCATGGCATTTGTTTAGTAAAAAGTTTGTGTTAAATTGTTTGTTTTTGCAGTGTGTATGCTTGTTTAGGTTATAAAAATTGTTCAAAAATGATTTTGGGGATAAAATCTTTTGAAAATGGTTTTTTTTGAACCTACTGACCCTAGGAATCACTTTGTGGTTTCAAAAATATATTTGGTGATGCAAAAGAATGATTCTTTGATTTAAAACCAATTCTAGTCAAATAAAAATATGGTTTATTTATTAAAAATGGTTTTGGAAGAAAACCTTTGGGAAATGTTTTGTTTTAAACTCTCCGACCCTAAACACAAAGTTTTATGGTTTGAAAACATATTTGGTGAACCCTATAGATTAATGCCTTAGTAAAAACATTTCTACACCACATAAAATGATACCTTGTTTTGAAAATGGTTTATGAAGTGAAATCTTTTGCAAATGACTTTGCCACTTTATAAAATGACCATTAGGTGTTTTCAAATGTTTGTGAACCTTTAGAAACCACTTTTTCAAATAAAACAATCTTTGGCATGCTTGCATGCATTATCTTGTTTATATGATTTTATGTGATGTTTTGCTTGTTTGGTAGATTGAATTATTGTTTGCTTGATTGATTTGTAGTGACTTGAAGTGTGTGAACATTGCAAAGATCAAGGAGTGAACCTATACTCTACCAAAAAGGCAAGTGATGCTTCATACTTTTGTCCCATTACTTTCACTATGCATTAGTGATTTTTCTAAGTAAAACTTGCATGGAATTTTTGCTAAGTATAAGCCATGCTATGGGAAATCCTAGTAGATGAAACCTTAGTAGAAAATTTCCTAAGTTAAGATTCCTACTACTATCAAGCTTAGCTTAGCTAATAGAAAACAAGGGTGGAATATACATTCATACTATGGAAAATTTCTAAGTCTGAGGACTTGTGTTTTTGTTTAATAAAACAACTAAGTTAATGAATCACCTGGGTGGAATGGTAATTGCTTGGTGGTTTTTGGTTGAGTGGTTACACAAGGCCCATGGCTATGGTTTACCTTGTGTATCTCACTTGTGGTATGCCACCTAGGAACAAAGAGATTTTAGAGGCCAAGTGTTGAGAAGCTTCTAGTGCAGCCACTTGGCAATATGGGCTCTGCCTAGATCACATAGGTTGCTAGAACTTAGCCATTTGGACAGTTGGTGGTAGTGGGAATGATAGGTTGGAACGTGTCCATTTGGTCTAAGGGAAGGCTTCTGAAAGGTCCTGTCTTGGTGAAACCAAGTCTGGTGGGGAAAGTGCACAACCTCTACAGATGGAAAAATCTAAGTACTTAGCCAAGTCCATGGCAATGGACAACTTGAGCATTAAGACATGGAAGCTATAAAGAATCTCATCATCCAAATTTCTAAGTTAAAAGCTTGTGGGTGAACAAGGGTTGAAAGGATCACCAATTCTTATTGGGAGATTCCATGGGAAAAGATTTTGTCAAAGCAAAAAATTAGTGTTTTCAAATGATAAGGAAAATATATTTTGAGCAAAGCAAGCCAAAGCTCCACTTAGCCAAATGAATATAGAAGTTAGACTCCACTATACTACCATAGTATCACTTGCCAATACAATTCAAATGTATTGACCTTTGTGGCTGTAACTTGTTATGTTGCAGGTTTGATTGACATTAGTGAAGTTTAGATGATTAGGATTACAAGTCTACAACCAACATGTCTGCCTGTGGCACTTTGAAGATGAAGGACCCCATGCTTATAGATATTCTGCTGCAATGTAATGTAATAGCCAAATGAGCTATGTAAGATGTAATAAAAATTATGTTATTCCTGGTTATAAAGTTGTATCATGACCTTTGTTTCTGGAAATTACATCTTAACTGTGGATGCTAGCTATTGATCCAGGGACTAGCATTGTAAACACAGGGATCTCTGCCTTATTAAAGGTTGGGACCTCTTACAATATGGGTGGGAACCCTCAACGTCCCACGATAGTTCTGGCATCTGACGGTCTATAATAACCATTGTCGTAATTCAATGGGTGGGCATGGCGTACACCAAGGAGACATGCGAGGTCGCGAAGGGGGCAGTGATTGGCTTGGATCTTAGTCTGGGCCCCACACCAAGGAAGTGTGGACGAGAATGCAACTCGTATGTGCAACAAAGCTAAGATCTCTCATGGGTAAAGTGACGCACCTCTATAGAGTGTAAGAACTGTAACTTGTTACTCCCTATTCCGGGAAGGAGCTACGAACACGGTAGGAAAGGAACTCCATGAAAGTTTTGGTAAACCTATGAAGGCTGACGGACATAACTTTTCAGAATAAAAGCAACCTTTGAAGAAATGTTTTCGAAAACTTGCGTTGCCTACGACCTATGGTCTGTGGATGTAGTTATAGTGCATCAAACACTCCTTTCTAGTGAACTCAATGTATCATCTTAACCCTTGCTAGATTCTGAAGCCATTAAGACGACGTCTACATCAAGTTATGCTCTAGGAATCTTCATCAACAAATCAATCTCTTCATTAAAGTCAAGGAAGTCAACATATACATCAATCAAATTGAAGACGGAGTTGCTGATTAGATAGAAATATAATCTCTATCCATAGAACCTACTTCTGTAGAGTATTGCAATAGCAACAGTACAAGCCAAATAGTTAGATGCTAATCTTATTTGCATGATATTTATGAGTTGATTATTTCTGATACTTCTTTGTAAGAAGTTTATTTCTCTCTCTCTAACCTAGAGTGTTCTCTGGATCTTGTGTAAAGAGTTGAGTTGTAACATATAGTCATGTCTTGGACCTGCTGTGTTTCTGTTGTACCACTATGAGGGATGTAATACTAGTGAATAGTGTTTCATTGGTGTTATGTCAACAAGTATAGTTTACTACATAATCCAGTGGTATGCTGGGTCATCGTAGTCGGTGGGCACCCTAGGGGCCCACACCTAGGGCTAGTGTGCCCCTGGCTGCGCCGCCACATGGTGTGGCTGAAGGGTTCACAACATAGAAAACAAAAAATTTCCTACGATGGGAACTAAGTACCAAGATCTATCTACTAGATACAAACAACGGGTGGATGTATATCCATAGAGAACATACCCTTGAAGACCGAAAAAGCTTAACGAGTTGAACTCGTGGTTGATGTAGACGATCTCTTGCCAATCTCAAGATCGAGAGGAAGTCCTAGCGCCGCAAATCAGCAACGCATCCGTGCTCGCACACATGTACAATACACCGAGCAACCTCCGCCTCCTCGCTCCAGCAATGCAGCGGAAGCATAACACTTTCTTGCCGAATAGCCACCGGGAACATGTATCTCGCTAGTCCGAGACCATGGGGGTAAATTCTAGAGGGGGAGAGAGATCCTTCATGAGGAGGTGTAAGTGAGAGAGAGGGAGAGGGGTGCCTTTTATAGGAGGAGGGGGCACCCAAGGGGGTGGCCCCCGGCCATGGGGGTTGCCCCCTCCCCTCCTTCATTCATGTGGGTGGACACTCCACTCACAAAATTCCTTTAAATTCCCTCCACTCAAAATCCCACTCAAAATTGCTATTAAATTTCCACCAAATTTAATGCAAACCCTCATTAAATAAAACTCTTTTTATTTATTCAGAATTTTGTAAATTACTTTAATGACAAACATTCACATATAACCCCTTGCTAGAATTCCATTTCACATGCAAAAACACTTTCTGCAATTTCACCTGAAAACCTGTTTAGGTATCTAGTGAAATAAATTCCTGCGCTTATTATTCTTTCTTGTGATCGTTGGAACCTTTTATGCTAGTATCTTAATCCCTTTTTTCACGATATATTACATGTCCGAGATTCGATCATCGGTATCTCCATAACTAGTTTGATCTCGTTACCGACATGCACTCTTTTCTCGTTCTGGTGATATAACATTCTAGTGATCAAATCACTTGCTTGCAAGCTAAACAATGTGATATCACCTAGAGGGCCCAGAGTATATCTATCCGTCATTGGGATGAACAAACTCCACTCTTGATCCATGAGCCTCTACATAACACTTTTTAGTAGTTTTGAAGCCATCTTTATAATCACCCAATTATGGTGTGACGTTTGATGTCATCAAGAAACTCTTCCGTGTTAGTGATTGACATGATCACATGGTCTAAGGATTAGGATCACTTTGTAAGTTGTTTATAGCAATATAAACTCAATGACTTTGATCGTAATGCTATACTTTGGATGATTTTTCATCACATCATTACACTAATGTTGTGATCTCGTTATTAACAACATCCAATGTCTATGATCAGGAAATTGTGATCATCTTGTTAATCAACGAGCTAGTTTAATAGAGAGGCATAACTAGGAACTTTCTGTTTGTTTATTAAACACACATGTATTAACATTTCCGTATTAATACAATTATAGCATGCAAAATAAACATCTATCATATACTTGGAATACACATAATAAACACTTTATTATTGCCTCTCAGGGCATATTCCCTTCAGTCTCCCACTTGCACTAGAGACAATAATCTAGTTACATAGTGATGTATCTAACACCCATGGAGTTCTGGTGTAGATCATGTTTTGCTCTAGGGAGAGTTTTAGTCAACGGATCTGCTACATTGAGATCCCTATGTACTTTACAAATCTTTATATCTCCATCCTTGACATGCTCGCGGATGGAGTGAAGCTGGCGCTTAATATGCTTGGAATGCTTGTGAGACCTTGGTTCTTTGGCATTGGCAATGGCACCATTGTTGTCACAATAGATCACCATTGGTCCCAACGCGTTTGCAACCACACCTAGTTCGGATATGAACTCCTTCATCCAAAATGCTTCCTAAGCCGCTTCTGAAGCAGCAACATATTCGGCCTCCGTTGTTGATCCCGCCACCACAGGTTGTTTGGAGCTCCTCCAACTAACCGCTCCGCCATTCATGAGAAATACGTATCCGTATTGAGACTTAGAGTCATCCGGATCGATGTCAAAGCTAGCGTCGACATAACACTTAGCAGCGAGCTCTTCTTCACATCCGTATACAAGAAACATATCCTTAGTGCAAGTACTTAAGGATATTCTTGACCGCTTTCCAGTGTTCTGAACCTGGATCCGATTGGTACCTACTAGTCAAACTAATAGCATGTGCCACATACGGTCTTGTACATAGCATGGCATACATTATAGAGCCTATGGCTGAAGCATAGGGGAATTTTTCCATTATCTCTCTTTCTTCCGCCATAGCCGGACTTTGAGTATTACTCAATGTCATGCCTTATGTCATAGGGGAGAACCCCTTCTTACTTTCGTCCATTTTAAACTTCTTTAAAATCTTATCAAGGTATGTACTTTGCAATAGCCCTATTAGGCGCCTAGATCTATCTCTATAGATTTATGCCTAATATGTATGACGCTTCACCTAGCTCCTTCATTGAAAATTTGTTGTTTAGATAACTTTTAACACTGTTTAAAAGATCTATATCATTTCCGATCAATAATATGTCATCCACATATAGTATCAGAAATGCCACATTTCTCCCACTCACTTTCTTGTAAATACAAGCTTCTCCATAAGTTTGGACAAATCCAAACTCTTTGACCACCTCATCAAAGCAGAGATTCCAACTTCGTGATGCTTGCTTCAATCCATAGATGGATCGCTGAAGCTTGCACACCTTGTTAGCATCCTTAGGATCGACAAAACCCTTTGGTTGTATCATATACAACTCTTCTTCAATATTACCATTGATAAACGCGGTTTTGACATCCATCTGCCATATCTCATAATCAAAGTATGCAGCAATTGCTAACATAATCCTAACTGATTTTAGCATCGCTACGGGAGAGAATGTCTCATCATAGTCAACTCCTTGAATTTGTCGAAACCCCTTTGCGATAAGTCAAGCTTTATAGACGGTCACATTACCATCAGCATCAGTTTTTCTTTTGAAAATCTATTTATTCTCCACGGCCTTTCCGTTGTGAGGTATGTCCACCAAGTTCCAAACTTGATTTTCATACATGGATTCCATCTCGGATTTCATGGATTCTAACCATTTGTTGGAATCCGGGCTCATCATCGCTTCTTCATACGTCGCAGGGTCATCATTTTCATCAACCATGAAATTCATGACAGGATTTCCGTACATCTCGGGAGCTGCACGCGTCCTGCTAGACCTGCAAGGTTCGTTAGTACTCTCTTTCGGAGTTTCATGATCATTATCATCAGTTCCCTCTTCAACTAGTGAAGCCAACTCCGGAACGAATTCCGGCGCTGCGCTACTCACCATACTTTGAAGAGAAGGTTCAATAACCTCTTCGAGTTCTACCTTTCGACTACTCACACCTTTCGTGAGAAACTCTTTCTCTAGAAAGGATCCATTCTTGGCAACAAAAACCTTGCCCTCGGATCTGTGATAGAAGGAATACCCAATAGTTTCCTTAGGGTATCCTATGAAGACACATTTTTCTGCTTTGGGTTCGAGTTTATCCGGTTGAAGTTTCTTCACATAAACATCGCATCCCCAAACTTTAAGAAATGACAGTTTAGGTTTGTTTCCAAACCATAATTTATACAGTGTCTTTTCAACGGATTTAGATGGTGCCTGATTTAAAGTGAATGCAACAGTCTCTAGTGCATAACCCCAAAATGACAACGAAGACTCCGTCAGAGACATCATAGATCGAACCATATCCAATAAAGTACGATTACAACGTTCCAACACACCATTTCGCTGTGGTGTTCCGGCAGGTGTGAGTTGTGAAACAATTCCACACTCTTTCATGTGAGTGCTAAACTCGTAACTTGGATACTCACCTCCACGGTCCAATCGTATAAATTTGATCTTTCTATTACGATGATTTTCCACTTCACTCTGAAATTCCTTGAACTTTTCAAAGGTTTCAGACTTGTGTTTCATCAAGTAGATATAACCGTATCTACTCAAATCATCTGTGAAAGTAACAAAATAACGATATCCACCTCGCGTCGACACACTCATTGGACCACATACATCAGAATGTATGATTTCCAATAAATCTGTCGCCCATTCCATTGAACCGGAAAACGGCGTTCTAGTCATCTTGCCCATAAGGCATGTCTCACATGTATCAAATGATTCAAAATCAAGTGATTCCAAAAGTCCATACGAATGGAGCTTCTTCATGCGTTTAACGCCAATATGACCTAGACGACAGTGCCACATATATGTGGATATATCATCATTAAGTTTAATCCTTTTAGCATCAACATTATGAATATGTGTAACACTATTATCAAGATTCAATAGAAATAAACCATTCATCATCGGTGCATGACCATAAAAGATTTCATTCATATAAATAGAATAACCATTGTTCTCGGATTTAAATGAATAACCACTTCGCATCAAACACGTTCCAGATACAATGTTCATGCTTAGTGCTGGCACCAGATAACAATTATTCAAGTTTATTACTAATCCCGATGGAAAGTGGAGAGGTAGCGTTCCGACGGCGATCACATCAACGCTTGATCCATTACCGACACGCATCTTGACCTTACCCCTTGCTAGCGGTCGCTTGTTCCGTAGCCCCCGATTCGAGTTACAAATATTAGCAACTGAACCGGTATCAAATACCCAGGTGCTACTACGGGCACTAGTCAAGTACACATCAATAACATGTATATCATATATACCTTTGTTTGCCTTGCCGGCCTTCTTGTCTGCCAAATACTTGGGGCAGTTGCGCTTCCAGTGGCCAGTCCCCTTACAATAGTAGCACTCGGTATCAGACTTAGGGCCAACTCGGGGTTTCTTTTCAGGCATGGCAACCGGCTTGCCGCCCTTACTTCCCTTCCGTTTTCCCTTCTTGTCTTTCTTGAAACCAGTGTTCTTATTGATCATCAACACTTGATGTTCCTTTTTGATCTCCACTTATGCAGTTTTAAGCATTGACAGAAACTCGGGGAGAGACTTCTTCATGCCTTGCATATTATAGTTCATCACGAAGCTCTTATAGCTAGGTGGCAGAGACTGCAGAACACGATGGATGCCTAAGTCAATGGGAATTGATATTCCCAAGGACACAAGCTTATCGGCGTAACCCGACATCTTTAATACATGCTCACTAACGGAGTTGTGCTCTTCCATCATGCAGCTAAAGAACTTTTCTAAAGCATTGTAGCTCTCTACAGCAGCATGTGTGTCAAAAATCATTTTCAGCTCACCCATTGTATCAATGCATTGCCGTTTTCTAAATGCTTTCGAAGTTCCGGCTCTAGCCCATACAATATGCCGCAATGAACTAAGTTGTGGTCCTCCTGACGAGTCTAATAGACATTCTTCTCCTCGTCAGGGGCATCCTCAAAAGGTGGGGGGCCTAGCGGCGCTTCTAGCACATATTTCTTTTGTGCAGCAGAGAGGAGAATCCTCAAATTCATGGCCCATTCGGTAAAGTTTATACCGTTTGTTGCAAGTTTCTCTTTCTCCATGAACACATTGAAATTAAAAGTAGGTGGTGTCATCTGCAACAGAATTTGTAAAGTTTAGACTAAGTTTATGATAGATTGAGTTCAACTAATCCTCATTACGAATGAACTCCCACTCAAAAACGACATCCCTCGTGCCTTTTTGGTGATTACATGAACCAAATCCACTACACCAAGTCCGATCATCACGTGAGTCGGTGTAGCTTCAAAGGCGAGCATCAAATGGGCATCATATCTACTATATGACTCATGCTTAACCTTTCAGTCCGTGTTCCGAGGCCATGTCTGTACATGCTTGGCTCGTCAAGTTAGAACCTTAGTATTCGCGTGTGTAACTGTCTTACACCCGAAATTTGGTCGTGGATCCAAGAACACCCAATCATCACGTGATGCCTTGGAGCGACGAAAACATAATCGGTGCATTCTAAAGGAAGAACACATTCTTATCTTGATATTTAAATGAGGGATCATCTTATTATGCTAATAAAGTGCTAAACAAGCAATATAAGATGCTATCAAACATCACATGTTTATTAGTGAAATGATATGGTTCCCGCATATGATCTCTATCATGTGCATAGTGGTATAATCACTATCATACCTTAATGTGTAAGGCCAAGGTCTATGGAACTTACACGTTATGTGTGCTGTAAGAGTATCATCTCATACTTCTACTTACAACAACACCATATCATAACACTAGCCTAGCAACAATCTAAACTAGACGCTTCTAATTTATCCATTGCAAGTTTTACGTGGTTTAGGGCTTTCGAAGATAGAACCGTTCTTACCAACGAACATGAACCACAACGAGGATAACCAAATTGTTGAAAAATCGTTGCAAAATAGATATTGACTATAGTAGGAGAGACAGACACCCGCTAGCCACTTATGCAAACTAGTTGCATGTCAAGCGTGGAACAGGTCTCATGTGCGAGGACATGTAAATTTGTCCGGGCCGCTTCGTCCCACTATGCCACCAATATCCAAAATTACAACTAAGAAGCAACAACATGATCATCATTGCCCACATACTCATATGTGTACTACCAGTGTAAAGCATCTACGCATAGATCCGGCTCTTATACCACCGAAAGGTTCGCATGATAGAAATCAAAAAATTTCCTACGATGGGAACTAAGTACCAAGATCTATCTACTAGATACAAACAACGGGAAGATGTATATCCGTAGAGAACATATCCTTGAAGACCGACAAATCTTAACGAGTTGAACTCGTGGTTGATGTATACGATCTCTTGCCGATCTCAAGATCGAGAGGAAGTCCTAGCGCCGCAAAGCAGCAGCGCATCCGTGCTCGCACACATGTACAAGACATCGAGCAACCTCCGCCTCCTTGCTCCAGCGATGCAGCGGAAGCACAACCATTTCTTGCCGAATAGCCACCGGGAACATGTATCTTGCTAGTCCGAGACCATGGGGGATAAATTCTAGAGGGGGAGAGAGATCCTTCACGATGAGGTGTAAGTGAGAGAGAGGGAGATGGGTGCCTTTTATAGGAGGATGGGGGCACCCAAGGGGGTGGCCTCCGGCCATGGGGGCTGCCCCCTCCCCTCCTTCATTCATGTGGGTGGACACTCCATCACAAAATTCCTTTAAATTCCCTCCACTCAAAATTTCTATTAAATTTCCACCAAATTTAATGCAAACTCTCATTAAATAGAACTCTTTTTATTGATTCAGAATTTTGTCAATTACTTTAATGAAAAACATTCACATATGCTAGAATTCCATTTCACATGCAAAAATACTTTCTGCAATTTCACCTGAAAACCTGTTTCGGTATCTTGTGAAATAAATTCCTGCGCTTGTTATTCTTTCCGGCATGAAACTTTTGCTCCAATTGGATGTCAGTGTCCCTTAAGTGTTTCACCCTACGGTTCACGAATAATGCGAACATGATCGAGACCCTTCTCCGATCAATAATCAGAAGCGGGACCTGGAGATCCATACGGACTCCCACACATTCAACGATGACTTTCCTGTGATCGTCGAAACCTTTTACGCTAGTATCTTAATGTAACACCCTCAGAATCGACCCTATGCAGGTTTCAGCGCTTCCCGCCAAACCCGCATAGAAACGATTCAAAGGTGCCCACCAGGCACTTTCGTGCGGGTGGAAAACAAAGTAATAACATTACACAACAGTCCTCGATGGGACCCACAAAACAGATATATATACAGCAGCGACTCAATGAGTCAAGAATAAAGATATAATATACAAAGATCCAAATCACCTTGAAAAGATGGAGCGTCCGACTACGGACAAGATGCAAATGGGGCTAAGAGCCCTGAAGAATAACCAATGGCGTCCATAACCCTGCCCAGGCCAAGCCGGAAGGGTAACCCTGCTAACGACGTCGATCTCAAAACCTGCTAAACAAAAGGGGTGCCGACAAAGGGCAAAGGAAAAAGAGGAGCGTCAGTACTGAGGCCAGTACACGGCGAGGCTAGAATTCAGCGGTCCTCGCCTACATAGGTATGGTGGACTGAAGCGGCAGCGGCAGCATGCACTACACAACCTATAGAGACTCGATACAACTGGCGGCTATCAGAGAGGGATAAGAAAGACCTGTTCGGAACCAACATGATTCTACCATCAGACAAACCCATCCTGGTGTTTCCCCCTCGAGAACCAAACGAGGAAGTCAACCGAGGAACTCACACAGTTGGCAGTTTTATTTATTCAGTTATCGTTGCAGCAATTACTAGTCAAGTATAGATAATTATCCTGATAAAATAAGCAGTGGGCCATTTTAGTTAACCATTCCGTTATAGTTGCAACACTTACTAGTCAGGTACAATTAACATGAGATATCCCAAAACCCAGCATTTGTTGGTACTTTTATTTAGCCATTTCGTTGTAGTTGCAATACTTACTAGTCAGGTACAATGGTCGCAAGCGACAACCGAAACAAGCAATTGTTGGCAGTTTTATTTAGCCATTCCATTATAGTGAAGCTGATTACTAGTCATTATAAAGTCAAATTTATAGCACTACTTTAGTTATTAGTTGTCTATGATCGAGATACTGTGCTCCAAGTCGTCCATAACCGCGGACACGGCTTTCAGAAAGTATTACCCGGCCGGGGTGCACAAATAGCAACACACACTCGATCAACCTCGGAAAAACCAAATCAAAACCCAACGAGGCCTTCACGACAAAGCAATCACCAGATTCAGAAATATTTCCGGGGGCCACCCCGTTGAGTACACCCGCAACGAAGCTAGCTGACTCCGAGACGGACTCAAGGTTTGTGGGGCCGGCTGTAAGCGACTGGGAACCCAAAACTGGGCTTGTCGATACCGCGTAAACGGGTCACAATCCTAAACAGTACAGTGTGCTCCTCGCACAATCGTAAATAAAGCAGTAGCATGGCATAAGTACAAGATCGTAAATAAAACCTCAAACTAGTTTGTGGCCCCAAGAAATAAGACGGAATCAAGCTCTGGCTAAGGGGGGTCCCATAATCCTCCCGGATGTGGATAGCGCGATAAATCAAGGAACATGTATCAAGCACTCGGGTTCCTACGGGACACAAGTGGACGGTTAACAACCAAATAACATCTATTGCCCACCTGTGCCTCTGCTTACTTACTTCAATTTTAGTTGTTAAACAGTAATTGAAGTGAACGATAAGTAAAACCATGATCATCTCCAACATCAAACATGCGGCAATACACCAACAACTGTGGCACTTGACGACACGTAACAGCACTTGAGCAGGCGACTACGACGCGCAAGTCCAACTATCTACCAAACAACAGGTAATAGGATGTGTCCAAGGCAATATATGGCTGCAAGGGGATATTACGGGTACGGAAACTAGAGCATCGCAACACAGATAGCAATAGATCAACAGGAGGGAATAAATACTATAAAAGTAAGATAGGTAGAAAGGGGGAGGTGCTCGCCTGAAAACATTGCCGAAGGTTTGACCGAAGATCGGGGCGAAGCTCACATCAACTCAACGGCCTTATCCGCGAAGAAGCAAAACACTAGAATAAACACCGGATGCAGTATTTAATACAACGGCATAAGATCGGCATGATGCATGGTTGATGCATGGCATGGTAAAGGTGCGATGCAATTAGGTCATATTAAGTGGAACCGGGGTTCCGACAATTAATTAGGTGGTTCATGTTATTTAGCTAACCCGCAGTTTAAATGTTGTTTAACAAGGCAGAATATATCACCGGTTCGCTACACAAGTTTAAATGAGGCCGATATGAGACTAGATTTGCCCGCATATGGGCCCCATAGTTAATTATAAGGTGAATCGGCATAAGGCCCCCAAACCACACAAACATGCATGCAAGTATGGCAATTAAATATGCAACAGGTTTTATATTTAGCATTTATAAAATAGGGGCTCGGGAAAAAGGTTCACACATTAGGGTGTCTCGACGAACTTGGGGTTCCGGGGGTTCGGGGTTCGACAGGGGCTCAGGGTTCGACAGAAGCGGTCTTGGCAGGAACATTCTCGAACAACGGGGCAGATCTTGTCGCATCCGGGGTCTCGGTGTCCGGGGTGAAGTACTCGGCGTCCTCGAGGGAGTACTTATCGTATCCGTGAAGAAGATCGTGCCGATCCACGGGGTTCGGTCTTCGAAGCCAGGAAGGAGTACTTGGCGTTGCCGAGCGGAAGTCTTGATGGTCCTCGGGTCCGGGAAGGTCTTGGCGCACGGTTTTGGGTAGGCGAACTTGTCGGTTCCACCTCGGAGACCTTGGGGTTCTAAACCCAGGGTAGGTGGTGAGCTTGCGATGACGCCGGTACTTGTGAATCTCCTCCAAGCATCGAAGATCTTTGCAGCATTGTGTTGGACTCCTTATCCACTTGTCGATCTTGTACACTAGGGTGCCTCGAACATCTCGCCAGTTGTAGCCGGGAGGTATCTGGAGGTCAACTTCATCTTTCGGTGCCGAAGCACAACTCGTTCCAGTGGTGCTGTGCGTGGCAGCAGGGTTGACGAGGTCGGCACGGGGCTCGGAGGCGGGCTCGGGGCGTCGCGCGCAGGACGGCGGTGCACGCGGCCGAGAGAGGCGCGGTGGCGGTGAGGGTCGTCGGGCTCGGTGCCGCGGGGAGCTCGCGGCCGGCGGCAGCGACTGCGGAGGAGGGCAGAGCCGGGGAGAGGCGGCGCGGGCCGGCGAGGGGGACGCTGCGGCGGCGGCGAGGCAGAGGGCTCGGGGTCGCCGGCGAGGAGGCGGGGCGAGCGGGGCCGGAGGAGGTCGGAACAGAGGGGGCGGGGAGCGAACGGCGAGGAGCCCTAGCGACGCGTGGTCGCGTGCCGGCGGCGAAAGGGGCCCGCGGCGGCGCGGCCGGAGAAGGGCCGGAGGCGGTGTCGGCTCGGGGCGGAGGGGAAGGAGGGCGCGGCGGGCTGGTGGCGGGGCAGAGGAGGCGAGGCGGAGGCCGGGGAGGCGGCGCCGGAGGAGGCCGAGGCGAGGCTGGCGGTTGGCGGCGGGGCAGAGGCCGGGCCGGCGAGGTGCCGCGGTGGCGGTCGCGGGGCGATGGGGAGAGCGGCGAGCGGAGGCAGGGGCGCGGGGTTGGTGAGGGGAGAGGAGGCGAGGCCGGAGCGCGCCGGGCCGGCGAGGAGGAGGGGCCGCGGTGGAGGCGAGCGCGCCGGAGGGGCGACGCAGGGCCGGCGCGGCCGGAGGAGGAGGAGCAGAGGCGCGTCGGCCGGAGGGAGCTGCGGCGAGGGCGAGGCGGCCGAGGCGGGTGGAGAGGAGGGGAACCGGCGCCGGAGGGAGGAGATGCTCGGCGGCGGCCGGTGGCGAGCGGGAGGAGGGAAGGCCGGCGGTGGGAGGTTGGGGTCGGGGTGGTAGTTGGTGAGGGAGGGGACGCGGGGAAGAGAGGAGGGAGAGGGAGACGGGGCCGCGTGGGGAACGCGTCGGTCCCGGGGTGGGGCCCGGGGGGAGAGTGGGTTGACCAGGGGAAGAAAAGAGGTGGGGGCGAGTGGGACCCACGCGGGTGGGGCCCAGGGGGAAGAGAGAGGGGTGCGGGCTGGCTCAGGTGAGAGAAGGAATTGGGGATGAGGTGGCAGCGGGTTGGGGTGGGGCCAGCCTGTAAGGGAGGGGTAGGAGGGGACTGGGTGAAAGAGAGAGAGAGGTGGTGGATCGGTGAGGTGGCAGGTGGGTAGGAATTGGGGGAGAGGGTGAGGTGGCGGGCTGTGAGAGGTGGGTAGGATAGATTCGGGTGGGAATAGGATTTAGAGTGTAGGTTTTGTAAATATGTGTTTGTTTGGTTTTGTTTATTTTAAAACAAGGCCACTTGCAATTAGTTTTTAGGGAAATAAAATATCCGATACGATCGGGGTTTTGCCTTTGAAATAAAGAGGGGCATTTCTACAAAGCAAAACTAGGTTTTTTCGAAATAGTTCAGACAAACAATGCATGATGATGACGATGCAATGCACAAAAACAACGCGATTTTCTAGTAGTGGTTTTGCGGGATGCCACAATTCGACACCACTAACAATGGATCTCGCCCTCGAGATCCGCCTCATGGTACCGGAAGAAGGGCGGCGATCTGAATCTTCTCGCATCGTGTAGATCCTCGCGACACCACTAACAAGAGGTCGTTGTCCGTGATCGTCGAGAGAACACTCCGGAACAAAAAGGTCGAAGGTAGAGGTATCAACAAATAAAGCCACCTCCAGCTTCCGTGGAAGGAGTAAAACTGCTGGATCCACTGATTCGATGTACAAGAGCGAATGATAAGAGTAGTCGGATGGTGATCAGTCCATCGCGCACCCAAACCATTACTCGGCACACGAATAGGCGGATTATGCAACCAACTCTCGGAATTAGACTGAAGATCTCGACAAGCGAGGTTCGGAACAAAGGAGTGATACGGACTCTGCATCGGATCTGGCGTATATGATGTCGTTGCGTCGGAGAACACCGGAAGGCATGAGAAGGAACAAAGAGAAGTCCACCAGACGAAGGATTCCTCGGATAGCACGAAGACCAGATGTAGCAACACCGTTACCGAAGGAGGAAGCGAAACCCTGAAGGTACGACGAAAACCCAACCACGAGAAATCCTGGATTCGAAGAGAGAGAAGAGAGCGGATTCAAAACACGCAGAGGTGAGAGGAGAATAGCAGTGGGGTAAGGAATAAAATTAGACCTAATCAGAACTATCCAACCGATTTTGCAAAAATATTTTTGACACTCTACTTCGGCCGTTAGCTAGGTTATCCTACAGGCTGGACTTGTGGGGTATCGCAACTGCTGAGCTCTGATACCACTCTGTAACACCCTCAGAATCGACCCTATGCAGGTTTCAGCGCTTCCCGCCAAACCCGCATAGAAACGATTCAAAGGTGCCCACCAGGCACTTTCGTGCGGGTGGAAAACGAAGTAATAACATTACACAACAGTCCTCGATGGGACCCACAGAACAGATATATATACAACAGCGACTCAATGAGTCAAGAATACAGATATAATATACAAAGATCCAAATCACCTTGAAAAGATGGAGCGTCCGACTACGGACAAGATGCAAATGGGGCTAAGAGCCCTGAAGAATAACCAATGGCGTCCATAACCCTGCCCAGGCCAAGCCGGAAGGGTAACCCTGCTAACGACGTCGATCTCAAAACCTGCTAAACAAAAGGGGTGCCGGCAAAGGGCAAAGGAAAAAGAGGAGCGTCGGTACTGAGGCCAGTACACGGCGAGGCTAGAATTCGGCGGTCCTCGCCTACATAGGTATGGTGGACTGAAGCGGCAGCGACAGCATGCACTACACAACCTATAGAGACTCGATACAACTGGCGGCTATCAGAGAGGGATAAGAAAGACCTGTTCGGAACCAACATGATTCTACCATCAGACAAACCCATCCTGGTGTTTCCCCCTCGAGAACCAAACGAGGAAGTCAACCGAGGAACTCACACAATTGGCAGTTTTATTTATTCAGTTATCGTTGTAGCAATTACTAGTCAAGTATAGATAATTATCCTGATAAAATAAGCAGTGGGCCATTTTAGTTAACCATTCCGTTATAGTTGCAACACTTACTAGTCAGGTACAATTAACATGAGATATCCCAAAACCCAGCATTTGTTGGTACTTTTATTTAGCCATTCCGTTGTAGTTGCAATACTTACTAGTCAGGTACAATGGTCGCAAGCGACAACCGAAACAAGCAATTGTTGGCAGTTTTATTTAGCCATTCCATTATAGTGAAGCTGATTACTAGTCATTATAAAGTCAAATTTATAGCACTACTTTAGTTATAGTTGTCTATGATCGAGATACTGTGCTCCAAGTCGTCCATAACCGCGGACACGGCTTTCAGAAAGTTTTACCCAGTCGGGGTGCACAAATAGCAGCACACACTCGATCAACCTCGGAAAAACCAAATCAAAACCCAACGAGGCCTTCACGACAAAGCAATCACCAGATTCAGAAATATTTCCGGGGGACACCCCAATGAGTACACCCGCAACGAAGCTAGCTGACTCCGAGACGGACTCAAGGTTTGTGGGGCCGGCTGTAAGCGACTGGGAACCCAAAACTGGGCTTGTCGATACTGCGTAAACGGGTCACAATCCTAAACAGTACAGTGTGCTCCTCGCACAATCGTAAATAAAGCAGTAGCATGGCATAAGTACAGGATCGTAAATAAAACCTCAAACTAGTTTGTGGCCCCAAGAAATAAGACGGAATCAAGCTCTGGCTCAGGGGGGTCCCATAATCCTCCCGGATGTGGATAGCGTGATAAATCAAGGAACAGGTATCAAGCACTCGGGTTCCTACGGGACACAAGTGGACGGTTAACAACCAAATAACATCTATTGCCCACCTGTGGCTCTGCTTACTTACTTCAATTTTAGTTGTTAAACAATAATTGAAGTGAACGATAAGTAAAACCATGATCATCTCCAACATCAAACATGCGGCAATACACCAACAACTGTGGCACTTGACGACACGTAACAGCACTTGAGCAGGCGACTACGACGCGCAAGTCCAACTATCTACCAAACAACAGGTAATAGGATGTGTCCAAGGCAATATATGGCTGCAAGGGGATATTACGGGTACGGAAACTAGAGCATTGCAACACAGATAGCAATAGATCAACATGAGGGAATAAATACTATAAAAGTAAGATAGGTAGAAAGGGGGAGGTGCTCGCCTGAAAACATTGCCGAAGGTTCGACCGAAGATCGGGGCGAAGCTCACATCAACTCAACGGCCTTATCCGCGAAGAAGCAAAACACTAGAATAAACACCGGATGCAGTATTTAATACAACGGCATAAGATCGGCATGATGCATGGTTGATGCATGGCATGGTAAAGGTGCGATGCAATTAGGTCATATTAAGTGGAACCGGGGTTCCGACAATTAATTAGGTGGTTCATGTTATTTAGCTAACCCGCAGTTTAAATGTTGTTTAACAAGGCAGAATATATCACCGGTTCGCTACACAAGTTTAAATGAGGCCGATATGAGACTAGATTTGCCCGCATATGGGCCCCATAGTTAATTATAAGGTGAATCGGCATAAGGCCCCCAAACCACACAAACATGCATGCAAGTATGGCAATTAAATATGCAACAGGTTTTATATTTAGCATTTATAAAATAGGGGCTCGGGAAAAAGGTTCACACATTAGGGGGTCTCGACGAACTTGGGGTTCCGGGGGTTCGGGGTTCGACAGGGGCTCAGGGTTCGACGAAAGCGGTCTCGGCAGGAACATTCTCGAACAACGGGGCGGATCTTGTCGCATCCAGGGTCTCGGTGTCCGGGGTGAAGTACTCGGCGTCCTTGAGGGAGTACTTATCGTATCCGTGAAGAAGATCGTGCCGATCCACGGGGTTTGGTCTTCGAAGCCAGGAAGGAGTACTTGGCGTTGCCGAGCGGAAGTCTTGATGGTCCTCGGGTCCGGGAAGGTCTTGGCGCACGGTGTTCGGGTAGGCGAACTTGTCGGTTCCACCTCGGAGACCTTGGGGTTCTAAACCCAGGGTAGGTGGTGAGCTTGCGATGACGCCGGTACTTGTGAATCTCCTCCAAGCATCGAAGATCTTGGCAGCATTGTGTTGGACTCCTTATCCACTTGTCGATCTTGTACACTAGGGTGCCTCGAACATCTCGCCAGTTGTAGCCGGGAGGCATCTGGAGGTCAACTTCATCTTTCGGTGCCGAAGCACAACTCGTTCCAGTGGTGCTGTGCGTGGCAGCAGGGTTGACGAGGTCGGCACGGGGCTCGGAGGCGGGCTCGGGGCGTCGCGCGCAGGACGGCGGCGCACGCGGCCGAGAGAGGCGCGGTGGCGGTGAGGGTCGTCGGGCTCGGTGCCGCGGGGAGCTCGCGGCCGGCGGCAGCGACTACGGAGGAGGGCAGAGCCGGGGAGAGGCGGCGCGGGCCGGCGAGGGGGACGCTGCGGCGGCGGCGAGGCAGAGGGCTCGGGGTCGCCGGCGAGGAGGCGGGGCGAGCGGGGCCGGAGGAGGTCGGAACAGAGGGGGCGGGGAGCGAATGGCGAGGAGCCCTGGCGACGCGTGGTCGCGTGCCGGCGGCGAAAGGGGCCCGCGGCGGCGCGGCCGGAGAAGGGCCGGAGGCGGTGTTGGCTCAGGGAGGAGGGGAAGGAGGGCGTGGCGGGCTGGTGGCGGGGCAGAGGAGGCGAGGCGGAGGCCGGGGAGGCGGCGCCGGAGGAGGCCGAGGCGAGGCTGGCGGTTGGCGGCGGGGCAGAGGCCGGGCCGGCGAGGTGCCGCGGTGGCGGTCGCGGGGCGATGGGGAGAGCGGCGAGCGGAGGCAGGGGGCGCGGGGTTGGTGAGGGGAGAGGAGGCGAGGCCGGAGCGCGCCGAGCCGGCGAGGAGGAGGGGCCGCGGTGGAGGCGAGCGCGCCGGAGGGGCAAGGCAGGGCCGGCGCGGCCGGAGGAGGAGGAGCAGAGGCGCGTCGGCCGGAGGGAGCTGCGGCGAGGGCGAGGCGGCCGAGGCGGGTGGAGAGGAGGGGAACCGGCGCCGGAGGGAGGAGATGCTCGGCGGCGGCCGGTGGCGAGCGGGAGGAGGGAAGGCCGGCGGTGGGAGGTTGGGGTCGGGGTGGGAGTTGGTGAGGGAGGGGACGCGGGGAAGAGAGGAGGGAGAGGGAGACGGGGCCGCGTGGGGAACGCGTCGGTCCCGGGGTGGGGCCCGGGGGGAGAGTGGGTTGACCAGGGGAAGAAAAGAGGTGGGGGCGAGTGGGACCCACGCGGGTGGGGCCCAGGGGGAAGAGAGAGGGGTGTGGGCTGGCTCAGGTGAGAGAAGGAATTGGGGATGAGGTGGCAGCGGGTTGGGGTGGGGCCAGCCTGTAAGGGAGGGGTAGGAGGGGACTGGGTGAAAGAGAGAGAGAGGTGGTGGATCGGTGAGGTGGCAGGTGGGTAGGAATTGGGGGAGAGGGTGAGGTGGCGGGCTGTGAGAGGTGGGTAGGATAGATTCGGGTGGGAATAGGATTTAGAGTGTAGGTTTTGTAAATATGTGTTTGTTTGGTTTTGTTTATTTTAAAACAAGGCCACTTGCAATTAGTTTTTAGGGAAATAAAATATCCAATAAGATCGGGGTTTTGCCTTTGAAATAAAGAGGGGCATTTGTACAAAGCAAAACTAGGTTTTTTCGAAATAGTTCAGACAAACAATGCATGATGATGACGATGCAATGCACAAAAACAACGCGATTTTCTAGTAGAGGTTTTGCGGGATGCCACACTTAATCCCTTTGTTTCACGATATATTACATGTCCGAGATTCGATCATCGGTATCTCCATACCTAGTTTGATATCGTTACCAACATGCACTCTTTTCTCGTTCCCGTGATATAACATTCTAGTGATCAAATCACTTGCTTGCAAGCTAACCAATGTGATATCACCGAGAGGGCCTGTAACATCCCAAAAATACTAAACTTGGATCATCCATTTTCCAATCATCAAAATTAAGGTTAACAAAAACTTTTGCTAATTAAAATTATGAAATTCTTTTGAACCACCTTGTTTGTTTGTTTGTTTGTTTCATTGCTTGTAAAATGTTTCTTAGATGAAATAAACATCATCTAAAACATTTCCCACACTTTTCCTAAAGACAAGGGAATGGTCACTTTGACCAATTTAACTCCCATGCCTACTTTGGCTGTCTCAAACTTTCAGAACCTAACAGAAAATTTTCTGGATCTTTGCACCCCTTGAATGTACTCATAACAAAGTATCAAGGCCCACTTTGTGATCATCCAGAAACTTTCAAATGCATGGTTTAAATGACAATTCAAAATTGAATCTTTATCATATGGGAAGATCCCACTTATTCAAAAACCACTCAAACAATCTCAACTTGCAAAACCCAAGCATCTGCAGACTCACCAGCACCAATCTAGCAAACCCACCAAAAATCTTTTCAAAATTTAAAACTTGATTTCATGCGGCCATTTCATCAAACAGGTTGCAGACACAAATCAAACAAACATCAAACACTATTGTGAGCAGTGATTCTTGCCTAACTGGTTCCCCATTTAGCTCACAACCAACTCAGTAGATCATCTAGGAAGATTAACTAACCACTAGCACCACTGTGAGCTTGCCATTGCCATCAATGATGAACATCCGAGCACACCTTTGCCACCCCATAGTCGACAGCAAGCTAGGAGCAGCAGCAAGTCTAGACAGCATGTCTGGGAGGCAGCCCACCGTCCACCGCCACTCACTGTCCTAGCCACGAGCGTTGCCAAGCCCTAGACCACACACACGGACCATGCCAACCTCGCCAGCGACCATGCCGAGCGTGCGCCAGAGCGCCACCCTCGACCAGCGCCCACAGACCGCGCACCGCCCTCACCGCGTGCACACACGATCACCACCGACCCAGGAGACCGCCAGACATCCCCGTTCGCCGCCCCGTGCCGCACATCCACTGCTCTCTGTCGAAGACGCCGCCTCTGCCGCGCAGAGCGTCGCATGTTCTAGACCAAGCCGCACCGCCCGATGCCTCGAAACCATGTCATTGAGCACCGTCCCCTACCGTCGCCCATGCCAGTAATCGCCTGTAACACCGCCCCCGACGAGCTCACCGTGCGCCCCGTCGGTCCCCTCGCTCGACTATAAATAGAGGCCACCCCCGCTCGATTTCTTCACACCATCTCACTCCCCTCTCCTCACTGATCGTGCCACACCGTTCTTAGAGCAAGGCGAGCACCACCCCGCCGGAATTTCACCGGAGCCCGCCGCCTCTGGAGAAGAAGGGAGCCATCGATTTCGTCCACCCCAGGAGCTGCCGCGACCACCCCTGAGTTCGCCATCGTCGACTTCATCGTTCGCCCGCCTCGCCGACCCTCGTCAGCACCCCGGTGAGTCCCCAGCACCCCCACTGGCCGCGCTAGGTTTCGTTCTCGCCGGTGTTGTCTCGCGTCGATGATGACTCCCAGCCGTTGGATTAGAATCAGATCGAACGACCCACATTGCCCCATACCGCTTCGCCCAGCCCCGTGTCACTGACGAGTGGGGACACCCACTTAAGCATCCCGCGGGAGCACCGCGCTTAGAAGGCCGGCCCGTTAACTTTTCCCGCGCAGCCCAGTGATTTGAATTAAATCTTTTCTATTTTAATTCAAACACACTTCTGTACCCATTTTCAAAAATCAATCCAGGTCGATTCAGTGCACCAATTTGAATGAAACCAATTTTTTTGGAAAGGTCTGTGAATTCTGAATCCAAGCCCGTTGGGTTCAATTCATTTGGATCTATAGATCACCCATGGTAAAAATAACAAGGCAGAAGCTTTTCTGCATTCAAACATTTTTCAAATTTAAACCACAATAGCTTTTGAGTTGATTCCAACTCTCAAAAATCACATTTAACCATACCTTTCAAAATATATAAAAATATATAGGTTTACTTGCAGGAATAATGTTCAAGTAATAAAAGAATGCTACATAAGCATTTCTAGCCACTTTAATTAATTAAAATAAAAGGGTAAAACCTTATTAAATTGTGACACCACTTTAAATCACATTCCCTTGGACTACAATATGTGGTGATGACATGTGTCAACATGATCCCATGTTTGGTTTGGAGAATATTAAATCTTAAGTATTTTTTCAATGAGTAGAAATTACTTTTCTAAAAATAAAAGGAATTAAATCAAGCCTTAACCTTGTAATGTTAGAGATGATGCTAGATCATCTATAGGACCCTTGTGTGTGATGATTGCAAGTAGTTAAGTATTGTTTGGTGATTGTGTACCTCGTATCTATTCATAGACGCTAGTATCGACCAAGGATACGAGGAGGAAGGAGGATACTACGAAGAAGAAGCCGAGCAGAACTTCAACCACTGCTCTACACAAGGCAAGCCTTACTAATCAAGTTGACCTATGCGAGCTAACACTTGCAATTTAGCAAGCTTATACTGATATTGTGCAAGAAAATACTTGCTTGTTACTATGCCTACTATATGCCTTAAGCATATGTGATCATACCCACTTGATAAACGAATCCTAGTTTTATTTGCAAGCTTCTTACTTTATTTCTTTATCAAAGCTTTAATTTAGAGTTGACTTAAGTGACTTGTAGATACTAGAAAGATTCTGAAGGTTGCATAAAGAGCATAAAATTTGGCCTAAGTTAGAAACCTTGATATCATCCTAAGATATAATGTTGTACTTAGTTGAAACTCCACTAGTTTACCACCCCTCATTAGTACTGCCCCCACCTGTAGATGCTAGTGCTAAGCATAAAACTTGATCAACTTTAGATGGGTTTACTTGGTGGAAAAAACCTTGGAATGATGGATCATTCTATTGAAATGTTTTGGACATGTGTTTCCGAACACTTGATGATTTTGGGTGACGAAAATGTTGAGGCATGAGCCTTAGTCCTTTATAAAACTGACGGTTGTCTGGATGCGATACCATTCCAATTTTATCGTACAACCACAATACCCGAAGATTTGGGTAGGGCTTGACTAGAAACTTATATACCTTAGTATTAGTTCCCTCACGGCCAAGGTCTGAGCTGAGGCTAACTTGTGAAGATTGTCCACCTGTGCAGTACCCAAGATGACAGTTGGTCATGGTTCGGATGCCAAACTCACAGGAGAGGTGCTTATACTAGGGCATGTAATTGAAAGGTTAGGATTGATTATCCGCATACTGAGTATGGTGAATTCAGGATTTGTTCCTGACGGATGTATCGAATGTTGTGGTGAAAGTGTACAATCTCTGCAGAGTGTAAAACTATTCGAATATCCGCATCCGCGGTTATGGACGGTTGGAGTGGCCATACTGTTCCCCCGTCAGACTTTTCAAAATGACTTGTGAAATGAATTGAGACTTTGACTTGACCAAAACAGAGTTGTGACCTGAGTTACAAGATCCCACCTAGGAGTTATAAAATTGTGACTAGCTTCGGAACTTAGTAGAGATAAATCTGGCTTTTGCAAAACAACCCTAGAGCCTAGTGTCATATTATCCAAAAACCCCTTTACCTGTTAGTATTAGCTTGCGAGTACTTAAAGAGTACTCATGGCTTTGTCCCTGGCTATTCCCATGGCCAGACTATGAAGAGGAGTACCTTGAGGATGGACCCCAGGAAGGTTACGACAACTAGGATCATCTCCCATCGTCAGCATTGCCTGTGACCCCGAAGATGGAGTTTCGCCTACGCTACCGTTATTATTACGTATTCCGCTGCTTGATGTTGTATTAAGAACTGGATCATGAGATCCCTATTTGTGTAAGAACTTATGTATCGTTTGTAATGGATGATGTACTATGGTATCCAATTCTGTTATGTCTCGCAAAAATGGTAATCCTGGGATTGCGATGTATGGCATAACAGGCATCTAGGATTGAAAAATCCGGGTGTTGACAGGGCCCAGAGTATATCTATCTGTCATTGGGATGAACAAATTCCACTCTTGATCCATGAGCCTCAACATAACACTTTAGTAGTTTTGAAGCCATCTTTATAATCACCCAGTTATGGTGTGACGTTTGATGTCATCAAGAAACTCTTCCATGTTAGTGATTGAGATGATCTCATGGTCTAAGGATTAGGATCACTTCGTAAGTTATTTATAGCAATATAAAATCAATGACTTTGATCATAATGCTATACTTCAGATGAATGTTCATCACATCATTACACTAATGTTGTGATCTCGTTATTAACAACATCCAATGTCTATGATCAGGAAACTGTGATCATCTTGTTAATCAACGAGCTAGTTTAATAGAGAGGCATAACTAGGAACTTTCTGTTTGTTTATTAAACACACATGTATTAACGTTTCCATATTAATACAATTATAGCATGCAAAATAAAAATCTATCATATACTTGGAATACACATAATAAACACTTTATTATTGCATCTCAGGGCATATTCCTTTTAGTGGCCGCCTCGTGGCCCCACTTCGTCTCCCCTCCAGACTCCGTGTTCCTTCTGGTAAAATATTGACTTTGGCTTTTGTCCCATCTAATTCCGAGAATATTTCCTTACTAGCTTTTCTGAAACCAAAAACAACAGAAAGCAGGCAACTGGCATTGTGGCATCTTGTCAATAGGTTAGTTATGTAAAATGTATAAAAATACCTCAAAGTGTAGACAAAACATAAGAAAGTTGATACAAAACAAGCATGGAGCATCAAAAATTATAGATACGTTTACGACATATCACTTTCACGGACCGATGTGTCACAAACTTATATCTCAGATTGCTGAACAACAAAAAACTCGATTCCAAGGGTCAAGAGTTTCTCAATAGGCACATTCAACTCCGGGACAGCACGCGTTATGATGAGGATGGCCGGAGGTATGGTCAAATGACAAGCAACATGGCAGAGGCCTTCAACAAGGCGCTTAAGGGTGTCCATGCATTGCCTATCACTGCAATAGTTCGATACACATTCGACAAGTTAAATGGCTATTTTTTGAACTACTCACTTGAAACGGATAAGAAAATTGCGGGACGGGACAAAAAGGTGTACAAGTACGAGTACCCACCCAGGGTTGACGATTGGAGGAAATTTCAGTCACGGAAAGCGGACTCCCAAGTTGCCACAATTTTTTATAACGACGAGCTCATTTACCAAGTGGTCGAGCCTGGAGGAACCACTTCGGATGGTGTCCAACACGGAGGCCGAGCCTTTAAGGTCTCCCTAAGGGATTGTGATTGCACATGCGGAAGGCCATTGTTGCTTCATCTCACTTATTCTCACTTGTTATGTGCGTCTCGAGAACGCTATGTGGATTATAATCACGAGCACACCGTTAGAGAGTCCGAGTTCTCTATCATGAAGACAAAGGAGACATGGGCTCCTAGATTTCATCCATACCTTGACCAATCACAATGTCCGGAGTAGCATGGAGTCCAACTATGGCCCCATCCGGAATGTAAGGTCATTAAACGTGGTAGACGCAAGACAAAGCGTTTTATAAGTGACATGGACGGATAGGGATGTGTTGGTGCGCGAGAATCGAGAAACGACCAATTTCAAGAGCCTCGCGAGATATCTCGTTGTGGGAAGTGTAGTGGTGAAGGGCACAATGCACGGAGTTGTATAACACAAAGGAAGAGGGGAAAAGGAAATGAAGTAAGCACAAGTGGTCCAAGCCAACAAAATGGTCCAAGACACCAAATTCCTAGCCAACTAAGAAGTATCCAACATAGTGGTCCAGGCCAACAAATTCCTAGCCAACAAAGAAGTAGCCAACATAGTGGTCCAAGCCAACAAATTCCTAGCCAACCAAGAAGTAGCCAACATAGTGGTCAAAGACAACAAATTCCTAGCCAACCAAGAAGTAGCCAACATAGTGGTCCAAGCCAACAAATTCCTATCCAACCAAGAAGTAGCCAACAAGTGCCTAGGCAACAAAGAGGGAGGCAACTTAGGCTTACGAGAGGTTGTTCACACCAAGTTCCTAGGAAACAAGCTCCTAATCAGACAAGCATGTTTACATACCTAAATGGACCATTCCCATATGTATATTCTTATATAATGAAATGTTTTTTACATATCCTGTTCAAAATGTTCACATTCATGCTTACTTTACTAGCTTTTACCTTTCATTCTTATTGTAGGTATGGTGAATAAACCCAACAAGGACAATGATGTGGAAGGTGTGAACTACTCGAAGTACTGGGAGGACGCTATGGAGGTTGTGAGTATACCTGGACGCGAGCCAGCTCGGTCTGGCTCGGGCCGAGCCAAAGAAAAGCTCGGTCTAGAACGGCCGAGCCCGAGCCAGCTCGACGCCGCCGGCGAGCCGCAAGATGGAGCTCGGCCCGAGCTTCCGACGAGCTCGGTCCAGCTCGGTGCAGCTCGCGAGCTGGACGGTGGTAGGCCACTGAGGGGTGGGTCCAGCTGCCGGCGAGTTTTCTACAGGGTGACTGTGGTGCGAGGCGGCGCATCGACAGCAGTTCGGGGTGGGGAGGCCATGGTAGTGCAGGGCGGCGTGGCCACAATGGGCGAGGGAAGGCACGCGGCAGTGCGGGGCGGGGCAAGAACGATGCGACGACGGCAGTACTGCGCGGCGACGACGATGCTGGGCAAGTTTGGCGGTGGAGGCATCGTATGACCTAGCGCACATGTACCCGAGGAAGACGACGTGCGTCCGTTCATTTCTTGCTAGCTATTATCACGTGTAGACCAGCAGGCTCTAATTGTCCAGCCCATTATGCTCAATTTGGCCCAGTTTTAATTTGGAAAAAACAAATTAACGAGCCAACGAGCCGGACCGGGCCGAGCCCGAGCCAGCCCGAACTCGCGACAGGCCATGTTTGCCGACTTGGCTCGGTCTAGAGCCTCCAGCGAGTCGAGCCCAGCTTGCTCCAAGCCCGCGAAGCTCGGGGTGAGCCCAAAAGTTCGAGCCCAGCGTCCAGGTATAGTTGTGAGGAAGAGGAAGGAAGTTGAGGAAGAGGAAGAGGAAGGAAGTTGAAGAAGAGAGGAAGAGGAAGGAATTCAATTCGATAGTTCAACTTGCTCGTTACTTGGAGAAAAAGAAGGATGAAGAGGACGAGGTGAACAGGAAGAAGGAAGAGGAGGAAAGGAAGAGGAAAAAGGAGAAGGAAGAGGCAAAAGGAGAAGGAAGATGAAGAGAGGAAGAGGAGGGCCAATTCTAGGCCACCTTGCGTCGATCAAGACGAAAGGCCACGGAAGGCATATCGTACATCCGAGGCCCATGGAAAGGAGGTTCCACTTTGTTGATGTGAAACCGATTACATTGTTAATGAGTCCACCGACTCCAATTCCGATACTTGGGGAAGGAAGTTCTTCATGTGTGCCAATTACTCTCGCTCTCCCTTGCGTAGCCGCAACCCGTACGAGACTCCACCGATATGCACAAAGCAATTTAGTTCTTAATGCGTCCCAACTATTCCATATCATGGTACTAACATGCAATATTTTCTTTTAGTCTCCCCCTCCGTATGCAGGTACTACACTTGGATAGATCTCGAGCAATCTCAGTCCACAAAGTCTATCCAAGAGATCGATCGTGCAATAAGAAGAAGTCGGTACCATGATGTGCTGCATAACGCGGAGATGGCAAAGAAGCGCAAGCAACATGAGGACGAGCGCCACCTGAAAGAGGAGGAAGAGGAGCGCCTCGCTAAGGAGGCTCGTGCTGCGGAGAGGGAGAGGCAGCGTCGAACCACGTGGTGCTCCATGGAGGAAGATGAAGAGCGCACGAAAAAGGGAAAAGGGCATCTGGTGTAGACTGTGAGTATGTAACCGGAAGCCATGGAGGAGGCTCGCTGCGGTGACCCAGCATACCACTGCATGATGTAGTATACTATAGTTGTGGACATAACACCAATGAAACACCGTTCACTAGTATTACATCCCTCAGAATGGCACAACAGAAACATAGCGGGTCCAAGACATGACTATAGGTTACAACTCAACTCTTTACACAAGATCCAGAGAACGCTCTAGGTTAAAGAGAGAGAAAGAAACTTCTTATAAAGAAGAATCAGAAATAAACAACTCCAAATTATAATACTAATAAGAATATTATCTTAACTAATGGTCTGGCATTGCTGCTATTGCAATACACTACAGAATGTAACACCCTCGCCTGATAAGGCTAAGTTCATGTGTATAGTGCCAATCCCTGGATCGGTTCACTAGCACACATAGTACAAAATGATACCAAATATAATTGTGAAGGGAATATGCCCTGAGAGGCAATAATAAAGTGTTTATTATGTGTATTCCAAGTATATGATAGATGTTTATTTTGCATGCTATAATTGTATTAATACGGAATCGTTAATACATGTGTGTTTAATAAACAAACAGAAAGTTCCTAGTTATGCCTCTCTCATAAACTAGCTCGTTGATTAACAAGATGATAAAGGTTTCCTGATGATGGACATTGGATGTTGTTAATAACGGGATCACAACATTAGTGTAATGGTGTGATGAACATTCATCCTAAGTATAGCATTACGATCAAAGTCATTGAGTTTATATTGCTATAACAACTTACGAATTGATCCTAATCCTTAGACCATGAGATCATGTCAATCACTAACACCGGAAGAGTTTCTTGATAACAACAAACATCACACCGTAATAGGGTGATTATAAAGATGGATTCAGAACTAATAAAGTGTTATGTTGAGGCTCATGGATCGAGAGTGGAATTTGTTCATCCCGATGACAGATAGATATACTCTGGGCCCTCTCGGTGATATCACATTGATTAGCTTGCAAGCAAGTGATTTGAACACTAGAATGTTATATCACAGGAACGAGAAAAGAGTGCATGTCGGTAACAAGATCAAACTAGGTATGGAGATACCGATGATCGAATCTCGGACATGTAATATATCGTGAAACAAAGGGATTAAGATACTAGCGTAAAAGGTTCCGACGATCACAAGAAAGTCATCGTTGAATGTGTGGGAGTCAGTATGGGTCTCCAGATCCCGCTTCTGATTATTGATCCGAGAGGGGTCTCGATCATGTCCGCATTATTCACGAACCGTAGGGTGACACACTTAAGAGACACCGACATCCAATTGGAGCAAATGTTTCATGCTGAAAGAATGAACAAGCGCAGGAATTTATTTCACTAGATACCGAAACAGGTTTTCGGGTGAAATTGCATAAAGTGGTTATGCATGTGAAATAGAATTCTAGCAAGGGGTTATTTGTGAATGTTTGTCATTAAAGTAATTGACAAAATTATGAATAAAATAAAAGAGTTTTATTTAATGAGAGTTTGCATTAAATTTGGTGGAAATTTAATGGGAATTTGAGTGGACTTTTGAGTGGAGGGAATTTAAAAGGAGATTTGTGAGTGGAGTGTCCACCCACATGAAGAGGGGAGGGCAAGGGGGCAGCCCCATGCGCCGGACACCCCCTTGGGGTTCCCCCCTCCTCCTATAAAAGGAGCGCCCCTCCTCACTTGTCTCTCACACCTCCTCGTGAAGGATCTCTCTCCCCCTCTAGAATTTATCCCCCATGGTCTCGGACTAGCGAGATACATGTTCCCGGTGGCTATTCGGCAAGAAAGAGTTGTGCTTCTGCTGCATCGCTAGAGCGAGGAGGCGGAGGTTTCTCGGTGCCTCGAACGTGTGTGCGAGCACGGATGCGCTGCTGATTTGCGGCGCTAGGACTTCCTCTCGATCTTGAGATCGGCAAGAGATCGTCTACATCAACCACGAGTTGAACTCGTTAAGCTTTGTCGGTCTTCAAGGGTATGTTCTCTATGGATATACATCCGCCCGTTGTTTGTATCTAGTAGATAGATCTTGGTATATAGTTCACATCGTAGGAAAATTTTTGTTTTCTATGCTGCGAACCCTACAGTGGTATCAGAGCCGGATCTATGCGTAGATACTTTACACGGGTAGTACACATATGAAGTATGTGGGCGATGATGATCATGTTGTTGCTCCTTTGTTGTAATTTTGGATATTGGTGGCATAGTGGGATGAAGCGGCCCGGACAAACTTTACATGTCCTCGCACATGAGACCTGTTCCACGCTTGACATGCAACAAGTTTGCATAAGTGGCTAGTGGGTGTCTGTCTCTCCTACTATAGTCAATATCTATTTTGCAAGCGAGTTGTCAACAATTTGATTATCCTCGTTGTGGTTCATGTTCGTAGGTAAGAACGGTTCTATCTCGAAAGCCCTAAGCCACGTAAAACTTGCAATGGATAAATTAGAGGCGTCTAGTTTAGATTGTTGCTGGGCTAGTGTTATGATATGGTAGTGTTGTAAGTAGAAGTATGAGATGATACTCTTACAACACACATAGCGTGTACAATCCATAGACATTGGATTTACACATATAGGTATGATAGTGATCATACCACGATGCACATGATAGAGATCATCTGCGGGAACCATATAATTTCACTAATAAACATATGATGTTTGATTGCATCTTATATTGCTTGTTTAGCGCTTTGTTAGCATAATAAGATGATCCCTCATTTAAATATCAAGATAAGAATGTGTTCTTCCTTTAGTATGCACCGATTATGTTTTCGTCGCTCCAAGACATCACGTGATGATCGGGTGTTCTTGGATCCACGACCATATTTCGGGTGTAAAACAGTTACACGCGCGAATACTAAGGTTCTAACTTGGCGAGCCTAGCATGTACAGACATGGCCTCGGAACACGGACCGAAAGGTTAAGCATGAGTCATATAGTTGATATGATGCCCATTTGATGCTCGCCTTTGAAGCTATACTGACTCACGTGATGATCAGACTTGGTGTAGTGGATTTGGTTCATGTAATCACCAAAAAGGCACGAGGGATGTCGTTTTTGAGTGGGAGTTCATTCGTAATATAGATTAGTTGAACTCAATCTATCATACACTTAGTCTAAACCTTACAAATTCTGTTGTAGATGGCACCGCCTGCTTTTAATTTCAATGTGTTCATGGAGAAAGAGAAACTAGCAACGAACGGTAGCAACTTTACCGAATGGGCCATGAATTTGAGGATTCTCCTCTCTGCTGCACAAAAGCAATATGTGCTAGAAGCGCCGTTAGGCCCCCCACCTTTTGATGATGCCCCTGACGAGGAGAAGAATGTCTATCAGACTCGTCAGGAGGACCACAACTTAGTTCATTGCGGCATATTGTATGGGCTAGAGCCAGAACTTCGAAAGCGTTTCGAAAACGACAATGCATTTGATACAATGGGTGAGTTGAAAATGATTTTTGACACACATGCTGTTGTAGAGAGCTACAACGCTTCAGAAAAGTTCTTTAGATGCATGATGGAAGAGCACAACTCCGTTAGTGAGCATGTACTCAAGATGTCGGGTTACACCGATAAGCTTGTGTCCTTGGGAATATCGATTCCCATTGACTTAGGCATCCATCGTGTTCTGCAGTCTCTGCCACCTAGCTATAAGAGCTTCGTGATGAACTATAATATGCAAGGCATGAAGAAGTCTCTCCCCGAGCTTCTGTCAATGCTTAAAACTGCAGAAGTGGAGATCAAAAAGGAACATCAAGTGTTGATGATCAATAGGAACACTGGTTTCAAGAAAGACAAGAAGGGAAAAGGGAAGGGAAGTAAGGGCGGCAAGCCTGTTGCCGCGCCTGAAAAGAAACCCCGAGTTGGACCTAAGTCTGATTCCGAGTGCTACTATTGTAAGGGGACTGGCCACTGGAAGCGCAACTGCCCCAAGTATCTGGCAGACAAGAAGGCCGGCAAGGTATATATGATATACATGTTATTGATGTGTACTTGACTAGTGCTCGCAGTAGCACCTGGGTATTTGATACTGGTTCAGTTGCTAATATTTGTAACTCGAATCAGGGGCTGCGGAACAAGCGACCGCTAGCAAGGGGTGAGGTCAAGATGCGTGTCGGCAATGGATCAAGCGTTGATGTGATCGCCGTCGGAACGCTGCCTCTCCACTTACCGTCGGGATTAGTTATAAACTTGAATAAATGTTATCCGGTGCCTGCACTGAGCATGAACATTGTATCTGGATCGTGTTTGATGCGAAGTGGTTATTCATTTAAATCCGAGAACAATGGTTGTTCCATTTATATGAATGAAATCTTTTATGGTCATGCACCGATGATGAATGGTTTATTTCTATTAGATCTCGATGATAATGTTACACATATTCATAATGTTGATGCTAAAAGGATTAAACTTAATGATGATATATCCGCATATATGTGGCACCGCCGTCTAGGTCATATTGGCGTTAAACGCATGAAGAATCTCCATTCGGATGGACTTTTGGAATCACTTGATTATGAATCATTTGATACATGTGAGCCATGCCTTATAGGCAAGATGACTAGAACGCCGTTTTCCGGTTCAATGGAACGGGCGACAGATTTATTGGAAATCATACATTCTGATGTATGTGGTCCAATGAGTGTGTCGGCGCGAGGTGGATATCGTTATTTTGTTACTTTCACGGATGATTTGAGTAGATACGGTTATATCTACTTTATGAAACACAAGTCTGAAACCTTTGAAAAGTTCAAGGAATTTCAGAATGAAGTGGAAAATCATCGTAATAGAAAGATCAAATTTCTACGGTCCGACCGTGGAGGTGAGTATCTAAGTTACGAGTTTAGCACTCATATGAAAGAGTGTGGAATTGTTTCACAACTCACACCTGCCGGAACACCACAACGGTGTGTCGGAACGTCGTAATCGTACTTTATTAGATATGGTTCGATCTATGATGTCTCTGACGGACTTGCCATTGTCATTTTGGGGTTATGCACTAGAAACTGCTGCATTCACTTTAAATCGGGCACCATCTAAATCCGTTGAAAAGACACCGTATGAATTGTGGTTTGGAAACAAACCTAAGCTGTCATTTCTTAAAGTTTGGGGATGCGATGTTTATGTGAAGAAACTTCAACCGGATAAACTCGAACCCAAAGCGGAAAAATGCGTCTTCATAGGATACCCTAAAGAAACTATTGGGTATTCCTTCTATCACAGATCCGAGGGCAAGGTTTTTGTTGCCAAGAATGGATCCTTTCTAGAGAAAGAGTTTCTCGCGAAAGGTGTGAGTAGTCGGAAGGTAGAACTCGAAGAGGTTGTGGAACCTTCTCTTCAAAGTATGGCGAGTAGCGCAGCGCCGGAAGTTGTTCCGGAGTTGGCTCCACCTGTTGAAGAGGGAACTAATGATAATGATCATGAAACTCCGAAAGAGAGTACTACCGAACCTCGCAGGTCAAACAGGACGCGTGCAGCTCCCGAGCCGAACGGAAATCCTGTCATGAATTTCATGGTTGATGAAAATGATGACCCTGCGACGTATGAAGAAGCGATGATGAGCCCGGATTCCAACAAATGGTTAGAAGCCATGAAATCCGAGATGGAATCCATGTATGAAAATCAAGTTTGGAACTTGGTGGAATTACCTCACGACCGAAAGGCCGTGGAGAACAAATGGATTTTCAAAAGGAAAACTGATGCTGATGGTAATGTGACCGTCTATAAAGCTCGACTTGTCGCAAAGGGGTTTCGACAAATTCAAGGAGTTGACTAAGATGAGACTTTCTCTCCCGTAGCGATGCTAAAGTCAGTTAGGATTATGTTAGCAATTGCTGCATATTTCGATTATGAGATATGGCAGATGGATGTCAAAACCGCGTTTCTCAATGGTAATATTGAAGAAGAGTTGTATATGATACAACCAAAGGTTTTTGTCGATCCTAAGGATGCTAACAAGGTGTGCAAGCTTCAGAGATCCATCTATGGATTGAAGCAAGCATCACGAAGTTGGAATCTCCGCTTTGATGAGGTGATCAAAGAGTTTGGATTTGTCCAAACTTATGGAGAAGCTTGTATTTACAAGAAAGTGAGTGGGAGCAATGTGGCATTTCTGATATTATATGTGGATGACATATTATTGATCGGAAATGATATAGATCTTTTAAACAGTGTTAAAAGTTATCTAAACAGCAAATTTTCAATGAAGGACCTAGGTGAATGTAACACCCTCAGAATCGACCCTATGCAAGTTTTAGCGCTTCCCGCCAAACCCGCATAGAAACGATTCAAAGGTGCCCACCAGGCACTTGTGTGCGGGTGGAAAACGAAGTAATAACATTACACAACAGTCCTCGATGGGACCCATAGAACAGATATATATATAACAGCGACTCAAAGAGTCAAGAATACAGATATACAATACAAAGATCCAAATCACCTTTAAAAACGATATAGCGTCCGAGTACGGACAAGATGCAAACTGAGCTAAGAGCCCTGAAGAATAACCAATGGAGTCCATAACCCTGCCCAGGCCAAGCCGGAAGGGTAACCCTGCTAACGACGTCGATCTCAAAACCTGCTTAAACAAAAGGGGTGCCGACAAAGGGCAAAGGAAAAAGAGAGAGCGGTCAGTACTGAGGCCAATACACGGCGAGGCTAGAATTCGGCGGTCCTCGCCTACATAGGTATGGTGGACTGAAGCGGCAGCGCAGCATGCACTAAACAACCTATAGAGACTCGATATAGCTGGCGGCTATCAGAGGGGGGTAAGAAAGACCTATTCGGAACCAACCTGATACTACCACCAACATACCCATCCTGGTATTTCCCCCTCGATACCAAATGAGGAAGTCAACCGAGGAACTCACACAGTTGGCAGTTTTATTCATTCCGTTATCGTTGCAGCAATTACTAGTCAGGTATAGCTAGTCATCCTGATATAATAAGCAGTGGGCACTTTTATTTAACCATTCCGTTGTAGTTGCAACAATTACTAGTCAGATTCAATTAGCATGAGATATCCCAAACCCAGCAGTTGTTGGCACTTTTATTTATCCATTCCGTTGTAGTTGCAACACTTACTAGTCAGATACAAAGGTAGCAAGCGACAACACAAACAAGCAATTGTTGGCAGTTTTATTTAGCCATTCCATTATAGTGAAGCTGATTACTAGTCATTATAAAGTCAAATTTATAGCACTACTTTAGTTATAGTTGTCTATGATCGAGATACTGTGCTCCAAGTCGTCCATAACCGCGGACACGGCTTTCAGAAAGTTTTACCCTGCAGGGGTGCACAAATAGCAACACACACTCGATCAACCTCGGAAAAACCAAATCAAAACCAAACGAGGCTTTCACGACAAAGCAATCACAAGATTCAAAAATATTTCAGGGGGCCACCCCATTAAGTATACCCGCAACGAAGTTAGATGACTTCGAGACGGACTCAAGGTTTGTGGGGCCGGCTGTAAACGACTGGGAACCCGAAAGTTTGACTGGGCTTGTCAATACCGCGAAAACGGGTCACGATCCTAAACAGTACAGATGCTCCTCGCACAATCGTAAATAAAGCAGTAAAGCATGGCATAAGTACATGATAGTAAATAAAACCTCAAACTAGTTTGTGGCCCCAAGAAATAAGAATGAATCAAGCTCTGGCTCAGGGGGTCCCATAATCCTCCCGGATGTGGATAGCGCGAATATTCAAGGAACAGGTATCAAGTACTCGGGGTCCTACGGGACACAAGTGGACGGTTAACAACCAAATAACATATATTGCCCACCTGTGCCTCTGCACTTACCTACTTCAATTTTTAGTTATTAAACAGTAATTAAAGTCTTGATCATCTCCAACAATAAACACACGGCAATACTCCAACAACTGTGGAACTTGACGACACGCAACAGCACTTGAGCAAGCGACTACGACGCGCAGGTCCAACTATCTACCAAACAACAGGTAATAGGAGGTGTCCAAGGCAATATAAGGCTGCAAGGGATATCACGGGTACGAAAACTAGAGCATCGCAACACAGATAGCAATAGATCAACAGGAGGGAATAAATACTATAAAAGTAAGATAGGTAGAAAGGGGGAGATGCTCGCCTGAAAACATTGCCGAAGGTTCATCCGAATATCGGGCCGACACTCACATCAACTCATCGGCCTAGTCCGCGAAGAAGCAAAACACTAGAAGAAACACCGGATGCACTATTTAATACTACGGCAGAAGATCGGGCATGATGCATGTATGATGTATGACATGGAAAAGGTGCGGTGCAATTAGGCAAGATTAAGCGGAACCGGGGGTCCCGACAATTAATTAATAGGTTTATGTTGTTTAGATACCCCACAATTTAATTTTTGTAGTAACAGGGTGAAACATGGCATCGATTCACTACACCAATTTAAATGGAGGCGGTATAATACAAGTATATCCCGCATTTAGACTCCATATTTAATTATAAGGTGAATCGGCTTAATGCCCCCAAACCCACATGAATATGCATGCAAGCATGAACAAATTAATATGCAACAATTTGATATTACATTTATAAAATAGGGCTCGAGAAAAGGGGTCACACATTAGGGTGGCCGGAGATCTTGGTTCCGGGGGTTCGGGGTTCGGTCTCAGGGTCCGACGGGAGAATGGCTCGACGAGATCGGTCTCGGACAACGGAAGTCGATCTGGTCGCGTCCGAGAAGAACTTGGTTGGCGTCGGGGGCACATCGGATCCGCCCGGGTCGGTGTCGATCTTGTCGTCGCGAAGATCTTGTCGTGTCCTCGTATCGGGTCGGTCTTGGCGTTCGGGAAGAAGAACTTGTCGTCCTCATGGCGATCTTGGCGTTTTTCAGGTTCGGGTCCTGGCGCTACGGATCGGTCTTCAGGGTCTCAGTCATCGGATCTGTGAAGGAGAACTTGGCGTTCGGGAGGGTCTCGAACAACAATATCATCACGAGGTCGTCACAATTAACAACACCAACATCCTATCAGACGAATTGGAGAAACCGCCGGGCTGGCGTAGATTATAGCCACCACCACACTTTCACATCTCCACAACATCTGAGCAAAAGCCTGCTGTCGAACTTGGGGTTCGAGGCGTTGGTGAGCCCGTGGAAGAAGTGGCCGGTTCATGCCCGGCCATGCCAAGACCGCATGAAAGGTCTTGCCTTAGCTCCTGGTCAGGGCAGGCAACACAGCATATACAGTTGCCGGCGTGCAAATGTTGCAAGGAGACAGACAAGCTTCAGAGGACGAAGACAAGGACGTGCGGGCGGGCTCGAGCTTGGAGCCGAGGAGGACAACGGGAAGGATCATGGCCATGACGTGTTGGACGTCCGCGACAGCACCAGACCACGGCGGGAGGTTGAGGCGGCTCTGGGCGAGGGTGCAGATGATGACCAAGCGAGCGGTAGGGCAGAGAGCGGGCGACGGCCGCTGGCGGCTCAGCTGGGAAATAGGCGAGGCCGGCGACGGGCACAAGAGCTCGAAGGGAGGACGACGTTCCTGGCGGTGGGGAAGGAGAGGAAGGGCGGCCGACGACGGGCGGTTGCAGAGGGAGCCACGCTCGGGCCGGGGATAGGGGGACGCGGAGGAACGGCGGCGGTCGACCCAGGGCGGCGGCCAGGAGCACCGGTGGGCGGCGACGGCGGCTATCGAGAGGGCGAGGTCGCGAGCGGGCGTGGAGAGGAGCGGGGTGAGCGGGGACGCGAGGCGGTCGGTTGCCGGGCGATGGAGGAGGTGCGGGCCGGCGAGGGAGGCGGGGATCCGCGGCGGCGAGGCCGGTTGGAGAGGCGGAGGGCGGGGTTCTGAGAGAGGAGGGTGAGGGAGGAGAGCAGCGAGCGGCGGCGGAGGGTGAGCGCTCGGGAGCAGAGAGACGAGAGGATGGGGTCGCGAGGCGTGCGGGAGGAGGGAGCGTGTTGGGGTGGGGCCAGCGTGGGGTGCGTGCGTCTGCGTGTGTGGCGTGTGTGCGGTGGTTCCTGGCGGTGGGGTGAGTGGGGAGTGGGGGTGAGAGAGGTGGGGTAGGATGGGTGAGGTGGCGGGCACTGGTTGGAGGGAGGATAGGGCCAGGGTGAGGTGGCGACCAGTGATTGGTGGGGGTGATGTGGCTGGTTGGTGGAGGAAGGCGGGTAGACTAGGTTTAGGTAAGGTTTGAGGGGAATTCTGGTTTGCACTGGGGGTGGCCGACTGGGTCGGAGCGGCCCGGTTTGGCTGCCACCTAAAAAATAAAATAAATATTTTATTTAATTTAAAATAAACTTTTGTAAATAGTTTTTAGACAAATAAAAGACCCGGAAAAGCCCGGCGCTTTAATTTGAAACTAAGACGGGGAATATTTAGAAAACCAAACTAGGCTTTTAGAAAATAGTTTTAGAAAAAACAAATGCATGATGACAAGACGATGCTCAAATGCAATGTGGCATGATGTCATGAGCCTGCGGTCATGATGATGCAATGCACAAAAACAACGCGATTTTCTAGTAGTGGTTTTTGCGGGATGCCACAATTCGACACCACTAACAATGGATCTCGCCCTCGAGATCCGCCTCATGGTACGGGGAAGAAGGGCGGCGATCTGAATCTTCTTGCTTCGTGTAGATCTTCGCGACACCACTAACAAAGGTTCTTGTTCCGTCCTTTAATCGGCGACACCACCAACAAGATGTCGTTGATCCTGTTCGTCAAGAGAACACTCCGGAAAACAACAGACAAAGTTAAAGGTAAGGCCACCTCTAACTTCTATGGAAGGAGTAAAATTGAATTGATCCACCCATCCAACGTACAGAAGCGAATGATAAGAGTAGTGGTATGGTCGCGACTCCATCCCGCACTCAAAACATTACTCTGCACATGAATAGGAGGATTATGCAACCAACTCTCGGAATCAGACTGAAGATCTTGACAATCGAGGTTCAGAAACAAAGGAGTGATGCAGACTCTGCATCGGATCTGGTGTACATGATGTCGTCGCGTCGGAAAACACCGGAAGGCACGAGAAGGAACAAAGAGAAGTCCACCAGACGAAGGATTCCTCGGATAGCATGAAGACCAGATGTAGCAACACCATTACCCAAAGGAGGAAGCGAAACCCTGAAGGTACGAGGGAACCCAACCACGAGAAATCCTGGACTCGAAGAGAGAGAAGAGAGCGGATTCAAAACACGCAGAGGTGAGAGGAGAGCAGTAGAGGGGTAAGGAGTAAAATCAGACCTAATCAGAACTATCCAGCCGATTTTGCAAAAATAGTTTTGACACTCTACTTCGGCCGTTAGCTAGGTTATCCTACAGGCTGGACTTGTGGGGTATCGCAACTGCTGAGCTCTGATACCACTCTGTAACACCCTCAGAATCGACCCTATGCAAGTTTTAGCGCTTCCCGCCAAACCCGCATAGAAACGATTCAAAGGTGCCCACCAGGCACTTGCGTGCGGGTGGAAAACGAAGTAATAACATTACACAACAGTCCTCGATGGGACCCACAGAACAGATATATATATATATATAACAGCGACTCAAAGAGTCAAGAATACAGATATACAATACAAAGATCCAAATCACCTTTAAAAACGATATAGCGTCCGAGTACGGACAAGATGCAAACTGAGCTAAGAGCCCTGAAGAATAACCAATGGCGTCCATAACCCTGCCCAGGCCAAGCCGGAAGGGTAACCCTGCTAATGACGTCGATCTCAAAACCTGCTTAAACAAAAGGGGTGTCGACAAAGGGCAAAGGAAAAAGAGAGAGCGGTCAGTACTGAGGCCAGTACACGGCGAGGCTAGAATTCGGCGGTCCTCGCCTACATAGGTATGGTGGACTGAAGCGGCAGCGCAGCATGCACTAAACAACCTATAGAGACTCGATATAGCTGGCGGCTATCAGAGGGGGGTAAGAAAGACCTATTCGGAACCAACCTGATACTACCACCAACATACCCATCCTGGTATTTCCCCCTCGAGACCAAACGAGGAAGTCAACCGAGGAACTCACACAGTTGGCAGTTTTATTCATTCCGTTATCGTTGCAGCAATTACTAGTCAGGTATAGCTAGTCATCCTGATATAATAAGCAGTGGGCACTTTTATTTAACCATTCCGTTGTAGTTGCAACATTTACTAGTCAGATTCAATTAGCATGAGATATCCCAAACCCAGCAGTTGTTGGCACTTTTATTTAGCCATTCCGTTGTAGTTGCAACACTTACTAGTCAGATACAATGGTAGCAAGCGACAACCCAAACAAGCAATTGTTGGCAGTTTTATTTAGCCATTCCATTATAGTGAAGCTGATTACTAGTCATTATAAAGTCAAATTTATAGCACTACTTTAGTTATAGTTGTCTATGATCGAGATACTGTGCTCCAAGTCGTCCATAACCGTGGACACGGCTTTCAGAAAGTTTTACCCTGCAGGGGTGCACAAATAGCAACACACACTCGATCAACCTCGGAAAAACCAAATCAAAACCCAACGAGGCTTTGACGACAAAGCAATCACAAGATTCAGAAATATTTCAGGGGGCCACCCCATTAAGTATACCCGCAACGAAGTTAGCTGACGTCGAGACGGACTCAAGGTTTGTGGGGCCGGCTGTAAACGACTGGGAACCCGAAAGTGTGACTGGGCTTGTCGATACCGCGAAAACGGGTCACGATCCTAAACAGTACAGGTGCTCCTCGCACAATCGTAAATAAAGCAGTAAAGCATGGCATAAGTAGAGGATAGTAAATAAAACCTCAAACTAGTTTGTGGCCCCAAGAAATAAGAATGAATCAAGCTCTGGCTCAGGGGGGTCCCATAATCCTCCCGGATGTGGATAGCGCGAATATTCAAGGAACAGGTATCAAGTACTCGGGGTCCTACGGGACACAAGTGGACGGTTAACAACCAAATAACATCTATTTCCCACCTGTGCCTCTGCATTTACCTACTTCAATTTTTAGTTATTAAACAGTAATTAAAGTCTTGATCATCTCCAACAATAAACACACGGCAATACTCCAACAACTGTGGAAGTTGACGACACGCAACAACACTTGAGCAAGCGACTACGACGCGCAGGTCCAACTATCTACCAAACAACAGGTAATAGGAGGTGTCCAAGGCAATATAAGGCTGCAAGGGATATCACGGGTAGGAAAACTAGAGCATCGCAACACAGATAGCAATAGATCAACAGGAGGGAATAAATACTATAAAAGTAAGATAGGTATAAAGGGGGAGATGCTCGCCTGAAAACATTGCCGAAGGTTCATCCGAAGATCGGGCCGACACTCGCATCAACTCATCGGCCTAGTCCGCGAAGAAGCAAAACACTAGAAGAAACACCGGATGCACTATTTAATACTACGGCAGAAGATCGGGCATGATGCATGTATGATGTATGACATGGAAAAGGTGCGGTGCAATTAGGCAAGATTAAGCGGAACCGAGGGTCCCGACAATTAATTAATAGGTTTATGTTGTTTAGATACCCCACAATTTAATTTTTGTAGTAACAGGGTGAAACATGGCATCGATTCACTACACCAATTTAAATGGAGGCGGTATAATACAAGTATATCCCGCATTTAGACTCCATATTTAATTATAAGGTGAATCGGCTTAATGCCCCCAAACCCACATGAATATGCATGCAAGCATGAACAAATTAATATGCAACAATTTGATATTACATTTATAAAATAGGGCTCGAGAAAAGGGGTCACACATTAGGGTGGCCGGAGATCTTGGTTCCGGGGGTTCGGGGTTCGGTCTGAGGGTCCGACGGAAGAATGGCTCGACGAGATCGGTCTCGGACAACGGAAGTCGATCTTGTCGCGTTCGAGAAGAACTTGGTTGGCGTCGGGGGCACATCGGATCCGCTCGGGTCGGTGTCGATCTTGTCGTCGCGAAGATCTTGTCGTGTCCTCGTATCGGGTCGGTCTTGGCGTTCGGGAAGAAGAACTTGTCGTCCTCGTGGCGATCTTGGCGTTTTTCAGGTTCGGGTCCTGGCGCTATGGATCGGTCTTCAGGGTCTCAGTCATCGGATCTGTGAAGGAGAACTTGGCGTTTGGGAGGGTCTCGAACAACAATATCATCACGAGGTCGTCACAATTAACAACACCAACATCCTATCAGACGAATTGGAGAAACCGCCGGGCTGGCGTAGATTATAGCCACCAATACACTTTCACATCTCCACAACATCTGAGCAAAAGCCTGCTGTCGAACTTGGGGTTCGAGGCGTTGGTGAGCCCGTGGAAGAAGTGGCCGGTTCATGCCCGGCCATGCCAAGACCGCATGAAAGGGCTTGCCTTAGCTCCTGGTCAGGGCAAGCAACACAGCATATACAGGTGCCGGCGTGCAAATGTTGCAAGGAGACAGACAAGCTTCAGAGGACGAAGACAAGGACGTGCGGGCGGGCTCGAGCTTGGAGCCGAGGAGGACAACGGGAAGGAGCATGGCCAGGACGTGTTGGACGTCCGCGACAGCATCAGACCACGGCGGGAGGTTGAGGCGGCTCTGGGCGAGGGTGCAGACGATGACCAAGCGAGCAGTAGGGCAGAGAGCGGGCGACGGCCGCTGGCGGCTCAGCTGGGAAATAGGCGAGGCCGGCGACGGGCACAAGAGCTCAAAGGGAGGACGACGTTCCTGGCGGTGGGGAAGGAGAGGAAGGGCGGCCGACGACGGGCGGTTGCAGAGGGAGCCGCGCTCGGGCCGGGGATAGGGGGACGCGAAGGAACGGCGGCGGTCGACCCAGGGCGGCGCCAGGAGCACCGGTGGGCGGCGACGGCGGCTATCGAGAGGGTGAGGTCGCGAGCGGGCGTGGAGAGGAGCGGGGTGAGCGGGGACGCGAGGCGGTCGGTTGCCGGGCGATGGAGGAGGTGCGGGCCGGCGAGGGAGGCGGGGATCCGCGGCGGCGAGGCCGGTTGGAGAGGCGGAGGGCGGGGTTCTGAGAGAGGAGGGTGAGGGAGGAGAGCAGCGAGCGGCGGCGGAGGGTGAGCGCTCGGGAGCAGAGAGACGAGAGGATGGGGTCGCGAGGCGTGCGGGAGGAGGGAGCGTGTCGGGGTGGGGCCCGCGTGGGGTGCGTGCGTCTGCGTGTGTGGCGTGTGTGCGGTGGTTCCTGGCGGTGGGGTGAGTGGGGAGTGGGGGTGAGAGAGGTGGGGTAGGATGGGTGAGGTGGCGGGCACTGGTTGGAGGGAGGATAGGGCCAGGGTGAGGTGGCGACCAGTGATTGGTGGGGGTGATGTGGCTGGTTGGTGGAGGAAGGCGGGTAGACTAGGTTTAGGTAGGGTTTGAGGGGAATTCTGGTTTGCACTGGGGGTGGCCGACTGGGTCGTAGCGGCCCGGTTTGGCTGCCCCCTAAAAAATAAAATAAATATTTTATTTAATTTAAAATAAACTTTTGTAAATAGTTTTTAGACAAATAAAAGACCCGGAAAAGCCCGGCGCTTTAATTTGAAACTAAGACGGGGAATATTTAGAAAACCAAACTAGGCTTTTAGAAAATAGTTTTAGAAAAACAAATGCATGATGACAAGACGATGCTCAAATGCAATGTGGCATGATGTCATGAGCCTGCGGTCATGATGATGCAATGCACAAAAACAACGCGATTTTCTAGTAGTGGTTTTTGCGGGATGCCACAGTGAAGCGTCATACATATTAGGCATAAAGATCTATAGAGATAGATCTAGGCGCCTAATAGGTCTATCACAAAGTACATACCTTGATAAGATTTTAAAGAAGTTTAAAATGGACGGAAGTAAGAACGGGTTCTTACCTATGTTGCAAGGCAAGACATTGAGTAAGACTCAAAGTCCGGCTTCGGCGGAAGAAAGAGAGATAATGGACAAAGTCCCCTATGCTTTAGCCATAGGCTCTATAATGTACGCCATGCTATGTACAAGACCGGATGTGGCACATGCTATTAGTTTGACTAGTAGGTACCAATCGGATCCAGGTTCGGAACACTGGATAGCGGTCAAGAATATCCTTAAGTACTTACGAAGAACTAAGGATATGTTTCTTGTATACGGAGGTGAAGAAGAGCTCGTCGCTAAGTGTTATGTCGACGCTAGCTTTGACACCGATCCGGATGAATCTAAGTCTCAATCCGGATATGTATTTCTCATGAATGGCGGAGCGGTTAGTTGGAGGAGCTCCAAACAACCTGTGGTAGCGGGATCAACAACGGAGGCCGAATATGTTGCTGCTTCAGAAGCGGCTCAGGAAGCAGTTTGGATGAAGGAGTTCATATCCGAACTAGGAGTGGTGGCAAATGCGTTGGACCCAATGGTGATCTATTGTGACAACAATGGTGCCATTGCCAATGCCAAAGAGCCAAGGTCTCACAAGCATTCCAAGCATATTAAGCGCCGGTTTCACTCCATCCGCGAGCATGTCAAGGATGGAGATATAAAGATTTGTAAAGTACATACGGATCTCAATGTAGCAGATCCGTTGACTAAAACTCTCCCTAGAGAAAAACATGATCAACACCAGAACTCAATGGGTGTTAGATTTATCACTATGTAACTAGATTATTGTCTCTAGTGCAAGTGGGAGACTGAAGGGAATATGCCCTGAGAGGCAATAATAAAGTGTTTATTATGTGTATTCCAAGTATATGATAGATGTTTATTTTGCATGCTATAATTGTATTAATACGGAAACGTTAATACATGTGTGTTTAATAAACAAACAGAAAGTTCCTAGTTATGCCTCTCTCATAAACTAGCTCGTTGATTAACAAGATGATAAAGGTTTCCTGATGATGGACATTGGATGTTGTTAATAACGGGATCACAACATTAGTGTAATGGTGTGATGAACATTCATCCGAAGTATAGCATTACGATCAAAGTCATTGAGTTTATATTGCTATAACAACTTACGAAGTGATCCTAATCCTTAGACCATGAGATCATGTCAATCACTAACACCGGAAGAGTTTCTTGATAACATCAATCGTCACACCGTAACAGGGTGATTATAAAGATGGATTCAGAACTAATAAAATGTTATGTTGAGGCTCATGGATCGAGAGTGGAATTTGTTCATCCCGATGACGGATAGATATACTCTGGGCCCTCTCGGTGATATCACATTGATTAGCTTGCAAGCAAGTGATTTGATCACTAGAATGTTATATCACAGGAACGAGAAAAGAGTGATGTCGGTAACGAGATCAAACTAGGTATGGAGATACCGATGATCGAATCTTGGACATGTAATATATCGTGAAACAAAGGGATTAAGATACTAGCATAAAAGGTTCCGACGATCACAAGACAGTCATCGTTGAATGTGTGGGGGTCAGTATGGGTCTCCAGATCCCGCTTCTGATTATTGTTCCGAGAGGGGTCTCGATCATGTCCGCATTATTCACGAACCGTAGGGTGACACACTTAAGAGACACCGACATCCAATTGGAGCAAATGTTTCATGCCGAAAGAATGAACAAGCGCAGGAATTTATTTCACTAGATACCGAAACAGGTTTTCGGGTGAAATTGCATAAAGTGGTTATGCATGTGAAATAGAATTCTAGCAAGGGGTTATTTGTGAATGTTTGTCATTAAAGTAATTGAAAAAATTCTGAATAAAATAAAAGAGTTTTATTTAATGAGAGTTTGCATTAAATTTGGTGGAAATTTAATGGGAATTTGAGTGGACTTTTGAGTGGAGGGAATTTAAAGGAGATTTGTGAGTGGAGTGTCCACCCACATGAAGAGGGGAGGGCAAGGGGGTAGCCTCATGCGCCGGACACCCCCTTGGGGTCCCCCCCTCCTCCTATAAAAGGAGCCCCCCTCCTCACTTGTCTCTCACACCTCCTCGTGAAGGATCTCTCTCCCCCTCTAGAATTTATCCCCCATGGTCTCGGACTAGCGAGATACATGTTCCCGGTGGCTATTCGGCAAGAAAGAGTTGTTCTTCCGCTGCATCGCTGGAGCGAGGAGGCGGAGGTTGCTCGGTGCCTCAAACGTGTGTGCGAGCATGGATGCGCTGCTGATTTGCGGCGCTAGGACTTCCTCTCGATCTTGAGATCGGCAAGAGATCGTCTATATCAACCACAAGTTGAACTCGTTAAGCTTTGTCGGTCTTCAAGGGTATGTTCTCTACGGATATACATCCGCCCGTTGTTTGTATCTAGTAGATAGATCTTGGTATATAGTTCACATCGTAGGAAATTTTTTGTTTTCTATGCTGCGAACCCTACAAATTGTGCATCATAAATACAACGATTATGATCCAGAATTTACATTATTTATTCAAGTACACAGCGGAAAAAAAATACAAGGTAGATCTCCATCCTTCAAATGTGCCACAGGCGAACAATTGTCGAGTGGAGTCTCGCGACCTATGATCACTAAGATACGATATAACCTGCAACATGAAACGTTGCAGCCACGAATGGTCAATACATTGAATGTATGTCAAGTAGGCTAAAGTGGTTAACAATAGATCAATCAACTACATGCTTATTTGGCCAAGTGGAGTTCAGGCTCATTTGCATAAAGCAACAGTTTTATCCTAACATTTGTAACAAAGTAGTTTTCCAATACGATAAATAGGACACTCTGGTTCACTCCCAGGTGCTCCTACCCAATTATGTTCACCCAACAAGTTTTAAGTAATTAAGAAATAAGGATGAGTGAGAAATATCATAGCATCAATATCAGGTCGCTCAAATTGTCCATAACCGGGGACACGGCTAAGCACTTAGTTTATACACCCTGCAGGGGTTAGTACACTTTACCCATGTGACTTGGACAACCCAGCTTGTACCACCACTCTCATATTGGGTGATGATAGGGAGAAGTCCAAGAAGGAACCGTTCGGGAAGTAGCTCCCCAAACCCGACATGCACCGGTCCAACCTACACTATCTACGTCTCTGGATACGTGGGTTCGAGTTACCACAACCTACTGAGTCCAACCAACCGCCCATTTCATTATTGGCACATGGTTGCACATGAAAGCTACCAAACAAAGAAGCCAATCCTTTCTCAGTGTCCTGGGTGCCTTTCTGCAATGATACCACAAAAAATTATCAATCCCATCACACCCAGGAGATTCATTGATTAAGTTGTTTTAGTTTTCGCAAACCAACACATTTAGAATCAACATCAGTGATGTAACCCAGCCCTCGTTCATCATAGCATGGCTAAGCACATCTACCAATGGTGGCTCATAAACAAGGAATGCTAGGGAATAATATGGGACATAACATAACATATACACATCAATTCCTACATATGCAATTCTACAAAACATCTACAATGCAAAGGAGAACAGTAGGACATTTATGACCAAGATAGCACCACTTGCCTTTGTTGTAGATGTAGTCGATTAGATAATCCTCACAATTCTCGTAGATATAATGGTTGCTCTATTCATAACCACAATACTTGCAATCATAGTAGTTGCAATCACACACGTTGCACTCCTCGCAATCTATCGAGCAAACAATTGCACACAATCATAAACAATAGCACATAGAGATCAAACAAATGCAACAAATGCATGCATGACAATTTAATAAGTCACAATGGTTGTTACTTTAGTTCTCTAAACAATATTGAAGTATATGATGCATGCAAGAGGCCAATTAATGCAATGGAGTACTTGTTATTAATAATTACTTGCCAATATAGGGTTTTTAATAGTTCTGTTATAACGCCTATTCTAACTATCGAATTAAATTTGTTTCTTGGGTTTACTGGATAGAGGACATTAATACGAACCAGTAGGCATTGGATTCACCCTAATCGGAGTTATAGATCTTTTTGTATTATTTAAATAGTGTTTAATGGGTTTTAACTGATTCATATAGTTTCTATTGTCTAAAAATCAAACTAAAATTATATCTGCAATCTCCACGGAATTGTGATTCCAGGGACATATTATTTGTAATTTTCTGAGCAGTATTCGAATTACTATGATTTCAATACTCTAAATAAGCCACTAATCTATTTATTTAATTGCTGCGAAACCTTACAGTATTTGCCTGAACCATTAGCATATTGATGATCTACATGTAACCAGCTTTCCATCGGTATATCATTTATATTTTTGTGACAAGCAATTAATTTACTATGAATTTAATGATTTATAAAGCCATTAAAACTAATTAAATTGCTATGGGGTAAATAGTCCGCAAAAGCTGGATCCAACCAGATATTATTAATCTACATTATATTAGCTTCAATTTGATATATTGTTCATCTTTTTCGGAGTTATAGATAATTTCCTATGAATTTATTAACCTAAAAGACCATTAAAACTAATTAAATTACTGCAGTAACCACGTACAGTAAAAGTTGGATGTATTCTGATAAGACGATTCTACGTAAAATTATCTTAAATTTGATATATTATACGCAATTTTTGGACGTGGTATGAATTTCTAATGAATTTTACAAGTTAGATCTATAATGTGCAATTTTAAATTCGAACGGAATATTCTAGAGAATATTCCGCTGACTGGACAGGTTGACTTTGCATGCTGACTGGGACTAGATGATGACCTGACAATTGACACGTGGCGAGATCCGGTTGGCTCGTACCCCTTCGAGGAATCGATCTAATCCTGGCCGTTGGGATGAGATCCAGTGGTTAGAAGAGAAGATTGACCCGATTTAGAGAGACAAATCCGTAGGTCAAATTGAAAAACTTAAAACATGAAAGTTGTGGGGAATCATTAGTCCTACCTTCTCACCAAAGGAATTTGGATTTGAAGGAACGAGCGCGAGTACATCTTGGATTTACACCGTCAGATCTGAAATATTGCGATACGAAATTCTCCGGCTGTGGTGGAAGAAAAGAGGTGAGGTTTATCGAGATTGAAATATTTCGACGAGTTCTACAACTTTCGTTTTTTGGCAGAAGGCAAACAACGGAGTCTAGATAGGTTAAAAAGCGAAATAAGATTTGGGCATGTGTAGATTCGGGATTTCGATAAGAGAAACTCATACCGTTGTGGCTCCACGAGTTTATATGGAGGTTTAGGATGGTGTAGAGATAGGTCTTGGAGTAGGGAACAAGTAGAAACAAACGGAAGTCGATTCGGAGTTGTAGATAAAAAGTTATAAGAGTTTGAGTAGAGATAGGTTTGAGAAAAACTATCTCGCACGCTTTTTAAAGCAAACCTACGCACGATCGGTTGTAAGCTGGCTGGTTGATCGGCTGCTTGCTGGGCCGCCGGCTGGCTTGGCCGGCCCATTTGTTTTTTTCTTTTTCTATTTACTTGTTTCCCTCATATCTTTTGCATACGAACTCCCAATGACACGATTCTTGTTTCTAAATTTTTCTAAAATTGAATAGATCATTGTAGGATCATATTTGTAATCTTTTTACTAGTTTGTAAGTAGTAGGTTTATAAATCCTTGTATATTTCATTTTATTTATATCTTTATTTGTTTGTAGTTATTTCATAACTTTTTCATAATAGCTCCAAATGAGCTCAATTTTGTTTCTAAAAATTTGTAATATTAATTGGATCTTTTTAGGCTATAATTTAGCTATAATCGCTGCCGCAATAGTGGGTTTTATAAAGTCAATTTAATTTCCTTTAGGAACATTTGGGCAAATCAAATATAGGATTTAGATACCAGGATTTGGATTCAGTTTGTGAGAACTTTGCATGGGTGTAATGAAATGCTTATGAATGCTTCATGATTTTCATTTTGAAATCTTGCACACCAATTCTACAATCCATAATCAATCCATGCCCTTTTGCCTATATGGCTACTTAGGTCATAACAAAAGAATATAAGATTTTGAATTCAAGGTTGAGAGGATTTTCTATTCAAAAAAGTTTCTTCTCTTTGAGAATTTTCAACATAGTCAAACAATCAATCAAACTTATTTATTTATTTCACATTCCAAAATTAGAAGAATTTTGGGATGTGACACAGAACAAGGTTCTATGGCTAGAGATTCTATTCTTATCAAATCAACAACTTCGTCTTCACTTGAGCTGATGTATATGTTGACTTTCTTGACTTCATTGAAGATCTTTAGCTTTTGATGATGATTCCTGGAGCATGGCTTGATATAGTCATCGTCTGTACTGGCTTTAGAACCTAGCAAGGGTTAAGAAGATACTTCGAGTATGAGCGTACTCAGCAAGTCCACTATAAAAGGAGTGTTTGATGCACTATATCTACAGCCACAGACCGTAGGTCGTAGGCAATGCAGGTTTTCGCAAACATTTCTTCAAAGACTTCATTTATTCTGAAAAGCTATATCCGTCAGCCTTCACGGGTTTACCAGAACTTTCATGAAGTTCCTTTCCCGCCGTGTTCGCAGCTCCTTCCCGGAACAGGGCGTAACAAGTTACAGTTCTTACACTCTGTAGAGGTGCGTCACTTTACCCATGAGAGATCTTAGCTTTGTTGCACATCCGGGACGCTGTAGGGTCCCCAATCTTAGATAAGATAGAGCCCTCTGTGTTTTACAATGCTAGTCCCTGGATCAATAGCTAGCATCCACAGTTAAGATGTAATATCAAGAAACAAATGTCATAATATAACTTTATAACCAGGAATAACATAAGTTTATTACATCAAACATAGCTCATTAGGCTATTACATTACATTGCAGCGGAATAACTATGGTCAAGTGGTCCTTCATCTTCAAAGTGCCACAGGCAGATGTTGGTTGTAGACTTTGTAATCCTAAACAATCAATCTTCACTAAAATCAAACAAACCTGCAACATACAAGTTACAGCCACAAAGGGTCAATACATTTGAATTGTATTGGCAAGTGATACTATGGAAGTATAGTGGAGTCTATCATCTATATGCATTTGGCTAAGTGGAGTTGAGGCTTGCATTGCTCAAAATAGATTTTTCTTATCATTTTGAAAATACTAAGTTTTTGCTTGACAAAATCATTTCCTCAATCAAAGATTTCAAGATCCTTGTACCAAGCCATCTCTCCATCAATGATTTAAGAATTCAAACAACCCTTGTTCAAACCACAAGATTTTAATTTAGAAATTGGAATGATGAGATTCTTGATTGCTTCCATGTCTTGATGCTCAAATTGTCCTTTACCAGGGACATGGCTAAGTACTTAGATTTTACACTCTGCAGAGGTGGTGCACTTTCCCCACAAGACTTGGTTTCCCAAGACAAGATCTTTCAGAAGCTTTCCCTTAGACCAAAATGGACGCGCTCCAACCTATCAAACACTACCACCCACTGTCCATATGGCTAAGTTCTTGCAACCTATATGATCATGGCAGAGCCCATATTGCCAAGTGGTTGCACTTGAAGCTTCTCAACATTTGACATCTCAAATCCCTTTGTTTCCTGGGTGGCCATCCACAAGTGAGATACACAATCCAAGTCATGGCATTGTGAACCACTCAACATAACCCAATCCTTCCATTCCACCCAGGAGGTTCATTGACTTAGTTGTTTTATTAAACAAAACCTAAGTCTTCAGACTTAGAATATTTTCCATAGTGTGAATATATTTTCCACCCATGTTTTCTATTAGCTAGGCTAAGCTTGGTAGTAGTAGGGAATCTTAACTTAGGAAATCCTACTAAGGATTCATCTACTAGGTTTTCCTAGAGCAAGATCTATACATAGCAAAATCCATGCAAGTTTTACTTAGCAAAACACTAATGCATAGTGAAAGTAATGGGAAAGAAAGTATGAAGCATCACTTGCCTTTTTGGTAGAGTATAGGTTCACTTCTTGATCTTTGCAACTATCACACTCTTGAAGTCACTACAAATAAATCAATCAAGGCACAAACTCAATCTACCAATCAAGCAAAACTACACACATAAATAACAAAGTCAAAGAAATGCATGCAAGCATGCCAAGCTTTGTTTTGTTTGAAAAAGTGGTTCCTAGTGGGTCATAGTCATTTGGGTACATCTAATGGTCATTTCCTAAAGTGGCCAAGTCATTTGAAAAAGGTTTCACTCAAAAACCATTTTCAAAACAAAGTGTTATTTTATGTGGTGTAGAAATATTTTTATTAAGGCATTAGCCTATAGGGTTCACCAAATGAGTTGCTATTGCAAAACTTGGTGTTTTGGTCAGTAGGTTTGGTCCAAACCATCTACTCAAAGTTTTCTTCCCATAATCATTTTTATAATAAATTCAATAGTTTTATTTGGCTAGAAATGGACTAAACTAATTAATCCATTCCAAACTTTTCCAAATTCATTTTCCAAACCATGGGTTGGTTCCTAGGGTCAGTAGGGTCACAATAAACCAATTGGCAAAGGTTTGATCTCAAAATTCATTTTTAAATGATTTTTCTAATGTTAGCAAGCACACAAAAGAATCTGCAAAATCAAACAATTTATCAAATACTATTTGCTAAACTAAGGGTAGGGTTGGCTAGGGCTTGTTCCCCTGAATTCATTGATATAAAGTTTGCAAAATTTGGACGTGTGGTTTGAAAGTTACAGGGGTTTGAAGTTTGCAATTCAATATGATTCAAATATCTGATTTAAATCGAACACTTGGACACGCGTCCTATTCTAATTCGCCGGTACCGCTTCACTCGGATCGCACTGTGGCAGCCGTTGGATTAAGTTACATCGCACGGGCCAGATTGCATACCCCTTTGCGTATAGGTGAATCTATCCCAGCCTCATGATCAAGATCCAACGGTCCGAATCTAATGACCTAAGACTGGCGGCGCTTCGCGGCAGCGCGCGGCGGCGACGGGCAGACGGCGGCGGTGTTGGCGAAGCAGGAAGCGAGGAAGAGAGATAGGGAGCTCACTGTGTTCGTCGTGGCACGAGGATGCTCAACTTGCCACTGGTTGATGAAGGGGCGCACGGGGACGAGCAGAATCCCTCGCCGGAGTTGCTACTGGCGACGGGCGGCTCTGGTCGAGGTCGAGGACGTCACTGGAGACCACCCTAAGGTAAAATGGAGGCGCGGTCAGATGCGTGAGGTCAAGGCAACGCTGTGCGCGTGAACGAGAGTGGAAAGGGCGGACGGAAACCATCTGGGGTACTCACCGGAGTGAGGCAGACGCGGCGGCGCGGCCAGATGTTGTCGAGGTCGGTGCTCTGGGCGCCCGCGGTTGATTGAATGGCACAGAAACATGCGCTAGGGTGCGATGAGCATGCTCGTGTGTTTGGGGAGGCAGAAAGTGGTGAGGGGCTGCCGGAATCGGCGAGAATGGTCGCCGGAGATAGAGGAGCTCGGGGTGAAATTAGAACGGCCTGGGGGCGGAATTGGGGAAGAAGGCAGAGGGGAAACGGAGAGGAATCAGGGGCGATTAAAACAGTATGGTTGCAGGAGGGATTAAGTGTGGCGTTAACGCGAATTGATGCCCGTGAATCAATGCTGGCAACGGCGACGAGAGAAGGGAGAAGCAGTCGCGGGGTGGAGAAGAAGGAGGGCAGTGTGGGGTCCTCGGGTCAGTGGGAAAAAGAAACGAGGGGAGGTCCACCAGTCATTGGTTCAGTGGGTAGAATATTTGGTTCGAATCGTTTTCTGCGGGGAGAGGGGAAACTGGGCTAGGTGGGCTGTTTGGGCCGGGGTAGTGGGTTGGGTCTGTTTTCTTATTTTTTTCTGTCTGATTCTTTTTTCTTTTTCTGATTCTATTTCCTGATTTGTTATTTCAAACAATCATTCAATCAATCCAAATGAATTCATACAAACACCTCATTTCAACTCTTTGAACTTGGTTCTGTTTATCATAATCCATCATTCCAAAAATAAATAATACTTTTATTCTTTTTAGGATCTATTTAATATAAAATAGACCATAGTTATTTAATCAAATATGGTATGATTTATTTAATAAATCTCCATTTAAAGTCTAAAATATTTCTCCAAATCAAATCAGTAGGTATTATTTGGAATTTAAGAATACTTGAAATACTTGTTTAAAATAAAATAGTATTTTATTATAGGGTCCATTAATAATTAAATAAAATGGCCTTAGTTATTAAATCAAATAAGATTGATTTTATTAATAAAATCTTTATTTGAAACCTAAATATTTTCAAAATCAAATTAGTAGGTTAAATTTGGGAAATATATGATATTTGGAAATTTGTTTTAAAACAAAATAACCTTTTATTTTTAGCATCCATTATTAATTATTATAATAGACTTTCATTATTAAATCCAATAGGATTTATTTCATTTGAGGTATTTATTTTAAAAATCTAAAATAAAGCCAAAACACTTTAGTGGGTTTTATTAGAAAATATAAATTACTTGGAAAACCTATTTTAAACAATTTAATAAGTTTTGATGTTTTAATTAAAATGGTAAAACCCTTTTTATCAAATAAAGTTGGATATTAAATCCTTATTATATTATTTAAATAATCCTTTATTATTTTTAAATAAACCTTTATTATTCTGTTTAAAATAAAATGTTTTATTTTCCAAAGCTTGTCCAAGTTTTATTTTGGTTTTATAAAATAACCCTTATTTGTAAATCCATCTTTTCTTTTGAATATCAAATCCTTTTATTAAAAGATCCAAAATAGTAATTCCAAAACATTTTAATTTCCTTTATTAAATGTTTATCTTTAAGAATCCCTTTATGATTTTATTTAATTCAAATAGGTTTGAAGTTCCATTTGAGTTCAAAAGTTTCTTCTGGCTCTGAAAATCAAACAAAGTTTTATTTTATTAATTTATTTTCACATTACAAGATTTGGAAAATCTTGGGATGTGACAGACTACCACCCTTAAAATAAATCTCGTCCCGAGATTTGGGGAGGCTGGGGTTACAAGCAAGTTCAAAACAACTAGGGTACTACCACCCTTAAAAGTTTTCAAACAAAAATTACACAATGTCTTTCTTGGGTCCTGGAAAACTTCTCTAAGCAAACTTTTGTTTTATTACTACACTTGACTCATGGGCCAAGGTTGAGATCCTTCATAGACTTGTTTAATTTGTTCTCCATCCTTTCTGGACAATTGTTTACATAGTGACCTAGTTCCTTGCATTTGAAACACATCACTTGGCTGATATCTTTCTTTTCCTTTGGTATCATTGTCTTTTGCTTGTTTCCCTGATTCTTCTTCTTTTCTGGGCATTCATTGGCATAGTGTCCCATCTCTTTGCAATTGAAACATTGCACTTGAGTAATATCCTGCTTGTTTGGGTTGGGGTATTTCTTCTTCTTCTTGGGTCTCTCCAAAGCTAGGAGTTCTTCTAGTTCATGTTCTTCATAGGTGGGAGATCTTTCTCTCTTCTTGAAGCATTGATCTTCATGTTCCTTGGATGCATGATCCTTGTCTCTAAAAATATTGTTAGCTTGGGTTCCTTCTAGAATAACATCTTTGTCATCCTTGTTGTCATTAGCTCCTTGGGAAAAAATTTCTCCCATGTTGATCATTTGAGTAATGAGTCCTTGCAACAATTAGGTTTGAAGTTTGAAAATCCTTTGTATGGCTGGGTATAGTCCATTGTTGTTGGCTAAAAGCTGAGTTGTCTCTTGGCTCAACTGGTTTTGGGTTGCTATAAGTTCTCTCATGTTGTCCTCTTGGTTGTTGTTGATGTCATCTACCTTGGAGTCTTTTGGGGTAGTCATCTGTTTGGGTTGAAGGGAGATTAGAATAGGCAAGATATTTCTAAGGAATTACTTCTAATCACACACATCACAATTCACACAAGCAATGTGCAAGCAATCACAAACAAAAATTTCACTCAAACAAGGTTCAAGCACATACTTAGACAACAAAATATTTTTGTTACACCACATAAGTTGGTGGTTTGACTTAACTAAATTATGGTGGTCCATCTATATGGTTTACTTGTGATCTTTCCATCCTTCTTGATTCTTCTTGTATGGGATCATGGTTTCTTTTGAGAAAAGCTCTTGGTCACAATACTTCAAAGTTGTTGTTGGTTTCTTCTTATTTTGCATTCCCTCAGTCTCTAAATCTTAAGTAAGATTTCCTTGTCTCACTTGTAGTCCTTAGTGGTTTCCATGTTGGAAGTCCTTGGTGAATATGTTGAAGATGTTGAAGTCATTAGAGTTGAAGAAGTTGAAGTCATTAGAGTTGAAGAAGTTCTTGCATATGGTATAGTCTTTGGCCATGGGGTAGGTTTTTCCATCAAGTTGAAGTAGAAGAGATGTAGAGTTGAAACCAAAATGGTTGAGGAAAGAGTTTACAAGATTGTTTGTAAATAAGTTTTTGGAACAAAATACAACTCCTATTTTTCTAAGGGTTTTTGTCCAATCCTAGGTTTACAAATCCTACAGGCAACACAATGCTCTGATACCATCTGTAGGGTCCCCAATCTTAGATAAGATAGAGCCCTCTGTGTTTTACAATGGTAGTCCCTGGATCAATAGCTAGCATCCACAGTTAAGATGTAATATCAAGAAACAAAGGTCATAATATAACTTTATAACCAGGAATAACATAAGTTTATTACATCAAACATAGCTCATTAGGCTATTACATTACATTGCAGCGGAATAACTATGGTCAAGTGGTCCTTCATCTTCAAAGTGCCACAGGCAGATGTTGGTTGTAGACTTTGTAATCCTAAACAATCAATCTTCACTAAAATCAAACAAACCTGCAACATACAAGTTACAGCCACAAAGGGTCAATACATTTGAATTGTATTGGCAAGTGATACTATGGAAGTATAGTGGAGTCTATCATCTATATGCATTTGGCTAAGTGGAGTTGAGGCTTGCATTGCTCAAAATAGATTTTTCTTATCATTTTGAAAATACTAAGTTTTTGCTTGACAAAATCATTTCCTCAATCAAAGATTTCAAGATCCTTGTACCAAGCCATCTCTCCATCAATGATTTAAGAATTCAAACAACCCTTGTTCAAACCACAAGATTTTAATTTAGAAATTGGAATGATGAGATTCTTGATTGCTTCCATGTCTTGATGCTCAAATTGTCCTTTACCAGGGACATGGCTAAGTACTTAGATTTTACACTCTGCAGAGGTGGTGCACTTTCCCCACAAGACTTGGTTTCCCAAGACAAGATCTTTCAGAAGCTTTCCCTTAGACCAAAATGGACGCGCTCCAACCTATCAAACACTACCACCCACTGTCCATATGGCTAAGTTCTTGCAACCTATATGATCATGGCAGAGCCCATATTGCCAAGTGGTTGCACTTGAAGCTTCTCAACATTTGACATCTCAAATCCCTTTGTTTCCTGGGTGGCCATCCACAAGTGAGATACACAATCCAAGTCATGGCATTGTGAACCACTCAACATAACCCAATCCTTCCATTCCACCCAGGAGGTTCATTGACTTAGTTGTTTTATTAAACAAAACCTAAGTCTTCAGACTTAGAATATTTTCCATAGTGTGAATATATTTTCCACCCATGTTTTCTATTAGCTAGGCTAAGCTTGGTAGTAGTAGGGAATCTTAACTTAGGAAATCCTACTAAGGATTCATCTACTAGGTTTTCCTAGAGCAAGATCTATACATACTAAAATCCATGCAAGTTTTACTTAGCAAAACACTAATGCATAGTGAAAGTAATGGGAAAGAAAGTATGAAGCATCACTTGCCTTTTTGGTAGAGTATAGGTTCACTTCTTGATCTTTGCAACTATCACACTCTTGAAGTCACTACAAATAAATCAATCAAGGCACAAACTCAATCTACCAATCAAGCAAAACTACACACATAAATAACAAAGTCAAAGAAATGCATGCAAGCATGCCAAGCTTTGTTTTGTTTGAAAAAGTGGTTCCTAGTGGGTCATAGTCATTTGGGTACATCTAATGGTCATTTCCTAAAGTGGCCAAGTCATTTGAAAAAGGTTTCACTCAAAAACCATTTTCAAAACAAAGTGTTATTTTATGTGGTGTAGAAATATTTTTATTAAGGCATTAGCCTATAGGGTTCACCAAATGAGTTGCTATTGCAAAACTTGGTGTTTTGGTCAGTAGGTTTGGTCCAAACCATCTACTCAAAGTTTTCTTCCCATAATCATTTTTATAATAAATTCAATAGTTTTATTTGGCTAGAAATGGACTAAACTAATTAATCCATTCCAAACTTTTCCAAATTCATTTTCCAAACCATGGGTTGGTTCCTAGGGTCAGTAGGGTCACAATAAACCAATTGGCAAAGGTTTGATCTCAAAATTCATTTTTAAATGATTTTTCTAATGTTAGCAAGCACACAAAAGAATCTGCAAAATCAAACAATTTATCAAATACTATTTGCTAAACTAAGGGTAGGGTTGGCTAGGGCTTGTTCCCCTGAATTCATTGATATAAAGTTTGCAAAATTTGGACGTGTGGTTTGAAAGTTACAGGGGTTTGAAGTTTGCAATTCAATCTAATTCAAATATCTGATTTAAATCGAACACTTGGACACGCGTCCTATTCTAATTCGCCGGTACCGCTTCACTCGGATCGCACTGTGGCAGCCGTTGGATTAAGTTACATCGCACGGGCCAGATTGCATACCCCTTTGCGTATAGGTGAATCTATCCCAGCCTCATGATCAAGATCCAACGGTCCGAATCTAATGACCTAAGACTGGCGGCGCTTCGCGGCAGCGCGCGGCGGCGACGGGCAGACGGCGGCGGTGTTGGCGAAGCAGGAAGCGAGGAAGAGAGAGAGGGATCTCACTATGTTTGTCGTGGCACGAGGATGCTCAACTTGCCACTGGTTGATGAAGGGGCGCACGGGGACGAGCAGAATCCCTCGCCGGAGTTGCTACTGGCGACGGGCGGCTCTGGTCGAGGTCGAGGACGTCACTGGAGACCACCCTAAGGTAAAATGGAGGCGCGGTCAGATGCGTGAGGTCAAGGCAACGCTGTGCGCGTGAACGAGAGTGGAAAGGGCGGACGGAAACCATCTGGGGTACTCACCGGAGTGAGGCAGACGCGGCGGCGCGGCCAGATGTTGTCGAGGTCGGTGCTCTGGGCGCCCGCGGTTGATTGAATGGCACAGAAACATGCGCTAGGGTGCGATGAGCATGCTCGTGTGTTTGGGGAGGCAGAAAGTGGTGAGGGGCTGCCGGAATCGGCGAGAATGGTCGCCGGAGACAGAGGAGCTCGGGGTGAAATTAGAACGGCCTGGGGGCGGAATTGGGGAAGAAGGCAGAGGGGAAACGGAGAGGAATCAGGGGCGATTAAAACAGTATGGTTGCAGGAGGGATTAAGTGTGGCGTTAACGCGAATTGATGCCCGTGAATCAATGCTGGCAACGGCGACGAGAGAAGGGAGAAGCAGTCGCGGGGTGGAGAAGAAGGAGGGCAGTGTGGGGTCCTCGGGTCAGTGGGAAAAAGAAACGAGGGGAGGTCCACCAGTCATTGGTTCAGTGGGTAGAATATTTGGTTCGAATCGTTTTCTGCGGGGAGAGGGGAAACTGGGCTAGGTGGGCTGTTTGGGCCGGGGTAGTGGGTTGGGTCTGTTTTCTTATTTTTTTCTGTCTGATTCTTTTTTCTTTTTCTGATTCTATTTCCTGATTTGTTATTTCAAACAATCATTCAATCAATCCAAATGAATTCATACAAACACCTCATTTCAACTCTTTGAACTTGGTTCTGTTTATCATAATCCATCATTCCAAAAATAAATAATACTTTTATTCTTTTTAGGATCTATTTAATATAAAATAGACCATAGTTATTTAATCAAATATGGTATGATTTATTTAATAAATCTCCATTTAAAGTCTAAAATATTTCTCCAAATCAAATCAGTAGGTATTATTTGGAATTTAAGAATACTTGAAATACTTGTTTAAAATAAAATAGTATTTTATTATAGGGTCCATTAATAATTAAATAAAATGGCCTTAGTTATTAAATCAAATAAGATTGATTTTATTAATAAAATCTTTATTTGAAACCTAAATATTTTCAAAATCAAATTAGTAGGTTAAATTTGGGAAATATATGATATTTGGAAATTTGTTTTAAAACAAAATAACCTTTTATTTTTAGCATCCATTATTAATTATTATAATAGACTTTCATTATTAAATCCAATAGGATTTATTTCATTTGAGGTATTTATTTTAAAAATCTAAAATAAAGCCAAAACACTTTAGTGGGTTTTATTAGAAAATATAAATTACTTGGAAAACCTATTTTAAACAATTTAATAAGTTTTGATGTTTTAATTAAAATGGTAAAACCCTTTTTATCAAATAAAGTTGGATATTAAATCCTTATTATATTATTTAAATAATCCTTTATTATTTTTAAATAAACCTTTATTATTCTGTTTAAAATAAAATGTTTTATTTTCCAAAGCTTGTCCAAGTTTTATTTTGGTTTTATAAAATAACCCTTATTTGTAAATCCATCTTTTCTTTTGAATATCAAATCCTTTTATTAAAAGATCCAAAATAGTAATTCCAAAACATTTTAATTTCCTTTATTAAATGTTTATCTTTAAGAATCCCTTTATGATTTTATTTAATTCAAATAGGTTTGAAGTTCCATTTGAGTTCAAAAGTTTCTTCTGGCTCTGAAAATCAAACAAAGTTTTATTTTATTAATTTATTTTCACATTACAAGATTTGGAAAATCTTGGGATGTGACAGACTACCACCCTTAAAATAAATCTCGTCCCGAGATTTGGGGAGGCTGGGGTTACAAGCAAGTTCAAAACAACTAGGGTACTACCACCCTTAAAAGTTTTCAAACAAAAATTACACAATGTCTTTCTTGGGTCCTGGAAAACTTCTCTAAGCAAACTTTTGTTTTATTACTACACTTGACTCATGGGCCAAGGTTGAGATCCTTCATAGACTTGTTTAATTTGTTCTCCATCCTTTCTGGACAATTGTTTACATAGTGACCTAGTTCCTTGCATTTGAAACACATCACTTGGCTGATATCTTTCTTTTCCTTTGGTATCATTGTCTTTTGCTTGTTTCCCTGATTCTTCTTCTTTTCTGGGCATTCATTGGCATAGTGTCCCATCTCTTTGCAATTGAAACATTGCACTTGAGTAATATCCTGCTTGTTTGGGTTGGGGTATTTCTTCTTCTTCTTGGGTCTCTCCAAAGCTAGGAGTTCTTCTAGTTCATGTTCTTCATAGGTGGGAGATCTTTCTCTCTTCTTGAAGCATTGATCTTCATGTTCCTTGGATGCATGATCCTTGTCTCTAAAAATATTGTTAGCTTGGGTTCCTTCTAGAATAACATCTTTGTCATCCTTGTTGTCATTAGCTCCTTGGGAAAAAATTTCTCCCATGTTGATCATTTGAGTAATGAGTCCTTGCAACAATTAGGTTTGAAGTTTGAAAATCCTTTGTATGGCTGGGTATAGTCCATTGTTGTTGGCTAAAAGCTGAGTTGTCTCTTGGCTCAACTGGTTTTGGGTTGCTATAAGTTCTCTCATGTTGTCCTCTTGGTTGTTGTTGATGTCATCTACCTTGGAGTCTTTTGGGGTAGTCATCTGTTTGGGTTGAAGGGAGATTAGAATAGGCAAGATATTTCTAAGGAATTACTTCTAATCACACACATCACAATTCACACAAGCAATGTGCAAGCAATCACAAACAAAAATTTCACTCAAACAAGGTTCAAGCACATACTTAGACAACAAAATATTTTTGTTACACCACATAAGTTGGTGGTTTGACTTAACTAAATTATGGTGGTCCATCTATATGGTTTACTTGTGATCTTTCCATCCTTCTTGATTCTTCTTGTATGGGATCATGGTTTCTTTTGAGAAAAGCTCTTGGTCACAATACTTCAAAGTTGTTGTTGGTTTCTTCTTATTTTGCATTCCCTCAGTCTCTAAATCTTAAGTAAGATTTCCTTGTCTCACTTGTAGTCCTTAGTGGTTTCCATGTTGGAAGTCCTTGGTGAATATGTTGAAGATGTTGAAGTCATTAGAGTTGAAGAAGTTGAAGTCATTAGAGTTGAAGAAGTTCTTGCATATGGTATAGTCTTTGGCCATGGGGTAGGTTTTTCCATCAAGTTGAAGTAGAAGAGATGTAGAGTTGAAACCAAAATGGTTGAGGAAAGAGTTTACAAGATTGTTTGTAAATAAGTTTTTGGAACAAAATACAACTCCTATTTTTCTAAGGGTTTTTGTCCAATCCTAGGTTTACAAATCCTACAGGCAACACAATGCTCTGATACCATCTGTAGGGTCCCCAATCTTAGATAAGATAGAGCCCTCTGTGTTTTACAATGCTAGTCCCTGGATCAATAGCTAGCATCCACAGTTAAGATGTAATATCAAGAAACAAAGGTCATAATATAACTTTATAACCAGGAATAACATAAGTTTATTACATCAAACATAGCTCATTAGGCTATTACATTACATTGCAGCGGAATAACTATGGTCAAGTGGTCCTTCATCTTCAAAGTGCCACAGGCAGATGTTGGTTGTAGACTTTGTAATCCTAAATAATCAATCTTCACTAAAATCAAACAAACCTGCAACATACAAGTTACAGCCACAAAGGGTCAATACATTTGAATTGTATTGGCAAGTGATACTATGGAAGTATAGTGGAGTCTATCATCTATATGCATTTGGCTAAGTGGAGTTGAGGCTTGCATTGCTCAAAATAGATTTTTCTTATCATTTTGAAAATACTAAGTTTTTGCTTGACAAAATCATTTCCTCAATCAAAGATTTCAAGATCCTTATACCAAGCCATCTCTCCATCAATGATTTAAGAATTCAAACAACCCTTGTTCAAACCACAAGATTTTAATTTAGAAATTGGAATGATGAGATTATTGATTGCTTCCATGTCTTGATGCTCAAATTGTCCTTTACCAGGGACATGGCTAAGTACTTAGATTTTACACTCTGCGGAGGTGGTGCACTTTCCCCACAAGACTTGGTTTCCCAAGACAAGATCTTTCAGAAGCTTTCCCTTAGACCAAAATGGACGCGCTCCAACCTATCAAACACTACCACCCACTGTCCATATGGCTAAGTTCTTGCAACCTATATGATCATGGCAGAGCCCATATTGCCAAGTGGTTGCACTTGAAGCTTCTCAACATTTGACATCTCAAATCCCTTTGTTTCCTGGGTGGCCATCCACAAGTGAGATACACAATCCAAGTCATGGCATTGTGAACCACTCAACATAACCCAATCCTTCCATTCCACCCAGGAGGTTCATTGACTTAGTTGTTTTATTAAACAAAACCTAAGTCTTCAGACTTAGAATATTTTCCATAGTGTGAATATATTTTCCACCCATGTTTTCTATTAGCTAGGCTAAGCTTGGTAGTAGTAGGGAATCTTAACTTAGGAAATCCTACTAAGGATTCATCTACTAGGTTTTCCTAGAGCAAGATCTATACATAGCAAAATCCATGCAAGTTTTACTTAGCAAAACACTAATGCATAGTGAAAGTAATGGGAAATAAAGTATGAAGCATCACTTGCCTTTTTGGTAGAGTATAGGTTCACTTCTTGATCTTTGCAACTATCACACTCTTGAAGTCACTACAAATAAATCAATCAAGGCACAAACTCAATCTACCAATCAAGCAAAACTACACACATAAATAACAAAGTCAAAGAAATGCATGCAAGCATGCCAAGCTTTGTTTTGTTTGAAAAAGTGGTTCCTAGTGGGTCATAGTCATTTGGGTACATCTAATGGTCATTTCCTAAAGTGGCCAAGTCATTTGAAAAAGGTTTCACTCAAAAACCATTTTCAAAACAAAGTGTTATTTTATGTGGTGTAGAAATATTTTTATTAAGGCATTAGCCTATAGGGTTCACCAAATGAGTTGCTATTGCAAAACTTGGTGTTTTGGTCAGTAGGTTTGGTCCAAACCATCTACTCAAAGTTTTCTTCCCATAATCATTTTTATAATAAATTCAATAGTTTTATTTGGCTAGAAATGGACTAAACTAATTAATCCATTCCAAACTTTTCCAAATTCATTTTCCAAACCATGGGTTGGTTCCTAGGGTCAGTAGGGTCACAATAAACCAATTGGCAAAGGTTTGATCTCAAAATTCATTTTTAAATGATTTTTCTAATGTTAGCAAGCACACAAAAGAATCTGCAAAATCAAACAATTTATCAAATACTATTTGCTAAACTAAGGGTAGGGTTGGCTAGGGCTTGTTCCCCTGAATTCATTGATATAAAGTTTGCAAAATTTGGACGTGTGGTTTGAAAGTTACAGGGGTTTGAAGTTTGCAATTCAATATGATTCAAATATCTGATTTAAATCGAACACTTGGACACGCGTCCTATTCTAATTCGCCGGTACCGCTTCACTCGGATCGCACTGTGGCAGCCGTTGGATTAAGTTACATCGCACGGGCCAGATTGCATACCCCTTTGCGTATAGGTGAATCTATCCCAGCCTCATGATCAAGATCCAACGGTCCGAATCTAATGACCTAAGACTGGCGGCGCTTCGCGGCAGCGCGCGGCGGCGACGGGCAGACGGCGGCGGTGTTGGCGAAGCAGGAAGCGAGGAAGAGAGAGAGGGAGCTCACTGTGTTCGTCGTGGCACGAGGATGCTCAACTTGCCACTGGTTGATGAAGGGGCGCACGGGGACGAGCAGAATCCCTCGCCGGAGTTGCTACTGGCGACGGGCGGCTCTGGTCGAGGTCGAGGACGTCACTGGAGACCACCCTAAGGTAAAATGGAGGCGCGGTCAGATGCGTGAGGTCAAGGCAACGCTGTGCGCGTGAACGAGAGTGGAAAGGGCGGACGGAAACCATCTGGGGTACTCACCGGAGTGAGGCAGACGCGGCGGCGCGGCCAGATGTTGTCGAGGTCGGTGCTCTGGGCGCCCGCGGTTGATTGAATGGCACAGAAACATGCGCTAGGGTGCGATGAGCATGCTCGTGTGTTTGGGGAGGCAGAAAGTGGTGAGGGGCTGCCGGAATCGGCGAGAATGGTCGCCGGAGACAGAGGAGCTCGGGGTGAAATTAGAACGGCCTGGGGGCGGAATTGGGGAAGAAGGCAGAGGGGAAACGAAGAGGAATCAGGGGCGATTAAAACAGTATGGTTGCAGGAGGGATTAAGTGTGGCGTTAACACGAATTGATGCCCGTGAATCAATGCTGGCAACGGCGACGAGAGAAGGGAGAAGCAGTCGCGGGGTGGAGAAGAAGGAGGGCAGTGTGGGGTCCTCGGGTCAGTGGGAAAAAGAAACGAGGGGAGGTCCACCAGTCATTGGTTCAGTGGGTAGAATATTTGGTTCGAATCGTTTTCTGCGGGGAGAGGGGAAACTGGGCTAGGTGGGCTGTTTGGGCCGGGGTAGTGGGTTGGGTCTGTTTTCTTATTTTTTTCTGTCTGATTCTTTTTTCTTTTTCTGATTCTATTTCCTGATTTGTTATTTCAAACAATCATTCAATCAATCCAAATGAATTCATACAAACACCTCATTTCAACTCTTTGAACTTGGTTCTGTTTATCATAATCCATCATTCCAAAAATAAATAATACTTTTATTCTTTTTAGGATCTATTTAATATAAAATAGACCATAGTTATTTAATCAAATATGGTATGATTTATTTAATAAATCTCCATTTAAAGTCTAAAATATTTCTCCAAATCAAATCAGTAGGTATTATTTGGAATTTAAGAATACTTGAAATACTTGTTTAAAATAAAATAGTATTTTATTATAGGGTCCATTAATAATTAAATAAAATGGCCTTAGTTATTAAATCAAATAAGATTGATTTTATTAATAAAATCTTTATTTGAAACCTAAATATTTTCAAAATCAAATTAGTAGGTTAAATTTGGGAAATATATGATATTTGGAAATTTGTTTTAAAACAAAATAACCTTTTATTTTTAGCATCCATTATTAATTATTATAATAGACTTTCATTATTAAATCCAATAGGATTTATTTCATTTGAGGTATTTATTTTAAAAATCTAAAATAAAGCCAAAACACTTTAGTGGGTTTTATTAGAAAATATAAATTACTTGGAAAACCTATTTTAAACAATTTAATAAGTTTTGATGTTTTAATTAAAATGGTAAAACCCTTTTTATCAAATAAAGTTGGATATTAAATCCTTATTATATTATTTAAATAATCCTTTATTATTTTTAAATAAACCTTTATTATTCTGTTTAAAATAAAATGTTTTATTTTCCAAAGCTTGTCCAAGTTTTATTTTGGTTTTATAAAATAACCCTTATTTGTAAATCCATCTTTTCTTTTGAATATCAAATCCTTTTATTAAAAGATCCAAAATAGTAATTCCAAAACATTTTAATTTCCTTTATTAAATGTTTATCTTTAAGAATCCCTTTATGATTTTATTTAATTCAAATAGGTTTGAAGTTCCATTTGAGTTCAAAAGTTTCTTCTGGCTCTGAAAATCAAACAAAGTTTTATTTTATTAATTTATTTTCACATTACAAGATTTGGAAAATCTTGGGATGTGACAGACGCGAACCCGTTCACACTTCCTTGGTGTGAGGCCCAGACTAAGATCCAAGCCAATCACTGCCTTCTCCATGACCCCACATGTCTCTTTGGTGTACGTTAGCCCACCTATTGAATTACGACAATGGCAGTACAGACCGTTCAGATGCCGGAACTATCGTGGGACGTTGAGGGCTCCCACCCATATGCTGCATATCCTTGTCAACACCCGGATTTTTAATCCTAGATGCCTGTTATGCCATACATCGCAATCCCAGGATTACCATTTTTGCGAGACATAACAGATTTGGATACCACAGTACATCATCCATTACAAACCATACATAAGGTCTTACACAAATAAGGATCTCATGATCCAGTTCTTAATACAACTCAAGCAGCGGAAATACGTAATAATAATGGTAGCGTAGGCGAAGCTCCATCTTCGGGGTCACAGGCAATAATGACGATGGGTGATGATCCTAGTTGTCGTAACCTTCCCGGGGTCCATCCTCCAGGTACTCCTCTTCATAGTCTGGCCACGGGAATGGCTAGGGACAAAGCCATGAGTACTCTTTAAGTACTCGCAAACTAATACTAATAGGTGAAGGGGGTTTTGTAGTAGGACACTAAGCTCTAGGGTTGTTTTGCAAAAAGCCAGATATACATCTACTAAGTTTAGAAGTAAGAAAAGCTAGTTGAAATTTTATAACACCTAAGTGGGAACTTGTATTTCATATCACAACTCTATTGTGGTCAAGTCAAAATATCAATCCATTTCACAAGTCTTTTTGAAAACATCTGACGGGGGAACAATATGGCCACTCCAGCTGTCCATAACCGCGGACGCGGCTATTCGAATAGTTTGACACTCTGCAGAGATTGTACACTTTCACCACAACATTCGATACATCCGTCAGGAACAAATCCTGAATTCACCATACTTAGTATGCGGATAATCAATCCTAACCTTTCAATTACACGCCCTAGTATAAGCACCTCTCCTATGAGTTTGGCCTCCCAACCATGACCAACCGTCATCTTGGGTACTGCACAGGTGGACAATCTTCACAAGGTAGCCTCAGCTCAGACCTTGGCCGTGAGGGAACTAATACTAAGGTATATAAGTTTCCATTCAAGCCCTACCCAATTCTCGCGTATTGTTGTTGTACAGTAAAATTGGAATGGTATCGCATCCAGACAACCATCAGTTTTATAAAGGGCTAAGGCTCATGCCTCAACATTTTCATCACCATAAATCATCTGGTGTTCGGAAACACATGTCCAAAACATCTCAATAGAATGATCCATCATTCCAAGGTTTTCATAACCATTTTTCCACCAAGTATTCCCATATAAGTTGATCAAGTTTTATGCTTAGCACTAGCATCTACAAGTGGGGGTAAGTACTAATGAGGGGTGGTAAACTAGTGGAGTTTCAACTAAATACAATCTCATGCCTTGGGGTGACATACAGATTATCTAGCTTAGGCCAAGTTTTATGCTCTTTATGCAACCTTCAAACATATTTCTAGTATCTACAATTCACTTAAGTAAACTCTAAGTAATAGCTTTGATAAATAAATAAAGTATAAAGCTTGTAAGTAAAACTAGGATTGGTTTATCAAGTGGTTATGACCATATATGCTTAAGGCATATAGTTGGCATGGTACAAGCAAGTATTTTCTTGCATATGTATAGTATCTTGCAAGTGTTAGCTTGCACATTCAACTAGTAGTATTAGGCTTGCATCAGTATCAGTATAAGCTTGCTAAATTTCAAGTGTTAGCTTGCAAGTATTGGCTTGCCTTGTGCAGAGCAGTGGTTGAAGTTCTCCTCGGCTTCTTCTTCGTAGTATCCTCCTTCCTCCTCGTATCCTTGGTCGGTAATAGCGTCTATAAATAAATACAAGGTATACAATCACCAAACAATACTTAACTAATTTCAATCATCAAACAAAAGGGTCCTATAGATGATCTAGCATCATCACTAACATTACAAGATTAAAGCTTGGTTTAATTTCTTTTATTTTTAGAAAGGTAATTTCTACTCATTGAAAAACTACTTAAGATTTAATATTCTCCAAACCAAACATGGGATCATGTTGACACATGTCATCACCACATATGTTAGTCCAATGGGAATGTGATTTAAAGTGGTGTGACAATTTAATAAGGTTTAACCTTTTATTTTACTTAAATAAAGTGGCTAGAAATGCCTATGTGACATTCTTTTATTACTTGAACAATATTTCTGTAAGTAAACCCAAATGTTTTTATATATTCTGAAAGGTATGATCAAATGTGATTTTTGAGAGTTGGAATCAACTCAAAAGCTTTTATGGTTTAAATTTGAAAAATGTTTAAATGCAAAAAAGGTTCTGCCTTGTTATTTTTACCAAGGGTGATCTACAGGTCCAAATGATTTAAATCCAACGGGCTTGGATTCAGCATTTCAAGACCTTTATAAAAAATTGGTTTCATTCAATTTGGTTTACTGAATCGAGCTGGGTTGATTTTTCAAACTAGGTATAGAACTATGTTTGAATTAAAATGGAAAAAGTTAAATTCAAACGACTGGGATGCGCGGGAACTGTTATTGGGCCGGCCCGGTGTCACTCCGCGGCGCGGGGCTCAACTGACAGGGGGGTTCCACCAGTCAGTGGCTCTTTAAACGCGAAGCGGTACGGGGCAATCTCATCCGCACGATCTAAGTCTAATCGAACGACTGCTATTCATCGTCCACGTCGGGCGGCGCCGACGAGACATAAACCTAACGCGGTAGGTGGGGGTCATCGGGGGCTCACCAGGGCTCAGGAGAGGGTCGGCGATGCGGGCGAACGACGAAGTCGACGACGGCGAACCTCCTGGTACCGGCAGCTTCTCCTGGGGTGGACGAAATCGACGGCGCCCTTCTTCTCTAGAGGCAGCCTGCTCCGGCCAAATCCCGGCGATGCCCTGCTCGCCTTGCTCCGGAACGGGGTGGAACAATCAGTGAGGAGAGGGGAGTGAGATGGTGTGAAGATTTTGAGCGGGGGAGGTCTCTATTTATATTCTTGACGACGAGACCGAACGGAATGGGCAGGTGACGGTGGCGACATGGCTACGGACTGCTAGAGGCATGGCCGGCGGTGGCGATTGATCGGTGGTCTCCTGGCGATGCTCTATGGCTTTAATGCGCGTGTAGGGGCGGTGGCAAACGGTCTAGAACATGTGATGCTCTGCACGGCAGAGGCGGCGTCTTCGACGGCGAGCGGTGGCTGTGAGGCATGGGGCGGCGAACGGGGATGTCTGGCGGTCTCCTGGGACGGTGGTGATCGTGTATGCATGCGGCGAGGGCGGCGCGCGGTCTGTGGGCGTGTGTCGAGGGTGGCGCTATGGCGCACGCTCAGCATGGTTGACAGAGGCACGGGCGCAGCGTTCCTGGGTGTTCTGGTCGATGTCTTTGAGGCAGGGCTGGTCGAGAGGGGGCGGTGAGGCATGGGTGATCTCCCAGACAAGGTTGGCACTGCTAGTTCCTCTCCTAGATTGCTGTCTACACTGGGGTGGCATGGGTGGCTTCGGCTGTTCACCATTGATGAAATTGCCAAGCTTACAGTAGTGCTAGACGTTTACAAATGAGCTAGATGATCTACTAAAGCCTAGTTGCAACCAGAGAGGGAACAAGTTAGGCTCAAATCACTGCTCCAAATAGTGTTTGGATTTTATTTGATTTGCATCTGCAAGGTGTTTGATGAAATGGCCGCATGAATTCAAGTTTTGAATTTTTAAAAGATTTTTGGTGGGTGTGCTAGGTTGGTGCTGGTGAGTCTGCAGATGCTTGGGTTTTGAAAGTTGAGCTTGTTTGAGTGGTTTTTGAAAAAGTGGGATCTTCCCATATGATATATATTCAATTTTGAACTGTCCTTTAAACTATGCATTCAAATGTTTTTGGATGATCACAAAGTGGGCCTTGATACTTTGTTATGAGTACTATCAAGGGGTTCAAAGATCCAAACAAGTTTCTGTTAAGTTTTGAAATTTAGAGACAGCCAAAGTAGGCATGTGAGTTAATTTGGCAAAAGTGACCATTCCTTTATTTTGTTTGTTTTGATTTATTTGTCTTTGGGAAAAGTGTGGGGATTGTTTAGATGATGTTTATTTCACCTAAGAATCCTTTTACAAGCAAAGAAACACATAAACAAGGAAATTCAAAATAATCCAAATTGGAATGCATACACACATGCATGCTTTCATATTTTTATTTAGAAAAGTTTTTGTTAACCCTAATTTTGAAGATTAGATTTTGATGATCCAAGTTTAGTATTTTTGGGATGTTACAAACCTTCCCCCCTTAAACAAAATCTCGTCCCGAGATTTGAAAAAGGACGAAAAGATTACCTAGGATTTGAAGAGATCGGGAAACTCCGTCCTGATGTGATCTTCGCGCTCCCAGGTAGCTTCCTCTTCTGTGTGGTTGCTCCACTGAATTTTGAGAAACTTGATGCTTCGGGTTCTGGTGGTTCGGAAAGCTTCTTCCAAAATACGGATGGGTACTTTGGGATAGGTCAGGTCATCGTTGATCTCTATGGTCCGGTGATCGATATTCTTGAACACTTCCGGCTTCTCCGGAACTTCGAGGCACTTGCGAAGTAATGAGATATGGAACACATTGTGCACGACTGACATATCTTCGGGTAGTTCCAATTGATACGACACTTCTCCTCTTCGGTTCAGAATTTTGAAAGGTCCGATATATCTGGGGGCTAACTTTCCTTTGAGTTGGAAACGCTGCATTCCTTCAATGGCGACACTTTCAGATATACAAAATCTCCTATGTTGAAGGCAAGGTCTCGACGTCTCTTGTTGGCGTAACTCTTCTGTCTGGATTGGGCTGTCTTGAGGTGCTCACGAATCTTGTGAACCTTCTCTTCTGCTTCTCGTAGGATATTGGGTCCGAAAATCTGACTCTCTCCTACTTCCGACCAGTTCAAAGGGGTGCGACACTTCCTTCCGTACATGAATTCAAATGGGGCCATTTGCAAACTAGCTTGATAACTGTTGTTGTACGAAAATTCTGCAAATGGCAGACAGTCTTCCCACTTATATCCATATTCTAACACACATGCTCTCAGCATATCTTCGAATATTTGATTTACTCGCTCCGTTTGTCCGTCGGTCTGAGGGTGATAAGCTGTGCTGAAATCTAGTCGGGTTCCTAAACCTTCTTGGACTTTCTTCCAGAATCTCGAGGTAAACTGAGTTCCTCGATCCGATACAATGTTCTTGGGGACTCCACGCAAACTAACGATTCTAGCGATGTATAACTCCGCTAGCTTCGAACTCTGATATGTGGTCTTGACGGGTAAGAAATGGGCGACTTTGGACAATCTGTCCACTATGACCCAAATAGAGTCATTTACCCTACTAGAAGTAGGCAATCCGGTGTTAAAGTCCATTCCAACGGAATCCCATTTCCATTCCGGAATCTGCAAGGGTTGCAATAATCCAGTGGGTCTTTGATGTCCTGCCTTGACTCACTGAGATATATCACACTTGGCGATATAGCTTCCGATTCCTCTCTTCATCTTATGCCACCAAAATTGCTCTTTCAAATCTTGATACATCTTAGTTCCTCTGGGGTGGATAGAATAAAGAGTATCATGAGCTTCCTTGAGAATAACTTCTTTGAACTCAGAATCTGCTGGTACACAAAGGCGTCCTTTGTACCACAGAACTCCTCCTTCGTCTTCGGTGAATCCGGGTACTTTGCCTGTACCGATATGACGCTTGATTCCGTCAATACAAGCATTTCCTTTCTGCGCCTCTTTGATCTGGCTGATCAAAGTGGGTTGAAGTTCTATGCTAGCCAAAAATCCTTCACTTACTAATTCCATTCGAAAATCTTCCATCCCTTTGTGCAAGCTTGGTTGCTCCTTCAAAATCATGGGTTTCAAGCGGCACGACAATATGCTAAGGGCATCTGCTACCAGGTTGGCTTTACCAGGGTGATAGTGAATGTCCAGATCGTAATCCTTGATTAACTCAATCCATCTTCTCTGCCTCATATTCAACTCCTTCTGAGTGAATATATACTTTAGGCTCTTGTGATCCGAATAAATCTCACAACGATTTCCCATCAGGTAATGCCTCCATGTCTTCAGGGCTAGAACTACGGCTGTGAGTTCGAGGTCATGGGTTGGGTAATTTTGCTCATGTTGTTTCAGTTATCGAGATAGATAAGATATAACTCTGCCTTCTTGCATTAGCACACATCCGAGACCGATCTTGGATGCGTCACAATACACGTCGAAGGGCTTCGTGATATTCGGCATGATTAAGATTGGGGCTGAAATCAATCTCCTCTTGAGTTCTTGCAAACTCGCTTCACATTTGTCGCTCCATTCAAACTTCTTGTCCTTCTTCAGCAATTGGGTCATGGGTCTGGCGATACTCGAGAATCCTTCTACGAACTTGCGGTAGTATCCCGCCAATCCCAGAAATGCACGAACTTGGGTTTGAGTGGTTGGGGCTTGCCAATCTTCGAAATCTTTCACCTTTGTAGGGTCAACGGCAATTCCTCCGGCTGATACAATGTGGCCGAGGAATCCTACCTCCTATAACCAGAATTCACATTTGCTAAACTTGGCATACATCTGATGCTCTCTAAGGGTTCCAAGAATGGTCCTTAGGTGTACCTCATGTTCTTCTTCCGATTTGGAATAAATCAGAATGTCATCGATGAAAACAACGACAAACTTATCCAGGAAGTCCATAAAAATCTTATTCATGAGATCCATGAAATAAGCGGGGGCATTGGTTAATCCAAAAGACATAACGGTATACTCGTATAATCCATATCTGGTGGTAAAGGCAGTCTTTGGAATATCCTCTGCACGAATTTTGAGTTGGTGATAGCCAGTCCTAAGATCAATCTTAGAAAACACTTTGGCACCGGTCAACTGATCAAACAAATCTTCTATCTTGGGCAACGGGTACTTGTTTTTGATGGTGACATCATTCAACTTCCAATAATCCGTACACAAACGGTTACCTCCATCCTTCTTGTCCACAAATAAGACAGGTGATCTCCATGGTGACGCACTTGGTTGAATCAATCCAATTTACATCATGGCATCCAGTTGCTTCTTCAGTTCTGCTAGTTCAGACGGGTTCATACTATAGGGTCTCTGGGCTATGGGTCCTTGAAAGGATCGTATGGGCACCTAGAGGGGGGGGGGTGAATAGGTGCTACTTCAAATTTTACTCTTTTTCAAATTAGGGTTTGACAAGAAAGGTAAATTCTCTAGAATATGCAACTATGGTGAATTTACCTATATGTCAAACAAGCACAAACTAATACAACACTAAGCAAGAACAAGTAAGTAAAGTGCGGTAAAGGATAGAAGTAACCAAGGGAGTGGAAGCGGAGACACAAGGATTTGTTTCCCGTAGTTCCTTCCTTTTGAGGGGAAGTACGTCTACATTTGGAGAGGGGGTGGTTTCAAACCACCAACGCCACGAGAGGCCTCCCTTGTTCTCCGATGAACCTCACCCCAACGGGCTCGATTCTCCGGTGTTCTTGAGCAGCTCGAGCAACTGGAGGAAGAAGATAAGGGTCTCTATTTATAGACAGCCCCCTCCACGAACCGTTTTCTAACCGTTGCAGAAAAGTCAGACTGGAGACTCCGGTCTGGAGATCGGAGACTCCGGTATACACCGGAGACTCCGGCCAATCTCCGGACTGCCCTTCTGACTGACCCAGGCCAGTTCTTCACCAGCAACACCGGAGACTCCGGCCTTTCAACACCGGAGACTCCGGACTGACCAAAGTCCGGAGACTCCGGAGTAACCTCCGGTGCAGCCTACGGACCCCTAGTCAGAATGTCCCAGCCATGTCCTAGGAGGCACCACCGGAGCCAGAACCGGAAACTCCAGACCACACCGGAGAATCCGGTCTTGGAAGATCGGAGACTCCGGTCTGGAGTTTCCAGAACAGTGGCAAATGTATGTGGTCTTTTCCCAAGAGTGTGTGTGATGTTTATCTATGATAATACCAACCTGTGGACAATAACAAACTGTAAAATGATCTACTTGTTGTTAACGAACACCAAAAGTGATTATGACAATAAATGTCCTTTCAATCTCCCCCTTTTTGGTGTTCGATGACAACAAGTGATTTGCATGGAATAACATATAAATGTGGCTCCCCCTGACTATGTGCAACAAGATAATGAAGTAAATCATGTAAAGAAAATAATACCAACGATAGCACACATAGATCTCACATGAGTTACAATAGATGTTGCACACAAGCACATAGTCATAGACACACATAAGAACAGTAGATAACACACATAAAGTTCAAGTTTGAATATCCAAATAAAAGGCAAATAAAAGCAGATAGTCGCAAAGCCCAAGTCCCATGCAAAGCGATGAGAATGTCTTCTCCCCCTTGGCATCAAAACGCCAAAAAGGGAAAAGACCTATACTAGCGCCCCAATAACTCAGTAGTCATCGTCATCCTCGTCATCCTCGGCATCCTCATCCTCATCCTGGTCATCCTCGTCCTGGTCACCCTCATCCTGGTCATAGTCATCATCATCATCCTTAGGGATAGCAGGCCCTTTGCCATGAGGGCGAGAAGAGGAAGTACCCTGGTATCCAAACCCAGAGGTGACATCAACAAACGTCTTCCAGTCCACCAGACTATCCTGTTGGGCATTCCATGCCCCAAATGAGAGACTGTGATCAGACTCTGTGGACTGCTGGGCCCCATGCTCATCATTGTATTCATCTTCACCTTCCTCAGTATCAGCAGTACCCTAGTCCTTGATCTCTTTGAGGATCTTCTCAATGCGGTGGTTGCTTTGGTAAGATGCATGCTGCTGCTTGCGAATATCAACGTTCATGCAGCAAAGAGTCCTCTCCCAGAAGCTGGTCTTCTTGACCCTCTCATGCACATAGTCTCTAGTCATGGTAGGCATAGGGACATTGGAGGAATTCTTCCTCTAAACTCTAGGTGGAGAGGGAGCCCTCTCCGTCTCAATCTCCTCATCATCATCATTTCCATATCGGCGCCTTGGAGCTGGCCCCATGTGCCCCTTCTGCTGCAGAGAGACCAGAGTGTGCACCGTGAGGTGTGGTGTTATGCCATGTGGAGAATCATGCGGCTGGGAGTTGATGAGTCTCATAATCAAGGGTGCATATGGAGGAGATTTCTTGAAAAGAATGGCATGGAAAATCTCCTCGAAAATGAAGTCGATCACATCAATGGGTGCAGCATCAGCCTCTGGTCCAGCATTGAAGGTCCGGTGAGTATGGTACAGGAGGTTGACAAGCCCTCCCCTGAGAGCATCATCATTTCCAGCACTTGGAGCAATAGTGTGATGTAAAATCCTCAGCATAAGGTTGTAGAGGGGCTTGAGTCCCTTGGAGGCCCCCACAAGACCATCATCATACAGAGGTGCCAGCTTTAACTTGTTCTCACCCAAGGCTGCTGAGTGCATGCACTGCCCCACAGGAGTAGATACGCCGTGAAAAGTCTCAAAGATGACATTGGCAAAGTCATGAAAGGTAGCTGTGCAGCGAGTAGAGCCAGTCATCCACACCATGGTCCTGTCAAGATCAGACCCAAACACCACTGTGGCATAAAACTGCTGAACAAGGTGCACACTGTAGTCTTCATGCAGCTCCATCAAGTTGTAGAGACCCAGCTTCTCACAGATCCATAGGGCATCATTGAAATAAGGGCTCTGGCGCATTTGCTCAATGTTCATGAACTTCTGAGGTCAAACATGTGATTTGGTGAGTACACCATACATATCTTTCATGAATACACCATGTTCTTTCCTCCAGAAACGAGGGTCATCACTGGTGCGAGGCAGTGCATAGAAATCTGTCTTCCTCAGCTCACGGTACTCCTCTTTAGACATCTTGGATAGGGACTGGAGGTTGTCATACTTGGCTCTCTTTGCACGTTCCTCCCGTTCAGCTCTCTCTTGATCCCTCTTCATATAAGCTGCATCACGTGCCCGCTGTTTCCGGTTGGACGGAGGCACGATAAACTGACCCTGAGCTTCGTCATAGCGAGGATTGCCCCTTTGGGGCTTAGCCTTGGTACGACGAGGACGACTAGAAGCATCACCTGTGAACAGCAGTGAGGGAGATAGCATGGAGATGAGTATATATGTCCCAAAGATGCAGTACAAGAGCTTTGATGCATTTCTGGACTACTTTGATTCACCCAACACCGGAGTCTCCGGTTCAGACCGGAGTCTCCGGCCCTGGGGACCGGAGTCTCCGGCCTGGACCGAAGTCTCCAGACCGAAGTTTGGATTCTCCGGTCAGGAGGCTCGGGTATGCGATGGGGAGATGCTGGTGAGGGTGAATCTAGTAGATCGGGCAATGCAACAAGGCTAAAGTACTAGAGTGCATGCAAACAAGTGATTCCAATGGACAAATCAGCAACAATCCTCAAGAAACACATCTAGGGTTGAACCCTAGGAGGAAAAAGGAGAGGAGGGGTACCAGATCTGTCCATGGGATCGATTCCTCCGGTGGGAATGACCCAATGGAGGAGAGGGGAAGGTTGGCCGCCTGCACGGCAGATCCCGGGGGCTTCTTGACCTCCGGGGAGGAGTTTTGGAGGAGGAGGCGACGGGTTTGGAGGTAGGGGACGGGGTGAAGAATGAGGAACTGCTGTTCCAGTTCACCCCGTGCCCCTTCTTTAAGTGGCAGAAACCGTCCAGACCAGAGACTCCGGCCTACACCGGAGACTCCAGTGTTTGTACACCGGAGACTCCGGTCCTCTTCGACCAAAAATTCCAGGAAAGGTGTTTGGGGACATATATGAGAGATAGATGGTTTTTAAGGTAGGAAAAGGGCTTGGGTTGAGACATCAAACTGTGAAGAACCAATAAGAGCCATAGAAGTTCGAAAATAATCAGAAAAACTTCAAAAGACTAAAATCAATCAAATTACGAACATGAGTAAGTGCCAACCTCTCAAATGAGAGAGGGCGGTGGCCTAGGCCACCATATTTGAGTATACTTGGCTTGGCACCACGAAGACATATCTTGGGTCCATTACCAAAACTCATCATTAAGCTCACATATCACTAAATGATATTAAGAGGAATGATTTTGATTGCTTTGGGCATAATGGGGGGAGGGATGGTCCAATTAATTAGGACCGCACTCCCCCTATATCCATGCCTACACCTAGACCAAATATGAGATGAAACATAGGTGAGAGTACAATAACATCAAGTCAAGCTTCTTGAATCTACGATATTTAGTTCATTCCTCAAGTAGCAAAACCTTGCTTCATCAAGTGGCTTCGTGAAGATATCGGCAAGTTGATCTTTGGTTGGTACATATGATAGATCAATATCACCACGAGCAACATGATCTCTAATGAAGTGATGGCGAATCTCAATATGCTTTGTCCTTGTGTGATCCACCGGGTTGTAGGCAATCTTGATGGCACTTTCATTGTCACATAGAAGAGGCACTTTGTCACAATGGACACCGTATTCCTTTAAAGTTTGCCTCATCCATAGCAATTGAGTGCACGCACTAGCAGCTGCCACATACTCGGCTTCGGCGGTGGAGAGAGATATACAATTTTGCTTCTTGGAAGACCAACATACCAAGGACCTACCAAGGAATTGGAAAGCCCCGGATGTTGATTTTCTATCATCCTTGTCACCCGCCCAATCCGAATCCGTGTATCCACAAAGAGCAAATGTTGAGCCTTGAGGATACCAAATACCATAAAATGGGGTATGAACCAAATATCAAAAGATTCTCTTGACCGCCATCAAATGGCTTTCTTTAGGAGCCTCTTGATATCTTGCACACACACCTACACTCAACACAATATCAGGTCTAGATGCACAAAGGTAAAGCAAAGAAACAATCATAGACCGGTATACCTTTTGATCCACATCTTTACCATTTGGATTTTGTTCTAGATGAGTCTTTGTAGCCATGGGAGTAGGAGCTCCATTCAAATCTTGCATTTTGAATCTTGAGCATATCTTGAGTATACTTGGCTTGATTGAATAATGTCCCTCCTCTAACTTGCTTGATCTCAAAGCCAAGAAATACTCTCAACTCCCCCATCAAGGACATCTGGAACCTACTAGTCATAAGCTTTGAGAATTCATCATTAAAAGCTTTGTTAGATGAGCCAAAGATAATATCATAAACATATATTTGGCATACAAAAAGCTCCCCATTGACCCTCTTAGTAAAAAGAGTGGGATCGATTTTCCCAACCTCAAAGCCACGATCAAACAATAACTCTCTAAGGTGCTCATACCACGTGCGTGGGGCTTGCTTGAGCCCATAGAGCGCCTTGTCAAGTTTGTAGACATGGTTTGGGAAGTTGGGGTCCTCAAATCTCGGGGGTTGCTTAACATATACCAATTCATTTAAAGGACCATAAAGAAAAGCACTTTCTACATCCATTTGTTGCAACTTAAAATTATGATGTGCCGCATAAGCAAGAAGGATACGGATGGACTCAAGGCGAGCAACGGGTGCATAATTCTATCCATAATCAATGCCTTAAATTTGAGAATACCCTTGTGCAACCAATCTAGCCTTGTTCCTTACTATAATTCCATGCTCATCTTGCTTGTTCTTGAATATCCACTTTGTTCCAATAACATTGCGGCAATCCTTTGGCTTCTCAACTAACTTCCACAATTTGTTTCTCTCAAAGTTGTTGAGCTCTTTGTGCATAGCTTCTAACCAATCCGAATCTTCAAGATCTTCCCACACTTTCTTTGGTTCAATCATGGAGATGTGTGCTTGGTGTTCACTGAACCTCTTCAATTGTGCTCTTGTGGAAATTCCTTTCCTTAGATCTCCAACAACATTTTGGAGAGTGTGGTCTCTTATTTCCAACATTCTTTCCTTTCTAGCTTCACGACGAACGTGGATCTCCTCATTCTTTCTTGGAGGACCCTCTTCATCATTTTGATCCTCGTCTTGACCATCAACTTGACCTTGATCATCATTGGAGTCATTGTCTACATTGGGAGGCAAGGATTGACCTTGGTCTTGATCAAGTGCTCTTCTAGCATCAATCTGAGCTTGTCTCAAAACAGTTTGGATGGATCTTCCTTGACAAATTGACTTGGCACCACTTGACAACCCATCGAATGGACCAAGCACCCTTTGACTAGAGTTCACACATTGATCACTATGTTGGTGTTGGGAATATGCCCTAGAGGCAATCATGTATGATGAGATTTCCCATTGTATTCATAAAGTTATTAAGTAGTCCTTGTATAAACATCTGATGTGTATCATTGAATATGTGATTCAGTTGTGGAACTATGCATTCATGTTGTTTGTACTAAATATCCTTGGTCATTGAGGTTGTGCTGGACACACAACTTAGACCAATGTGAAAGTTGGCTTGATGACTCGGTTCCACTTGTCATGGGCATGGAGATGCTATTCCAACTTACACAGACTAGGCTAAAGAGTTTAGCGAGTCGGATTGACCCATATTGAGGTACAACGAACTAAGCTGTCATTTGTATATCTCAATCAATGTAATCCTTAGACCTGAGGTTGTTGCATAGTCCGAGTTGAGGATCACCGACTTAGGTTCTGTCAAACGCTGATCCGTAATTGGGCAGTTATAAAGGCAGGGTTCGGGTCGACTGAGAATCAAGCTGCGTGATGTGAATAACCAAGATGGGATTTTGCCCCTCCACTCGGAGAGATATTCTCTGGGCCCTCTCGTGAGATATGATTCGGGAAGCATGGCCATGCACGACTCGGTTAAGTGTTAACCGAGGCGATCGACTAAGAGTTAGTCGGGTGAATCACTTATCTCGGATCGAGAAGAGAGTCGGACTATTTAAGGGATGACATATATTCGCCTATAGTCTGACAAGGTATATCGTGAGGCAAAAGGGACTCGGACGTTAGTCGCATTGGAAAGGCAAGTCGTCATGACTCTTTGGTACTTGGGAATCGGCACGTTCTGCTAGGAGCCGATGCCGATTGATCGATTGTGAGTCGGACTCTAATCGTGTCCAAGTAACCATGAGCCTGCGGGGTCACACACTTAAGAGCGGGAGCAAGTTCGGATAGGATCTGAACATATAATCTGGTTGGGTTGGACCTAAACCAGATTAGGACTGAGTTAGTGAGTTGGACTCACGGTGACTAATGTTATATGGGATTTAGTGAATGGGTCGCGCGAGCAGAGCCCACGTTCACTCCCTATATATATAGTGGAGCACAGTAACCCAAAGAGGTTAATCGTTGTTCGGTTAGGTCATTCCATGTGTTGGAAACCCTAGCTCCACAGCAGTCCAGCCGCCGTAACGAACCTAGCAGTTCGCCGCCGGTGCTCCTCCTTGTACGTGTGGATACCAGCAGAGGTGCTGTGCGATCAGCACCAAGACGATCGGATCGTGAGGACTGCACTGCATCAACTGACGCGCTTCATCAGTAATCCGCAACCGCGCGTCTAGTGGTAAACCTCGTGGCTTTCTACCTCAGCTAGATCTTGGGATCACCACGTTAGAGGAAAATTTTATTTTATCTCCGCGTGGCCCAACAGTGGTATCAGAGCGATAGCTTCTGGTTTTAGGCTCGAGATCTCGCATATATGATATGCGGTAGGCTATAGATGAGATCTATGTGCTGTTTTGGTGGTCGATCTATGAGATAGATCGGTTTTGTATGAAGTTGATTGGATCAACTATACTCGGGGAATGGTAGATCTGATTTCCGTGATGATACTGCTGAGGTCGTGGAACGACATACCCCTACCGGTCGGCTTCCGCCATCGGGGTAGACTGTGACACGTAAATCCAAAAGCGGTGATCGAAGATCAAAAAGTTTGATCGAATCGGAACGATGGTCGGAATCCATGTTCGGATCGTAGATGAGATCTACATTTTCGGAAAAATCCGGCTAGCGGGACCGCCGGCTTCGCCCTGTCGTAGCGCCTTGGATGTTGTTGCGAGTTTCACAACGCCGGTAGATATTGTATCTATGCATAACTTGTTTTTGCAGGAAGTTGTGAATGGTATGGTTCATGTGCATGTGATGTATGTGTGTAATCCATACGTGATCTGCGAATCACGGTTTTTGTCAGCCGGCTGGAGCCTAGGTGCTGTCATTTTATTGTATAGCGACCTGCGTGTCGGATTCTCTATGTAATTTACTTTACTAAGCTAGTGTAGCTGTTTGAGAACCCGGAAGGCATGCAAGGCGTTGTACATGTCGGCGACATGGAGTAAAACGGCAAGTGACAAGAGTTGGCACGAGTCGGATTACAGGCTTTGTGGAGATGGAGATCGCCATGAAGAGAGCCATACCATTTCACATTATAATTGCTTTATTTTGTGTTATTGTTATGTCTCAGTTTTACCTCTATTAGATAGTCGGTAAAATTTAATCCCTCAAAGAAGGTCTAGTCGGTTTTCCCGCCAGTGTTTGCACCATCACAAGTCGGACATTTTTGGTAGTGGGCTCATAAAATTGAGGTGCTGCCAATTCTTTCCGACTAGGTGGGTTCGAGTCGGACTCTTACTGCAAAAACACTCGGTAAGCTAGACGGGTCTATCACAACGGTTGTGGGACTCGGGGAAAGGTCGGATGGGAGCCGGGGCATGTGATGCCACCCGTCCAACAGGAGTCGCATGAGATGCGATTGACAAGGAGTTGTCTACCTAGATCACTTGGCGGCTAGCGGTGATGCTAAAGCTCACTAGCCGACTTGCTTATTTAGGATCCTGAATCACTAAGTAACCATCGGAGGGGTGTTGGTTCTAGTGGGAGCATAAAATATTAAAATGTTTAATATGCTTGCTCTTTTATGAATACATGTCTTAAGTGTTTTGCATATTTTCTGTTGTAGATCATGGCACCAAGTAGCAGTCACTCTCAGATATCCGGTTTTGCGTTGAGAACCATTCTTGAGAAAGATAAACTGAACGACACTAATTTTACCAACTGCTATCGAAATCTGAGAATTGTTATCAAACAAGAAAAGAAGGACCATGTCCTAGACAACCCACTTCCAGATGAGCCGAATGAGAATGCGACTGTCGCAGCCACCAATGCCTACCGTCGGGCCAAGGATGAGTCCACGGATATCAGCTGTCTTATGCTTGATCACATGGAACCGGACTTGCAAAAGCAGTTCGAGCATGTTGAGGCCTACGATATGATCGAAAGCCTCAAAAGTATGTTCCAGGCTCAGGCAAAGACTGAGAGGTATCAAGTCTCTCAGGCTTTGCTGAGTTGCAAGCTTAAGGATGGTGATCCACTGAGTCCGCATGTGATCAAAATGGTTGGTTACGTGCAGTCTCTGGAGAGGCTTGGCTACCCCATAAGCGAAGAGTTCGCTACGGATATAATTCTGAACTCTCTTCCTAGTGCATATGGGCAGTTCATTTCGAACTACCACATGCATGGTATGGATAAGAAGCTCACTGAATTGCATGGGATGCTCAAGCAGGCAGAGGCGGATCTCAAGAAGGGCACCAGTCAAGTGTTGATGGTGCAGAATAAGGCTAAGTTCAAGAAGAGTTCTTGGACTAAGAAGAAGGCTAAGTCAGGAGGAAAGCAGGCTCAGGACCCTGTCCCAAGCGATTCCTCAGGGACTAAGCCATCTCCTTCAGCCGGATCCACTTGCTTCTACTGCAAGGCGGATGGCCACTGGAAGAGGAACTGCAGCAAGTACTTGGCCGACAAAGCCAAGAGTGGAGGTATGACTTCCGACTCAGGTACACTTGTTTGCAATGTTATAGACATATATCTTGCTGATGCACCTAATAGTTCTTGGGTATATGATACCGGATCAGTTATTCACATCTGCAACTCGTTGCAGGGACTGGTAAGAACTAGGAGCGTAGCAAGAGTCGAGGTTGATATTCGAGTCGGCAACAAAGCAAGAGTTGCTGCGTTGGAAGTCGGCACGATGCAACTTCATTTACCTTCCGGATTCATTATGGAACTAAATAATTGTTATTATGTTCCAGTGCTCAGTCGAAACATTATTTCTGCTTCATGTTTGATGAGGCAAGGCTATGAGTCGAATATCAAGAATAATGGTTGTTCTTTGTATTTGAATGATATGTTTCACGGCTTTGCACCCGTCCAGGACGGGTTATTTATTTTGAATCTTGATGGTGAGTCGGTTTATAACATAAATGTTAAAAGGTTGAAACCAAATGATCTGAATATGACTTACTTTTGGCACTGTCAGCTTGGTCATATAAGTTGGAAACGCATGAAGAAGCTCCATGATGATGGACTCCTAACTTCGTTCGACTTGGAGTCGTTCGAGACATGCGAATCTTGCCTACTCGGCAAAATGACCAAGACACCTTTTGCAAAGAGTTGCGAAAGGGCGTCCGACTTGTTGGGACTAGTACATAGTGATGTATGTGGACCAATGAGCACGACAGCCAGGGGTGGTTATGAGTACTTCATTACCTTCACTGATGATTTGAGTAGGTATGGATATATCTACTTGATGAAACATAAGTCGGAAGCCTTTGAAAAGTTCAAAGAATTCCAGAATGAAGCACAGAATCAACTCGGCAAGAAAATAAAGTTTCTTCGGTCGGACCGAGGAGGCGAGTACATGAGCCATGAGTTTGATGACCATCTGAAAAGTTGTGGAATAGTTCCTCAACTTACTCCGCCAGGAACGCCACAAAGGAATGGTGTTTCGGAAAGGCGGAATCGGACCTTGTTGGACATGGTACGATCAATGATGAGTAGGACAGATCTGCCTTTATCATTTTGGGGTTATTGTCTAGAAACAGCGGCGTTCACACTAAACAAAGTACCATCAAAATCGGTAGAGAAGACACCGCATGAGATGTGGACAGGCAAAAAGCCGAGTTTGTCTTTTCTTAAGATTTGGGGTTGTGAAGCTTTTGTCAAGCGACTTCAGTCGGACAAGCTTACGGCCAAGTCGGATAAATGTATTTTCGTGGGGTATCCGAGGGAAACCTTGGGTTACTACTTCTACAACCGAGAAGAGGGCAAAGTGTTTGTCGCTCGGAACGGTGTCTTCCTTGAGAAAGAGTTTCTCAGTCGGGGAGTAAGTGGGAGCACGGTGCAACTCGAAGAAATTCGAGAGGAATCGGCTAATAGCGAATTGGCTAATAGCGAATCGGCAAAAACCTTGGAGGTTGAGCCGATCGTGGCAGCTGAGCCGACAGCAGCACCTGTACTATGAAGATCGGCAAGATTACGAAGTGTTCGTGATGTGTTACTGTTAGACAGTGATGAGCCGGCAAATTATTCGGAAGCGATGGTGGGATCTGATTCCGAGTCATGGCTTGGAGCCATGAGATCCGAGATAAAGTCCATGGATGAAAATCAAGTTTGGAACTTGGTTGATCTGCCAGACGGTGCAAGACCCGTCGAGTGCAAATGGGTCTTTAAGAAGAAAACTGATATGGATGGAAATGTTTCAATCTATAAAGCACGCCTTGTCGCGAAAGGGTTCCGACAAGTTCAAGGAGTTGATTACGACGATACTTTCTCGCCCGTAGCGATGCTTAAATCAGTTCGGATCATGTTAGCTATAGCGGCCTATTTCGACTATGAGATATGGCAGATGGATGTCAAAACGGCTTTCCTTAACGGAAATTTAACCGAGGACGTGTATATGATAGAGCCCGAGGGTTTTGTCGATCCGTCTAATGCTGACAAGGTATGCAAACTTCAGAAATCCATTTATGGGTTGAAGCAAGCATCTCGGAGTTGGAATATTCGTTTTGATGAGGTAGTCAAATCGTTTGGCTTCATCAAGAGTGATCATGATTCTTGTTTGTACAAGAAGTTTAGTGGGAACAAAGTAAATTTTCTAATCTTATATGTGGATGACATATTACTGATTGGAAATGATGTCCAGATGTTGCAAGAAACCAAGGAATCATTGGAAAGGAGTTTCTCAATGAAAGACTTGGGTGAGGCAACATACATCCTCGGAATCCGGATCTATAGAGATAGATCAAGGAGGCTCATTGGATTGAGTCAGAGTACTTATTTGGACAAAGTGTTGAAAAAGTTCAACATGGAATCGTCTAAGAAGGGGTTCTTACCGATGTCCCATGGTGTAAAACTTAGCAAGACTCAGTGTCCTTCGACAAATGATGAGCGAAGTAGGATGAGTGCGATTACATATGCTTCTGCAGTTGGATCCATCATGTACGCCATGATTTGTACTAGGCCGGATGTTTCCTATGCTCTAAGTGTTGTGAGCAGATACCAGGCTGATCCTGGAGAGATCCACTGGACAGCGGCTAAAAATATCCTAAAGTACTTGAGAAGGACTAAGGATATGTTCTTGGTTTATGGTGGTGAAGATGAACTTAGTGTAAAGGGTTACACAGATGCGAGTTATCTCACCGACTCTGATGATTCTCGTTCGCAATCCGGATACGTGTTTATTATAAACGGAGGTGCTGTGAGCTTGAAAAGTTCCAAGCAAGAGACTGTGTCTGCGTCTACAACAGAGGCTGAGTATATTGCCGCCTCGGAGGCAGCAAAGGAAGCTGTTTGGATGAGGAATTTCCTCATGGATCTTGGTGTGGTTCAGGGCTCGTCCAATCCGTTGGACGTGTATTGTGACAACAATGGTGCTATTGCACAAGCCAAGGAACCTAGACAACACCAGAAGAACAAGCACATACTCATGTACCACCTAATTCGCCAGTTCGTGGATCAGGGTGATATCAAGTTATGCAAGGTACACACGGATGCAAATATTGCGGATCCGTTGACAAAGCCGTTACCCCAGCCGAAGCATGAGGCGCACCTGAGAGCCATGGGCATTAGATGCTTAGACATATGATGTCGGAAGATTGACTCTAGTGCAAGTGGGAGACTGTTGGGAATATGCCCTAGAGGCAATCATGTATGATGAGATTTCCCATTGTATTCATAAAGTTATTAAGTAGTCCTTGTATAAACATCTGATGTGTATCATTGAATATGTGATTCAGTTGTGGAACTATGCATTCATGTTGTTTGTACTAAATATCCTTGGTCATTGAGGTTGTGCTGGACACACAACTTAGACCAATGTGAAAGTTGGATTGATGACTCGGTTCCACTTGTCATGGGCATGGAGATGCTATTCCAACTTACATAGATTAGGCTAAAGAGTTTAGCGAGTCGGATTGACCCATATTGAGGTACAACGAACTAAGCTGTCATTTGTATATCTCAATCAATGTAATCCTTAGACCTGAGGTTGTTGCATAGTCCGAGTTGAGGATCACCGACTTAGGTTCTGTCAAACGCTGATCCGTAACTGGGCAGTTATAAAGGCAGGGTTCGGGTCGACTGAGAATCAAGCTGCGTGATGTGAATAACCAAGATGGGATTTTGCCCCTCCACTCGGAGAGATATTCTCTGGGCCCTCTCGTGAGATATGATTCGGGAAGCATGGCCATGCACGACTCGGTTAAGTGTTAACCGAGGCGATCGACTAAGAGTTAGTCGGGTGAATCACTTATCTCGGATCGAGAAGAGAGTCGAACTATTTAAGGGATGACATATATTCGCCTATAGTCTGACAAGGTATATCGTGAGGCAAAAGGGACTCGGACGTTAGTCGCATTGGAAAGGCAAGTCGTCATGACTCTTTGGTACTTGGGAATCGGCACGTTCTGCTAGGAGCCGATGCCGATTGATCGATTGTGAGTCGGACTCTAATCGTGTCCAAGTAACCATGAGCCTGCGGGGTCACACACTTAAGAGCGGGAGCAAGTTCGGATAGGATCTGAACATATAATCTGGTTGGGTTGGACCTAAACCGGATTAGGACTGAGTTAGTGAGTTGGACTCACGGTGACTAGTGTTATATGGGCTTTAGTGAATGGGTCGCGCGAGCAGAGCCCACGTTCACTCCCTATATATATAGTGGAGCACAGTAACCCAAAGAGGTTAATCGTTGTTCGGTTAGGTCATTCCATGTGTTGGAAACCCTAGCTCCACAGCAGTCCAGCCGCCGTAACGAACCTAGCAGTTCGCCGCCGGTGCTCCTCCTTGTACGTGTGGATACCAGCAGAGGTGCTGTGCGATCAGCACCAAGACGATCGGATCGTGAGGACTGCACTGCATCAACTGACGCGCTTCATCAGTAATCCGCAACCGCGCGTCTAGTGGTAAACCTCGTGGCTTTCTACCTCAGCTAGATCTTGGGATCACCACGTTAGAGGAAAATTTTATTTTATCTCCGCGTGGCCCAACAGTTGGGGGTCCACATCTTGTCTTTGGATTGAGTCAATGTCCTCTTCGGTAGATGGAGCATGTTGAGGTTGTGAAGATGAGGGCTCCACTCGAGTGGAGCATAGTTGTTCTCGATCCACCATAAGGGGTTCCTCAACGGGGTGGATATAACCCACACCCATTCTTCCTATGGCATCCTGAGGCATTTCATCATCTGCATCACAAGTATCAACACGCCCCCCTTGGGGACTATCATATTCTTCGAAGGTCACACTACAAGATTCTATGACGGCTCCGGAGAGCTTGTCATAGATTCTATAAGTGTGAGATTCGAGACCATAGCCAACAAAAATACCCTCTAATGCTTTAGACTCGAATTTAGACAAACGAACACCTTTGATGAGATAGAAACACTTACAACCGAACACCACGATATCATCATCAATAAAGACGGCAAAGCCCATCTTTCCAAGAGCACGGACAGAAAGTAAATTGTATCCAATGGTTTCAACAAGCATGACGTTCACGAGTGTAATGTCGTGAGCCACCACTACCTTGCCGAAACCCATTACCTTAGACTTTGACTTGTCGGCATATGTGAAGGTGATTTGATCTTCATTTGACACCAAGTCCTTGACAATAGACGAGCTTCCGGTCATATGACTTGTGCAACCACTATCGATCACCCATTTTGACCCTCCGGAAGCATAAGTCTACAAAAAGATCAAGCTAGTTTTTAGGTACCCATTTTTCAATGGGTCCTCTTTTGTTAGCAACAAGGGTCTTGGGAACCCAAATAGACCAAGCAATATAACCATCATAAGGGCCAACATATTGTGCATACACATCACCATAATGATCACGCATTAGAACATAGTGAGGGTTAGCACTACCCGCAAAGTCATCATGAGACATAGTTTTCCCACTTGTGGTCTTACTACCCACAATTTCCTTGTTAGTTTCTTGTGTGGGCTTGACCTTCTTCTTATTGTTGTTATTCTTCTTCTTAGAATTTGAGACAAATCCAATGCCCCCTCTATCACCACTAGGCCTTTGCTTACTCAAAATACCATCAATCGACTTGTTGCCTTGTGGAAATGTGGCCTTAGCAAGCTCCCCCTTCAACCTAGCATTATCTTCAAGAATAGTTGTACTACTAGATGGAATGAAGTTACTAGGTGAAGGAATATTGGCCAATTGAGTTTGAAGCGTTTCATGGGACTTTGTGAGTGACAAGAGTTCACTCTCCAAGGCCTTGTGGGCCTTGTTAAGCAAGCTAAAGTCCTCGGCAAGTTTTTCATGAACCACACCAAACTCAATCTTGTTCTTTTTAGCTCTTTTATATTTAGCAATAGCATGATCACGCTCTTTGATGAGTTTGTTAACAATAATTTCATTGGCCTCATCAAGCCCTTCAAGTTTTAATTCAAGTGACAGCCTAGTTTCTTGTTCTTCTTCTAGAGCATTGTTTAGGGCCTCTAGCTCAATCATATGTTCATGCCCAAGTTTACATCTTACATCTAGAAGCTCTTGAGTATGTGATAGTTGATCTAAGATGTTTCCAAAATGTAGCTTAGCATCACCTTCTAGGTTAGTCATAAACTCATCAAAGGCAATTAATTCCTTTTTAACATCAAGAGACATCTCATCATCAATTTCATCATTATCTAAGTGAGTAGAGCGGGATGATGAAGATACCTCCGTTCCTCTTGCCATAAGGCAAGTGACGTTCTTGGTGGAAGAGTTCTCATTTGGAGAATCGAAGAGTGAGAATGTCGGAGTAGAGGTGGTGGCAAGGGCAGCCACACCATGAGAAGTTTCCTCTTCGTCATATTCATCATCTTCATTGTCGGAGGAGTACTCTTCATGAGTGATCAAGACAATTTCTCCCGGCTTCTTGTTGATGGGATTCTTTTTGATGAAAGGTTTCTTGTACGGTCCCTTGAGAGTCTTCTTCAACACAAGCTTTCCACCATGATCTTCTCTCTTCTCTCTCCTCATAGGGGCAACTAGCTACAAAGTGGTAGCGGTCACCACAATTGAAGCAAGTTCTCAATCTTGTGGTATTCTCTCTTTTCCCATTTGGATTGCTTCTCCATTCCATTTACATCTTGGCCTTGGCGGGGTTCTTCCAAAATTTCTTTGCATAGAAAGCCATATATTGACCATGAGCAATCTTGACTTCATCGGGATGGTCCATGGAAAGCCCTTCATCACTATCATATTCATCCCCATGGTCCACAACTTTGGCCTTCAAAGCAACATTGACAACATTGATCATACCAACGGCACGAGCACGGGCATCTTTGGCATTCTTGGCGGCAACCTTGAAAGAAGCCATCTCTTGCATAACTTCATTTGAGGTCATGAGATGGTAGTTGTGTCTTCCTTGTAGGCTCTTCAAGTCGGTGGGCTCAAAAGGCATGAGTGCACTCACATATTTCCTTTTTATCCATGCGTCATCCACATGTGAGGCACCCACATTCCTAAAAGCAGTGGCGGTGGTCTTGAGCCTTCGGTACATATCTTCGTGATCTTCACCTTCTTTCATGTAGAAGCCTTCGGCTTCATTTCTTAGAGCATCATATCGGTTCCTCCTCATACTCTCATTTCCAATAAACAACACAGTGAGAGCATCCCAAGCTTCCTTGGCAATGCTAAAGTGCTCAATGTGTGGATAATCCTTTGTCCCCAAACCTTGTTGAATCATATGCAGAGCAGTGGCATTGAGTTGACTATTAACAATCTCTCTTCTTGTCAAGTTGTTTGGATCCCCAATAAAGAGTCCATGCTCGATGATGTTCCATAGTTCAATGCAAGAGCTGCGCATATGAGTTCTCATTAGTGATTGCCATTGAGAAAAAGTAGCAGATTCTTCAAGCTTAGGTGGGTCACCTCTATTGTAAACATGAGGGTGAGGGATTGAAGGGTCGGGAGAGTACCATGAGTCACGGTGCTCACCCTTCCCACCATTATTGTGTGTGTGGAGGAATTAGCGTTGTCTAGTTTGCCCCCTACCACCATACCCTCGGGGGATACCGGAGTATTCCCTTTAGGTACAACGGATGGTAGATCCTCTTGAGGAGATGGGGGTGATGAGCCATCTTTGTCTTTAAGAAGTTGCTCAAGCATCTTCTTGACTTCGTTGACCAAGGAAGAGCTCAATCTTGTTTCCAAGTTTCTGAGATCTTCCATGGTCACCGGGGTCGACTCACTACCACCATCCCCTTATTGGCTACCCATATTCTCTTAGGCGGTAAAGCCCAAATAAAGAGCTGAGGCTCTGATACCAATTGAAAGGATCGTATGGGCACCTAGAGGGGGGGGTGAATAGGTGCTACTTGAAATTTTACTCTTTTTCAAATTAGGGTTTGACAAGAAAGGTAAATTCTCTAGAATATGCAACTATGGTGAATTTACCTATATGTCAAACAAGCACAAACTAATACAACACTAAGCAAGAACAAGTAAGTAAAGTGCGGTAAAGGATAGAAGTAACCAAGGGAGTGGACGCGGAGACACAAGGATTTGTTTCCCGTAGTTCCTTCCTTTTGAGGGGAAGTACGTCTACGTTTGGAGAGGGGGTGGTTTCAAACCACCAACACCACAAGAGGCCTCCCTTGTTCTCCGATGAACCTCACCCCAACGGGCTCGATTCACCTTCCACTATATCGGCAACCTTCGAGGTGGAAGCCGACACCTTTACAACAAGTTCGGGGCACACATCCACAACTGAATTGGAGGCTCCCAAATACAAGCAAGCTTTCAAGACAAATCAAAGACAAGCTTGTAAGAACCAAATCAAAGTTAGGGTTTCCAAAGAAACACTAGAGCTTGGGGGCCCTCAAGTGAATGAGGGGTAAATGAAGATCTCTCTTGGTGAAGATGTGAATCAAGGCCTCCTCCTTCGATTCTCCAAAGATCAATGACTTTGGATGGTTGGATGAAGAGATCTTGTGGATTTGGTGGCTCTAATGGTGTTGGTGTTCTTGAGCAACTCGAGCAACTGGAGGAAGAAGATAAGGGTCCCTATTTATAGACAGCCCCCTCCACGAACCGTTTTCTGACCGTTGCAGAAAAGTCAGACCGGAGACTCCGGTCTACACCGGAGACTCCGGCCAATCTCCGGACCAGTCTCCGGAATGCCCTTCTGACTGACCCAGGCCAGTTCTTCACCAGCAACACCGGAGACTCCGGCCTTTCAAAACCGGAGACTCCGGACTGACCAAATTCCGGAGACTCCGGAGTAACCTCCAGTGCAGCCTCCGGACCCCTAGTTAGAATGTCCCAGCCATGTCCTGGGAGGCACCACCGGAGCCAGAACCGGAAACTCCAGACCACACCGGAGACTCCGGTCTGGAGTTTCCAGAATAGTGGCAAATGTATGGGGTCTTTTCCCAAGAGTGTGTGTGATGTTTATCTATGATAATACCAACCTGTGGACAATAACAAACTATAAAATGATCTACTTGTTGTTAACGAACACCAAAAGTGATTATGATAATAAATGTCCTTTCAGTCCTGTTCCGGGGATTTGTTCGATGATAAACTCGATATCCCGATCTGGGGGCATACCGGGCAAAACATCTGGAAATACATCGGGGTATTCACAGATTATCCAGACTTGGTCAATGGTAGGTTGGGATATACTCTTGTTGCACTTGAATTGATGAGGTAAGGTTTCAGACATATGCTCGACTAATATTCCGGCTGTACTGGTCATGGTGATGGCTTTCTTGGCACAATCAATCAATCCTTTATGTTTAGACATCCAATCCATTCCTAGTACTACTTCCAAACCTTTAGTTCCGAGTACTATCAGGTTAGCATACAAATCTATGCCATGTATTCGGATAGGGACGGCTTTGCAAATTTGCCTAGCCTTGGTGGTTGAACCGGGAATTTGGACGATCATAACATGCTTCAGTTTGGTTGGTTGAATCTTACTAGTGCAGGCAAATTCTTCGGTGACAAATGAATGCGATGCACCCGAATCAAACAACACTCTTGCAAGTACTGAATTAATAGAAAACATACCCAGCACGACGTCTGGCGCTTCCTGAGCTTCTTCAGCATGCATGAGAAAAAGACGGCCGTTGCGGTTGAGTGAATTCCCTGGGGCAAACCTTCTTCCTGGTTGAACACGACGCTGCTGCTGAGCTGGGGCATTTGCATTGGGGACTGCGGCATTCTTCTTGTTGGGGAACTCGTTGGAGTAGTGACCCTTATTTCCACAGTCATAACAAGTCACTTACGACTTGTCCTTTGCTGCAATAGGCACAACATTGCTTCCAGTCCTCGGGGCAGCGTTGGTGTTGGCGGTAGCATTGTTGTTGTTGAACTTAGGTGGGGCGCGGTTGAAATTGCTAGAGTTGTCGGGGTTGTTGTGATTTCCTCCGGGCCTAGGGTTTCCACGGTTGGGATAGGTCGGACGGTTCATCGGGGGTCTGTTGGTTCTCGGGGCAAATCCTGGAGATGGGTTAGGGAGATACTTTGGGGTCTGATGGGTTCCTGCTTGATGCATCATGCGACGCTTGCGGTTCTCATTGGCTTGGTTGATCTTTCCTTCCATCTGGATGGCAGAGTCGACCAGGGCTTCAATATCAGCAAAGGGGATATTGACTAACACAGTCTGCATCTCATCGTGCAGATCATTAAGGAATCTCTCTTTCTTCTTGGCTTCCGTGTCGATCTCATCTGGGGCATACCTAGCTAATGACAAAAATTTGTCACGGTATTCCACTATGGTCATCCGTCCTTGCTTTAGTTCTCTGAACTCATCTCTCATTCTCTTGATCAAACCTGGTGGCACATGGGTTCTGCTGAACTTGACTTTGAATTCCTCCCAGGTCATCATTTGTCCTCTGGTCATGGCATGAACACTGTTCCACCAGGCTCTGGCATCTCCGGCTAGATAATGGGTCGAGAACAGAATTTTCTCGTTGGCTTCCACTCCAGCGACTTCTAGGTTATTTTCCATGGTTTTCAGCCAATCGTCGGCATCTAGGGGCTCTTCCGACTTAGTGAAAACCGACGGGTTGGTATTCTGGAAATTCTTAAGCTTAGATCCATGGTTGTCCTGATTTCCTTGGCCTTGGTTGTTGTGGGCTAGCTGGGCTATCTGCTAAAGGGTGTCTAGGTTGGCTTGAGGTTCCGCTCTTTCAGCTTCGCGGTCAGAAACCAACATTTGCAGGATCTGCAACATCGGGTCCGGGGATGAACCACTTCCTCCGCGTGGCATCTAAAGATTGAGATAGATCATGAGAAAAGAGGTAAATTTCAAAGGTTCAAGGCTTTGAAAAGTTTTTAAAGTTTGACTCAGATTTTCTAACAACTTGCTTTTCATTCATTCATTCATAGCACACGATACAAACACACACCACAACAAGGTAAACAGATGGTTTTAGGAACCATTCTAGAAACTACGATATAGTGGGACCGAATACTACTAACTACGCTAGTGCTCAAGTGCTACTACTCCTCGGAGTCGGTGTAGTCGTCATCCTCATCATCATCGTCGTCGTCATTGATGAAGGCGAAATCCTCCTCATCGGTGAAGAAATCCATAGCCTGATCCTCCAGAAAATCATCATCATCATCGCTGAGATAGGAGTAGGGGTCTCCACGAAGATCCTCTCCTGCATTCTCCCTTTCCTCCAACTGCATGTCTCTCTCATGGATGGTCTCCTCCAAAGACGAGATACGGTGGCGAAGACGGGCAATAATGTGCTCCTTCTTGTCGAGATGACGGCGGCGAGACTTGCGATCCTTTGCTAGCATGGTGATGGTCTGATCCTTCCTCTTGAAAATGGCAGACTTGTGGTTGGAGTAGTCACGACAATTATCTAATTCCTGCTGACGATCGTACATCATGAAGCTAAGGTGGTCCAAATGAGTCTTCATCTCGTGGTGGTATAGGGCTTCCAGTGGTTGTCCATTAGCATCACACCTTGGGCAAAACTCAAAGAGGGTACCCTTGATCTGGTTGATACTCTGCCCACACAGACGGGCAAGAGCTTCCTGCATGGCCCTGGCAAGTCCATCAAGCCAGTTGTTCTCTCTTAAGGTAAACTGAATTCCCTCAGTAGTGGGAGGTTCAATCTTTCCTCGGAGACTTGCAACAATTAGCCACTGCAGATCTTCTCCTCCTTGATCATTGAGCTGAGCTCCGAAGAACTCGGGGTGCGGATGCTCCAGAAGTTCCGAAAGCTGGTCCAAATGCCTCTCAAAGATAAGGTCTCCTCCATTTCCCAACTGGTAAAACTTGTTGTACTTCACGTCCATCTAAAATAATATAAGATGAGTAAGTTAGTAGAGTGATCAAGTGTGTCAAATTTTATGTATTTTGCAAGAGTTTTTGAGGAACATGAATTTTCATGAAAGAATCAAGGTAATAAGAATGGGAATAAGTTTTTGTAAATATTTGCTTTGTTTGGTTTTGAAACTAAGTTTTTGATTCCAAACGTCCAGTCTAACTAGGGTCTCCTATGGTCAGGATGGCTCTGATACCAACTTGTCAACACCCGGATTTTTAATCCCAAATTCTTGTTATGCCATACATCGCAATCCCAGGATTACCATTTTTGCGAGACATAACAGATTTGGATACCACAATACATCATCCTTTACAAACCATACATAAGGTCTTACACAAATAAGGATCTCATGATCCAGTTCTTAATACAACTCAAGCAGCGGAAATACGTAATAATAACGGTAGCGTAGGCGAAGCTCCATCTTCGGGGTCACAGGCAATGCTGACGATGGGAGATGATCCTAGTTGTCGTAACCTTCCTGGGATCCATCCTCCAGGTACTCCTCTTCATAGACTGGCCACGGGAATAGCCAGGGACAAAGCCATGAGTACTCTTTAAGTACTCGCAAACTAATACTAACAGGTGAAGGGGTTTTTTGTAGTAGGATACTAAGCTCTAGGGTTGTTTTGCAAAAATCTAGATTTACATCTACTAAGTTCAGAAGTAGGAAAATCTAGTTGAAATTTTATAACACCTAAGTGGGAACTTGTATTTCATATCACAACTCTGTTGTGGTCAAGTCAAAATCTCAATCCATTTCACAAGTCTTTTTGAAAACATCTGACGGGGGAACAGTATGGCTACTCCAACTGTCCATAACCGCGGACGCGGCTATTCGAATAGTTTGACACTCTGCAGAGATTGTACACTTTCACCACAACATTCGATACATCCGTCAGGAACAAATCCCGAATTCACCATACTCAGTATGCGGATAATCAATCCTAACCTTTCAATTACACGCCCTAGTATAAGCACCTATCCTGTGAGTTTGGCCTCCCAACCATGACCAACTGTCATCTTGGGTACTGCACTGGTGGACAATCTTCACAAGGTAGCCTCAGCTCAGACCTTGGCCGTGAGGGAACTAATACTAAGGCATATAAGTTTCCAGTCAAGCCCTACCCAATTCTCGGGTATTGTGGTTGTACGGTAAAATTGGAATGGTATCGCATCCAGACAACCATCAGTTTTATAAAGGGCTAAGTCTCATGCATCAACATTTTCATCACCATAAATCATCTGGTGTTCGGAAACACAAGTCCAAAACATCTCAATAGAATGATCCATCATTCCAAGGTTTTCATAACCATTTTCCACCAAGTATTCCCATCTAAGTTGATCAAGTTTTATGCTTAGCACTAGCATCTATAAGTGGGGGTAAGTACTAATGAGGGGTGGTAAACTAGTGGAGTTTCAACTAAATACAATCTCATGCCTTGGGGTGCCATACAGATTATCTAGCTACTTAGAAAAGTAATTTCTACTCATTGAAAAACTACTTAAGATTTAATATTCTCCAAACCAAACATGGGATCATGTTGACACATGTCATCACCACATATTTTAGTCCATGGGAATGTGAATTAAAGTGGTGTCACAATTTAATAAGGTGTAACCTTTTATTTTACTTAAATAAAGTGGCTAGAAATGCCTATGTGGCATTCTTTTATTACTTGAACAATATTTCTGTAAGTAAACCCAAATGTTTTTATATATTCTGAAAGGTATGATCAAATGTGATTTTTGAGAGTTGGAATTAACTCAAAAGATTTTATGGTTTAAATTTGAAAAATGTTTGAATGCAGAAAAGGTTCTGACTTGTTATTTTTACCAAGGGTGATCTACAGATCCAAATGATTTAAATCCAATGGGCTTGGATTCAGCATTTCAAGACCTTTCTAACAAAATTGGTTTCATTCAATTTCGTTTACTAAATCGAGCTGGGTTGATTTTTGAAACTAGGTACAAAACTATGTTTGAATTAAAATGGAAAAATTTAAATTCAAACGACTGGCGCGGGAATTGTTAATGGTCCGGCCCAGTGTCACTCCGCGGCGTGGGGCTCAACTGACAGGGGGTTCCACCAGTTAGTGGCTCTTTAAACGCGAAGCGGTACGGGGCAATCTCATCCGCACGATCTAAGTCTAATCGAACGGATGCTACTCATCGTCCACGTCGGGCGGCGCCGGCGAGACAGAAACCTAACGCGGCAGGTGGGGGTCGTCGGGGGCTCACCGGGGCTCAGGCGAGGGTCGGTGATGCGGGCGAATGACAAAGTCGACGACGGCGAACCTCCTGGTACCGGCAGCTTCTCCTGGGGTGGACAAAATCGACGGTGCCCTTCTTCTCTAGAGGCGGCCTACTCCGGCCAAATTCCGGCAATGCGCTGCTCGCCTTGCTCCGGGAACGGGGTGGAACGATAAGTGAGGAGAGGGGAGTGATATGGTGTGAAGAGTTTGAGCGGGAGAGGCCTCTATTTATAGTCACGACGACGAGACCGAACAGAATGGGCAGGCGACGGTGGAGACATGGCTACGGGCTGCTAGAGGCATGGCCGGTGGTGCTCTATGGCTTTAATGCGCATGTAGGGGCGGTGGCAAACGGTCTGGAACATGTGATGCTCTGCACAGCAGAGGCGGCGTCTTCGACGGCGAGCGGTGGCTGTGAGGCATGGGGCGGCGAACGGGGATGTCTGGCGGTCTCCTGGGACGGTGGTGATCGTGTATGCATGCGGCGAGGGCGGCGCGCGGTCTGTGAGCGTGTGTCGAGGGTGGCGCTCTGGCGCACACTCGGCATGGTTGACAGAGGCACGGGCGGCGTTCCTGGGTGTTCTGGTCGATGTCTTCCAGGAAGGGCTGGTCGAGAGGGGGCGGTGAGGCATGGGTGATCTCCTAGACAAGGTTGGCACTGCTAGTTCCTCACCTAGCTTGTTGTCTACACTGGGGTGGCATTGGTGGCTTCGGCTGTTCACCATTGATGACATTGTGTAAGATCCCTCCTTTATAAAGGAAAAGGATCCCTGTGATTGCAATGCTAGTCCCTGGATCATTGCTAGCATCCACAGTTTAAGATGAAGTACACAGATACAAAGGTCATTTATTACAGCCATTCCAGAGATAAACATAGTCTTTACAACTCCAAGGCCACAGGCCTAATACAAGAGTTTGAATAAGTAAATAAATAAAAGTCTTCATCTTCATGTGCCACAGGCAAACATGTTGAGTGTAGACTCATGACACCTAATCCTCATCAGAGTAACCTGCAACATCACAAGTTACAGCCACAGTGGGTCAATACTTTGGAATAGTATTGGCAAGTGATACCTTAGTAAAATTTTAAGTGGACTAGATACTATATGCAATTTGGCTAAGTGTAGCTTGGCTTGCTTTGCTCAAAATAGATTTTGCCTATTAGTTGTAATCACTAAGTTTTTCTTTGTCAAAACTTTTCCCAAGGAACCACCAATAGACATTGAGGTCCTTCACCCTTGTTCACCCACAAGTTTTTACTTAGAAATTGGGATGAGGAGATTCTTGATAGCTTCCATGCCTTGATGCTCAAGTTGTCCATTTCCATGGACTTGGCTAAGTACTTAGATTTTTCCATCTGCAGAGGTTGTGCACTTTCCCCACCAGACTTGGTTTCACCAAGACAGGACCTTTCAGAAGCCTTCCCTTAGACCAAATGGACGCGCTCCAACCTATCATTCCCACTACCACCAACTGTCCAAATGGCTAAGTTCTAGCATCCTATATGGTCCAGGCAGAGCCCATATTGCCAAGTGGCTGCACTAGAAGCTTCTTAACACTTGGCCTCTAAAATCTCTTTGTTCCTGGGTGTCTTACCACAAGTGAGATACAAAAGGTAAACCATAGAAATGGGCCTTGTGTAACCACTCAACATAAACCTTTCCTTCCATTCCACCCAGGTGTTTCATTAACTTAGTTGTTTTATTAGGCAAAACACAAGTCCAAAAGACTTAGAAATATTTTCATCATAGCATGTATATATTTCACCAACCCTTGGTTGCTACTAGCTAGGCTAAGCATGGAATAGATAGTAACTTAACTTAGAAATTCCCTAGCATTTCTACAACTACTAGGATTTCCCAACATGGCATGTAAGCAAAATATAGCATGCAAGTCTAGCAAAATATTTCTAATGCTTAGTAGAAAACATAGGAATGATAATATTCATGAAGTACCACTTGCCTTGGTAGTTGGGAGAGTAGCACTCCTCATAATAACAATCACTAGCACCAAAATCTACACAAAGAATGGTAGCAACAAATTACACACAAAACATATACAATCAAAATATGTGCATGCATGCAAGATGATATGTGATGATTTTTAAAACTCCACAAAGCAAGTAAACAGTACTGATTCATAAACAAGTTGAAAACTTGTCAAACAACATTTGTTTAAACCCTAAATCATTTCCTAAACTATTCATATACTTAAATTAGTCCTACACAAGTTTCTGCAAATAAAACCTTTTTAACAGAAGCTGAACATTAAACACATTGCATATTTAGAAAGAGCTTGCTCTCCTGATTCCAACGGTATAAAATTTGTCAAATTCTAACATGGGGATCAAAAGTTATAGCCAAAATAAATTTGAACATAAATCAGATTCAAAATCCAGTTTTAAATCTAACCCTAGCCACGCGTCTGTTTCTGATTGGTGCGTACCGCTTCGCACCGGATCATGCTCGGCTACCGTTGGATCTAACAAAACACGCACGGCTCATATCTAAACTTAACGGTTCGATAAGTGAACTAATCCTACGCGCTGGATCTAGATCTGACGGCTACGAATCAACCGACCAAAACTGAGCGGCGCTAGCGGCGGCTACTGGCGGCGGCGAGCTCTGCCTACGGCGGCACGGCACTACAGGTCGCCCGGAAAGGTGGGAGGATGCTCACCAGAACCGCAGCAACGAGGTGAAGCTCAACGTGTCCCTGGTTGGCGAAGGGGCGCTCGGAGTTGTCAGGGATTCCTCGCCGGAGTTCGCGAACGCGTCGGGTACGGCTGCTCGTCGACGTTGGCAAAGATACAGATCATGCCAGGGCAAAATAAGCAGTGCGTCAGATGCGCGGGGTGATGCTGGTCATGCGAGTGTCAAAGAGAGAGCAAGGCGCGGTCAGAACTAACCAAGAAGGCTTGCCGGAGTTGATGGGGTCGTCTGACTCGTGCTGTCGCCGATGTTGCCGAGGCTCTGGACGATCCTAGCATCCACCAGAGGGGTCACGAGATGCGCATGGTTGTAGAGATTGTACTGGCAAACTTAGACAGCAAGGGGCGACGGGGTCTTACTGGAATACCTCGCCGGAGTTGGCTCTGACTGCGGCGGTGCAATACGAATTAGAGGCAGCCTGGTGGCGAGAAGAGTGTGCAGTGTGGGGGAAAATGACCGTGAGGGGGAGGGGTTTAAGTAGGCAGGGGCTCGACAGGAAACGCCTGCAGAATCAATGGCAATTACGCCACGGAATCAACGCCAGCAACGGCCAGCGACGACGTGGTCTGCGGGCGAGATTTGGGGAAGAAGACGGTGACATGGACGGATCCCAGTTGTCTGCGAGAGAAACAGAGAGGGGGTGGGGTCCTGGGGTCAGTCGCTTGCTGGGTGCGTCTGCGAGTGAGAGAGGGGGAGAGGGGACCCGGGTGGGCTAAATGGGTTGCGTCTGTTGCTGGGCTCAATTACTGGCGCCGGCCCTTTTCTCTTTCTTATCTCTTTTTCTTTTTCTAAATTGATTTTCTGGAATGATTTTCAATCAAATTCAAAGGCATTTGAATTCCAAACCTTCTCTGGATTTTTGTAAAGTGTAAACATCATACTTTTAGACACACAACCAGTGATCTCTCTGTACTTGCTTGATCCCTTTGAATAAACAAAATAAACATCGCTATGGCACTTGATTTGGAAATGTTTTGAAAATGGTTTTGAAACCATATTTACTTTGTAAATTTTTGTCCAAACTCTACATTCAATCTAAACAACAAGGAAGCAAACAAGACTTGGTTAAAACACTTATGCTCTCAATTGAGGATGGTCATTTTATTTATGTTTGCTCACATAAAATAATAGCACTATGTGCTTCTGTTTTCTTGAAAATAGTTGGAAAATGATCTCAAAATTATATGCATGCATGAATGATATGCAATCTTTGAAATCATGATTTTAGGGATGTTACACATTGACAAGCTTACAGTGGTGCTAGACGTTTACAAATGAGCTAGATGATCTACTAAAGCCTAGTTGCAACCAGAGAGGGAACAAGTTAGGCTCAAATCACTGCTCCAAATAGTGTTTGGATTTTATTTGATTTGCATCTGCAAGGTGTTTGATGAAATGGCCGCATGAATTCAAGTTTTGAATTTTGAAAATATTTTTGGTGGGTGTGCTAGGTTGGTGCTGGTGAGTCTGCAGATGCTTGGGTTTTGAAAGTTGAGCTTGTTTGAGTGGTTTTTGAAAAAGTGGGATCTTCCCATATGATATAGATTCAATTTTGAACTGTCCTTTAAACTATGCATTCAAATGTTTTTGGATGATCACAAAGTGGGCCTTGATACTTTGTTATGAGTACTATCAAGGGGTGCAAAGATCCAAACAAGTTTCTGTTAAGTTTTGAAAGTTAGAGACAACCAAAGTAGGCATGGGAGTTAATTTGGCAAAAGTGACCATTCCTTTATTTTGTTTGTTTTGATTTATTTGTCTTTGGGAAAAGTCTGGGGATTGTTTAGATGATGTTTATTTCACCTAAGAATCCTTTTACAAGCAAAGAAACACATAAACAAGGCAATTCAAAATAATCCAAATTGGAATGCATACACACATGCATGATTTCATATTTTTATTTAGAAAAGTTTTTGTTAACCCTAATTTTGAAGATTAGAGTTTGATGATCCAAGTTTAGTATTTTTGGGATGTTACAATCCTCTACGAATTAGCATAAATAATATGCATGCTATGAGTGATAACAGCCACGACCCGCACATCCAACTCCATGCGAGAGGGAAAAAATACAGCTGACTTCTTTGTCCCATTCCAAATCTCATGGTTAACGCGTATTATACGGCGCAAGAATCACTGGCGACATTGGTTGTTAAGTCCTAGATATTATGTTCCTTTACCACCGGAACTCTTATAGTTGGTTATTACCTCATGGTAAATAACCTATAATCATATTATTATGAAAATAGTGTTTTCTGAACTTTTTCAAATGCAGGTGATGACAACACTGGATTTGAAAAATACTTTACAGAAAATAATCAAAGAACATGAGCAAGTGTGAACTTGCCTTTTGTGATTACAAGATTATGCACTCACGGTCTTCAAGAGAATATAAGATCCAATAGCTGAAATTTGCATCATTGGTCCGGTAAGGACTAATGTTTAAAGCAGCAAGATGCTTTTATGCATAGGTAATGTAATGCAAGTTGATAAACGTGAATCCCGAGAATATCGTTGTTCTAGGATTTGGATACTGGAATTGGTCTCCTTGGAATGTGTTTCCCTTTTAGAGTAAGTTTCATACATGTGCTTCTTATTAAGGCTTGTGAGTGTGTGTATAACAACATGTATTTATACAACAATAAAATACACATATATGGAATGCTACACAAGGTTGCTTACATCTTAATTGTTTATCTTCAAGTTTTACTTCACAAGTAATGTCACTTATAAATAATTTAAGTATTAACAATTTTATTATACAAGTAAAGTATAAAGTAAAGTGTTTACTATTAATTGTCATATGTTGATTGTAGTAGCAAAGTGAATAACTTTTGAAGAAAATCTTACTCAACTAAGCAAAAGCATTTAAGCTTTTAAGTTAACCTTATGAGGTGTTCTTTCTAGTTATAGTCTCTAACTAAGAAAGAATTACTCTATTTGAATAATGATAACATTAGTATTTGAGACTTATCTATCTTGGTTTTTAACTTGGTTGGTTTGGTATTAAGATACTTTATAACTTAATTATAGCAAAACAAAGTTAACTATAAAACATATAATAAAGTCTCTAGTATTATATTTAAAGTTTGGTAGACTAAAGTTAACTTTAAAACATAGATGGAATTTAGGTGTAATGCTTGTTATACTTATGTCTTGTTCACCTTATAATGTTTCTTTAAAGTTACTTAAGAATGGTATTATTTTGATTTGGTAGTGGTTTCTTTATATTATAAATGTATTAAGGGATTTATCTCCCAATAAGGGTGTGGTTAATGTTTGTGATTAAGTAAACAATATTATTTATTACTTATGAACTCATTTATAGTGTTTTGATTTGTTTATAAACTTGTGGTTAATATAAAGGAATAGGTTTTTATCTCTTTACAAATTATTCTTTAGAGATTTTATATTAAATAAGAGTTCTTTTATAAAAACAATTATACTTATGGTTGAAAATTAATTTAATAAAATTGTATTCAAAGTGTTTAATTCATTTTGAATGCACACTATCAATATTTAAGATTAATACTATTTATTAGACTCCATTGATTAATTTTTAAAAATATTTACAAGTTTTATTTACCTTAATATGAATTTTTAATTAAGGAGATAGGTTTACATTTAAGTTATTAAAGTTGTTTAATCTTTTATTTAACTCAAAAGTGGAATATCACATTTTTTAACATGTAGGTATTATTTTTGTGATCATTTTGGTATATTACATTTATTTTTGTGATTGATAAATAATAAGATATGATTTTAATAAGGTTTATTAATACATAAATACTTAATAAATAATAAGTATTTAATGAAGAGGAATAATAATGCATGATTATAGTTTTAAACTCTAATTCTTATTTTTCTAAGAAATTTTGGTATTTTATTTAGATTTTTAACATTTACCATTATTAAAATATTAATTATCAAAGTATTAAAACTTTATAAAGTATTTATTAAATAATATTTATTTAAATAATTATCATAATAATATTTAATAATAGTTTTAAGTTGTAGATTTTATTTTTCTAAACATTTTCATATCTTATATGTATTTTTCTGATTTATAAAACAAAAGATATTACATTTACAAGATTTAATCATTTTCAGAAATTATTAAATATATTTAATGCCTCACTACTGGCACCATCTCCTCTCTTAAACTTTCTACACTGCACCCTAAGCTAGCCCCCAGTCACTGACTGGTGGGGTCGTTGCCATGTCATACGCCACCTCAACAAAGCAGGACCCGTGTGGTTTGACCGGTTGACCTGATGCAAGCATGATGTCATCATGACATCATCTCGCCGGTGAGGCTTTGGTGGCTAGCAGCGGCGGCGATACAGCGAAGATTGGCAAGCGTGGTTGTTACGGTTCGAAAGAGGACACGCCAGGGAACCTACTAGCAACGGCGCTGCTCGAATATGGTCACCGGAGGATGGCCGGCGACGAGAGATGACGGCGGTGTTTACAGATGAACGTGGTGGAGATGATTCTAGAAGCAATCGAGAGATTAGAGGGGTGCCCGAGCATCAGCAACTCACCAGCGTTGCAGTGGAGAGCTTAGTGTGACCGGAGGTGGTCAGAATCGATGGAGACGATGGCGGAACCCGTCGAACATGGAGGTGTCGATTGGCGCGATTGGAGCTCCTTCGGCTTACGCTTCGTGGGGCAATCGAACCAGATGATCAAGGGGATCCTAAGTGCGGTCTCAGCGGTTCAAGGGGAGCTCGGATACGACGACGACGGGCGGCTCTGGCGAGCTAGGTTTCAGCTCACAGGGGAAATGAGGAAAGAGGAGGATATAGGGTTCGTCTCTACGCAGGAGGGGATCTTGTAGACGACCAGAAGCGGTGGCGTGGATCTTGGCGCAGACAGACGTCATGGTGCGGCGGCGTCGGCGGCGATGCTAACAGCTAGCTGCTTGTGACGTCGGGGAGGAAGACGACAACGGTCATTTCGCAGAAAACCCCCTGGAAACCTTCAAACTCAACCCGCAGTCCCTCAGCTGGCCCACTTGTCAGCCAGAGAGATCTGCTGGATGTTGTCCTAGCTGGGCCGCTATTGGGCTGCTGTAGGTTGCTCGTGAGCAGTAGATAGGAGAGAGGAAATGCACCACGGGCCAGAAATGTATTCCTCTATTTTTTTCTTATTTTTTTCCTTTTTCATTTTCTGTTTGTTTTCAGGTTTGTATTTTTATATTTGGTTTGAACTTTTCTTTTTTGGAATATTATTTGTTGGATATCTACAGTAATAATGAATATATTGAAAGTAATTTTGGGAACTTTTATTATATATTGTTTAGAGTTTCTTTATTTTCTTCATATAGATATTTTTCCTATAATTATTTATAAGAACCTTTTAATAAGAATTTAATTGGGAAAAAATTCATAAACTTATTCTAGAATGCATTACTATTAAGTAATGAGATTTTATTCTCATTAATATATAATATTAGGGCAACTTTTATATTTATTGGTACTTCATTATTATTTGATACATAAAGTTTTGAGTACTTACTAGGGTTAATATTATTCTCATAATTATTTTATTGATGTGAATAAAGATTAATGGTTAATCATATTGTCTTAATGTTTATAATTTTTAATGTTATCACCCTTTGAAGTAAAATAGTGGGATTGTTTTCTAGGCTATCTTATGAGAAAGAATTGATGAAGATGGTTCATAAGCACCTATGATAATAATGGTTGAAAATGACAAAGATGTGCTCAGGTGATTTGATATAGGAAAATATTCCTGTGAAGCATTGTGGAAACAAAATGATAGATCAATTAGATGAAATGGATAATAGGTTTGGTTACAGAATTAGGTGTTAGTGTTTACCAAGAATTTCCTATCTTCCATAATTCACAATTCTGGACTTTTATTAAGGAATTCATTTCCTAGATATACTACTCCTTCATATCCATCATCATGTGCTAACATGATGAGCTTTGCTTTACAGATTTTCTTATCCACCTTTTATTCTTCTCATTCCATTTATAATTCCAATGAGCTTGGCATTAAATATTTTCATAATCTAATCATATTTATACTTGGCTATAACAACTATTCTACTATTAACAATCTCTAACCCAACAAGTGGTTACATCTAACTCCATTCATACCCCTCATAAATCATCCTTCACTAATATCACTTCAATAGATGTATACATCAAATTCTACTATCATTAAGTGTTCAGTATTTCCCAAGAGGAAAATACTATTTCTACAATCTAAGGTTTCTCTAACATCATTTTAATCCTACTATCTTGTCTCTACTTGACTCCAATATCTAACATTCCAACCTCACATTATATTAATGTGACATGTAATGACTAATCTAAGATACTAGTATCTATATTATGGTTCAATCATGTTTTATCCACCAATGTCACTTATACATGGTATAAGCATTCAATATTGGTGAATAAAGCATGATCATTATAATCCTTTGATCCTTTATAGTTTAAGTTTCCAATTGGCTAATCAAGGCTTCATCAATACAACATTACAGTTGTATTGAAATTATCTTTTTAGTATCTCTATTGGATTAAGGAATGCTATTCATGGACTATGCTTACTTAATCCAATAGGATTACTCCTTGGTATCTATCTTCAGGATTCATCCATGTAATCTTCTTTGTTACCCTATTGATTTGATTTCCTTCAATCACTCCCATCCAACTGATGATATCTAATACTAGCATTACCACCTACCTCTTCTTATTTCATTCTCTAAGGACTTAAAGGGATTTTTATGATAAAGATAAGAGTTGATAGATCAAGAATTGATAGTTTAAGATTTGATGAATCAATAGTTGATTACTCAACATTGATTAACAACAGATATTGGAATATGATTCCAATAGAAATGGTAAAGATTGATATGGGGAAAAAGATATATGGTGAATGATCTTAACTTTGGTTTATTTCCTACTCAATCTCACTAGAGAGTTAAAGTTAGGTATTTTCATGATACTCATGGTACAAGTAGATGAGATTAAGATTTAGTTGTTACATTCCTATTATTTGTGTTATATTTATAATTTGGCATTCATGAGTGATTATAATGAATACTATGATATGATCACCTAAGGATCAAATATAAATCATTAAGTAATGTATTAGGGTTTAAATTTATTCCATTTGATCTACCCTTAGATCAAATCATGTTTACCCAAAATAAGGTTTTAGCAAAGGTCATATTGAAACTTATCGCAGTCAACTTGATGATCTACTTCCATTCCATCAAGCTAAGAGAAGCTTCAATCTCTTTGACAAGTTTTTATTTAAAAGCGCGAAAATTATTCAAATTTTCTATGCATGAATGCAATGCACACATCTGTGTTCAGCTTATTTCTAAGCTCTAATGATGGGATGTTACAGACTCCCCCCTTAAAATAAACTTCGTCCTCAAAGTTTGCACTCTCATCTTTCGGAGTAAGGAATTGTCTTGCAATGATTACGATATGTCTCAACTCCATGTTAACCTCAATGGGAATAATTGTAATATCCCATATCCAGATCTTTTCCTTGAATCCTCATCATACTTGGCAATCTTAATCCTGTTATCTCCAATACTCCCAAATTCCTTTTACTTTACTTCCTTAGGAATATTTCCTTATTATTAAATCCTCAAACTGGGGTATCTTCTTTAGTTCCTTAACCTAATTAGGTATCCTATTCCAAATCCTTTACTGGATCATCGAACTTCCTTGCTAAACTATATAAGGTCTGGGAAGTCTCACTAGAACAGGGTTTTGCAACTTCCATTAACTAATAGTTGTGGTCAAAAGACTATATTTGACTTGTCATTGTATGAGTTGTACTGGTAATCCGTCCGAATATTGGTTTTGAACCCATTTAGTCCAAACCCATCAGAATTTCTTGTTCACTACACATACCCAATTGGATACGTTTAATTTCCTCTTAAGGATCACTTAAGAGTTGTTCCTTCTAGAATTAGCCGGTTAGGACTATTTCATTTTATTACTTTGAGCTTTTACCTTAGCAGACTTTAGACAACCTTTTGTTATTACCTTAAGTACTTTTATAATAATGACTTTCTTTTAACCTTATGAAAATAAGGCTTATTGTTGACATAAGTTAGTATTTCTTCTCCAATTTAACTTTTGTTTACTGTTTACTCTCTCCCTTAGGATTTACTAATGGTCTCGAAAATGTCTCTCTAGTATCCATTGGCATTATAACTAGGATGTAGGTCTTTATTTAGCTTATACTCTACCTAGTTAGGGTCTTATGAAATATTGTACGGTGTATCCACACAATTGTGGATCTCCGAAGCAAATCTTTCATCAATATTATTTTTACTTACTATTTGGACATTTTCACTTTGATGCACCTGACTTTGCGAAGTGTTTTAGAAATCCTTCACTTAATATTTTATACTCCTTTAGGTCTTACTTAGATTAGGCCCAGTTTTATGCTCTTTATGCAACTTTTAAGATGATCTGGTTAACTATGTCAACCAACACCGGCTACGGACAAGATACCAACTGTGGATCAAATACCAGCTGCGGACTATCCTAGGGTGTATGTATTATCATATGGTTTCCGATATACCTCTGGCAATCTCTCTGAATTGTCAGAGCTTGAATACCATTTTGGTTTAAAGCAACTTCTTTGTATCTATTCATGATACTTCCATGAACTTGCATAATTACTCCATTGACTTCTTAGCAACATTACCTATTTTGATTGAACTTTTAAGTTCATCACTTCTTGTTGCTGACTAATAATGATCTAAACTTAATCCATCCTTCAAATTGCGTTGATACTCCTTATACTTGGCTTCATTCTTCAAGTAAGTCTTCATCTTGGTCTTCGGAACTCGTCACTCCTTTACACGAATTCCCATTCCTATCTAGGTCTATAACATCAAGTAGTAACTGGATGTTGCAACATGCATTTGCACATCAAGTCAAACTTCATGTACAGATCTAGTCGATCAAGAAGATCCAAGAAAAACAAATAAATCCAAATGTGGTACATATAACACACAATATTCTAAGCCCAGAATATAGTAGTTGAGTATAATATCTCTAGAATTCAGGCTTAGTTGTGTAGTATATGACACCTCCTCATATAGGTTTACATTGTGATACTTAGCACATAGGGTCAAACTATAATTTGTCTCAATATTTACCCTAATTGCTCAATTGCAATCAGATAAATTTAAGCAAAGTGGTCTCAAATTTGGTTTTGACTAAACTTTTGTCTCACCTTTGGAATGACTAACTATAACCATCCTTTCTTTATTAGTAAACTAACCTCACATGATTACTCCAAAAGAATAATCGGATTCTATTATCTAACTTAAACCAAAGATTATTGTAAATTTCTAGCACCTACGACTTCTATCATAGTTCTACCAAGTTATCTACTTACTCTACCTCAAGATAATTCACTAAGTACTTGTCAAATTTCCACTTACATCATGGTTTCGGAGCTAATGTCACCATGATCTTGTTATGTTTTACCTATACATCATGATTTAAGAGTTAATCTAGCCATGATGAATTTACTTCTCATTACTCTATTATTTAGTCTTAACATAATTTTACTTCATCACGTAAAATTCTCAAGTGAATCCCACATGATTACTACTCATTACATCCACATTTATCCTAATGATATTCATCATGTTGTCTTTGGTTATTAACTAACCATAAGATCTCACTGCTCTTACTTAAATTCTAGGGTTAAGCTATACTATTAGGAATACTTCATATGATGTCTTAAACTTGATCCTAATACACTGTGACCAATTATCTTTCCTAAAGCATCTTGGTGGTTTTGTCTCCCTCGGAAGACACTAAAGAGCACTATACTTGAGAAATGATAAATAATTACTCCTAAGAAAGAATGACTTAAGCATATGACTTAGGTGTGACAAGGTTATCCTCAAGTGGATAATCATCGCAAGTCATAAGAATATTTGGTTTAGATAAGATGGCTTCTATAGTCACTATCCAACCTACATATCTTCCTAAAAGGGTTTCAATCCTAAGGTCAAAGCATATGCTCTGATACCAACTGCGGTGACCCAGCATACCACTGCATGATGTAGTATACTATAGTCATGGACATAACACCAATGAAACACCGTTCACTAGTATTACATCCCTCAGAATGGCACAACAGAAACACAACGGGTCCAAGACATGACTATAGGTTACAACTCAACTCTTTACACAAGATCCAGAGAACACTCTAGGTTAAAGAGAGAGAAAGAAACTTCTTATAAAGAATAATCAGAAATAAACAACTCCAAATTATAATACTATTAAGACTATTATCTTAACTAATGGTATGGCATTGCTGCTATTGCAATACACTACAGAAATAGGTTCTATGGCTAGAGATTCTATTCTTATCTAATCAACAACTTCGTCTTCACTTGAGCTGATGTATATGTCGACTTTCTTGACTTAATTGAAGAGCTTTATCTTTTGATGATGATTCCTGGAGCATGGCTTGATGTAGTCATCGTTTGTACTGGCTTTAGAACCTAGCAAGGGTTAAGAAGATACTTTGAGTATGAGCGCACTCAGCAAGTCCACTAGAAAAGGAGTGTTTGATGCACTATATCTATAGCCACAGACCGTAGGTCGTAGGCAATGCAGGTTTTCGCAAAAGTTTCTTCAAAGGTTGCTTTTATTCTGAAAAGCTATGTCCGTCAGCCTTCACGGGTTTACCAGAACTTTCAAGGAGTTCCTTTCCCGCCGCGTTCGCAGCTCCTTCCCGGAACAGGGAGTAACAAGTTACAGTTCTTACACTCTGCAGAGGTGCGTCACTTTACCCATGAGAGATCTTAGCTTTGTTGCACATCCGGGCCGCGAACCCGTTCACACTTCCTTGGTGTGAGGCCTAGAATAAGATCCAAGCCAATCAATGCCTTCTCCGCGACCCCGCATGTCTCTTTGGTGTACGCCAGCCCACCTATTGAATTACAGCAATGGCAGTACAGACCGTTCATATGCCGGAACTATCGTGGGACGTTGAGGGATCCCACCCATATGCTGCATATCCTCTACGAATTACCATAAATAATATGCACGCTACGAGTGATAACAACCATGACCCGCACATCCAGCTCCATGCGAGAGGGAAAAGATACAGCTGACTTCTTCGTCCCATTCCGAATCTCATGGTCAACGCGTATTATACGGCGCAAGAATCACTGGCGACATTGGTTGTTAAGTCCTAGATAATATGCTCCTTTACCACCGAAACTCTTATAGTAGGTTATTACCTCATGGTAAATAACCTATAATCATATTATTATGAAAATAGTGTTTTCTGACCTTTTTCAAATGCAGGTGATGATAACACTGGATTTGTAAAATACTTTACAAAAAATAATCAAAGGACATGATCAAGTGTGAACTTGCCTTTTGTGATTGCAAGATTATGCACACACGATCTTCAAGACAATATAAGATCCAATAGCTGAAATTTGCATCATTGGTGCGGTAAGGACTAATGTTTAAAGCAGCAAGATGCTTCTATGCATAGGTAATATAATGCAAGTTGATAAACGTGAATCCCGAGAATAACGTTGTTCTAGATTTTGGATACTGGAATTTGTCTCCTTGGAATGTGTTGCCCTTTTAGAGTAAGTTTCATACATGTGCTTCTTATTAAGGCTTGTGAGTGTGTCGATAACAACATGTATTTATACAACAATAAAATACACACATATGGAATGCTACACAAGGTTGCTTACATCTTAATTGTTTATCTTCAAGTTTTACTTCACCAGTAATGTCACTTATAAATAATTTAAGTATTAACAATTTTATTATACAAGTAAAGTATAAAATTAAGTGTTTACTATTAATTGTCATATGTTGATTGTAGTAGCAAAATGAATAACTTTTGAAGAAAATCTTACTGAACTAAGCAAAAGCATTTAAGCTTTTAAGTTAACCTTATGAGGTGTTCTTTCTAGTTATAGTCTCTAAGTAAGAAAGAATTACTCTATTTGAATAATGACAGCATTAGTATTTGAGACTTGTCTATCTTGGTTTTTAACTTGGTTGGTTTGGTATTAAGATACTTTATAACTTAATTATAGAAGACCAAAGTTAACTATAAAACATATAATAAAGTCTCTAGTATTATATTTAAAGTTTGGTAGACTAAAGTTAACTTTAAAACATAGATGGAATTTAGGTGTAATGCTTGTTATACTTATGTCTTATTCACCTTATAATGTTTCTTTAAAGTTACTTAAGAATGGTACTATTTTGATTTGGTAGTTGTTTATTTACATTATAAATGTATTAAGGGATTTATCTCCCAATAAGGGTGTGGTTAATGTTTGTGATTAAGTAAACAATATTATTTATTACTTATGAACTCATTTATAGTTTTTTGATTTGTTTATAAACTTGTGGTTAATATAAAGGAATAGGTTTTTATCTCTTTACAAATTATTCTTTAGAGATTTTATATTAAATAAGAGTTCTTTTATAAAATAATTTATACTTATGGTTTAAAATTAATTTAATAAAGTTGTATTCAAAGTGGTTAATTCATTTTGAATGCACACTATCAATATTTAAGATTAATACTATTTATTAGACTCCATTGATTAATTTTTAAAACTATTTACAAGTTTTATTTACCTTAATATGAATTATTAATTAAGGAGATAGGTTTACATTTAAGTTATTAAAGTTGTTTAATCTTTTATTTAACACAAAATGGAATATCACATTTTATTAACATGTAGGTATTATATTTGTGATCATTTTGGTATATTACATTTATTTTTGTGATTTATAAATAATAAGATATGATTTTAATAAGGTTTATTAATATATAAATACTTAATAAATAATAAGTATTTAATGAAGAGGAATAATAATGCATGATTATAGTTTTAAACTCTAATTCTTATTTTTCTAAGAAATTTTGGTATTTTATTTAGATTTTTAACATTTACCATTATTAAAATATTAATTATCAAAGTATTAAAACTTTATAAAGTATTTATTAAATAATATTTATTTAAATAATTATCATAATAATATTTAATAATAGTTTTATGTTGTAGATTTTATTTTTCTATACATTTTCATATATTATATGTATTTTTCTGATTTATAAAACAAAAGATATTACATTTACAAGATTTAATCATTTTCAGAAATTATTAAATATATTTAATGCGTCACTGCTGACATCATCTCCTCTCTTAAACTTTCTACACTGCACCCTAAGCTAGCCCCCAGTCACTGACTGGTGGGGTCGTTGCCATGTCATACGCCACCTCAACAAAGCAGGACCTGTGTGGTTTGACCGGTTGACCTGATGCAAGCATGATGTCATCATGACATCATCTCGCCGGTGAGGCTCTGGTGGCTAGCAGCGGCGGCGATACAGCGAATATTGGAAAGCGTGGTTGTTACGGTTCGGAAGAGGACACGCCAGGGAACCTACTAGCAGCGGCGCCGCTCGAATATGGTCACCGGAGGATGGCCGGTGACGAGAGATGACGGTGGTGTTTACAGATGAACATGGTGGAGATGATTCCAGAAGCAATCGAGAGATTAGAGGGGTGCCCGAGCATCAGCAACTCACTAGCGTTGCAGTGGAGAGATTAGTGTGACCGGAGGTGGTCGGAATTGATGGAGACGATGGCGGAACCCGTCGAAGATGGAGGTGTCAATTGGCGCGATTGGAGATCCTTCGGCTTGCGCTTCGTGGGGCAATCGAACCAGATGATCAAGGGGATCCTAAATCGGTCTCAGCGGTTCAAGGGGATCTCGGAGACGACGACGACGGGCGGCTCCGGCGAGCTAGGTTTCGGCTCAGAGGGGAAATAAGGAAAGAGGAGGAGATAGGGTTCGTCTCTACTCAGGAGGGGATCTTATAGATGACCAGAAGCGGTGGCGTGGATCTTGGCATGGCCAGACATCATGGTGCGGCGGCGGACAGCGGCGATGCTGACAGCCAGCTGCTTGTGACGTCGGGGAGGAAGATGTCACATCCCAAAATTTTCCAAATTTTGAAATGTGAAAAATAAATAAAAAAAAATTTGTTGAAATTTAGGGTGAGAAGAAACTTTTTGATTACAATTGGAAACATCAAAACCTATTTTGGTCAAATAAAATCCTAAATGGATTTAAAAAGATAAACAATTAATAAATAAAAATTATGATAGTTGGAATTACTATTTTTGGATCTTTTAATAAAAAGATTTGGTTTTCAAAAGAAAAGGTAGAATTATAAATAGGGATTATTTTATAGATCCAAATTAAATCTTGGCCAAGCTTTTGAAATAAAATATTTCTATTTGATAAAAAGAATAAAGGTTTATTTGAATAAAATAATGGGGATTTATTATTACCCAATTTTATTAAAGTAAAGGCTTTTCCATTTTAAATAAACATTAAAACTTGTTATTTTATTTTAAATAAGTTTTCCCAGGTGTTTTATTTATTCAAATAAAACCTACTGAAATGATTTTGTTATTAATTTTTGGATTTCAAATAGAGTTTCTAAATAAATTAAATCCTATTTGAATTAATAACTAAGGTCTATTTATTTAATTATTAATGGATCCTAAAAAGAATAAAAATTATTTTGTTTTGGACTTTGGATTGTGTTGTTAATCAGAATTAAAATAAATACAAAGTTTGTTGGTGGTTTGATTTGATTTGTTGTTTGAATAGTTTGTTTGAAAATCAAAACAGAAAATAAAATAGAAAAATAAAAAGCAATCTGTATAAAAAAATGAAACAAACTCAACCCAACCCAACAGGCCCAGCAGCCCAACTCGCATCTCATCTTTCTTTTCCCCCAGCGAATCGTTTTTCACTGAGAAATCAACCCGCTGAGTCACAGACAAGCAGGCCCCATCTCCCCTCTCTCTCCCTCACAGACAGCACAGCCCCACTGCATCGTCATCGTCATCAACCCCTCGCCGGCCGTTTTCCCCTTGCTCAACGGTGTTGTGCCGCGATTAAATTCTCTTGATTACGCGTTGATGGCCGGAGTAAACTCGCCAGTAACCACGCCTACATAAACGCCTCTCCCTCCCCTCTCTTTTCCCCCAAGCGCCATCCCCTCTCTGCCCTCAGGCTGGGTAAATTTCGAGCTCGAGTAGCTCTGTCTCCGACGAGGTCTTGCATCGATTCCGGCGCCGACCAACCGTCCCTCGCCTTCCACTGCACCCGAGCCTGTTCCCCATCGCCTGGCGCATCTCCCAGTGCCAGCTGCTAGGCCGCGCTTGCTCCAGAACGTCGATAACCTCAACGCCACTCGCCACCGCCGTCAGTCACGTCTCCGTCGAACTCCCCCTGGTAAACTCCGACCGCCCCGAGCTTTCCTGTTGATACTCCCATACTCCCCTTGCTCGCCTGCGTCTAACCGTACCCTCCGTTTGTCTTGGGGTGCACTGCAGCCTCGCCCCCGTCATCAAACAGAGCCACCTGACACCGATACCGTCTCCGACGAGCAATCGTCGCCTCTCTGGTGCGCCCCTCGCCAAGCCAACGCCACCTCGAGCTTCACCAGGACCCTGCAAGCACGGTGAGCTGTTTCCCTTCTTCCTTTGCTTCCTGCAAACGCCGCGACGCCACCGTCTGACCGCGTGCAGCCAGTCGCCGCCGCGCAGCGCCGCCAGTTCCTGGTCATAGCGCCGTAGCCGTTAGATCATCATCCAGCGGATACGATAGAACGTAATAGAAGGGGTATCACTCAATCTGCGCCGTGCAATCTAAATAAGATCCTGCGGCCCAGAGAGCTCGATCCACCCGAAGCGGTACCGTCCAGTTATATCATGCCACGTGGCTAGGCTGTTTGAATAAAAACCAGAAAATGTTCTAATTGATTTGCAAACTTGTAAAAATCATAACTTTAGTTCTACACGTCCAAATTTTGCAAATTTTATATCAATGGAATCAGTAGAACAAGTATTTTCAACCATGCGATTTTTTTAATGATTTGCTTCTGTAAAATTGGTTGAAATTGCAGAAACTTGTGTAGGCTTATTTTGAATATAAAAATTGTTCTAGATATAATTTTAATGTGAAATCTTTGCAAAATGGTTTGTTTTGAACCTACTGACCCTAGGAACCAACTTATGGATTTAAAAAATGAATTTTGTGAAGTCAGGGAATAAATAATTGAATTAGCTTATTTCTAGTCAAATAAAAATATTGATTTTGTTTTAGAAATGATTTTTGAGTAAAACCTTTGGGAAATGATTTGATTCAAACCTTCTGACCCTAAACACCAAGTTTTGAGAATTAAAGTATATTTGGTGAACTCTTTAAAGAATATTGCTTTGCTAAAAACATTTTCAACCACATAAAATATTGATTTGATTTAAAAATGGTTTAAAGATAAAACCTTTTGCAAATGGTTTTACCACTTTAGTAAATGACCACTTAGAGATTTAAAATGTTTAGAGCCTAGTAGAAACCACTTTTGCAAATAAAACTATCTTTTGCATGCTTGCATGCATGACCTTGTTTGTGTTATTTTATGTGTGATAAATTGTTTGAATATTGGTTGGAATGCTAGTTGAATTTGTGTTTCGTTGATTGATTTGTAGTGAAGTTAGAAGAGTGTGATATTTGCAAGATCAAGAAGTGAACCAACATTCTCTACTAAAAAGGCAAGTGACACTATCATCCATGTCCTACTATTTTAATTACACTTAGTGGATTTTTGAAACATGCATGATAAGGACTACTATATTTTATGCTATGCTAAATCCTAATAGGATACCCTTATATATTCCTTAGTGGAAACATTGTAGTTGTAGTATGCTTAGCCCAGCTATATATTTGGGATGGGATACATGTTATGAATTATATGAAGAGCTGAAAATATATATGTTTTATATAATAAAACAAGTACCCAATGAACCACCTGGGTGGACAAGGATACTCAAGTTTTGGACAAAGTGGCAACAAAAGGAACCATGTTTATATGGCCATCTCCTTTTGTTTGTGCACTAGAAGAAAACCACCCAGGGACTTAGAGATTGAACATGTTTCTCGTACAGTGGCTTTCGTGTACATCCACATGCTAAATGGGCTCTGGCTTAGTCAACTACATAGTGGAAGACCCATGCATTGGCATCTTTAGGTTAACTAGAATTGTGTAAGGAAACTTTTAACCCTACATTGGTGCCTGGATGACAAGCTAGCATTGTGTATTGGGAGGACTTCTATGGAAAGACTTTGTCACATTCTCAATCTGCCAGTACTCCATCTTGGTGAGTACTTATCCAGCGGCCACTGGTGGCATCAAGATGAGATTGTGTCATGTGGGTAAAGTGTACAACTTTTGCAGAAGATCAAAATACTAAGTACTTAGCCGTGTCCCCGGTTATGGACAATACTGAGCAACTAAGGCCTGAAGCTATGGAAGATCTCGACATTCCAATTTCTCAAAGTTAAAACTTGATGGTGACAACAAGGGATTTGAAGCACTTGGAGTTTTCCAAGAATTTCAGAAAGATTTTTGACAAAAGATTAAAACTATTTTGAAAAGATAGGATAAAACTATATTGCTTTCTGCAAATGAGCCTAAACCCCCACTTAGCCAAATATGCATGTATTGATAGGATCCACTTATATCTACATAGTAGTGAAACTTGCCAATACAATTCAAATGTATTGACCCGTGTGGCTGCAACTTATTATGTTGCAGGTTTGTTTGATGTTAAGTGTGTTGAATAGGATTACAAGTCTACAACCAACATGATTGCCTGTGGCACTTTGAAGATGAAGGACCCCATGCTTTATAGATATTCTGCTGCAATGTAATGTGATAGCCAAATGAGCTATGTAAGATGTAATGAATTATTTTATTCCTGGTTAAAAGGTTGTATTATGAACTTTGTTTCTTGATAATACATCTTAACTGTGGATGCTAGCTATTTATCCAGGGACTAGCATTGTAAACACAGGGATCTCCACCTTATTAAAGGTTGGGAACCTTACAGATGGTATCAGAGCACCGTGTTGCCTGTAGGATTGTAACCCTAAGATTGGAAAAAAACCTTAGAAAAATAGGAGTTGTATTTGTTCCAAAAACTTATTTACAAACAATTTTGTAAACTCTTTCCTCAACCTTTTGGTTTTGAATTCTACATCTCTTCCTTTTCAACTTGATGGACAAAGCCTACCCCATGGCCAAAGACTTCACCATGTGCAAAAGATTTCATCAACTCTAATGACTTCAACATATTCAAGTGATTTCAACTTTAGTTTCACTAAGGACTTCAACTTAGACATCACTAAGGACTACAAGTGAAAACCAAGAGACATTAGATTGCCTACCAAATACATTGATATCAAGTTAGAGTATGGATCATATTGACCTATGAGGTATGACTATACTAAGTTATTTATTTCAAGAAAACTTGTTGTTTCCTTCAACTCATGAATTAAGCTCATAAGTTGTTAAGTGAATAGTTGCTTGTTGATTGTTGGATTGTTTGATTGAACTTGGTTGTTTTGAGTTATGTGTTAGAACTTCTTTGAAACCTATCCATCATTACTCAACCCTATCAAACCAACAGATGCCTCCCCGTCGTGCCAACCCCAACCGAAACAACAACAACAACATCACTCCCGAGATGCAGCAGATGTTGACAGCTCAGACCCAACTGATGCAGGAGATGACCACATTCATACAGAATCAGAACAACAACAACAACAACAACAACAACAACAACAACAACAACAACAACAACAACAACAACAACACAACAACAACAACAACAACAACAACAACAACAACAACAACAACAACAACACAACAACAACAACAACAACAACAACAACAACAACAACAACAACAACAACAACAACAACAACAACAACAACAACAACAACAACAACAACAACAACAACAACAACAACAACAACAACAACAACAACAACAACAACAACAACAACAACAACAACAACAACAACAACAACAACAACAACAACAACAACAACAACAACAACAACAACAACAACAACAACACAACAACAACAACAACAACAACAACAACAACAACAACAACAACAACAACAACAACAACAACAACAACAACAACAACAACAACAACAACAACAACAACAACAACAACAACAACAACAATCACAATAATCCTCCAGCACTTGACATGCTCATCAAGTTTCTAAAACTTAGGCCTGCAAGGTTCTCTGGAACAAATGATCCAATAGAAGCCAATGACTGGTTATGTTCGGTGAATAAGGACTTAGTGACTGTTGGCTGCACCGATGAAGAAAAAGTTAGGTTTGTAGCATTTCTGCTTGAAGGACCAGCAGCAACATGGTGGGACAACTTTCAGATCACCACTCCCCTTGAAGATGTAACTTGGGCTATTTTTGAGGATGGTTTCCGTACAGCTCACATCTCACCTGGAGTGATGTACTTGAAGAAAAAGGAGTTTCACAATCTGAAACAACGTCACCTCAGTGTGGCTGAGTATATTGAAGAATTCAACAATCTGGCACGCTATGCACCGGATGAAGTTGATACAGATGCTAAGAGAAAGGAGAGATTTCTTGAAGGACTTAATGATGAGTTGAACCTGCAGCTAGCTGTTGCCTATGTCCCAACTTATCAATCACTCTGTGACAAAGCCACCATTTTGGAAAACAAGATGAATCAAGTTGAGAACAGAAAGAGGAAGCATAAGCTCAAGAATCCCTCAAGATCATCAAAAAAGAAGCATTCATTCAAAAAAAGCAAGGAAGATTCTGAACCACATCAGTATCACCACAACAACAATGGAAGTGATAATAATGGAAATGATACTGACAATGGAGATGACCTTGGTCAGAACCAACATGACACTTTCAGGAAGAAAGACATTAGCCAGTTGCAGTGCTATAATTGCAAGGATCTTGGACACTATGCATCAGACTGTCCTGAGAAGAAAAAGAAAAAGGATGCTAGAACAGCCAATGGAAATGACTCCAATGTGACCCAGAAAGGACATGTGAACCACATTGACATGAATGGAAACTTTGAAGAGATAGAAGAAGTCGATGTCAGGATTTAGTTAACTCAGTTGAGTCAAATAAGGATTCCTTGTCTGGATATTAAGTGTTGAACCCATAGTCAAGTCAACCATCAATGTAATCCTATGAGACTTTATTTTTAAGGGTGGTAGTACCCTAGTTGTCTTCAAGCCAACTTGTAACCCTAGCCTTCCCAAATCTCGGGACGAGATTTATTTTAAGGGTGGTAGCCTGTCACATCCCAAAATTTTCCAAATTTTGAAATGTGAAAAATAATAAACAAAATAAAATTTTGTTGAAATTTAGGGTGAGAAGAAACTTTTTGATTCCAATTGGAAACATCAAAACCTATTTTGGTCAAATAAAATCCTAAAGGCATTTAAAAAGATAAACAATTAATAAATAAAAATTATGATAGTTGGAATTACTATTTTTGGATCTTTTAATAAAAAGATTTGGTTTTCAAAATAAAAGGTAGAATTATAAATAGGGATTATTTTATAGAGCCAAATTAAATCTTGGCCAAGCTTTTGAAATAAAATATTTCTATTTGATAAAAAGAATAAAGGTTTATTTGAATAAAATAATGGGGATTTATTATTACCCAATTTTATTAAAGTAAAGGCTTTTCCATTTTAAATAAACATTAAAACTTGTTATTTTATTTTAAATAAGTTTTCCCAAGTGTTTTATTTATTCAAATAAAACCTAGTGAAATGATTGTGTTATTAATTTTTGGATTTCAAATAGAGTTTCTAAATAAATCAATTCCTATTTGAATTAATAACTAAGGTCTATTTATTTAATTATTAATGGATCCTAAAAAGAATAAAAATTATTTTGTTTTGGACTTTGGATTGTGTTGTTAATAAGAATTAAAATAAATACAAAGTTTGTTGGTGGTTTGATTTGATTTGTTGTTTGAATTGTTTGTTTGAAAATCAAAACAGAAAATCAAATAGAAAAAGAAAAAGCAATTTGTATAAAAAAAATGAAACAGACTCAACCCAACCCAACAGGCCCAGCATCCCAACTCGCAGCCCATCTTTCTTTTCCCCCAGCGAATCGTTTTTCACTGAGAAATCAACCCGCTGAGTCACAGACAAGCAGGCCCCATCTCCCCTCTCTCTCCCTCAAAGACAGCACGGCCCCACTGCATCGTCATTGTCATCAACCCCTCGCCGGCCATTTTCCCCTTGCTCAACGGCGTTCTGCCGCGATTAAATTCTCTTGATTATGCGTTGATGGCCGGAGTAAACTCGCCAGTAACCACGCCTGCATAAACGCCTCTCCCTCCCCTCTCTTTTCCCCCAAGCGCCATCCCCTCTCTGCCCTCAGGCTGGGTAAATTTCGAGCTCGAGTAGCTCTGTCTCCGACGAGGTCTTCCGTCGATTCCGGCGCCGACCAACCGCCCCTCTCCTTCCACTGCACCCGAGCCTGTTCCCCATTTCCTGGCGCATCTCCCAGTGCCAGCTGCTAGGCCGCGCTTGCTCCAGAACGTCGACAACCTCAACGCCACTCGCCACCGTCGTCAGTCACGTCTCTGTCGAACTCCCCCCCGGTAAACTCCGACCGCCCCGAGCTTTCCTGTTGATACTCCCATACTCCCCATGCTCGCCTGCGTCTAACTGTACCCTCCGTTTGTCTTGGGGTGCACTGCAGCCTCGCCCCCGTCATCAAACAGAGCCACCCGACGTCGACGCCGTCTCCGACGAGCAATCGTCGCCTCTCTGGTGCGCCCCTCGCCAAGCCAACGCCACCTCGAGCTTCACCAGGACCCTGCGAGCACGGTGAGCTGTTTCCCTTCTTCATTTGCTTCCTGCAAACGCCGTGACGCCACCGTCTGACCGCGCGTCGCCAGTCGCCGCCGCGCAGCGCCGCCAGTTCCTGGTCATAGTGTCGTAGCCGTTAGATCATCATCCAGCGGATACGATAGAACATAATCGAAGGGGTATCACTCAATCTGCGCCGTGCAATCTAAATAAGATCCTGCGGCCCAGAGAGCTCGATCCACCCGAAGCGGTACCGTCCAGTTATATCACGCCACGTGCCTAGGCTGTTTGAATAAAAACCAGAAAATGTTCTAATTGATTTGCAAACTTGTAAAAATCATAACTTTAGTTCTACACGTCCAAATTTTGCAAATTTTATATCAATGGAATCAGTAGAACAAGTACTTTGCAACCATGCAATTTGTTTAATGATTTTCTTCTGTAAAATTGGTTGAAATTGCAGAAACTTGTGTAGGATTATTTTGAATATAAAAATTGTTCTAGATATAATTTTAATGTGAAATCTTTGCAAAATGGTTTGTTTTGAATCTACTGACCCTAGGAACCAACTTATGTATTTAAAAATGAATTTTGTGAAGTCAGGGAATAAATAATTGAATTAGCTCATTTCTAGTCAAATAAAAATATTGATTTTGTTTTAGAAATGATTTTTGAGTAAAACCTTTGGGAAATGATTTGATTCAAACCTTATGACCCTAAACACCAAGTTTTGAGAATTAAAGTATATTTGGTGAACCCTTTAAAGAATATTGCTTTGCTAAAAACATTTTCAACCACATAAAATATTGATTTGATTTAAAAATAGTTTATAGATAAAAACTTTTGCAAATGGTTTTACCACTTTAGTAAATGACCACTTAGAGCTTTAAAATGTTTATAGCCTAGTAGAAACCACTTTTGAAAATAAAACTATCTTTTGCATGCTTGCATGCATGACCTTGTTTGTGTTATTTTATGTGTGATAAATTGTTTGAATATTGGTTGGAATGCTAGTTGAATTTGTGTTTGGTTGATTGATTTGTAGTGAAGTTAGAAGAGTGTGATATTTGCAAGATCAATAAGTGAACCAACATTCTCTACTAAAAAGGCAAGTGACACTATCATCCATGTCCTACTATTTTAATTACACTTAGTGGATTTTTGAAACATGCATGATAAGGACTACTATATTTTATGCTATGCTAAATCCTAATAGGATACCCTTATATATTCCTTAGTGGAAACATTGTAGTTGTAGTATGCTTAGCCCAGCTATATATTTGGGATGGGATACATGTTATGAATTATATGAAGAGCTGAAAAGATATATGTTTTATATAATAAAACAAGTACCCAATGAACCACCTGGGTGGACAAGGATACTCAAGTTTTGGACAAAGTGGCAACAAAAGGAACCATGTTTATATGGCCATCTCCTTTTGTATGTGCACTAGAAGAAAACCACCCAGGGACTTAGAAATTGAACATGTTTCTCGTACAGTGGCTTCCGTGTACATCCACATGCTAAATGGGCTCTGGCTTAGTCAACTACATAGTGGAAGACCCATGCATTGGCATCTTTAGGTTAACTAGAATTGTGTAAGGAAACTTTTAGCCCTACATTGGTGCCTGGATGACAAGCTAGCATTGTGTATTGGGAGGACTTCTATGGAAAGACTTTGTCACATTCTCAATCTGCTAGTACTCCATCTTGGTGAGTACTTATCCAGCGGCCACTGGTGGCATCAAGATGAGATTGTGTCATGTGGGTAAAGTGTAGAACTTCTGCAGAAGATCAAAATACTAAGTACTTAGCCGTGTCCCCGGTTATGGACAATACTGAGCAACTAAGGCCTGAAGCTATGGAAGATCTCGACATTCCAATTTCTCAAAGTTAAAACTTGATGGTGACAACAAGGGATTTGAAGCACTTGGAGTTTTCCAAGAAGTTCAGAAAGATTTTTGACAAAAGATTAAAACTATTTTGAAAAGATAGGATAAAACTATATTGCTTTCTGCAAATGAGCCTAAACCCCACTTAGCCAAATATGCATGTATTGATAGGATCCACTTATATCTACATAGTAGTGAAACTTGCCAATACAATTCAAATGTATTGACCCGTGTGGCTGCAACTTATTATGTTGCAGGTTTGTTTGATGTTAAGTGTGTTGAATAGGATTACAAGTCTACAACCAACATGATTGCCTGTGGCACTTTGAAGATGAAGGACCCCATGCTTTATAGATATTCTGCTGCAATGTAATGTGATAGCCACATGAGCTATGTAAGATGTACTGAATTATTTTATTCCTGGTTATAAAGTTGTATTATGACCTTTGTTTCTTGATAATACATCTTAATTGTGGATGCTAGCTATTGATCCAGGGACTAGCATTGTAAACACAGGGATCTCTACCTTATTAAAGGTTGGGAACCTTACAGAAGACGACAACGGTCATTTCGCAGAAAACCCCCTGGAAACCTTCAAACTCAACCCGCAGTCCCTCAGCTGGCCCACTTGTCAGCCAGAGAGATCTGCTGGATGTTGTCCTAGCTGGGCCGCTATTGGGTTGTTGTAGGTTGCTCGTGAGCAGTAGATAGGAGATAGGAAATGCACCATGGGCCAGAAATGTATTCCTCTATTTTTCTCTTATTTTATTCCTTTTTCATTTTCTATTTGTTTTCAGGTTTGTATTTTTATATTTGGTTTGAACCTTTCTTTTTTGAAATTTAATGAATATATTGAAAGTAATTTTGGGAACTTTTATTATATATTGTTTAGAGTTTCTTTATTTTCTTCATATAGTTATTTTTCCTATAATTATTTATAAGAACCTTTTAATAAGAATTTAATTGGGAAAAAATTCATAAACTTATTATAGAATGCATTACTATTAAGTAATGAGATTTTATTCTCATTAATATATAATATTAGGGCAACTTTTATATTTATTGGTACTTCATTATTATTTGATACATAAAGTTTTGAGTACTTACTAGGGTTAATATTATTCTCATAATTATTTTATTGATGTGAATAAAGATTAATATGTAATCATAATGTTTATAATTTTTAATGTTATCACCCTTTGAAATAAAATAGTGGGATTGTTTTCTAGGCTATCTTATGAGAAAGAATTGATGAAGATGGTTCCTAAGCACCTATGATAATAATGGTTGAAAATGACAAAGATGTGCTCAGGTGATTTGATATAGGAAAATATTCCTGTGAAGCATTGTGGAAAAAAAATGATAGATCAATTAGATGAAATGGATAATAGGTTTGGTTATAGAATTAGGTGTTAGTGTTTATCAAGAATTTCCTATCTTCCATAATTCACAATTCTGGACTTCTAATTAAGGAATTCATTTCCTAGAGATACTACTCCTTCATATCCATCATCATGTGCTAACATGATGAGCTTTGCTTTACAGAATATTGTTATCCATCTTTTATTCTTCTCATTCCATTTATAATTCCAATGAGCTTGGCATTAAAGCTTTTCATAATCTTCTCATATTTATACTTGGCTATAACAACTATTCTACTATTAACAATCTCTAACCCAACAAGTGGTTACATCTAACTCCATTCATACCCTTCCTAAATCATCCTTCACTAATATCACTTAAATAGATGTATACATCAAATTCTACTCTCATTAAGTGTTTAGTATTTCCCAAGAGGAAAATACTATTTCTATAATCTAAGGTTGCTCTAACATCATTTTAATCCTACTATCTTGTCTCTACTTGACTCCAATATCTAACATTCCAACCTCACATTATATTAATGTGACATGTAATGACTAATCTAAGATAGTATATCTACATTATGGTTCAATCATGTTTTATCCACCAATGTCACTTATACATGGTATAAGCATTCAATATTGGTGAATAAGGCATGATCATTATAATCCTTTGATCCTTTATAGTTTAAGTTTCCAATTGGCTAATCAAGGATTCATCAATACAACATTACAGTTGTATTGAAATTATCTTTTTAGTATCTCTATTGGATTAAGGAATGCTATTCATGGACTATGCTTACTTAATCCAATAGGATTACTCCTTGGTATCTATCTTCAGGATTCATCCATGTAATCTTCTTTGTTACCCTATTGATTTGATTTCCTTCAATCACTCCCATCCAACAGATGATATCTAATACTAGCATTACCATCTACCTCTTCTTATTTAATTCTCTAAGGACTTAGAGGGATTGTTATGATAAAGATAAGAGTTGATAGATCAAGAATTGATAGTTTAAGATTTGATGAATCAATAGTTGATTACTCAACATTGATTAACAACAGATATTGGAATATGATTCCAATAGAAATGGTAAAGATTGATATGGGGAAAAAGATATATGGTGAATGATCTTAACTTTGGTTTCTTTCCTACTCAATCTCACTAGAGAGTTAAAGTTAGGTATTTTCATGATACTCATGGTACAAGTAGATGAGATTAAGATTTAGTTGTTACATTCCTATTATTTGTGTTATATTTATAATTTGGTATTCATGAGTGATTATAATGAATACTATGATATGATCACCTAAGGATCAAATATAAATCATTAAGTAATGTATTAGGGTTTAATTTTATTCCATTTGATCTACCCTTAGATCAAATCATGTTTACCCAAAATAAGGTTTTAGCAAAGGTCATATTGAAACTTATCGCAGTCAACTTGATGATCTACTTCCATTCCATCAAGTTAAGAGAAGCTTCAATCTCTTTGACAAGTTTTTATTTAAAAGCGCGAAAATTATTCAGATTTTATATGCATGAATGCAATGCACACATCTGTGTTCAGCTTATTTCTAAGCTCTAATGCTGGGATGTTACACTAGCGTACTAGCAAGTGACCTATTTCGTGATGTCGAAGACATGTTACCATTATTTGTGTGTGGACTAAGTGTGATGTGTGAACTATGTGTGTTGGGTGTGATCATTATTTTGTGTGAACTATGCGTAATTTTTTATCTATGTTCTGTTGTTTTGACTACTTTTGGAATCGGACATACTCAAAGCCATGAACATGTGTGGGGCATAAGAGACAGGGCAGAAGACAAACCCAAAGGTGCGGCGCCGTGTAAGATGGCGCCACAGGGAAGGATGCGACACCGTAAAGGAGCTGCAGCGCGACGTTTGACGTGCGACGCCATGGGGCATGGTGCCACAGGCCGGGATGCGGCGCCGTAGAAGATGGCTCGGCAGCCTTCAATAAACCCACCAGGTAGGCTGGCGCTGCAGGCCTAGTGTGTGGCGCCAGGCCGAATGGCGCTGCATGATTACTGTAAGTGCATAGATCGGATGTACCTAGTTTCTAAATAAAGATATCGATCCCAGAGGGAGCAGGAGTCTGAAGTCTAAGAATTCTTGAAGTAAAAACTGAAAGAGAATTGCTAAATAAAGTTCTAAGTGACAAGATAAAATGCGAATAATGTATAAAAAGGTATTTTTGGGTTTTTGGTATAACAGAACAATGCTTAAAGTAAATAAAACCGACTAACGAAAATAAGTATCGCGTATGTAAAAGAGATTTGAAACTTCAGTGGGAGAAAACGTTCTTAGGGATTGGCGGATACACCACTAGCATTATAAAGGGCTAAGGTAAATATTATTATCATGAAAATTCTCAACTATGTATGTATGGGAGGAACTCCGTATTTGTACAAAGAGGCACCGACCACTTCTCAAATCATCCTCATAACCACAGCAGACAGGAATCAACATCAATTGAATTCTGCGCTATTAAGAGACGTAATCCCGCAGGACGTATCCCATGGTATGGATAGTGTTTTGTGAGTTTCCTCGATTTCCAAGTTGATACGTAAGGACTGCCAATATCTTTATAGTCACTGTAAGTGCTAACATCCCTCCGTCTACCAACAAGTAGTTCCCTACATCAAGTCCCCACAAGAGGCAAATATTGGAGAGGTCGACTTCTCCCAACATCAAGATGTAGACAATCTAACACATGGTCATAGCTATGAATATTACAATACACTTTATCTTATTTCAATCCCATGCTAGGGTTTCTCCATCTTCCCAAGAACTAATGATCTACTCAGACATGGAGGCAAACAACATCATGGTAATGGTAATGGAAACGATTATCGATGAATAATACTTGTATAAATCCACAACTAGTGCAAGAATTACAACAAGATCTAGATGGGATGGATGGAGATGATGGTGGTGATGAATATGCAGCGGTTGATGAATATGGAGATCGATGCCTTGGCCTCCCAGATCTATGTAGGGCGAAGGTGGATCCCTAGGGCAAATTCACCCTCTAAATGCCTTCCGGAGGTTAGGTTTAGGCGATTTCTAGGTATTTTGTATGTCATCTCCCCGAACCAGTTGCAGGGGGTGAAACTATTTTAGGAGGCGGAGGCGGTGCCAACTGTATGGCAGCAACTATACAGCGGCTGCCCGTATAGTTGGTCGCCAACTCTTCTGTCTGCATTTCTTGCTTCCGGTTTTCTTCTGGTATTATTAATATTTCCTAAATAAACGATTTACGTAGTTTTTGGCTCCTTTTCTCTCCAGTATAACTGCTCCAAGAATTGTGTCCATTGGATCCATCATCTGATCTGATCCTAGTGAAAATAAACATAAAAAGTGCGTGTGAACACCGTAAAATACCAAAATCCTACATATACAATGCAAAATAATAATCTAAAACATGATGCAAATATGCACTCATCAACTTCCCCAAGCTTAGACTCTTGCTCGTCCCAAGCAAGTTTAGCTTAATGGATGTGATCCTCATATTCATGAAACTGAGTCGATAAAATAAATGAGGCAATTGCAGTATGTGTTGATCATAAAGGATGCATATAAATAAGTTCATGAATAGTACCTTACTCGAACCATCCAAATAGTATTAGCAGGCTTCCAGACCTTAGCAATTAATAGTTCCCAAAATATTATTCTCAACATGATGTAAAAGTATTCGGTTCAACCGAATGAGTTAGTGAGGTAGTCCTAAGTGTTTTTAGGACTAACATATTCACTTGGGATTCAAAATCTCAAACATCTATTTGTCTTACTACAATATAGTGGTATATGCATATTTTGTCTTTGCACATTCTCTCTTTTTCTTCATCTTTTTTTCTTTTTTTTTGTATATATATTTGTGCTCACATTTTTGTTTAAGTGTTGTTCAAAGGAGATAGACATATATTCCACTTCATGTAGGAGATTCAAAGTTCAACAATCTCAATTATCAAATTCCAAACATATATGAATCATCTTTATAACTTGAGTATTCTACCTCGAACTTGTTCTCACTCTTTTTGATAGCACTTATACTTTCTCCTTTGTTCAAGGTTTTTTTCATCTTAATTAATTAGATAGTTATCCCTTTTTATAAATCAAACCAATTATATACAACATATTGATCAAACTATCTTTATATGTTCCATTAGTACCAATGGTCTGGAAGACTCCTATTGCTATCATCAAGTGCAAGTAAAATCATAATCAAGTCATTAATATATCCAATAGGACAAACTCAAACTCAATAATGCTCCATATATTATAATAAACTCAGAATTTCATAGGAGGGATCAACTATCCCTGAAGGGAATCTAATAATGCAAATTTTATTTATGAGCTCAAACTAATGCAAAACTAGAATAGAAATGAAAACTTGTAAGATAGATTACAAGGTCTTAAAGATCTCCCCAAGTTTGGAATCAAGCCAGGCGGGATCAAATAATCCCTTGCGATTATTTGATACTGTGCTTTTTGAAGGTCACTGTGGCGCCATAGCATGTATAACTATGGTTCATAGCTTCTTGTTGGTGTCCTCCAGAGCGGTGATGCGGTTGTAGTACCTGCACAAATCAGATTGCAGTGTATCTATCCTATCAACGAGCTTGGTCATCATCAGGAGAAGATCACCCTTCTCCTCTACCTCCTTGAGGCGGTGACAGACTTCGACGTGATGGAGTAGCTTCTGATTCTGATATATCTCTAGTGCCTGCACACGATCCTTTGTCCTGGGGACAACTTCCTCTTCCTCATCCATTATTGATGGATCGGGGAAGTAGAAGCTTCTCCTCCACTCCTCTTGAGGCTTTACCCTCATACGAGCGCCAATTGTAGGCCTCGAGCGGGGCAATGCTGGTTCCATGCTAGCACCTGCATCAATGTTAGGTTTCTCCTTACGCTTGTGTGGCCTTGGATCTGTAGTGATGAACTTGACTATCTCCACACGTCCTTTCCGTTCGGCTTGCGGACCTCTCTCTATTCTTGGGTTCTCTTCATCGCCGCCCAGTAGACCCTCGGGGGGTCATAGACATCACGACAGATGTAAACGTCGCTTACCCCTTCATCGGGGTCGCTGTTGTAGAAGCTTGGCTCGACGTACTCCTTGTACCCTAGGCTAAACCTCTCCACCTCCTCATCACCGCCCTCCATTGATGGGCTGTTAGAAAGGTCCCTAGGGGCAATGAGCCCCATTGGATTTCCACGGCCTAGGACAGGATAAAGCATAGCTTGATTTGTTCCTAGTGATTTGTGATTAGAGAGAGGCATAATAGGTAAGTATATAAGAGGGGTCAGAGGTCGGTAAAAATCACGAGAAACACCAAATTGTCGTCCAAAAAAAAATACAAACCGACTGGAAAAGAAATCACGGATTTGGAGGGTCCTGAGCCATAACGACCAACTATATGGTCGCGGCCCATATAGTTGCGGCCATATACTTGGTTCTTGGCAGATACTTCCAAATATTTCTAGCCCAAATCGGTTAGATTACTAACGAAGAACCGACAAAAACATTTTTTAATAATAAAAACGAAGAAGGGGTCGAGGGTACTGAAGCTTTAAGGACCAACTATACGGTGAGAGAATTTTCTCCGTCCGTATAGTTGCGGCCGTATAGATACGGTACCTCAAAAATTCTTTTGTAAAAAGGATACAAAACATTGAACGACCAACTATACGGCGGGAGAGTTTTCTCTGGCCGTATAGTTGCGCCCCTATAGTTACAGCAGCCGGAAATTATTTCGTGAGGGGGATACAGAACATTTGGCGACCAACTATACGTGAAGGGTTTCGCGGCATAGTAAATCAAAATTTTCTACGGAGCGAACAGAGGGAAAGCCAAGATCTAATCTAGGAGATGCAATCAACGAGAGAGATTGGATTAGATCTTCATACCCTTGAAGATTCGCACAGCAGAACGTTCGTTGGAACGTGGGTGATGTAGTCGTACTCGCTTCTCCTCCTCGCGATCCGATCCGATCTAGCACCACAAGTGGCGGTGCCTCCGTGAGATGCACACGTGCAGCACCTCGACGTCTCCTCCTTCCTCGGACCAGCGAGTATGGTGGAGAGATAGATTGGATCTACAACACGGCGGCGTGGTGTATATGGTGGAGAATTTCTGCTGCAGGGCTTCGCCTACAAACAGTCGGGAGGGAGAGAGGAAGGTAGCAAGGCTGCTAGGGCTTGGAGGAAGGTGTGTGGGGGGGAGGGGGCGCACCACCCCTCTATATATAGAGGGGGGGCGGCCAGCCCTTGCCCCTCCTCCAAGCCTATCTCTAGTTTAAACAATTTAAACTCTCCCTTATCTAGAAATCCTATCTCTAGTTTAAACGATTTAAACTCTCCCTTATCTAGAAATTCTATCCCGAGATTTAAACGAGTCAAATCTCTCTAGAATCGGCTGGGCCCTATGGGGCCTTGTGCCCCTGGCCCAATGCAGCCAGGACACTCCCTCATAGGCCCATGCCCCCTCCCGGAAGGTGGGGCCACGTTGGTCCCCTTCCGGAAGGTTCTAGAAGCTTCCGGTACAATACCGATTAACCCGGAACAATTCCGAACTCCAAAAACTGCACTGCCTTATATGAATCTTATTCTTCGGACCATTCCGGAACCTCTCGTGATATCCCGGATCCCATCCGAGACTCCGAACAAAAATTCATAAACTAATTATCCAATCTATCCTAGCGTCGAGATACGTTAAGTGTGTGACCCTGCGGGTTCGAGAATATGCAGACATGATCTTCTATCAATAATCAACAGCGGGATCTGGGCACCCATATTGACTCCCACACATTCATCGATGATCATATCGGATGAACCACGATGCCAGGATTTAATCAATCCCATATATATATTCCCTTCGTCTCGCGATATTTTACTTGCCCGAGATTCGATCGTCGGTATCGTCATACCTAGTTCAATCTCGTTCACAGCAAGTACTTTACTCGTTCCGTAATCCGATATCACTTTGTGATTAACTCCTTAACCACATGCTTGCAAGCGGTGTTGATATCGATTACCGAGTGGGCCCGAAGTATATCTCTCCGACTTGGGAGGGACAAATTCCATCTCGATACATACAACCCAACAGATACTTTCCGATCACCTGAGAGACACCTTTATGATCACCCTCTCATAGGATGACGTTTGATAACCTCAAAGCTTTCTTCCGATACTAGGGAGTTGCATTATCTCATGGTCTATGGAATACAATATTTGACATAGGAAAAGCTTCACAAAGACAAACACGATGACACGATCTAATTGCTCTGCTTTGTTTGGGTCTATCCACCATATCATTCTCCCAATGATATGATCTCATTATCAATTGACAACTCATGTCTATGGTTAGGAAACCTTAACCATCATTGATCAATGAGCTAGTCCATAGAGGCGTACTAGGGACACGGTGTTGTTTACAAACCACACAAGTATTAAAGTTTCCGCTTAATACAATTCTAGCATGGAACATAAACTTTATCATGAACAAGAATTATAATAATAACATCTTTATTATTGCCTCTAGGGCATAATTCCAACAGTCTCCCACTTGCACTAGAGTCAATAATCTAGTTTACATCTGACAACAATCTCACACCCATGGCACTGAGGTGTTGATCATGTTTTACACGTGGAAGAGGTTTAGTCAATGGATCTGCGACATTCAGATCCGTATGTACTTTGCTAATCTTCAGATCTCCATCTGCTATATAATCTCGGATTATATGAAACTTGCGGTTGATATGCTTGGTCTTTGGATGATATCTTGGTTCCTTAGCGAGTGCTATGGCGCCAGTGTTGTCACACAATATCTCCAGTGGGTCCAATGCACTTGGAACCACGCCAAGCTCAGTGATGAAGTTTCTGATCCAAACTCCTTCACTTGACGCTTCTGTAGCAGCCATGTATTCCGCTTCTACTGTAGATCCCGCGATCATGCTTTGCTTGCAGCTTCTCCAGCTCACAGCTCCTCCATTCAAAATATAAACGTATCCTGTCTGAGATTTAGAATCATCCTTGTCGGTGTCGAAACTAGCATCGACGTAACCTTTTACGACAAGCTGTTCATCACCCCCATAGACTAAGAACATTTCTTTAGTTCTATTTAGGTACTTTAGGATGTTCTTCACGGCTGTCCAGTGTTCCACTCCTGGATCACTTTGATATCTGCTCGTCAAACTAAGAGCATTGGACACATCCGGTCTAGTACACAGCATGGCATACATGATGGAACCTATGGCCGAGGCACACTTTGCTCATAGCTTCCCTATCATTTACCGTAGCTGGACACTGAGCCTTGCTCAATATCTTACCTGACAACATAGGCACTGAACCTTTCTTTGCCTTATCCATTCTGAACCTTTTCAGAACTTTGTCTAGGTATGTACTCTGGCTTAAAGCTATCAGGCGTCTTTGTCTATCTCTATAGATCTTGATGCCCAATATATAAGCAGCTTCACCTAGGTCTTTCATTGAAAAACACTTGTTCAAATAACTCTTCACATCGTTAAGCATGTTGATGTCATTTCCGATAATCAATATGTCATCCACATACAGTACCAGAAACGTCACCGAGCTCCCACTCACTTTCTTGTAGATGCAAGCTTCGTAGCAATTTGGAACAAATCCAAAGCTCTTGATCAGTTGATCAAAACGAAGGTTCCAACTCCGAGATGCTTGCTTCAGTCCATAAATGGAACGCTAAAGTTTGCATACTTTACTAGCATCCTTAGGATCGACAAAACCCTCGGGTTGCATCATATACAACTCTTCATCAATGTTGCCATTGAGGAAAGCAATCTTGACATCCATCTGCCATATTTCATAATCATGAAACGTAGCAATTGCTAATAAAATCCGAATGGACTTAAACATCGCTATGGGAGAGAAAGTCTCATCGTAGTCAACACCTTGAACTTGTCGAAAACCTTTTGCGACAAGCCGTGCTTTATAGACGGTAACATTACCATCCGCGTCCGTTTTCTTCTTGAAAATCCATTTGCACTCAACGGCCTTTCGGTCGCTAGGAGGATCCACTAAAGTCCATACTTGGTTTTCGCTCATGGATCCCAATTTGGATTTCATGGCTTCCAGCCATTTCTCAGAGTCTGGGCTCATCATCGCTTCCTCATAGTTCGTAGGTTCACTGTCTTCTACCAACAAGACAGTCAAGACAGGGTTGCCGTACCACTCAGGAGGGGCACGCGACCTTGTCGACCTGCGACGTTCAGTAGCAACATCGTCCGAAGCTTCATGATCCTTGTCATTAGCTTCCTCTATTGTTGGTGCATGCGGCACTGGAACAATTTCAGGTGTTGCGCTACTCTCCAATTCAAGAGAAGGTTCAATAACCTCGTCTAGCTCTACTTTCCTCCCACTCACTTCTTTCGAGAGAAACTCCTTCTCAAGAAAGGAACCGTTCTTTGCGACAAACACTTTGCCTTCGGTTCTGTGATAGAAGGTATACCCAATAGTTTCCTTAGGGTATCCTATGAAGACGCATTTCTCCGCTTTGGGTTCGAGCTTGTCCGGCATCAACTTCTTGACGTAAGCTTCGCATCCCCAAACTTTAAGAAACGACAACTTAGGTTTAGCACCAAACCACAGTTCATACGGTGTCGTCTCAACGAATTTAGATGGAGCCCTATTTAAAGTGAATGCAGCGGTTTCTAATGCATAACCCCAAAATGATAACGGCAAATCAGTAAGAGACATCATCGATCGGACCATATCTAATAGGGTTCGATTCCGGCGTTCAGACACACCATTGCGCTGTGGTGTTCCGGGTGGCGTGAGTTGCGAAACAATTCCGCTTGCTTTAAGATGCGTGAGAAAATCATAACTCAAATATTCGCCCCCACGATCGGATAGTAGAAACTTAATCTTTCTGTTACGATGGTTCTCCACTTCATTCTGAAATTCTTTGAACTTTTCAAACGTTTCGGATTTATGTTTCATTAAATAGATATACCCATATCTACTTAAGTCATCGGTAAAAGTGAGGAAATAGCGATATCCACCGCGCGTCGAAACACTCATCGGTCCGCATACATCGGTATGTATGATTTCCAACAAGTCCGTTGCTCGCTCCATCATACCGGAGAATGGGGTTTTGATCATCTTGCCCATGAGGCATGGTTCGCATGTGTCAAATGATTCAAAATCAAGAGACTCCAAAAGTCCATCAGAATGGAGTTTCTTCATGCGCTTTACTCCAATATGACCTAGACGACAGTGCCACAAATAAGTAGTATTATCACTATCTACTTTGCATCTCTTAGCCTCAATGTTATGGATGTGTGTTTCATCCCTTTCGAGATTTAGAAGAAATAAACCATTCACAAGAGGTGCATGACCATAAAAGATGTTACTCATATAAATAGAATAACCATTATTCTCCGATTTAAATGAATAACCGTCTTGCAATAAACATGATCCGGAAATAATGTTCATGCTCAACGCAGGCACATAATAACATTTATTAAGGTTTAAAACTAATCCCGAAGGTAAAACTAAGGAGAGCGTGCCGACGGCCATCACATCAACTCTTGATCCGTTGCCAACGCGCATCGTCACCTCATCCCTCGCAAGCCACCGTCTATTCCGTAGCTCCTGTTTCGAGTTACAAATATTAGCAACTGAACCGGTATCAAATACCCAGGCACTACAACGAGGGCTAGTAAGGAAAACATCAATAACATGTATATCAAATATACCTTTGATGGTGCCAGCCTTCTTGTCCGCTAAGTACTTCGGACAGTTGCGCTTCCAGTGACCCCTGTCCTTGCAATAGAAGCACTCAGTGTCCGGCTTAGGATCAGACCTGAGCTTCTTCTCAGCAGGGGCATTGCGCTTGCCGCCGCCCTTCTTGAAGGGATTCTTTGCTCCCTTACCTTTCTTAAAGGAGGGCTTGTTGACCATCAACACATGATTATCCTTCTTGATGTCCACTTCCGCAGCCTTCAGCTTTGCGAAGAGCTCGGTGATCGTATCAATGGAACCAATCTGATTATGAGTCACTACAAAACTTTTGTAGCTGGGAGGGAGTGATTGCAGAACCCTGTCAATCTTGAGCTCCTCTGGAATCGTGCATTCCAGTTGCTCAAGGCGTTGAGTGTAGCCCGACATCTTTATGGCGTGCTCACTAACGGAACTCCCTTCCTCCATATTGCAGTTAAAGAACTTCTCAGAGATCTCATATCTCTCAGAACGGGCTTGAGTCTGAAACATGGTTTTCAGCTCCTCGAGAATCTCAAAGGGCCCGGGATAGGTTTCAAAACGATTTTGAAGCTCCGGTTCCATAGCAAACAACATGGTGCTCTTAATCACACCATAATCATCTTTGCACGACTGATAGACAGCTTTCTCATCAGCCGGCGCAGTTGCAGCAGGGGGGTCACCTAACGCTTTACCAAGGACATAGTCCTTTTGTCCGCCAGACAGAATGATTCTTAGATTGCAGAACCAATTGGTGAAGTTAGACCCATTGTTTCTAAGCTTTTCCTTCTCAGCAAAAACGTTAAAGTTGAAGTTGGATTTGGCCATGTGATCTACAGTATTTGCAAGTACAATTTAGACTATGTTCATGATAAATAGTTCAACTTAATCAAATTACTAGATTAACTCCCACTAAAATCAACATCCCTCAAGTTGTTTAGTGAACACGATCCAAATTCACCACACCTAATCCGCTCATCACGAGAAGAGATGTGGTTTCAATGGTGGACAACAAAGTGTCGATCATATCATTCATATGACTCATGCTTAACCTTTCGGTTCTTGTGTTCCGAGGCCATGTCTGTACATGCTAGGCTCGTCAAGCTAGACCCAAGTATTTCTGCGTGTGCAAAACTGGCTTGCACCCGTTGTATGTGAGCGTAGAGTCTATAGAACCCGATCATCACGTGATGCTTGGACACGACGAACTTTCGCAATGGTGCATACTTGGGGAGAACACAGTTTTTATCTTGATCTTTAAGTGAGTAATCATCTTATAATGCTACCGTCGCGATCTAAGCATAATAAGATACATAAAAGGGATAAACATCACATGCATATAACTTTATGTGACATGGTATAGCCAATCTTCGCGCAATGATCTCCATCTTGTGCGTTCCGGCATGATCTCCATCACTCCACCATGATTGCCTCCACCACGAATAGCAACTACAACTATTGCTAACTACTTAGCGATAAAGTAAAGCTATCACATGGCGTATAAGAAGTTGACTCGCAGGTCATACACAATTATAAAGACAACCATATGGCTCCTGCCGGTTGTGTACTCATCGACGTGCAAGTCGTGAAGCATTACAAAACATGATCATCGCATACAATATACACATCACATCTTGGGCCATACCATATCACGGAAAACACTCCCTGCAAAAACAAGTTAGACGCCTCTACTTTGTTGTTGCATGTTTTACGTGGCTTATGGGAGTAGATGCTAAGAACGATTCTTACCTACGAAAAGCCACAACGGTGATATTATGGTTGCCAAACTCCGGAGTTAATCCCATGACAACTATAGTGAGAGAAACTGACATCCACCAGCCGCATGTGTGGAACAAGCCACACGTCAAGTGCGGAGCCGGTCTCGCGAACGACGTCGCGTAAGGTTGGCCTGGACCGCTTCAATCTCACTATCCCGTGTCATAAGAAGAACACAAACAAGAGGATTGCAACAGAAAACATCAACGCCCGCAACAACCATGTTGTGTTCTACTCGTGAAACACATCTACGCATAGATCTAGCTCTGATACCACTGAAGGGTTTCGCGGCATAGTAAATCAAAATTTTCTACGGAGCGAACAGAGGGAAAGCCAAGATCTAATCTAGGAGATGCAATCAACAAGAGAGATTGGATTAGATCTTCATACCCTTGAAGATTCGCACAGCGGAATGTTCGTCGGAACGTGGGTGATGTAGTCGTACTCGCTTCTCCTCCTCGCGATCCGATCCGATCTAGCACCACAAGTGGCGGTGCCTCCGTGAGATGCACACGTGCAGCACCTCGACGTCTCCTCCTTCCTCGGATCAGCGAGTATGGTGGAGAGATAGATTGGATCTACTACACAACGGCGTGGTGTATATGGTGGAGAATTTCTGCTGCAGGGCTTCGCCTACAAACAGTCGGGAGGGAGAGAGGAAGGTAGCAAGGCTGCTAGGGCTTGGAGGAAGGTGTGTGGGGGGGAGGGGCGCACCACCCCTCTATATATAGAGGGGGGCGGCCAGACCTTGCCCCTCCTCCAAGCCTATCTCTAGTTTAAACAATTTAAACTCTCCCTTATCTAGAAATCCTATCTCTAGTTTAAACGATTTAAACTCTCCCTTATCTAGAAATTCTATCCCGAGATTTAAACGAGTCAAATCTCTCTAGAATCGGCTGGGCCCTATGGGGCCTTGTGCCCCTGGCCCAATGCGGCCAGGACACTCCCTCATAGGCCCATGCCCCCTCCCGGAAGGTGGGGCCATGTTGGTCCCCTTCCGGAAGGTTCTAGAAGCTTCTGGTACAATACCGATTAACCCGGAACAATTCCGAACTCCAAAAACTGCACTGCCTTATATGAAACTTATTCTCCGGACCATTCCGGAACCTCTCGTGATTAACTCGTTCCATAATCCGATATCCGATATCACTTTACTCGTTCCGTAATCCGATATCACTTTGTGATTAACTCCTTAACCACATGCTTGCAAGCGGTGTTGATATCGATTACCGAGTGGGCCCGAAATATATCTCTCCGACTTGGGAGGGACAAATTCCATCTCGATACATACAACCCAACAGATACTTTCCGATCACCTGAGAGACACCTTTATGATCACCCTCTCATAGGATGACGTTTGATAACCTCAAAGCTTTCTTCCGATACCAGGGAGTTGCATTATCTCATGGTCTAAGGAATACAATATTTGACATAGGAAAAGCTTCGCAAAGACGAACACGATGACACGATCTAATTGCTCTGCTTTGTTTGGGTCTATCCACCATATCATTCTCCCAATGATATGATCTCATTATCAATTGACAACTCATGTCTATGGTTAGGAAACCTTAACCATCATTGATCAATGAGCTAGTCCATAGAGGCGTACTAGGGACACGGTGTTGTTTACAAACCACACAAGTATTAAAGTTTCCGCTTAATACAATTCTAGCATGGAACATAAACTTTATCATGAACAAGAATTATAATAATAACATCTTTATTATTGCCTCTAGGGCATAATTCCAACAATACGGCGGGAGAGTTTTCTCCGGCCGTATAGTTGCGGTCGTATAGTTGCAGAAACCCCTAAAAAACTTCAGAAAAACAAGAGGAATTCAAAGGCAAAAAATTTAATAGTAAAAATTGTGAAAACAAAGCACTTATTAGAGTTAGAAAACTTACCTTCCACTTACCATTTATTTAGTCGGGAGTGACAAGCTCCTCCCACAACAATGACTTCTTCTTATTGGGAGGATTTGACCTTAGTTCGTATAATATTCTTGGAAACAAAAATCATCAAGACTAAAGCTCCTCTCAATAAGATCGATGTCTTGTTGGGTAAATATAGATGATGCATCTACTACCTTTGCTTCTTGTCTCTACATAATCTACAACTCAAATTCTTGAAGTAAAAGGATGTAACGGATCAGTCTTGGCTTATGAAACTTCCTCTCAAGGAGTTATTTTAAACCATCATGATACGTATAAACTCTTACTTTTTCATCAACAATATAAGAATGAAACTTGTCACAAGAGAAAAATATAGCAAAGAGTTCCCTTTCTTCCTTAGGATAATTCTTTTGAGCACTATTGAGAGTTCTGTTAACATGATGTATAATATTAAATATGCGACCTATGTGTTGTCCCAAAGTTACTCCTACGGCATCATCACTAGCTTCACATATTAAATCAAAAGTCATATCCCATATAGGTGGTTTAATACTAGGAGCACGAGATAAAGAATATTTAAGTCTATTAAAGGCAATAAGGCACTTGTCATCAAAATTGAATCTCACTCCTTTTTGCAACAGATTAGTCAAACGTTTAGAAATTCCCCTAATGAACCTTCTATAAAAGCCTACATGACCAAGAAAACTTCTTATACCTTTTACGTCCCTTGGTTGTGGCATTCTTTCTATTGCTTCAACTTAAGTCCTATCTACTTCAATACCCTTACCTGATAATTTATGTCCAAGGTATATGTCTTCTTTGACCATAAAATGACACTTCCCCCAGTTTAGAACAAGATTCGTTTCTTTGCAACACTGCAAAATTCTATTGAGATTTTCCAAGCAACTAGTAAACAAAGTTCCATAGACAGAAAAATCATCCATAAATACTTCCATTATAAGTTCTATAAAATCTGAAAATATAGTGGTCATGCATCTTTGAAAAGTAGCTGGAGCATTACAAAACCCAAAAGGCATGCGTCGGTAAGCATGTAAACCATAAGGACTAATAAAAGTTGTTTTAAGTTGGTCTTTAGGATGAACAACTATTTGGAAAAAACCAGAGTATCCGTCCAAGTAGCAAAAATGAGTGTGGTTTGCTAACCTCTCTAAAGTTTGATCTATAAATGGTAAAGGATAGTGATCTTTCCTAGTATCCCTATTCAGTTTCCTGAAATCTATGCACATCCTATGCCCAACAATAGTTCTAGTAGGTATCAATTCATTGCTTTCATTAGGAACAACAGTAAAGCCGCCTTTCTTAGGAACACAATGAACATAACTTACCCATTCACTTTCTTTTACATGATAGATTATACCTGCATCAAGTAGGCGTACTATTTCCTTTCTTACCACTTCCTTCATTTCAGGTTTTAGTCTTCTATTAAATTCTGCAACTGGTTTTGCACCTTCTTCCATGAATATCCGATGGGAGGCTATCATGGGAATGATACCCTTCAAGTCATCCATTGAGTACCCAAAGGCCTTGCGGTGCTACTTTACTAACTTCATGAGTTATTCTTCTTCTTCCCCTGAAAGTTTAGCACTAATAATAATAGGGAATTTATTAGTATCATCTAAGAATCTATACTTAAGATTATATGGTAGAGTTTTTAATTCTAGGGTGATAAGTCTTCATCCCCTCTCTTTTCTGGCTCTTCAAAAGCTTCATCAGTTGGAATTTCTTCATTAGGGAATGAATCAAATTTATTTTCTAATTCTTTTAGAGTTCTATCCTCCATAATTATTTCTCCATAATTTGGGCCTTCATTTATTCCTTCATCTTGATTATTTAAGAAGAGAGCTGCCATTTCTTCAATAGTTTTCTCTTTCTCTTCTTCTTTTATGAATAGAGGTTTGTATTTAAATTTGGAAAAGTGCAATTCTTTTCCCCCTTTCCCAAGCTTAAGGGACACAATCTCCTTTTTGAAATCAACTATGGCACCTATATCACTCAAAAAGTTTCTTCCAAATATAATTGGGTTGTCGGGGGGATAACCCTCGGTAGGGTCATAAGAGGTTAAACATTACCCAGCTTGGCTTGTGCCGAGTCAAAGAAATCACTGGCCGAGACTTAGCAGCTGGGATACGAAGATTATGCGCGGTCGGCATAAGAACTATGTCGGCCCGTATAGGACAAAGCTGTTTATCTTGCAGGTAGCGACGAGCTGATTCTCACGAGGGAAGGCCGAGTCAGGAAGGAAGCGTGGCGAATTTCCGAGTGAGATCCAGGAGGGACCATGGTAAAGCATGGTCAAAAGAGAAGGGCGACGTCGGGTGACACAAAAGGAGTCGGGTGACGCCCAAATTAAGGGCTGACGTACAAAAGCACCGTGTGACGCCCAAGAGCTGGCGCCTACGTACAGGAGGACCGTTGGCTGTATAACTTTGTGGACTGGGTCAAGGGCTCGGGGCTAGCCCATGACCCGGCCCGCATAGTAAGGACAAAGATCCAAACAGTAATCCTAGGACCCAAAGTTGTAACCTAGATATCCATCGCCTATATAAGGAGAGGCATAGCTAGGGTTTGAGGAGGTTGGACCAAGTAGGAAACTAGTGCCCTAAGGCTATGCTTGAACAACTCTAGGAACACTTGTAAACTTCTTAGAGGAATAAAAATCCTAAGTGTGGAGAGTTCTTCGTGTTCTTCATGCGTGGCTAAACCGTGCACTCCCTCCCCGGTTACCTCAAGCGTCCATTTGGCCCCCAACTTAAGCCTACCCATGGCATCTGCCGTGACACCACCATGACAGTTGGCGCCCACTGTGGGACTCGAACCCACGACCGCAAGGTTAAGAGTGTTAATTGGCATATCAACAACTACAAAAGCAATAAGGAAATTTTTAGTGTTAATTGTGATAATTGCATCTTAAACTACTCTCATTGGAACTCTAAGATATTTATTGGCAAACATGATTGTCAAATCAGAATTTTCTATTGTAGCTATCTCTTATTTTATTTATAGATAAAAATCATAAGATATAACATTAACTTTGGTGCCAAGATCACATAAACCGTAATGCGGGGTTTCTTTAAATATGCAGGAAAGAATAGGTTTACCACATCTTTTACCTTAATTTTACCTTCAACCAATATAGAAGTCTCTTCATAAAGTCCAACTATGTTACAATGTGCATCCATATCCATGAGTGCTTCCTTGGTTACCTCTTCATCTTTGGATTCATAAAGATGTTCTTAAATTATTGACACACTTTCCTCTTCTTTCACCTCATGTGCTGCTTTGACCTGTTCATATTCCAAAATATGCTTTTCTGCAGACTTAGGGAAAGGTATCTCATACATTGGTTATAGGGAGGCCAATGTTGCTTTAACTTCTCTCTTCTTCTTAGGTTCAGGTGGTGGATCAAACTTGACTGAACCCTCCTTTGGAGCTTCGATGTGTTCTGTAAAAGCTTTAACAACTTGCAACACAAGATCTGAATCTAAACAAAGATCTTTAGATAATTCATTAACACGGCCTTTTTTATTATAGGCATGAATACATTCATGATCTATTTCTGTGCCTCCTTCACTTCCTAGACCAAAATTCCATGAAACGCTATGATCGCGAATTATATTAAGTAAAGCCCAAGATTTAGTTATAGGTAAATCCATAAAAGTTCCTCTCACGCAAGAGTCTATTTCAATTTTATTAGGTTCAATTAAACCGCCATAAAAGATATGCAATTTTATGCGGACATTGTCTAAGTAAATCTTATATAAGCTCTCACTAGTACTTCATTGGGATGGTTCTTCCAAGTTATTATAAGACGCCTGATTCCAAAAGATTTTGATAAAGGATAATATATAGAATGTCGCAAGCCAAATTAAACCAAGTAGTAGTGGCTTCTGAGGGTAGAGATCTATACCATGAGAGAGCTGTACTTGTCAAAGTTTGACTAAAAAGTTTAACCATTACCTCATCGGCGATTTACCCCGTTAATTAGAACGTGCCACATATATATTTGAAACAAGCAATATGCTCATATGGATCAGGATCTTCTTCATCTCCAGTAAATTGCTTCTTGTGTAAAATACCAAGTAGTAGAGGATTTATTTAAAATCCCCTTGTCTTCTTGTTGGAGTTGTCTCTTTTATAAATATCATAGGGCTTCCCAAAGTGGTTGAGTGGGTTAGCACTAGTCATATGCTCAAACTCCATCATGTTGGTGGAAACTTGTAACTCAAAACAAAACTTAACAAAACCAAAGTAAATAAAAAAACTAAAAGACATACATCGCTTAGCTCCCCGACAACGGTGCCAGAAAATAGATTGATGACTACAAGTGCATAGATCGGATGTAGCTAGTTTCACAATAAATATATCGATCCCACAGGGAGCAGGAGTCTGAAGTCTAAGAATTCTTGAAGTAAAAACTGAAAATAGAATTGCTAAATAAATTTATAAGTGACAAGCTAAAATGCGAATAATGGGTAAAAAGGTGTTTTTGGGGTTTTGGTATAAGAGAAAAATGCGTAAAGTAAATAAAACTGACTACAGAAAATAAGTATCGCGTATGTAGAAGAGATTTGAAACTTCAGTGGGAGAAAGTGTTCTTAGGGATTGGCGGATACACCACTAGCATTATAAAGGGCTAAGGTAAAGATTATTATCATGAACATTCTCAACTATGTATGTGTGGGAGGAACTCCATATTTGGACAAAGAGACATCAACCACTTCTCGAATCATCCTCATAACCACAACAAACAACAATCAACATCAATTGAATTACTGCGCTATTAAGAGGTGTAATCCTTCGGGACGTATACCATGATATGGATAGTATTTTATGAGTTTTCTCGATTCCCAAGTTGATACGTAAGGGGTGCCAACAGCTTTATAGTCACTTTAAGTGCTAACATCCCTCCGTCTACCAACAAGTAGTTCCCTACATCAAGTCCCCATAACAGGCAAATGTTGGAGAGGCCGACTTCTCCCAACATCAAGATGTAGACAATCTAACACATGGTCACAACTATGAATATCATAATAAACTTTATCTTATTTCAATCTCATGCTAGAGTTTCTCCATCTCCCCAAGAACTAATGATCTACTCAGACATGGAGGCAAACAACATCATGGTAATGGTAATGGAAACGATTATCAATGAATACTACTTGTATAAATCCACAACTAGTGCAATAATTAAAACAAGATCTAGATGGGATGGATGGAGATGATGGTGGTGATGAAGATGCATCGGTTGAAGAAGATGGAGATCGATGCCTTGGCCTCCTAGATCTACATAGGGCGAAGATGGATCCCTAGGGCAAGTTCCCCCTCCAGATGCATTCCGTAGGTTAGGTTTCAGCGATTTCTAGGTGCTCTGTATGTCGTCTCGTCGAACCTGTTGCACGGGGTGAAACTATTTGAGGAGGCGGAGGCGGCGCCAACTATACGGCGTCCGCCCGTATAGTTGGTCGTCAACTCTTCTGTCTTTGTTTCTCGCTTTGGGTTTTCTTCTGGTATTATTAATATTTCCCAAATAAGCAATTTATGTAGTTTTTGCATCCTTTTCTCTCTAGTACAACTGCTCCAAGAATTGTGTCCATTGGATCCATCATCTGATCTGATCATGGTGAAAATAAACATAAAAAGTGCATGCGAATGCCGCAAAATACCAAAATCCTACATATACAATGCAAAATAATAATATAAACATGATGCAAATATGCACTCATCACTGCACGTGCACTGTGCAACGCCAGGCGCGACAGAGAAATCTACTGGATTGGGGGAGATAATCAGCGCATGGCGCCAGGGCACACGTTGCGGAAACCTGGAGTGCGGAGCCGTATAGACAGGTGTTGTAGACCTGGGAGGTTGTGGCGCCACCACCCACGACGCTGCACACGTGGGAGGGTTTCCTTAGCCATTTTCGGTGGGCAACGTGCCGCACCACTTCACACGGCGCCACAGGGCTTGAAGGGTGCAGCGCCACTTCCCACGACGCTATAGGCCAGGAGTGTGCAGCGCCTGGTGCAGCTCACCAGGGATGGTGCTAGAGAGAGCAGCGCCTGGTGCAACTTACCTAGGAGGGTGCGGAGCCACCACCCACGGCACCGCATGCCTGGAGGGTGCGACACCACCACCCACAGCGCCGCAGGCCTGGAGATATCGCAAAGTTGATTCTGATTAACCAATTCATCACAAACATTGTCACATCTTCGCAAACATTGTCACATCATCGCAAACATTGTCATAATTCATTCTAATTAACCACATCATAACAATGAGGGCACTAACAACAAGCTACCAAGTTAGAACAAGGTCTCAAATAAGCTCCAACATAGTCTCAAACAAGCTCCAACATAAACATAGTCCGCAACATGGTAAACATAGTCTGCAACATGGTCTCATACTAGCTACCAAGTTTCTACTAGCCAAGCATCATCACGAACAAGCTACCAACTTTGCTACTTTCTTACACGCTTGCTCTTTCCTCCTCTCCTTAGAGCAATGTTCTTCTGGCGAGGCTCCTCATCGGTATCGGACTCGACAAAAGGAGGTTTTACTGGCCTTAGCTTGATTGCAGACCATATGTTTTTTTGGTACTTCTCCAATGGCATGTCGTCTGGCACGACCTCGTCTTTGTATTCGACCTTTACAATAAGAAATGATATCAATTAAGTGAGTGATACATGGGAATTCATAAAAGGATGTCGTCAATCAAGTTTATGTCATACCGTAGTAGATTGATCGTCGGGGCTGCTTTCCTCTCCTGAAGTGGACTTTGTCGGCTGTTTGGACGACGTCGCAACAACCTCGGGATATCAGCAACCGAGAAAGTTCGCAAAGCGTCGTAGCTTTTGTGCCTGCCTCCTAACGAAATACCTTAACTTATTATGACCCTCCTCATCCCTTGGGAACTCCAAAGAGCCCTCCAACTCATACGCCTGCTTCTGGACCTCCGTGCGCTGTATTTCATGCAAATAAATGACACATATTACACAATTTGGCACATCACATATCCAACAAAGGTAGTGACGGGAACATGAACTACCGACTTACCACAAAGTTCATCATGGGAGAAAAAGAGGTTTGCCACCCTTCTCTAACATACTGGTTGTACTCAAGGTTGCTCAGCTCGTTGAACCCAGGCAGCGGATCTTCCAATATATCTTCCGGATATGCATCCGGTAGGAGCTTGACACAAGTGTTCTCTAGAAATCAACGAAGGTACTCGCTGAAAGCATCCTCACAATGGGGTTTTGCGAGCATTCTTTTTGATTTCTTAGCATTTCTCACACAAATGAGAAACCTAGCCACGTGTTTCTGGTGAATCTTGTCTCAGTGCATATTCTTGCTCTTGAGCATGTCCAACCTGTATATGAACAAAGCACAACTATTTTATCACACACAACTATCATACATCGTCTTCAGAAACATGTATACAACCAATTCTTACCGGTGAAGAGCATTGTCGGTGTCCTGCCAATCCGGAGGGGTAGCCTGATAGAGACCAAACTGTCTCATAACCCGCTACGGCATATAATGCTCAACAACCCACATGCATATCATGGTGCACTACATATACCATAGATTGCATTCCGCATTGCACTGTGGGTTAAGATGGAAGTCCTCGCAACCAAAATTGTCCCTAGGACCATATACCTCCCATACAACCTTAATCACACACAACATAGTACAATGATAAGAGCACTTGAAAGGAATGCTAAACGGTGTATGGTTAGAAATTCTTACTTGCTCCGGGAGAAGCTTGTCAAACTCATTGGTGTACCTCAGGTACCTGTTTGTTGGCCGGTTGGTGCGGTGACCCAGCATACCACTTCATGATGTAGTACACTATATTCGTTGACATAACACCAATGAAACACCGTTCACTAGTATTACATCCCTCAGAGTGGTACAACAGAAACACAGCAGGTCCAAGACATGACTATAGGTTACAACTCAACTCTTTACATAAGATCCAGAGAACACTCTAGGTTGAAGAGAGAGAAAGAAACTTCTTACAAAGAAGAATCAGAAATAAACAACTCAAAGACTATCATACTAATAAGACTAGTATCTGAACTATTGGTCTGGCATTGCTGCTATTGCAATACACTACATAAATAGGTTTTATGGCTAGAGATTATATTCCTACTAATCAGTAACTTCGTCTTTACTTGAGTTGATGTATATCTTGACTTCTTTGACTTCATTTAATACTTGAGTTGTTGATGAAGATTCCTGGAGCATAACTTGATGTAGACATCGTCTGTAATGGCTTTAGAACCTAGCAAGGGTTAAGAAGATACGTTGAGTATGAGCGTACTCCGCAAGTTCACTAGAAAAGGAGTTTTTGATGCACTATATCTATAGCCACAGACCGTAGGTCGTAGGCAATGCAAGTTTTTATAAACATTTCTTCAAAGGTTTCTTTTATTCGAAAAAGCTATGTCCATTAGCCTTCATGAGTTTACCAGAACTTTCATGGAGTTCCTTTCCCGCAGCGTTCGCAGCTCCTTCCCGGAACAACGAGTAACAAGTTATAGTTCTTACACTCTGCAGAGGTCCGTTACTTTACCCATGAGATACCTTAGCCTTGTTGCACAACCAAGTCATGACCTTGTCCATACTTCCTTGGTATGGGGCCCAGTCTAAGATCCAAGCCAATCACTGCCCTCTCCGTGACCTCATATGTCTATACGATCCTTCAGGGCCGGCTCACCTCCGTTAGTCCCCTTTAGGGAAGGCTATAACCATGATGAGTTCCCGAAGACTCCATGACCTGGTGCTGCCCTCGCAAGTTCCATATTAAATGGTCCATCAACTAAGCACCATCCATAGATAATCTAGACACCAAAAGTGTGGGGCGTAAGGGTGACCACCCATATGTTGGATCCGCACAAGGAATCACAGCGTCACGTTAAGGTCGTCTTGCCTCCATACGAGAGGAAAAGGATATAGCTGACTTCTCCGTCCCATTCCAAATCTCATGGTTAACGCGTAATATACGACACAAGAATCACTGGCGACATTGGTTGTTAAGTCTTAGATAATATGTTCCTTTACCACCGGAACTTTTATAGTAGGTTATTACCTCATGGTAAATAACCTACAATCATATTATTATAAAAATATTGTTTTCTGACCTTTTTCAAATGCAGGTGATGACAACACTGGATTTGTAAAATACTTTGCTGAAAATAATCAAAGGACATGACCAAGTGTGAACTTGCCTTTTGTGATTTCAAGATTATGCACTCACGGTCTTCGAGACAATATAAGATCCAATATCTGAAATCAGCATCATTGGTTCGGTAAGGACTAATGTTTAAAGAAGAAAGATGTTGTTATGCATAAGTAATTATATGCCTTTTGTAAAACTCCCAAAGTGAATCCCCAATGCTTTGAGTGAAGTGAATTTAGGTGATTTTTTAAGAGTTGGTTTATCTTCAAATTTTACTTTATAAGTAATGACATTTATAAGGAACTTAAGTGATAATAATTCTAAATATACATGTAAAGTATAAAATAATGTGAATATGTTTAATTGTCATTTGGTGACTAAGATAAGAGTCCTTGGTTTTAGTTGTTAAGAGTTGAAGAATTTATTATGAGATTATTCTTTGAAGTGGCAAAAAGAATAACATTTGAAGAAAAGATTTCCTTCCTAAGGTTTAACCAACCCTGGTAGCTTTTAGAATATGATTGATAGAATGTGATTGATGTTGTTTATGCTTGCTTGAATAGTTTGAACTTGAGATGTTTTATGTCTTAATTGAAATAGACTAAAGTTAACTATAAAAACATAAGTGGTGTATTATACTTGTTGTTTATAAACTTTGAGACTAAAGTTAACTTTAAAAGGGTAAGTAAACTTAAGATGTAATATGTTTTAATTATTCCTAAGTTTTAGATTTATGATAGGTATAACTGAGGTGTTGAATTATTCACTTTATATATTAGTGAATGTTTATAAAGTTATTTTGAAGGTTGTGGTTTTAAATCTTTATTTAAGGTTTCAAAATATAATATAAAGTTAATAATTTACACTTAAGTTTTATTATAAACCTTAGTTCTGGTTTAGAAATTTAGTAATTTGATTTTTAGGGTATTAATATTTCTGAAGAAATATAATTATTTCTTACTTAAGAAATGTTCTTAAAGAATTTTCAAAAATATAATGGATAAGAATTTATTATTTTAAAATATTAAAAACTTTTCAAATAATATATTTAATATTTTTCTAGTGTAATATATTTATTCAAGATCTTAAAAATGATTTTTGATTTGTTTTTAAGTATTATTTTTATGTTTATAAAATTCCATAAAAGATTAAATGTGTTTAAATATTTACTTCAATTTTTATTTATATAAAAAATTGAGTTGGTATTTTTATAAAATAGTGGATTTATTTTTATACACAAAAATGATTTTTATTTATTTTTAGGATTTTTCCTTATTTATTATAATTTCTTGAGAATTCCAGTGACCTTAACATTTAATGGTATTTTATTTAACTTAAACGATTAGTTTTATATTTTTCTTAGGTAGATATTATTTTTTTGAACATTTTGATATATTTTTAAGATTTTTATTTTATTTTCTAGAGATGAAACAAGTTTAGGGTAAAATATTTATTTATTCTTTTCCTTTTTATGTTCAATTTTATTTTCTTATTTTGGGGCTGGGCTAAGCCTGGGAGCCAACCCAGTATAACAGCCAGGTTGGCCCATTAGACATGGGTCAACCCAGACCCAGACATAACCCTCTCTCTCCTACCTCACGCACTCGACGCTCACCCTCTCCCCACTCGTTTCTCTCTGGTTGTCGCCGTCGTCGTTATCCATCGATTCCGGAGATGTGGGCGGTTCTGGTTACGACCACTGGTCGTCGGAGCTCCGCCTCCTCCTAGTCGACCTGGTCCTATATCTCGATTTGTTTCTCATGCCTTAACTAGCTCGCCCCCTTCCAGTTCTTTGGTGCTAGGGTTCCCGGCGATGTGCATCTGCCGCTCACTGGTTCACTCCGGTGTCTACTGGTTCGGTGTGGTTGTCGTCCTAGGGTAGGCGAAGGATGTTGTGCCCCTCGTGGGGTGCTCCCTGTGCCGCCCTGGTGACGTGATGCGTCCGCGAGGAACGTGTGGTTGCAAGTACCGCCGCTGCCACGCCGGCGCCGCCCTTTTAAGGTCACCGTCGACTCCCTGGTAGACCCTCCTCTACCTCTCTTCCTTCTTCCCCCTTTTGCCAAACATTCTTACTAGTGACACATTATCTGTACCCTAAGTATGATGCTATCCTTTGTTGTTGTCACTCAAAACTTGCTATTATTTGTCCAATCATGATTGGTTATATTTAGATTCAATTCACAGGTTATACTTATTGCTCTAATGGGCTATACTGAAACTTGGTTTGTGGCTTAACTGGGCTTTGTCTAATGGTACTGTTATTTTATTATGTATGTTGTAAGTGAGGTAGATATAGATTCAGTTTTCTGATTTTTTGCGATAATGGCTTCCTGTGGTGCTACTCATGTATTGGCAATTGAAGATTGCAAAAAGGTTATTTATACTGGAGCTATTTGCTAAAATAACTTAGGTTATCATGATGTAATATTGTCATTAACTGGTACCGTCCATTTGACAGTTCACTGATCTTACTGGATGATCCTTAAATTGATGGTTAGGCCAATTCCAATATGAGATATAGTTGATGCCCTGAATCTGATTCATTGATGATCTTGGTTTCCCCTTGAATATAGTTGCATCATTTCTTTAAATGATTCCTAGCAAAAGATAGCTAGGAAGATGATTTAGATTATTATTTTAATTACTTGCAGATGGTTGTGAATGAGTTGGTGTGGATCAGATCATGTATAGGCATTATCTTGGGTTAGACAAGAATTGGAATATGCAGAGTAGATCTTCTTTGGCTACTTAATGTCTTGCTAATCTGGACAAATGATTCCTAGAAAGGATAATTTTCAGAAAATGATTTGAAAATATTTGAGATGCATAGATGGATTTTATAAAATGTAAGGATGTTTTTATCTGATGGTAATTGAGTATCTAATCTGCTGGAGACTTGCTTTGAAATGATTCCTAGCTAGAGTATCTAGGAAGATGATTTGAAGAAAATTGATAATTCTGATGATTCTGGTAATAAAATGATGTTATTTACCTATGCAAGCTTTTGTTGGTGCTTGGATGAATTGCTTAGCATGAGATGGGACTGTTTTATGATGAATTCAGCTAGGGATGCTTTGATTTCTTGTGGCAAATGATTTGGACAACTTGATTAGCTATATAGCCTCTAATGGGTAATTTGTTGCTGTGGTGCCTCACAAGAGTGTGCACAGCAGTTAATTATCACTTTATGTCTGGCTGTGTAGTTCTCTCATTTTGTTCTAGTGATATTCCTCTATCTATACTATTTGCATTTTAAAATAAATATGATGCCAAGACCCCTCTTGCCAATAATGCAAAGGCTGAGGCCAATTTCTAGAATAAGAATGGATATTATGCTGGCATGTGCATAACCCTAGGATGCAACTTGTATACCATTTGTATACAGTTCTGAGGGTTTTACCTTCCACCAAACTATTGTGCAAGCCCATCTACTACCTAGAACAGGTATGATGTGGATCTGATGTCTACCTGTTTGCAGAGTAGACAAGTATGCCTGTGTGGTGATGTAGGTTTGTGGTTGATCTTGTGATTCTGCTAAAATGGATCTGCTCCCTTGGATTTTCCCTTGTCCTTCTCCTCCTTATTCCCATGTCCATCTTCTTCTACAGATATGGCCTGGATTTCTTTTCCTAGAGATGCTGCCTTGCCTTGATTTCCTCCTTGTCTTAGCTCTTGGATGGCTCCAGGGAGCAACCAGAGCTAAGGGTGTGATGGAATCTGGCTAGTGCTTTGGTTGGTGGTGTAAGGATATGCTAATATGAATCCGATGAGAACTAATGGTAAGATGGTGATGGTTTCTTGCGGTTCTGAGTGTTGTAGCAAGTGTTTAGCAAAGTGTCCTCTTTTTGCTTCGGCTGATACTTATCTCCTGTCCTGGTTTCCTCCTGTGTTGACAGCACCACATACCTGCATGTATGTGTGAGCTGCTTGCACTGTTCTAGATCAGTGCAAGGCAAAATATCTTGATTGTTACTCTTCTACTTCTACTTATATGGTGAAACTTGCCCCATAATTTTAATGCCAATGATGTAGTACTAAGGCAATAAACTGATAAAGATCATGTACTACCTTGGTGGAAATTGTTCCCTTCTTCTATTAGTTCAGTGATGATAATAACAGTGCACTACACTGTTTGTTTGAGAACAATACTTTACCCAAGTCTCCATTATGTTTCTTCCTTGTATTTTTGTTTTGTTTTGTTTTGTTTTGCAGGATGAAAAATCAGGAGAGTTTAAGAACAGAAGACATATGACCAATTAGGAAAATAGTTTAGGTTTTCCTTTTTTATTCTTTTACAACTTTATTTGATTCTTAAATATTGTAAATAATATTGTATTCTTTTATTAATGTAATAAAGTTCATTTTTCTCTTTGTTAGTTGAAACTTGTAAGGGTTTGTATCTTATTTAATAAAGTTTACTTATTTTCTTTTTCTTTTACAATTCTTTTGTAAAGACAATGTCATATTTATTTTGTTGTAATAAAGAGCTCTTTTATTTATTTCAGTAATGTAATTCCTTTTTCGGCTTATTTGATTCCTGATACTTTACTTTTATTCATTTATTGTAAAAGATCAAGGTAATAATATATGTATATATATGTTAATAAAGAAATCTTTTTATATCATTTTCTTTTGTAATCATTTCAATTCAAGTTATTAAGTGTTTCTAATTTCCATTTGTGAATTTTATAAATTCATTTGAATTTCATATTTGAAATTCAAATACATGTTTGAGCAACTTTCCCCCTAAACAGGGAATTCTATAAAGGTCATGTCGAAATCTATCGCACCTACTCTGAAGTTTCCATCAGTACAAAAGAGATCTCAATCCCTCTATAGCTCTTTTAGTTTTGCACGAAAATTTTCCGGATTTTCTTATGCATGAATGCAATGCACAAACCTATGTCCTCTATAATTCTAGGTGCTAATCCTGGGATGTTACAGTTGGAGGCTTTGAGACCACGTCCCAATTATAAGCCCTTGTGGGCCACTTCGACCCCTCCCCACCATCGCTATAGGGCCGGTGAGGCATATGTTTTGGGCTACGAACTGGAAAGCATCCCCACATCCGCACCGAGAGGACTATCAATAGAACACTGATGTAAGCCTCAACCCTAGTTCTTCAACAAGCCTCGTCTAGCTACGCAAGAAAGCAAACAAATTTAGTTATGGAGAAGTTCGAAGAGAACATGTAATGATGGGAAAAATAGAAACACCCTATTACCTGTCGGTACAAGAAGGCCAATGCCGCCGAACCCCAACTCCATTTTCACCCATCACAGTCAAGGCCTTCAACCAATGCCAGTGAGCCATGTTGCCCTTACCATCAGCAAATATAGTCTTCGTGATGACATACCACACATACACATGGGCATATATAATAATCTCATCCTCACTAGCATTCTCAGGACATGTACTAAAGTTTGGTGCTATTCACTTGAAAGTAGCCCTGGCCGTGACTCTCAATTTCTCCCCCTTTGAGTTTATAGTGTTACCAGTACACTTACCACCGGTAAGGTCAGACATCCGGTCACGCCAGTTGTCGGAGGCTGTGTTAATGCAGAGAGGACCCCCTGGATAGGGAGTGCAAGGATCATGGACATGTCCTGTAGAGTAATGGTCATCTCACCGGTACGGAGGTGAAAACTATGTGTCTCCGGCCTCCACCGGTCGACAAGTGCGGTGATGGCAGTAGGGTTCATGTGCGGTGCACCACAATTGGCCATATGGATGAACGAGAGCAATCCTAGAGCTCGGATGTGCACCGTGTACCGATCATCATACGACATCATCTCTTGGAAATGTCCATGATACCTCAGTCATAGGGGAACAAGAGGCTGCACACATACAAGCTTGATTATAACATGTCCATTCAACTTAAGAAACATATAATGATTTGGAGGGGTTTATTTTTCTTACCTTGATCCCCTCAGCAATAATGTAGCCACGGTGACACTTATCATACGACGCCTCGAGAAGCGCCATGACTTCAACGAACCCGGTTTGTACATGGGGTGGTGTACAGGCTTCTTCCGATTCCGACATCCTAGATAATTAAAAAATAAAGTATAACTAAATATGTGAGCATCTAGTGTGCAAAATCTATAAACAATTCTTTCTATATGGGCATCTCTATGTGACCAAGGTTCCAATAGTTATGAAAAACAATTAAAACTAACAAGTACATGGAGAATTCCTACCAAGTATATGAAGGATTACTATATCAACAAACTTAGTATAAAGGTTTACTACACCAACAAATTATAACTAACATGTATATGAAGGATTACTAGTCCTACAATTACTATTACTAACAAATTAGAAATATATGCCATTGCTCCATATATTCCTACAATTTTTCCAAACTCAATCATACTACAAGCTCATCCTAGGCCTAAACATACTACCACATTATGTATTCTCCCTCTAAGTAATCAACAAATCAACTATATTTCTTGATTTTGGATTTTCCTAAACTAACAAAATTAGGGCTAAATATAGAGATTTCTTGGACAAATTGGGGGAGAATACCTGGGGATGTGGTCAACAACAAGATCCACGGAGCCTTTCTTCAGACCTGAGCAATGGGGAAGGATTAGAGGAGGGGGAGAGGATGAGCCGCCGTCGATGCCGTTCTGGTTGTGCTGAGTAGTGAGGGGAGAGGAAAGGGAAGAAGAGGGTCGGGTTGGGCCGACCCCTGCGCGGATAAGTGGTGGCTTCTGTGCGGCGCTGTGCGCCACGACGTGGCAGGGGTGGGTGCGGCGCCAGCCCGGGTGGCGCCACTCTTACGATGTTGGGCCCCGCGAGGCCAACGTGGCAAGGCGTGTGGCGCCAGCCCGACTGGCGCAGCGGCGGTGCCTGCGGTGCCCTTTCAGCTGGCGCTGCACGTGCGCCCGCGTGGCACGGTTGCGGCGCCAGGCCCAGCCGAGCCAGAGTGGCATATGTGCGGCGCCGTGTCGGGTGGAGTTGCAGCCTACTGTGCAGCGCTGCACGGGCGGGAGCTAAAAAAAGGATTAGTCCCCGTGAATTTGTTTGCAAATAGGGTTATTTTTGAATTAGTCAGGGCTTTGGGTTATAAGAGATGCACGCGCAGCATCTCTTATATTTCAGTGCAAGAGAGGGATATTTCGGAATAATTAGTTACTTCTACATGCTAATGCCTTATGCTTTGAGGAGAAAATGATTTGTTTACACCTTATATAAAAAAAGGAGGGAATATATTGGAAGAGAATTATGCAGTTTTTAACTCTACTAGACTCGGTCGTTTTCTTTCCAACTTTATAGTTGCTTCTCTTTTTGTCTAGAGAGTTGAAGTACTCTTTCTCTGCCGTATGTTTAGTCGGAAACCCTTTGTACGACTTGTTTGGGTAGCCTATAACTTTTTTAGTACACTCATCCCATGAATCATAGACTTCCAAAACCACTCCTCGATATACCACATACCATTTGTCCTATCAAACACACAAAATATTGAAAATATAACATTATCAAGATGAAAGCATGATTTAGTCATACACGAAAATCATCACAGGTTGTCAAGCCTACCTGATGCAGCCCGACCTACGGTCGTTACTACATCATGGTCTCCAAGTTACGCCAAGTCGTCATGGACTCCAAAGGTAAATCCGTTCCTCTATGCGAGCCCACTTCCTACCCTATTGAATGGTATGCTACTTCATACTCCGTCACATATGCATGATAGGTTCACACCGACAAGTACGGAGGCAAGGGAGGAAGCCTGGAACATCAAGTCCGATAAGACGGAGGCTTGGAAGAGGAGGCGGAAGAAGCCACGGCTGAACCACCGGAGTCTCCGGCCTACACCGGAGTCTCCGGTCCTGGTACACCGAAGTCTCCGGTCCTGCTACACCGGAGTCTCCGGACCTACCTTCGGACCGACCCCAGCAACCGCCCGAGGACAGTCAGAACGCCACTCCAGAGACGACACCGGAGACAGACCGGAGTCTCCGTACCCCCACACCGGAGTCTCCGGCCCACAAGTTGGGCCTGCGCGCCGCCAGCTGGGCCTTTGGCCCATGTATCCCTCTAGCTCGTCCAAACCCTAGTTTTATCCCTAAACTACCCCTGTTTATCTGGCTGGCCTATAAATAGAGCCCCCACCCCTTCATGTATCCCTTAGGCATAGATGATAGACTAAAGACAATCCCCATTGTGGAATCTCTAGTTTTGCCTCATCCCCTTTCCCAAGGGGACCGACTATCGTCACGAACCTCGATTGGACTTTGCATCACGCATCCATCGTTGAACAAGGCCTTGGAGTTCGATGTCTCGTCTCCAAGTTGTCAAGACCCTCCCCAAGGTGTTCTTCCCTCTCCGATGTGGATTTGAGGGAGCACGTTGACCGATCTTTCCTTGCGAGGATTCTATCAGACCGGTGGCCGCCGTTCGGGAGCAATCGGCCTTGTATCGTGTGAGTTTTGCGTGTGTTCATCGTGTTCTTCGCGAGGTGTGTGTTCGCTTCCGCTACCTTCTCCCTTTCCCCTCGCTTTCCCATCGATTTGACCACGAGATCCGTGAAGGTCGGGCACCCAAGAGGTTAACCCCTCCATCACTATCGGATGTGCGGATCAAGACAAGGAGGCCGCGGTGCAATTTTGCTTGCCCATTTTCGTTCTAAAGATAGAAACACATATTTTTATTACAACTTTTGTAAGTTTTTATACACCATATACAAATACATACATAGGTAATCGATAGCACATACTGAATGATATATGCCCTAGAGACAAATAATAAATAGGTTTATTATCATATCTCTAATTAGTTCATAATAGTTTCGTACTATGCTATAACTATATTAAGCGAAAGCATTGATACATGTGTGGTATGTAAACAAACCCGATCCCTAGTAGACTTAATTTAAATAGTTTGTTGGGCAAATGATCAAGATTTCTTGATCATGAAGCATTTATGGAAGTTGAAAATGGAGTCATATCATTGGAGAATGATACGATGGACATTACCCACCTAGGTATTGCAATGTGATCAAGTCACATGGTTTATTATTGCAGTATTAGAAATTAAGTGACCCTCTCCTTAGATCGTGAGATCATATTAATCACTGTCTTCCAAGGCTGCTTTGATTACATCAACTGTCATGTCCGTAACTGGGTGACTATAAAGGTGTGCATCATATATTCTAGAGAAACAGTTGAGTCCTATGTATCAAGATCAGAATTTGTTTGCCCGCGTGACGGGAAGATAAACTAGGTCCACTCGATGATACTGTATCAAACAGGTTGCAACCATTGACGAGTTAAGTGGACTTGTCGATAACGAGATAGGTTTGTCGATACCGTAGATCAAATCTCGGAGAGGTCATGTATCTAAGAAACAAAGGGATAAGGACAAAGAGTTTATGGTTCGAACATGACAGAGTCTCCTGAATGCATGGGGGTCATTATGGATATCACGGTTCCGCTATTGATCATTGATCGAGAGAGATCTAGATCATGTCTATAAAATTCCCGAACCAAAAGGCAACATACTTAAGGGTCTGACAATGTTCTGAGATCGATATGAAAAGAAAGGATAACCGACGAGAAAGAGAGAACATTGGAATTGTTCCAATGAGACATTTCCAGAAATGTTCTAAAGAGGATCCGAAATCGTTCGGAAGAAGGAAAAAATCGAAAGGCGTTTCAAACTAATACAGAATTTAAATATATATTTATATATATTAATTATAAATTAATATATATTAAATTAATATTAAAAGGGCAACCTCTGCTAAAGGGCCGATTTCCACTCCGGGTTGCCACAGCCACCTCAGATGGGCTAAGGCATGGCCCACGTGGGAGAGCGAGCGGGAGCAGGTGCAGGCGCAGGCACGATGGCCGGCCCACCCAGCTAACCGCCTCAGCCTCGCGGACCACTAGGTCGCGGGGTAGGCCTCGTCGGCCGCCGACTATTTGTAGGGGTTCGTAGCATGGAAAACAAAAAATTTCTACCGCATGAACACACAATCAAGATCTAATCTATGATCAAGCCAAGATCTATCTACTAGATTGTAGTAACGAGTCGATGGAATACTAACCCTCGAAGATCCAAAGCGGTTAACGAGAGCAGATTCTCGTGGGTGATGTAGTCGTACACTTGCCGATCTCAAGATCGCGTAGACGATCCTTCCGGCGCTGCGTTCCGGCAGCGCCTCCGCAGTCGGTCACACGTTCGGTACTCGATGATGACCTTCCTCTCCCTTGTTCCAGCAGGCAGCGGAGGTTGTAGCACTCACCTCGCGATTCCGGCAGCACGACGGCGTGGTACCGGAAGTAGAGGGAAGATCTCGCAGGGCTTCGCCTTAAGCCGAAGCGAGTATGGAGGATTAGGGTTTCCCGGGAAACTAGGGTTTAGAGATCCGGGAGGAGGAGGAGGTGTCGGCGGTGGCTAAGGCAGCGACGACGGACCGGCGGCGGCGCGGCGGCGAGCGGCGACGCTGGCGGCGGCGGCTCGTGGAGAGGGCTTGGAACTTGTGTTGTTTGGGGCAGCCCTCCCCCTCTATTTATGAGAGGGAGGGGAAGCCTTGGGAGGGGTGGGTTTGAATTCAAACTCAAACCCAAGTTGGATTGAGAGAAGGACTTGTTTCTTCTCCCACTAGGAAACCATTGTTCCAGTTTGACTTTTCAAACTTCCCGTTTGACTTTCAATTTAGAGCTTTATTTCTCTCTTGCATATGCCAACACCAAGTGACCTTGGACATGATCCAATCATTCCACTTACCCATGACACATTCATGGACCATTCTCCTTTCGGACCGGTGAACCTTCTAGACCCTTCTAGAACCTCTCCGATGAAATCATCGGAAACTTTCCAGAACTCCGAAATAGGACTTTCCTTATATGAATATTATTCTCCAGACCATTACGGATCTCCTCGTGCTATCCCGGATCCCATCCGAGACTCCGAACAACATTCGATCTCTTACTCATCATTCCATAACTACTCAACAACATCGAATCCTTAAGTGTGTCTCCCTACGGTTCGTGAATTATGCGGACATGACCGAGACACTTCTCCCATCAATAACCAATAGAGGAATCTGGAAATTCATATGGCTCCCACATATTTCTACGATTACTTTGTGATCGAATGAACCACTTACATACGATACCAATTTCCCTTTGTCTCACGATAGTTTACTTATCCGAGGTTTTGATCGTCGGTATCTCTGCATACCTAGTTCATCCTCGTTACCGATAAGTACTCTTTTATCGTTCCTGTGATATGTGATCCCTTGTGAGCCAGTCACATGATTGCAAGATAATTGGATGGCATTCCGCCGAGAGGGCCCAGAGTATATCTATCCGTCATATGGATGGACAAATCCCACTCTTGATCCATGTGCCTCTACCCATACTTTCCGAACACTCAATGCCACCTTTATAGACACCCAGTTACGGTGTGGTGTTTGATGTCATCAAAGCATCCTTCCGGTGATGGTGATTAACATGATCTCATGATCGAAGGAATTAGGTTACTATGTATCAGAAAGCTTATAGCAAATGAACTATATTAAATGACTTGGTCTTTATGCTACGCTAAACTATAGGAGTATGTCCATCACATCATTCTCCTAATGATATGACCATGTTGTTAATAACATCTCTATGTTCATGATCAGGAAACCATGATCATATATTAACAAACAAGCTAGTTTCACAAGAGGCTTTACTAGGGACTCTTTTATGTTTACAAATCACACAAGTATTAATGTTTCTGGTTAATACAATTATAGCATGGTATGTAAACATTTATCATAAGTATGAAGATATGGTAATAACCACTTTATTATTGCCTCTTGAGCATATCTCCAACAGTCTCCCACTTGCACTAGAGTCAATAATCTAGTTTCAAACCTTTGTGTATTCAACACCTATGGCTTTCCGGTGTTGTATGTACACGTTTGCAAGTGGTCAACTGATCTCCGGATCTGACACTTCCAGGTCCGTGTGTAATTGCATGTCTTTGCGTCTCTACGCATCACTCATTCTCTAATGAGATGGCTTTGTATAAATTTGGTCCTTTGGTGAGACCGTTAGTTCTTTGGGGTTAAAACATGTTGATAATATTGTCGTACAATATATCTTCATAGTATTATCCCGCTGTGAACTACACCTAGTTTGATAACAAACTACTTGATACAAATGCCCTCTTTAACTGCTATAGTAGCAGTCATATACTTAGCCTTTTGTTGTAGTATCTGTCATAATGTCTTAACTTTGGAACTCATCCAAATCCATTATGGAACTTACTTTCCATTATATTGTGCCACCCTTAGTTTAGATTGAGATAAACTTAATTTGTACTTTGTGACAAAACTAGTATCAATGTAGTACTTTTACAATGAACTAACCATCTATTTGTCACTTCTACAAATAATATACTCTTAGTTCTTCCAAAAGATCATAAGAATATCCTTACTATTGTCCAATGATCATCTTATGAATCATTCTGGTATATGCTCATAACATTTAGAGCATAGGACATATCTGGATTTGTACATATCACAGTATGATTGATATAAATACTCTTTTGTGATTTCATACATCAAGTATCAATCTATACTTGAATCTTTGTTTCACTTACCAAGTGTCAATACACTTGAATATATCATCAATATTGAACTCATTCAATCCTTTCTGTGCGACAAGACCCTTTCTTGTAGTTTCTATATTGAACCCATTCAATATATCATCTATGTACTTTCGGCACAACCATATTAGCGTCTATTGATGCCTAATATTTGGGTTTTGCCTAAGTCTTTAATCAGGATGAAATTCTTAATATGTGTTAAGAAAAGATACATTATTTCTAATCAACAATATGTCTTCCACATAATGTTTTAGAAACATGTCTTAGCGCTCCCACTTAATTTCTTGCAAATGCAAGCATCTTCATCATCTCTGATGAAATTAAACTATTTTAACAGTTTCATCATAGTGAAGATTCCAACTCCGCGATGCTTACTTCAACCATTGAAGTTTGCATATGCTTTTAGCATCCTTTGAATTAACAAAACCCTTCGGATCGTGTTATGCACATGTCCTAGGTAACAATTCTATTAGAAGAACTTGTTTTGTTTATTCAACTATCACATAACAAAATTATATGTAGTGGTTGCTACATTAATCCGTCTAGACTAAATATCGCTATGAAAGATCAAATCTTGTCATAGTCAACATTTGAACATTGTTGTGATCTCTTTCCCAACATGTCGACTATTTCATAGATGTGCAACATCCATGTCTATTTATTTATAGATCCAAACACAACTGTAAGGTCTTACACCTTTCTTGAGGGTCCTTCAAGTTCAAAACTTGATTTCTCGTGTATGGAACTATCACAGATTTTATGGCTTCAAGCCATTTTACGGAGTCAGGGCCCATCATCGCTTCTTTGCATGTAGTACGTTCATTATTCTCAAATAATGATTCAACCCTCAAATCTTGGTATTTGATTGTTTACTCGACCTACTTGGTTCAATAGAAACTTTGACCTCCGTAACCACAACCTTTGAGGCATGTGAGCCATGAGCATTGTTGCTGCCTCCGGATCACTTTTCGGCGCTGCGCAACTTTGCACATATAGCTAAGGTTCTTTAAACCTTATCAAAGTTCTATTGTCCTCCCACTTATCTTTTCACGAAAAATTCCTTCTCAAAGAAACTTGACGTTCTAACTGACAAACACTTTTGTCTCCGATGTTATGGAGGAACAGTTATTCGAAATAACATACAAAGACAGGTTCATTCGACTTTGGTTGCAAACATCTTTCTTATGCATAGCATACCAATGTTTAAGAAAGGACAACTTGGGTTTTATCCCAAACCACAACTTTATATGGGGTCATTTCAATGGATTATGATGGAGCTCTTTTCAGTGGAAAAACGGTAGTCTTTAAAGCTTTTAATCTTTAAAATATAATGGCAGTTTTATAAATTACACCTTCGGTCTTAACATGTCAAACAAGGTTTAATTACATATCTCGAACGCTTCATACTTTTATGGTTTTTCGGGACATGCAAATTCACGAAACGATTCCTTAAATCTTAGGTATTATGCTAAACTTGTAACTCAAATATCTTCCTTTATGATCTTATCATAAACTATTTATATTCTTGTTACAATGATTTTGCACTTCATCTTGAAAGTCTTTGAACTTTTCAAATGTTTCATACTTCATCCTTATTAAGTAAATATTCATATATTAACTCAAATTTTCGGAGAAAGCATATGAAGTTGAAATCCATCGCTCTTGACTACACATAATGGACTTCGTACAACAATATGTACAATTTCCAATAAGCTAGTCATTCGTTCCCTTTTGGCCTATGAATTAAGTTTTAATTATCTCTAGGAAAGTTTCACAAGCGTCATTTGATCAAAAATCAAAAGACTCCAAAATTCCATCCACATGGAGTTTCTTTATGTTTTCTTTCCAGTATAATTTAAACGGCGATGTCACTTCCTAAGTGATCTTTCAATCAATTTGTCTTTCGACATTTTTAGCACTAGTTTTATGGATGTGATTTCTCCAACGAGATTTGTGAATCATCCATCTTTTATGGATTACGGTAATTATTTGAACAACCCTTTTGTTCTCATAATACCTGATAAAACAAATCTTGAAGGCAAGCTTTGATGTTTGACAAGCAGCACAATAGCCCTTTATTTGTTCTCGATGAACATCATCACATATTCTTTTGCTAGTTACTTAGGCCATTGGAGTTCATGATTGTGTTGTTTCGTATGACGATTCACACCAACAAATTCAGTATCAAATACTTAAGAACCACATTGTTTAATAAGCAAAGAATATAGCCATAACATGTATATCATCTATATACTTAAACTGAACAATTCTAGTCTTTTCTTTTCTGCCATATATTTATGAGATTCTCTTTCAGTATTTCCTTTTCTGTTTGAAAGAATCTATCAACATCAATAGTGGAGTCATACATATGACACATAGTCCAAAGCGTGTATAATTAAATACCAATGTCTTTGGACTTGCACTTTGAAGTAGATCACCATCATCAAATGTTTGGTGTGGTATCAAATTCGATTCTTTAGTAATATCTTGGTGTGGTAAATATTTTACCTACATCAAATATTCACCCTTATCATGGAATTATTCATGATCATGCTACTTTTAGCTTATAAAGATGAACCGCGAGTATAATGTTGCTCTCCAAAACCTTTTGGAGGATTAGGACAACTAGTGTCTCCAACCTTTTGCAAATTCTCATCAAATATGAGAACATGACTTTTGCCATATTATACTCTATCATGTTGCAACCAAAACTTCGTTTCAGATATCACAATATCTTCCACACATCATGGTTTCTGAAACAACTCTTTCAGATCCTAAATAACCTTGATATTAAGACAATTCTTTGAATATCAAGAATCATGTAGACAAACATGATACTCATATACTAACACTTGGAATTTTCACTCTTGATTTAATACCAATTATTAAACTTCATGGAGTAACCGGAACTTACTGAAAGTTTGCAATAGAACTTTTAAACTTTAGAGTAACACTTCAAAACAATACGATACCAGTTCGTAAAGTAACTAACCAGAATTCTATAGTTCTATCATCTCAATTATAACTAAGCGCAAGGTGGTAAACGGATGCCAATGACTACAACAACTATGCAAATTCACTTTGATTTAATTTATGATAAATAGTGTTCAACTTTTAATCATATTGCCGTTGAACTCCCACTCAAAACAATATCCCTCACATTGTTTTAGTGATCACACGAACCAAATCCACCACATCAAAACCGATCATCACGAGAGTTGATGTAGCTTCAATGGCGAACAATCAACATGTTCATCATATCTACTATATGACTCATGGTTTACCTTTCGGTGATCCGTGTTCCGAGACCATGTCTGTACATGCTAGGCTCGTCAAGATCAAACCTTAGCTTCCGCATGAGAAAATCTAGCTTGCTCATGTTGTATACACTCGCAGAATCTAACACACCCGATCATCACGTGGTGCTTCGAAACAACGAGCTTTAGCAACGGTGCTTACTAAGGATGAACACTTTAAAACTTGAAATTGTGTGCTTGAGGGATCATCTTATAATGCTACCGTCATGAACTAAGCAATACAAGATGCATAAAAGGATTAACATCACATGCAATTCATAATATGTGATATGATATGACCTTTCTTCTTGTGCTTCCGATCTTCATCTTCAAGCACGAACATGATCTCCATCATCACCGGCATTGCATCAAGGTCAATGACGCCGCTCCATGGTTGTCGCCCACCAGCTTCAACTATTACAACTACTTTGAATAGACACGCGGGTCTTAACAGAATTTAAAGACAACCATATGGCTCCTGCCGGTTGTCAACTTACAATAAGGAACATTGCATACATCAAATATAATCACAATCATGATCATATCACATCACAGCACACCCCTGCAAAACAAAGTTAGACGCCTCTAATTTTCTTTGCATGTTTTACGTGGTTTGGGGCTTTCAATAAGTGTCGTTCTAACTTACGAACAAGAATCACAACATTGATACTAGTATTGTCAATCACCCGTTGTAAATTGAATCTTAACTATGTTGGGAGAAACAGGAACCCGCAAAGCCACTTATGCAATAAAAGTTGCATGTCAAGCGTGGAGCAAGTCTCATGAACGATGTCATGTAAGGTTAGCCCGGGCCGCTTCATCCCACCATCCCGCAAGATGCAAAGTACACAAGAAGCAATCGACAACAAAAGCATCAACGCCCACAATGACCATTGTGTTGTACTCGTGCAACAGATCTACATATAGACACGGCTCTGATAACACTGTAGGGGTTCGTAGCATGGAAAACAAAAAATTTCTACCGCATGAACACACAATCAAGATCTAATCTATGATCAAGCCAAGATCTATCTACTAGATTGTAGCAACGAGTCGATGGAATACTAACCCTCGAAGATCCAAAGCGGTTAACGAGAGCAGATTCTCGTGGGTGATGTAGTCGTACACTTGCCGATCTCAAGATCGCGTAGACGATCCTTCCGGCGCTGCGTTCCGACAGCGCTTCCGCGGTCGGTCACACGTTCGGTACTCGATGATGACCTTCCTCTCCCTTGTTCCAGCAGGCAGCGGAGGTTGTAGCACTCTCCTCGCGATTCCGGCAGCACGACGGCGTGGTACCGGAAGTAGAGGGGAGATCTCGCAGGGCTTCGCCTTAAGCCGAAGCGAGTATGGAGGATTAGGGTTTCCCGGAAAACTAGGGTTTAGAGATCCTGGAGGAGGAGGAGGTGTCGCTGGCGGCTAAGGGGCGGCGACGGACCGGTGGCGGCGCGGCGGCGCGGCGAGGCGGCGAGCGACGGCGGTGGCGGCGGTGAGCGGCAGCGCTGACGGCGGCGGCTCGTGGAGAGGGCTTGGAACTTGTGTTGCTTGGGGCAGCCCTCCCCCTCTATTTATGAGAGGGAGGGGTGGGTTTGAATCCAAACCCAAACCCAAGTTGGATTGAGAGAAGGACTTGTTTCTTCTCCCACTAGGAAACCATTGTTCCAGTTTGACTTTTCAAACTTCCCGTTTGACTTTCAATTTAGAGCTTTATTTCTCTCTTGCATATGCCAACACCAAGTGACCTTGGACATGATCCAATCATTCCACTTACCCATGACACATTCATGGACCATTCTCCTTTTGGACCGGTGAACCTTCTAGACCCTTCTAGAACCTCTCCGATGAAATCATCGGAAACTTTCCCGAACTCCGAAATAGGACTTTCCTTATATGAATCTTATTCTCCGGACCATTCCGGATCTCCTAGTGATATCCCGGATCCCATCCGAGACTCCGAACAACATTCGGTCTCTTACTCATCATTCCATAACTACTCAACAACATCGAATCCTTAAGTGTGTCTCCCTACGGTTCGTGAATTAAGCGGACATGACCGAGACACTTCTCCGATCAATAACCAATAGAGGAATCTGGAAATTCATATGGCACCCACATATTTCTATGATTACTTTGCGATCGAATGAACCACTTACATACGATACCAATTTCCCTTTGTCTCACGATAGTTTACTTATTCGAGGTTTTGATCGTCGGTATCTCTACATACCTAGTTCATCCTCGTTACCGATAAGTACTCTTTTATCGTTCTCGTGATATGTGATTCCTTGTTAGCCAGTCACATGCTTGCAAGCTAATTGGATGACATTCCACCGAGAGGGCCCAGAGTATATCTATCCGTCATATGGATGGACAAATCCCACTCTTGATCCATGTGCCTCAACCCATACTTTCCGAACACTCAATGCCACCTTTATAGCCACCCAGTTATGGTGTGGTGTTTGATGTCATCAAAACATCCTTCCGGTGATGGTGATTAACATGATCTCATGGTCGAAGGAATTAGGTTACTATGTATCAGAAAGCTTATAGCAAATGAACTATATTAAATGACTTGATCTTTATGCTACGCTAAACTATAGGAGTATGTCCATCACATCATTCTCCTAATGATATGACCCTGTTGTTAATAACATCTCTATGTTCATGATCAGGAAATCATAATCATATATTAACAAATAAGCTAGTTTCACAAGAGGCTTTACTAGGGACTCTTTTATGTTTACAAATCACACAAGTATTAATGTTTCTGGTTAATACAATTATAGTATGGTATGTACACATTTATCATAAGTATGAAGATATGATAATAACCATTTTATTATTGCCTTTTGGGCATATCTCCAACACTATTACCCTCCTCTCCTTTTTTCCTTTAGTCCCACATGGGGACTTAAGGGAAGGGGGTCCTACCCTTTCCCCTATATAAGAAGGCGTATGGTGGTGGGAAAAAGACACACAAAATTAAAAGAGATTTTCTACGGACTTTTTCTAGGGAATTTCCCCTCTCTCTCTCTCTGACCCCTGTATTGGCACGGTCTCAAGAAAATACTTTACACACCGGAGTTTACATCACCGGCAAACCGTCGCGCTTCTAGATCCTGATTCCAGGGGGTCTACTTCCCCATCCTGGCTAGATCAAGAAGAACAAGAGACATCGTCGGGCACCGTATGTGTACGAGCCCTCGGATAGCGCTACCATTTGCAACGCCATGGCTATCGTGCATGGACCAGGAGGTGACATGCGAGGAGGTTCGCGACCTTGAGGTTGGCTACAGTTCGACTACTTCAACCACGTTTCCCGCGGAGCATTAACCACATTCAGTCTACAAGAGTATATAACCGAACCTCTTCATCCTGTTACTGCATGAACTTCTAGATAGATCTGGGCGTTTGGGTTCTTTTAACGTAGATTTTTTTGTCTTATGTTGTGAATAACCTTCAAAATTAAGGTACATCCTAATTAAAAAATAAGAGCTGCACACGCAAATTAGAGGCGGTGCCGCCACTTTTTGTTCAATGGAATCGCGCCGGCATCGGGATGGATCGGCGACGATGGAGGAGAAGGAATTACCTCGTGGGACGCGTCATCGAGGAGGAGCCATGAGAGATGGTCGTCATGGAGGTGGAGCCGCGTGGAGGCGTCGTCGAGGTGAAGACGCGCAGAGGCGTCGTTGAGGTAGGGCGGTGTGTTGGGCGTTGAGCCAGCGGCGCGCGGGCTCTCAGCGACTATCGTGGCCCATGAGTTTGGCCGCCGGTGATGATTCGGCGACGCACGGACAGTGGGGCATGGTCGAGTGTGGTGTGTGTTCTGTGTGTGGTTGTGTGAGCGAGGAAGGAGATGGTTGGGGTATATTTTGGAGATCCACTTTGCCATAATGATGGCGTTCAATACATTTTACGCGACACTAATATGTCTATCAGTGGCGCTTAAATTGTTGGCAACGCCACCAGTATGGCTCGCTATATTTCATGTGTCGGCCATCATAATAAAGACTAGCTTGAGCTTATTATGTTAGCCATCATAATAAGGACTAGCTTGAGTTTACTTAAGTGCTTATTTAATCCATACACGTATTCGTTGGCTAGATCTACGTGTCGAAGTGAGTGGAGAAGTGTGGAGAGAGGGAGAGTGGAAGAACACGAGAGAGAGAGAGAGAATAGGGAAAGTGAGAGAAGGAAGAAGGTGGTGGGGAGGTTACATGGGAATAGTGGACTGCGACGCAGCTAGTGGCATTCAAAAACACGAGCACAACTACTATGTCGATCATCAGCGAACGTTTCTTTTATATTCAAATGCCACCACTATTCTGGCATAAAAATTATCCCCACCTAAATTATGAGAGTCGTTTCCAAAAATACAAACTCCACTGATAGTGATTCTATTAATGGCATTGACTAGCTTGGAACGCCACCACTACGTTTGCCCTGACTGCATACTTTGTTCGGAAGTCGTCGCCTAAACGATGTCTAAGCGTCCAGTCGCACTCGAGAGGACAACTAGGAGCGACGCCCAGAAAATTGGAGTTAGGCAGGCGCCTAGGGAAAATATGTGATGACCCATCGCCTGGGGTGGTTCGATAGCTCGTCCAGACAAGATTGACGGGATTTTTAGGGGGAAATCAAGGGAATAGATGAAATTGGTGCGTACCTGTGAGGGAAAAGCTAAGCGAGCGGGAGACTGGGTCAATCGACCACCTGCAGAAACGAATCGAGCGCGCTGGGAGGGGGGAGGGGGGAGGGAGGGAGAGGGAAGCAGGGTTGCACAGCCGCCGCCATCAACCTTCACTGCCGCTACCAAGCATCTTCGTTCGCTCCACCACCGCCAAGCATGTTAATTGTTACTTATGTTTCTAAATCTCCTAATTTGCTATCATATGATGCATAATTTTATTTTTCCATTACATTAAATATTATTTATTACTATAACGTCTAATGCCTAGTTGTCCTCGACTCAACTCTTCAAGCTCGACTCGTTCCGAACAAAGGCTACATATGTGGGACCTATTTTTTTATGGCGTTTGCATTTTGAGGACGCCACCGATAGATTTTAGTGGTGGGGTTCCCTATTTGTCGAATGTCATCAATATTTTGCCAAAAAAGTGGTGGCGTATGTTATATTTTACGACCCCACTAGAAAAATAGTGTTAATTAAACTATACTCCTAGGAAGATCTGCGTGGCGCATGTCACATTCGTCGACGCTCGTGTGCTAAGGCCACACATAGGAAAGAGTTAAATTCATGGTGCGTCATTAAACTTGTTTAATAGGTTATCGTACAACGGGAATACGAATTTACGGTCATCGAAACTCGCGAGATCGAAGCATCACTCGTGGTCACCGCGGGCGCCGTAGAGATGTATTTGACGACGTGGCGCCAAGTAGACCCACTGTCAGTAATAACATATAGGTAAAAAATAACAGATAAACAATAACCACTTCTAGAAGGGTCTTTTTGCAAAACCACCATCTCTTCCCTGAGTCATGTCTCCGCTCCACCCCACGACATGTCTTGCCCCCAAAATAATCCAGCGCCGCCGCCTCCGATTGAACACGCCGACGTGTGCCCCCACCTCCCACACAGGCGAGCCGTCCCTACCTCCCAACACCGGCGCGATTTCCCTTCCCTCCCGTCTCTGACTCCGCCGCCGCGGGGAAGGCGCCAGGAAGTCGCCGTCGATGACGATAGAGCACGCCGGCAAGCGCTCCTCCACCTCCCTCCGCCGCCGCGCGCTCCCCCACCTCCGTTCGCCCCACAACGATCTTCGGCACCCCGTGACGAACTCTTCCAGACAACAGCGAGTGCTGGAGCGCCGCGCGAGCCTGATACACCACTGCACCCAGTCTCTGGCCTCACCATGCTGGAGTTCCATGCCCTATCGCTCGCGGATGACCACTGAAACAGAGCGCATGTGACATGGATATGCCCTACGGGTACCCGATGTTAATATACCTGGTCCAGCCCGACGGAAGGCCCACTCGACGACCTGCCAGGGTCCATGACGCCTATGACGTTTCGGCTGCTATGAAGTCCATATGGACACGGAGTCCCAAGCGCACAAGACAAGGAAACCTTAAGACTAGAGTTTGAATACAACTTGTAACCTACTCGTATTGGCACCCGAGACCTAGCCTCCCCATATATAAAGGCTAGGAGGGTCCAACGAGGAGGGCACGACCTACAGACGCCATAACCCCCCAATAGACTAGACCACAACAGATCTACAGATCTCGACTCATACTTTCGCACACACCTCCACGCCAGATCGAATCTGCGCATCCTGTAACCTTCGGTTTCGCCGTAATCAAGAGCAGACAAGCAGGAGTAGGGTTTTCCCTTCGGGGGCCTGAACCTGGGTAAATCTCGTGTCCCCTGGTTGCTTGTCTGTTAACCGTGTCACGATCTCCAGCATCCCCATCTTCTCCAAAACCCAAGTCCATAACAATGAGCATTGACGAGATTAAACCTCGTCAATTGGCGCCGTCTGTGGGAATCGGGGATGTTGATCGTGCGGTCGCGACGGTCCCATCATCACTGATCTACGATTCGCCGCCTTCAATTGGATCTACAAGATCAAGATTTGCGAGATATTAGGCGGCAACTGAAAAGAATCATCATGAACAAGCTGTGATCGTTCTGGTATTCGGCGACTTCACGGAATACTGCCTTCAGTTTCGTGCACGTACACTGATCCAGGCTGGATTGATCTAAAAAACACCTGTCACGTATACCAAGGATCAAGTCAATTTGTCGGTTTTAAAGTCTCGTGGATCCAATCTGCAAAAAAGAGTGTAAGAATAAGCCAGATACGTGGGTTCGAGTCCCAAGGGAAAATCGTCACGTGAAAGTAGAGATCCTTGCATGCAGGTTGGAATAGTACACGGATTGATCTTTGGCTGAATCGCAAATAGTTTATTTTTTCGAAAAAAATTACGCCCAAACACGATAGTCAGCGGCTAGATGCGCAGAGGAAAGATGATAATTGGAAGCTTGCCACGAAGACACGAACGTGGAGTTTCTTATCCTCAAGCTGATCGATTCTGCAGCAAATTGATGGTGGATGATCTGCTCCATGATACCTGCGACCTGCACCAAGCTAGCTGAACTGGTGGAAGCTGGCGACCAATTGATGTCACAAGTACATGGAATTTGCGACCAGAAGTGCCAATTGCATGCATGTCGCTATCGACTCCATCCGCCGCATCTACTTTATCTGCTACCATGATTTTCGACTCCGCCGTATGATTCACGACTACCATCAATTACGATAAAATGTTGCAGTCTTCGGCCCCGACGACCCGCTGCGGCCTTCGGCTGCGGTGATCCACTGCATCTTTCGAATGCGGCGATCTGACGCGATCTTCGATTACGGCAACTGGTCACATCGGCTTCAGCGAGCATGACTCGGGGGCTCTTTCGGCTCCAGTGACCTGCTGTGGTCTTCAGATCCTATGACCCGGGGAATCCTTCGACTCCGACGACAAGCTACGGTCTTCGGCTCCAGCGATCCGCTGTGATTTTCGACCGCGGCAATCTTCAGATGCGGAGCTCGCTGTCGCCATCGACCCCAGAAACCCGTCGCTTCTATGATCGTGGTCCGCCGCGTTGATTACGTCCGCCGTGTGACCCGCTACTACCGCGTCAACTTCACCACGACAACCAACAAAGCTAAGTTTTCCTCTACTTAGAGCTGATTTATTTTTTAACTCGCACTAGAAACACTCGGGGGTTGTGCCCGCTTCGAGTAACCTAATGTGCCATCGGCTCCACGCACTCGAGCACCTCGAACGCGACAGCCCGAGTAGCTGATTCTGCCTGATCGTCGAATCCTTGAACTCCGAGTGCCTCGGCAAGGTACTGAGACTAAGGGTAATCAGGCTAACGAAAAGGTCTAGCATACAGTGCAAAAGTGTCGACTCGATCGGCACCAGAATCTTACTATACAAGCCGAAAGGCAAATGTTCTTTACAAGATACAAGTACTTCACAATTCTTCATGTTTTTCTGTAGCTTACAAGGATGTCAAATGTGCCGAGCTATTCTATCGGGTCCTCCAACGGAGTCGACCAGCGCCAGTCACGTCAACAGACGCCAAGACCCGAGTCGAAGCATTCCTCGGATGACGACATCAATCATCGACAAAAGCGGCGCTAGCCGCGCACCCGACAGAAGAAACGGCATCAACTTCATCCGCAACATCGAGTCCTTCCAGGTGAAATGCCGCATCACTCCGCTACATTGAGTCCTGGCTCCTTATGTGTGAGAGGCTGACTCGATGCACTTCCGGGTTAGTGGTTTCTCCTCGCAAGAGTCTCCACTCGAGTTTGCGACTCGACTAGACACTCGGGGGATACTCCTATCAGGAGCGCTGGTCGCACACCCGATTTACTTCCGGGTCAGCGGTACACCCACGAGATTGTCGACTGCGTCTACAAGATACAAGACTCGAGTCTCTGGCCGAGTCTACGACTCCGCCAGACACTCGGGGGCTACTCCTATCAGGAGCGCTGGTCGCGCACCCGATGTACTTCCGGATCAGCGGTACGCCCACGATATTGTCGACTACAACTGCACGATACAAGATTTGAGTCTCTGCCCGAGTCTACGACTCCGCCATACACTCGGGGGCTACTCCAAACTAGAGCGCTGGTCGCGCACACGCAAGATCTTCGAGTCCTACGCCGAGTCTACGACTCCACTACGGACTCGGGGGCTACTCCCATAGGGAGGATTGATTCAAGCATCCGAAAAAATTGTGTCCTACGGACCTGAAGCAAACAATGGCTGAATTAAAGTCTCTGCTCGAGTCTACGACTCGAACAGACACTCGGGCGCTACTCCCATAGGGAGCGCTGGTCACGCACCCTATAGTCCATTGTGTTGACTACGTCCACGATGTCGATTCCTTTACAACAGCCGAACAAATTCAGCTGACCCGATGAACTTTCGGGTGAAGTGCTTCGCACTCGACACAACTTTCGACTCCGACATCCAAATACAAGGTTCAAGACAACTAAATCTTCACCCGAATCTACGTTTCGGATGGAGACTCGGGGGCTACTGACATGGATATGCCCTACGGGTACCCGATGTTAGTATACCTGGTCCAGCCCGACGGAAGGCCCACTCGACGACCTGCCAGGGTCCATGACGCCTATGACGTTTCGGCTGCTATGAAGCCCATATGGACACGGACTCCCAAGCGCACAAGACAAGGAAACCTCAAGACTAGAGTTTGAATACAACTTGTAACCTACTCATATTGGCACCCGAGACCTAGCCTCCCCATATATAAAGGCTAGGAGGGTCCAACGAGGAGGGCACGACCTACAGACGCCATAACCCCCCAATAGATTAGACCACAACAGATCTACAGATCTCGACTCATACTTTCGCACACACCTCCACGCCAGATCGAATCTGCGCACCCTGTAACCTTCGGTTCCGCCGTAATCAAGAGCAGGCAAGCAGGAGTAGGGTTTTCCCTCCGGGGGCCTGAACCTGGGTAAATCTCGTGTCCCCTGGTTGCTTGTCTGTTAACCGTGCCACGATCTCTAGCATACCCATCTTCTCCAAAACCCAAGTCCATAACAATGGGCATTGACGAGATTAAACCTCGTCAGCATGCTCGCATCGTTGCTCCTCCGGTCACCAGGATCCATGGCGGAGGCAATGGGGAGCGCAGGGTACCCCTCCGCTGGGAGAGAACAGGGACGGACGGGATCTGGAGCTAGTGGCGCTGGGTAGGTTGAAGTCGAGGATAGAGGAGGCGGTGAGTGGGTCCTTTCCAGAGCACTGCGATGCTCTCGAGGCAACCGGCAGCGCAGGATAGATAGCATCGGAGATGGCGTCGTGGGAATCGGAGCTGTGCCGTAGCAGGTCGAGCGACGGGCGGATCCCGACCACTGGACGAGTGACGCGGCAAGGAGGGTGTCCACGCCAGGCAGCAAGGGCACGTGGCCGTCACACCCGAGTTGTGATAGAAAAATTCCAGGAATTGTACAAGAAGAACAGTTGCGGATGTGGCCACCGCCGACGACGAAAAAGCCGCCGTCGCCGATGGAGCACGCCGGCGCGTGCTCCCCACCTCCACGCCGGTGCACGCTCCTCTCCTCTAAACTCAGCACAAGCTCCCCCTCCTCTAACCATTTGACTGGGATAAAAAACAAATTTAAAGGGCTTTTCTACAAATGAAACACACATAGAGGCTGACAGTGGGTCCACTCAGCGCCACATCCTCAAATACATCTCTACGGCGCCCGCGGTGACCACAAGTGATGCTTCGGCGCGAGTTCAATGATCGTATATTCGTATTCACATTATACAGTGACCGTATTAACTTTGCTAAGCAAGTTCAACGACTAACCATAGATTTAACTCCACGGGAAATTAGGGTGTTACCGCCGACCCATTTATACACAATTATTCTTAAGAGAAAATAATGAGCATCATGCTATACACAATCATACCCTAATTAGAGAATTACTAGAAGTAGGGGTGTTACGGCCGAGCCATTTATGTTGTTTTCTTTTCTTTTCAATCCCTTTTTTCCTTTTTTTGTGTTTCTTTTCTTGTTTTAGTTTTCAAGTTTCTTTTTCTTTTCTGTTTTTACTGTTTGAAAAATATTCAGAATTTAAAAGTATTTTATATCTGAAAATATTAATAAGAACTAAAAAAGTTGAAATTTGAAAAATGTTTGATTCCATAAAAAAATTTAGACGATTTATAAAACGTTTAGATTTTAAAAATGTTCATAAGTCAGAAATACTGTGATTTTAAAATATTTAGATTATTAGTTTTGAAAAATATTTAAATGAAAAAGAAAACTTTACCTGTTGTTGGGTCGCTCCCATACGGCCCGGAAGAATGCCCTTCGGGTGGATGCTGTTTCGTCCGGCGTCAGGCGGAGAATAGAAGGCTCCCATCACAACTCCGGTAATCCCAGGGGAAGAAAACCTGAATGCATATGCAATTCTGCATGTTTATTCAATGACCAAATGCCATTCTAGCTGCAAGATCTGAACCTTTTTGTTCGGTGTTCAGGTGAAATTCAGAGAGCTGGTGACAACTGACAATCAATAGAAACATAGCAATATAGTTCAGTCGATTGAACAGTATAATTGAATCGAAATTTCAGTTTTTTTCATTCTAATATAGGAGTACAAATGTCCATCATACACCATACATACAATCAGATATCACAGATGAAAAAAAAAAGTTCTACATCACGGGAACTAGCAGGAACAACAATCATGATACACCTCTACACGCACGGTACACACCATAAATGTTACGAATGAAATGAGACCGAATTACACATAAATCGTATGCTTAGCTAATGGAGGACCTCCTCCTCTTGGGCTTGACCACGTCGCCAGTTCTGTCACGAATACTCGACGTGTCCTTGGACCTGAACGGGTTCAGCCGGCTCAGCGTGCGCGACATCGACCCGAAGAAGCTCGCTTTCTTCCCCGCCGCCAACGCCGTCGCCGCCGTCCTCGACCCGCTCCCCTTGCTGCGCTGCACGCCCGACGACATGTGCGCCCGCATCATTGCCAGCTCCGAGCGCAGAGCCTCGTTCTCCTGCGCCAGCGCCGCGTCTGCCTTGGCCTGCATGCGCGCCGACCCGGCCTCCGACCTCGCCTCCTCCTCCTCGTGCCCGGCTCCGGCGCTGCGGAGCTTCAGCTGGTCGTAGTAGAGCGCGCTCAGCACGGCCTGGAGCGGGAGCCGCTTGTTCTGGGACGCGTGGATGCGCGCCGTGTAGGAGAGCTTGAGGGTGTCCATGACGCTGCACACCTTCTCCCGCTCGATCTCGTCCAGCGCCGGGTGCGCCTTCAGGTAGATGTCCACGGCGCGGTACAGGCAGTCGTGGGTGGCGCGCGCCTCCTTGGGCACCGCGCCGGCCACGCCCACGAACTTGGAGATCGGCAGCGACTCCTCCGTGGCGATCTCCGCCGCCACCTCGTCCACCGTCTTGGCCACCTTCTGCAGCGCCCCAGCGCCCAGCGCTACTGCCGCTCCCGACAGCGACGCCCTCCTGTTCCTCCCGGAGCCGGACTCGCGCTCCACGAACGCGGCGATGACGCGCCGGAGGGTGTCGGTGTTGGTGGCGTGCTCCCCGGCGCCGTCGAACGCGACGACGAGCAGGTCCCCCGCGGTGGCCTGGTCGAGCACGGCCGCGACGCGGAGCTCCAGGTCGCGGCACGTCTTGGCGGAGGCCCCCGCGGAGACGGCGGTGTGGAGCAGGCGGCAGAGGAACTCTGCCGGAAGGGGCGCGTCGTCCGCGGAAGGGAGCACGGCGACGACGCTCTCGAGGAGCGCGCCGTCAGCGTCGGCACCAAGAACGAGCTCCGCGTAGGCCGTGGCCGCGGCGACCAGCACCTCGGGGCCGGCGCGTCGGCAGCGAAGCGCCGTGACCACCCTGTGGAAGGACGCCGGCGAGAGGGCCGCGAGCTCCGACGCCCACCACTCCGGCGGCGACCGCGTCGGGAAGAGCACCTCGTTGCAGATCTTGAGCGCCGCGGCGTCGGCCGCGCGGCGCGCGATGCCCAGCTCCTCGGTGGCCGTAAGGAGCGGGCCCTCGCATGACCGCAGCACGGCGATCGCACTGGGCAGCGTCCGGAGCCCCGACTGCGCGAGGAACTCCTCCACGCGGCGCGCGAGGCCGCCGTCGGCGGGCTGCATGTCGAGGAACGCCGCGGCGCAGAGGAGCGCGGCCGCGTTGCGCGCGGATATCTCGAAGTTGGCGCCGTAGCAGTAGCGCGCGGCCTTCTCGAACGCGTCGGCGCCGCCAGGTAGCCTGTCGAGCTCGATCTCGGTGACGGGCGCGACGGGATCCGACCGCGTGGCGCCCGCGACGGCCTTGCGGATGTAGCCGCACTTTGGCACCATCACCGCCTGCCATGGAAAACGATCAAGTGTGTCCACGTCAGACCATGATCAAAGCAGACAAACTTTCTCTCATATACGTGATTACCATCGACTGAATATAGGAACCGAGATCGATCGAGAGGTGGAAGAAGACTGACCTTATGGAGAGGAAAGGAGGAGCCGGCGATCCGGACGACGAGGTCCGTTGGTACGTCCTGCGTCGACACCCTGCACAATCGATCGTGGAAGAACCATGATCAGCCGATCAGCAAGAAGAGACCGAGACGAGTATGAAGCAGGAGAGCAATTGAGCAGACACGTACCACTGGCTGGTCCTCTCCATGGAAGCAGAGACGGGTTGCATAGACAGCAAGGCGGAGAGCTGGGGCATGAACGACCGAGCTAGACGAAGGCGTCCGTGCAGCTCGAGGTAGCTCCGGGAGGCAGCATTCAGATCGCCATGGGATATATAGAGAGAACACTCCATTGATTTCCATCCATGGATTCTTTTTCTTGTGATTCTTCCGGAGAAGCCGAATTTTGCATGGCTGGTGTTTGCTCGGCGAGTCCATGAAAGGTACGTGCATGTGTTCGGAGTTCGGGAATTTGATTGGATTGGATGGCGTCTTGGTTTTCGGCTTGCGACTAGTGGCCAGTGTTGGCTGTGGCTCTGTTCCGTGGACGACGCCGACGCGGGCAGAGGACAGCCCCAACCCCAACAGCTCGCTGGACTCCGTCTTGATACTGACTCATGTTCCGTGGTACTTTACACTGGTGCGGTTGCTTATCCAGAATAGGGTTTTGGTTATTTGATGAGGACATTTATGGGTGTAATTCTAGACACGTTGGTAATAAGTCCGTGGCATTGGTTCATTCATCTTTGTTCACATGATGTGTTGTGTTTTGCTCTAAAAAAACATGATGTGTCGCGACATTTAACATGGACTGCAATTCAAAATAATCTTTGGATGGCGGACCGACTTTAGAACAGAAGTAGGCCAAATTGTGGCATTTGCATGCTTTGCAGAGAACCACGGAATCGGACGATCCATTGCCGGTTCATGGCGGAGCCGGAAACAAAGAAAGAGGGGTGCTAACTAATTGCTGGAAAAAAATTCTACTAGATATCACCCAAAATTCACCATAGTAAAAGTACATTGCTACAGCAGAAAAATCACAAATAGCTAATTGATTAACCGATGAACAAAAACACAAAGTATTACAGAATCTCTAGAAATACCATCAAGATATCTCCGCGGTTCACATGTCATCAACATTATTCATGAACCGTCAATACATCCACCTCAAACATCAATCTGCATATATAATGTAGAACAAACATCATACATATGAATGTTATATAATTGATATGAAAGATGAACTCGATAGTAAATAACATACCAAGAACTCACTAAGTCCCAGTAATGGCTTTAGGCAATTGGCATGCACGACTATTGTAACCATGAAAACGCCGCAAAATGATATCATCTTCAATTCTCGTAAAGATGCCTCGCTCAATGGAGCACACCGTGCTATGATCCACCCAATCATCATTCATCTTATTCCTCAACTCGGTCTTGATAATATTCATAGCCGAGAAAGCCCGCTCAACTGTTGCAGTGGCAACTGGCAAAATCAAGGCAAGTTCAATGAGGCGATACACCAAAGGGTAGCATGTGTGTCTATCAGTTTGAACCATCTTCACAGCTAGATTGCCAAGATCATTACACCTCGAAAAGTCTTCATCACTTCTCACGTCAACAACAAATGTGGCAGGTTGATCTCCTAAGGTAACACACTCATATTCCGAGAAATCAGCAGCATAAATCTTGGCAAGTTCAATGAGCTTGTCTCCATCAAAGTTAGCAAAAAGTTCTTAGGATCAAGGCAAGCAATACATCTCAACAACTGAGTTGATTTTTTAGCAAAGTGGTGGTTTAACTCAACTAGAATCTGGTCAAGAACAACATTGAAAATGCCATGATGAAAATGATGATAGTAACTTACTAACTTTGCACCACGACCCCTTGAACGACCTCTTAGTGGTATTGTATAATCCATATTTGGCACAACAATTTTCCTACTGACACAAAAGTTCTTCACTTCTTCAAACATCTCTTCCCAACCATTTCCCTCTTGTCATTCATATTCGTCAACACCGACCCAATTAGTCCAATAGCATGAACAATATTCTGATTTTTCTTTTGTAAGCATTGTGACAATTCTTGGGTCTTCCCCAATACTCTAATCATAAGATGCATTATAAGAACAAATTCAAAGTGTTCCATCCTTTCTATCAAACCTGATGCTTTAGTTATTTGCTCGCTCTCTCCATCTTCACAAATATTTTCCAATGCCTCCAATACAGAGGTCCACATTAGCTGAAGACGAACCAAATTTTTGTGATGTGTACCCCACCGTGTATCACCGGGCCTTGCAAGACTAGTGGCTTGGTTTTTTCCTCTTCTTGGAAAAATTTCACCAGTCTCCAATTGCTCCACAAGTTTGTCATGGTGGTCTTGGAGAAGTTGATCCTTTCTCTTACAATAAGCACCAATAGTGGTTACAAGCATAGTGCAATTATTGAAAAAATCCTCAATGGAAGCACAACACTTGGAAACGGAAACAACTACTAGTTGCAGGTGATGAGCAAAACAATGTATATAAAAGGCATCTGGATTTTCGTCCAATATGTGTTTCTGCAACCCATGATACTGACCTCTCATATTTGAGGCTCCATCATATTCTTGCCCTCGCAACTAAGAAATAGATAAACCATGTTTGATAAACATAGCATCCAAATCTCTCTTAAGAGAAGACGATGTAGTATCGAAAACATGCTTAATCCTGAGAAACCTCTCAATCACCTCACCTTTACCATTGACATACCTACATGAAAAAAGATATTAGTGAACGATATTTGATAACAAGATAGAAATGAAACATCAATAGGAAGGTTGGTACATACCTCAAGATCACCGCCATTTGCTCTTTTATCGACTTATCACGAGACTCGTCAACAAGCACTGCAAACTGACGCCCATTCACTTCAGAAATAATTACATTCCTTGTGTCGTGTGCACAAGCTTTCACTAAATCTTTCTGTATTTCAGGAGCAAACATTTGGCAATTCTTGGAAGCATTTACACCAAGAACACTTGCAGCATTGGGATCTTTATTTTTGTACCATTCCAACATCTCTAGAAAGTTTCCCTTATTGGTTGAGCTTGAGAATTCATCATGCCCACGAAAATCAAGAGCTTGCAAAAGAAGAAACCTCACAATACCTAAAACAATAATCAAGTGAGCTTTATATTTTTCCTCTTTCTCCGTGTTTTTCTTGGACCACACATACGCCACACTTTGTCTCTGATTTTTGAAATCAGCAGCACACTTCCTTGCCTTGTTATGAGTACTATCAGGTCCTCCAACATAACCATTGAAAGTTTCAAGTCCCCGTCTCCAATTGACATAGCCATATTTAGTGAATGTATCATTTTCCCATTACCAATCCGTGGAGGTCTAAATAGATAATAATAAAAGCAATAAGATGCATCCTTTTTCACACTATATTCTAGCCAATCAAACTTGTCGAACCATGTTTTTATAAATCCTCTCATTTGATCCCCTTGCAATTTCCGTGGAAAAACATGGTCACGTGGTTGACATGGACCCATAGACAAATATGCTCTCTTAGCTTCATTTCTTATATTCGGATCAAACTCATATATTGGTTTTCGAAGAGCCGGATCAGCAACAATGTCATCCATATTAAGTTCAATACGGACTCTTTTTTGTGTTGGCAGCGTTGCTAAACTAGTACTAGGTGCATCTTTCTTTGGATAATATTTCTTCATCCTAGAAAATGATAGAATTATTTGAAACAGTCTAATTAGAAATTTAGAATTAACCAATCAACAATATATATCAAATCTAAATTAAAGATTTTAGGGGATGTAACGAGCGGCTGATGGAATCATACCTAGCAAGTACAGCTAGCAGATCGTGAAGGATAGAAAAGCAGAAGTGGAGCACACGCACTGACGCTGATTGCCGGTGCCCGCTGCCGGCCGGATGGCCGGATGAGCAACGAAGAGATGGGCGGAACCGCCAACCACAGAGCGGAGCTAAGAAGAGACGAACCGACGCGAGTCATGCGACCTGGTTTCCGTCGCTGACGCGAGTCACGCGATCATCGGCAGAATTAGTGATTGCTAAGATTTCTAGCGCATGGGCCAAGTGCTGGCCGGGCCAGGGTGGTGCATGACTGGTGACCGGGGTGGTGCTACCGGGCTCGTAAATTCTGGCTGGAAATATACGTATATGTATCTTGGTCTATTTAGCTGGACCGGTGCTACAGTCCTAGTAGCACCAGGGCCAGCTCCACCCCTGGGTTCACGCGATTTTTTTTAAATAATACGAATTAATTATTTAATTTGAGTTCTATTATGCGTTTTTTCGAAATTCCAGATCTAGGGCTTTGTCGGCCAGGGGCAAGCCGACTGGGGGCCAGGCCCTGGCCGACTGCATGTGGCACCATGCAGTCGGCCCTGCCCCACACATGCAGTCGGCCAGGGCCTGGCCGATTGGCCCAGTCGGCTTGCCCCTGGCCGATTGCCTAATCGTCGTGCTCCTGCCCAAATCCTGCATGATCAATGCAGCCCTAAACTTCCGCCGCCGTTTTTCTCGTCAATCCTTCGCGCCGATTTTTCCCGCCATCGCGCCGATTTTTCCCGCTAGTACTTTCCGTCCTTTGTTTCCGCCACTACAACATAAAACATAGTTCGACACATATTACAACATAAAACATAGTTTCACCCGCGTCCTCTACCTCTTCGACCTCGCGCACCCCGTTCTCGCGTATGTGTGCCGCCTGTACCGAAAGTGGGACAATGAGTATCCCTGTGACCAAATTCATTGCATAGAAAACACTGCCGAGTTGGGCCGCCAGCTTCTGATTCGTCCATGTCATTCCGGATGCGTCTACACTGGCGTCTGCCTCTGCTTGTTCGCATTAGAGCAGGGTGTGGGATGTACTGCCTTTCACCAGGGTTCACGGTGTTGAAATTACCCATTACTCGAAATCCTGACATCTCACCCGTCCAAGTATTGACCACAGATTCTTTCAGGTAGTAGGGAGACACGAACGATATGGTGTCCAACCCTAGCTGCCGACAAGCAGCAAGCACATGAGAGCAAGGCAGGTGAAGCAACTTTGGTTTGTTGCAGGTGCACTCGCAGGTTGGCCATTGCTCATTACCTATCTTCACCTCATGCGTTCTCAGTTCATTACCACACCCAAACTTATCGGTGGCTAGCCGCACCTCAAACCTTCTATCCTCATTACCTATGCACACGACGGTGTGTGACATACACTTCGCCATCTTCTTATCCATGTACCTCATAACCTTTTCACAGAAACGGGTGTTCGGATTGTTCATGATATGCATCTGAGCACCCTGTCGTCTGGTTCTAAAATATGAAATCGTGCCATACAGAATACCTTCGACTATGGCTGTCAGTGGAAGTGCCCTGTTACCTCTGAGGACAAAGTTATATGACTCAGCTAGGTTTGTAGTCATGACACCATACCTAGCTCCATGTGTATCGTGTAGCAAAGACCACCTCTCCAAAGGCTCGTGCTCTATCCAGTGCTGGAAGTTCTTGATCGATCTGCCGAGCCTTCTCCTTGTACCAGGTGGATCAAATCCAGGCAAGTCACAAAGCCCTACAGGATCTTCCTCCACAGGGGCAGCTCCAGTAGCTTGATGTGCAGCTACTGCTGCTTGATGTGCAGCTACGGCTGCGTTTTGCGCAGCTTTCCTTGCCCTCACATGTTTCTAAGTAAATTCATCGAGTTTTGCACGTATGAAATCGTGCTTCCATCCTTGGTTCTGCTTGCACAATTTTTTGAATAGATTCATGAGGTTCTTGTTTCTGAACTGTGAGAAGAAATTAGCACCCAAATGGCGCATGCACCATCGGCTTTGCATGTCAAGCCAAGGTGTTTGCTCTTCTGGCCCTGGCTGTGTCAGCCATTTTACGGCATTCAGTATACCTGCATGCCTATCATGAATGATGCACACATTGGGCTTGTCTTTCACAACTGCTATTTTGAGCTGCTTGAAGAACCATGTCCAACTTTCAGTGTTTTCGCCCTCCACGAAAGCAAATGCAAGTGGGACAATCTGATTGTTGCCGTCTTGACCAATGGCGGTAAGGATCTGACCCTTGTACTTGCCAGTTAGAAAAGTACCGTCTACACATATCACTGGACGACAATAAGTGAAAGCTTGGATGCATACAGCAAAAGAGAAGAACACTCGATGAAGCACCTTCACGGATGGATCCTCGGGTATCACATAATATTGTATGTCGACATAGGTGCCTGGGTTTCTATCCTGCAGTGTCTGAAGTTGTCGGACCACGGAGTCATACGCGTCTCTAAACGAACCAAACCTATCCTCAAGAGCCCTTTGCTTTGCCCTCCAAGCCTTGCCATACGAAATGGAGTACTTAAACCGGGTCTTTACTTTCTTCTGTATACTGGGTACTGTCAAGGCTTTGCACTCTACTAAGTCCGTGTAAAGCAGCCGAGCTAGAAGTGTGGAGGAGAGGTTAAGATGATCTTTAGGAACCCTGTGTAGCTTACATGTGTGCTGCACATAGTCGCTCACCAACCAAGTTGTGTCATACGCAGGGACATAGGCATGCACCCTGCCTGAACAATTTATATCAACGCATTCCATTGTCAAGTATTTCTTAGAGGACACGGTTGTTTTCAAAACCCTGTGTGTTGACATTGCCCAAGCAACGACTGCATCTTGCAAATGTTGCTTGTCTTGATATCTGGCACCCTGGGCAATTCTGTTGTTGTGATATTCCCACGCAGAATCATGACCATCATCAACGGTCATTCCGGTTGACATGTTTTGATTCCATGAAGCAGGAATCGGCATGTCCTCTCCACCACTGCCTTCTCCATCAGAATCATCAGGGTCATCAGAATCACCACTCTCTCCATCCATGTAATCCTCCTCTTCCATCATGTTCTGCATGCCTCCATCTTCCTCGTCCGCATCTGCCTCTCCACTATAGTCTTCTCCACCTCCGGCCTGACTGCTCTGCCCCGATTCATAACCACCGCCTCCTCCTCCTCCTATCTCACTGCTCTGCCCCGATTCATAACCACCGCCTCCAGCACTGGACATAGAGTACATCCCGTAACTTGAATCAACACTATGGCGCGAAACATGTCCACCATCGATCTCCTTCAAGACAGGAAGCACTAATGCGCGAGGGTTTACATGCCTATCTTCACAGCCTTTTAACCACTTAAACCAGTCTCTGTCTGTATCTACAGGCCTTAAAGTCCAGAAAATATTTTTTCTTGACTTTGTCCATAATGCTTGCACGCTGACGGTGTACTCCTCGATGTTATAGCCTAAACATCCTGTCAACCATTCCTTCAACTGACTAACACTCCACGTTTGAGGGGCAGTCAAATCTAACTGTGTACACATAAACTCTCCCAGATCTGCTCCAAAGTCATTTGTTCGAACATTCCCATGACCGTAATAAAACACGAACTTCACTAAATTGGTCATCTCTGCTGACATAAAATAAACAACCTAATCAATTAATTATCGACAACGCGTATAACTTTGGGCAATGCTTGCAAATATTCTAAAAATTATGATATTATTGCTACCGGTCAAATATTGCTACTAATCTATCGGCCAAATATTTGTGTCTAACCCATCAGTCACCAAATATTCTAAAAAATATGATACTATTGCTACCGGTCAAATATTGCTACTAATCCACCGGCCAAATATTTGTGCCTAACCCATCGATCAAATATTATTACTAATCCACTAGGCAGGTATTATAATAGACAAGCATACGCACGTACGTAACCATATACAATAACCGTGATTATCGGGAGATTAAAGTTTACCTTTGAAGCGAGAGAAGCCGCTCGGTCCACCACCACAGCACCACCACAGACAGCCTCAGCTCCTCCACCACAGCTCCACCACCATTGCCATTGCTCCACCACAGCTCCACCACCGTTCCTCCAACAAATCAACACCAAATCGCGCTATGAGCTAACCCATCCGTAGATCGGGCTTCCACTATCTCTCTACTGCCTTTGGATTGAAGTTTCTGTGGTCAAATCTAGCCAAATCGAGAAAAAAAGGAGATTTTTTGGGCTAGAACGACGAACAGGAGAGAGAAGAAAACGGCTCGTCGCGGTGGAGAAGAAAGGGTGCTGGCGGCGCGGGGCGCGGCGTCGCTCGCCCCTTATCCTGGCCCCAGTCGGTCTGGGCCTGGCCGATTGGGCAGTCGGCCAGCGCCTGGCCGACTGGACCTGTCGACCGTTGTGGGTCCCGCGGCCCCACTGGCCGACCTGCGGTCGGCTGGCTGCTGGCCGATTGCACTGCTGTCGGCCAGGGCCTAGCCGATTGGCCCAGTCGGCTTGCCCCTGGCCGACAAAGCCCTAGATCTGGAATTTCGAAAAAACGCATAATAGAACTCAAATTAAATAATTAATTCGTATTATTTAAAAAAAAATTCCTGGGTTCACCATTAGGCTTTGTCACCTTCATCAAAGTATGGCTTGGGCTCTAGCGATTTTTTTTTAAATAATACGAATTAATTATTTAATTTGAGTTCTATTATGCGTTTTTTCGAAATTCCAGATCTAGGGCTTTGTCGGCCAGGGGCAAGCCGACTGGGCCAATCGGCCAGGCCCTGGCCGACTGCAGTGCAATCGGCCAGCAGCCAGCCGACAGCAGGTCGGCCAGTGGGGCCGCGGGACCCACAACGGTCGACAGGTCTAGTCGGCCAGGCGCTGGCTGACTGCCCAATCGGCCAGGCCCAGACCGACTGGGGCCAGGATAAGGGGCGAGCGACGCCGCGCCCCGCGCCGCCAGCACCCTTTCTTCTCCACCGCGACGAGCCGTTTTCTTCTCTCTCCTGTTCGTCGTTCTAGCCCAAAAAATCTCCTTTTTTTCTCGATTTGGCTAGATTTGACCACAGAAACTTCAATCCAAAGGCAGTAGAGAGATAGTGGAAGCCCGATCTACGGATGGGTTAGCTCATAGCGCGATTTGGTGTTGATTTGTTGGAGGAACGGTGGTGGAGCTGTGGTGGAGCAATGGCAATGGTGGTGGAGCTGTGGTGGAGGAGCTGAGGCTGTCTGTGGTGGTGCTGTGGTGGTGGACCGAGCGGCTTCTCTCGCTTCAAAGGTAAACTTTAATCTCTCGATAATCACGGTTATTGTATATGGTTACGTACGTGCGTATGCTTGTCTATTATAATACCTGCCTAGTGGATTAGTAATAATATTTGATCGATGGGTTAGGCACAAATATTTGGCCGGTGGATTAGTAGCAATATTTGACCGGTAGCAATAGTATCATATTTTTTAGAATATTTGGTGACTGATGGGTTAGACACAAATATTTGGCCGATAGATTAGTAGCAATATTTGACCGGTAGCAATAATATCATAATTTTTAGAATATTTGCAAGCATTGCCCAAAGTTATACGCGTTGTCGATAATTAATTGATTAGGTTGTTTATTTTATGTCAGCAGAGATGACCAATTTAGTGAAGTTGTTTTATTACGGTCATGGGAATGTTTGAAAAAATGACTTTGGAGCAGATCTGGGAGAGTTTATGTGTACACAGTTAGATTTGACTGCCCCTCAAACGTGGAGTGTTAGTCAGTTGAAGAAATGGTTGACAGGATGTTTAGGCTATAACATCGAGACGTACACCGTCAGCGTGCAAGCATTATGGACAAAGTCAAGAAAAAATATTTTCTGGACTTTAAGGCCTGTAGATACAAACAGAGACTGGTTTAAGTGGTTAAAAGGCTGTGAAGATAGGCATGTAAACCCTCGCGCATTAGTGCTTCCTGTCTTGAAGGAGATCGATGGTGGACATGTTTCGCGCCATAGTGTTGATTCAAGTTACGGGATGTACTCTATGTCCAGTGCTGGAGGCGGTGGTTATGAATCGGGGCAGAGCAGTGAGATAGGAGGAGGAGGAGGCGGTGGTTATGAATCGGGGCAGAGCAGTCAGGCCGGAGGTGGAGAAGACTATAGTGAAGAGGCAGATGCGGACGAGGAATATGGAGGCATGCAGAACATGATGGAAGAGGAGGATTACATGGATGGAGAGAGTGGTGATTCTGATGACCCTGATGATTCTGATGGAGAAGGCAGTGGTGGAGAGGACATGCTGATTCCTGCTTCATGGAATCAAAACATGTCAACCGGAATGACCGTTGATGATGGTCATGATTCTGCGTGGGAATATCACAGCAACAGAATTGCCCAGGGTGCCAGATATCAAGACAAGCAACATTTGCAAGATGAAGTCGTTGCTTGGGCAATGTCAACACACATGAGCGCCACACGACTACGCATCACGCAGCAATCTCACCCAGAGGAGATGCCTGGCGCTGCTACTTGGGATAGTTATCCGAGCCAGTCGTCTGTGGGCAGCAGACAACACGCGGTATGTTCTTCATCTAATGCACCTATTTATTACATAGTTTTCCATCTATATATGTCGAACCTTGTGGTGTCTCTTGCAGGCACAGCTGTTAGTCGATCTTGAGACGGAGAGTGCTGAGTACAGACGCTCTCTTTCGTCCGGACCCCTACTTATTCACCGGCAGGACCAGGAGACCTGGCTGAGTCGCCTGGAGGAGAAGATACGACGTATCTACGGGGTTATCACGTGCACCCGTCCTTCGGACATTGCTCACCACCCGGCACCACTGCGTCCTCCGCGGCACTCGACGCACCACCAGCAGCAGCAGCCACCCTCGCCCCTACGACAGGCTCCCCGTCCACGGCTTACACCACAGACGGCTCCGAGACCTCCTCCCCCAGACCAGGCTGGAGGTTCGACGTGGCATCAGCAGTCTTCTTTCGACTGTTGGCAGCAGCAGCAGCCACCTTTGCACGATGGAGGTTCGTCGTGGCAGCACCAGCAGCAGGAGCCTTTGGGTCACCCTCCCATGCCAAACTACGGGTTTCACCCACAGCCACAACCACAGGGTATGTGTCTTACAAGATTAGCGTCGAGGCTCATTTCATGTCAAGTTCTTACATACTTTGTTTTTATGTGCAGGAGCATTCGGAATGCAGGGGTCTATGCCTGGCTATCAGTCGTCTGTGTCCGGATCCGCCTGGACTGATCAGGACGTTGATCATAGCACTCAGGATTTCATGACGCAGAGCAGTTGGCTGAACATTTTCCAGACTCCTGCACCTGACCCCACACAGGAGACTCAGTACGATGAGCACGGGTCGGTGATTCCTCCCCGACAGGTTCGGCCGCCCCACAGGTTCGGTTGGACGACGCCTCCTAACCCACCACCCGAGCGTCGCGGCAGACGACGTCGCTGAGACATATATTTATCTATGTATGAGACATATATTTATCTATGTATGAGACATGTCTATCTATGCATGAGACATCTACTTATGTATGAGACATATATCTACCTATATATGAGACATCATTCTATCATTTCACGATTTTTATTGCAACACAGTTCAACATAACTTGCAACACAGTTCAACATAACTTGCGGTACATAAATAAGAGTCCTATCAATCCCTAGCATGATGCCTTTCCCTTTCCCTTAGATGATGCCTCGCCCTTTCCCTTGGACGATCCCTCGCACTTGCTCTTCTTGGCCTGCTCTTTCTTCTTCTCATGCCTCTTGTCCCACTCAGCTCTCGCCTTGCTTCCAACGGGTGGCGGCATGAAGATATCATCCTCATCTTCGCTCTCTTCTATGCAGGCCCTACGTGCCACAGCCTGCTTCGTCATGTCAGCTTGACTATTCTTGGCCTGCTCTTTCTTCTTCTCCTGCCTCTTGTCCCACTCAGCTCTTGCCTTGCTTCCAACCGGTGGCGGCATGAAGATATCATCCTCATCTTCGCTATCTTCTATCCAGGACCAAGGTGTATTAGCCACCTCCATCATGCGAGCTTCACTCTTGAAGGTGAGCTTGTCCCACCTTGCCTTGATCCTGAGAAGCTCTGCTCGTACCTGATTTGGGGTCTTCAGTTTCCACCCTCTTAGATAAAGTGACTTACCAAGTATAACGAGAGCATCATTGTTCGATACCAACGTATCCCAGTCGGCTGGTGTATCGCCTATCTCAACAGTTCTGGCTATGAAGAAAAGCCCAATGGACATATCCACAGGCCAGGGAGAAGCGTCGGTCATAGTGGAGAGGAGGGGAGGAAAATGCGAGAGCCAGAGGAGAGGAGGGAAATGAGAGAGTAAGAGGAGGAAGAGAAGAACTGGTAAAGGATACATCTCGTTGCCCGGATTTATAGAGGCACCGAAGCGAGCGGGCGAATAGACGGGAAAAAAAGGCGGGAAGTAGTGGCGGGAAAAAAGGGCGGGAAGTAGTGGCGGGAACAAAGGACGGAAAGTACTAGCGGGAAAAATCGGCGCGATGGCGGGAAAAATCGGCGCGAAGGATTGACGAGAAAAACGGCGGCGGAAGTTTAGGGCTGCATTGATCATGCAGGATTTGGGCAGGAGCACGACGATTAGGCAATCGGCCAGGGGCAAGCCGACTGGGCCAATCGGCCAGGCCCTGGCCGACTGCATGTGTGGGGCAGGGCCGACTGCATGGTGCCACATGCAGTCGGCCAGGGCCTGGCCGATTGGCCCAGTCGGCTTGCCCCTGGCCGACAAAGCCCTAGATCTGGAATTTCGAAAAAACGCATAATAGAACTCAAATTAAATAATTAATTCGTATTATTTAAAAAAAATTCGCCGGGCTCTACCACTATTGACTCCCAACTTTGGCTAGCGCAATCTCTCAAGAACTGGTGGCTTCGCATGACCACCCCTCAACATTGCCCAACCGTGTTATATTTTGATCCAAATTCTACAAAATAAAGGTCAACTTATGACGAGTGGAGCTGAGTCTGAAGTTGGCCCACTCCATGCCCAACAGGGACACCTGTGGGGGTGCGGGGGGCACCCCTCTCCCCCCTGTTACGGTACAGATCATTGAAGACCTAGGTTTTCACTGCTATATAAACCTTTTATAAGCCGCCGGCTAGGATAAATTGCATCTGTTAAAATCTTCGGCGTTTGTAAACACTCCCCGATATAGTGAAGCTTTGTTGGCTGGGGCCCGTGGTTTTTTTCTCTCTTTGTTGAAAAGATTTTTTCACATTAAATATGTGTCCTCTTGCTGTAATTTTCTTTCATTCTTCGTTATTTACTTTTCGCAATTATAACAAACCGCATGGCCATCATCTCGCTCACTTTGCTCAGATTGTAGGAGGTGTGGAATGAATAAGCAAGCGTCGCTTTTGGTCATCTTTGATAAGATCAAAAAGGAGGCAAAAACTCGGGTCATTGCAAGTGCGAACAGTTTGAGTGAAATCATGCCAGGAGAGTATATATTTTAAATTTCTCATCAGACTCCTTTTTTAGGGATTATCAAACTCCTTAATTAATGCCATGAGAGTAATATTTTGCCTCCGCTTGATAAAAACATTTAACTAAAACATGGAAGTTGCACCAATAAATGTTGAAAACCTAATGCTCGCAATTGGGCATAGAGAGTGCACTTTACTTCACTACAAACTTGACAGATGTGATCATGTGACGATTTATACTCCATAGCACATCTTCATGAATATATGTGTGGTTAACATAGATACACTTCTAATAAGTAGTCGTGTAGAATGTCAATACTCTTTGATAACAGCAACACGGTATTAGTAGATAGTTGAGACAAATAGGGGTGCACATAACTAAATTATTAGAAAAATAAAATGAAAATGACCCATGGAGGACAATACACCAGGCGAACAACCCAGTGCAGTAGAACATGAATACCAACCACCATCCTTGGTAGCACCCAAACCATGACAAAGGTTCCCAACAACGATGCCCCCAAGGAAAAGTGGACGAGTGCGGTCCTCGTAGAATCTAACCAGGAAGGCAACATCATAGTTTTTCGCTTAGTAGAGATAGACCGAGCAATATTTAGACGATGATTTTAACAAAAGAGCAGCAACATGACCACCATTGATAGTTACAACCAATTAATAAAACATCTAGGGTTTTCACCTCGGTACTGGAAGAGCACTAGTGTTGCCGCTTGAACTTGCTAAATGTGTGTGCAGGAAAATCGCACCGATTTCAAAACTTATGTTATCATAGGGGGTATGTTGTCTCCAACACTCGAGACTCGACTTGGAATCTAGAATCGCAGTATATGCGCTTCTTGGATTCGCCACTGGATTTGAAATTGGCTTGGTGAGTTTTCAGATAGGACGGTGGCCAGAGAGATCTATTTTGGAGACAACATCGGACCACTAGTAGTTGATATGTAATAGTCTATGTAACAATGGTACATGTTACTTTAGTTTACTATTGTGTGCAGCTGATATGTTTGGACGCCTTAAGTTCCAAGCATATCTAGAGCAACCAAAAATATGACACTACAACATATTAGTTCCCAAAGATACATCACATTTATGTTCTAGAGATGCTATAAAGAACCTCTACAAGGTTTTAGAGTCGGCCTATGTAAAGCACATAATTAAGAACACGCTAGAACAGTGCTTGATTGGACAAGATGTGCCAATTTCTCAACTAATTCGTAGGCCCAACCACAAATCTTGAGCCTTTTTCACTTCAAAATACTTGCTTGATTGGAGATGCACCCTAACACTTATAATTAACTAGTATGATTTGGTTTCTTCAGCTAATGTTGAACTAAACCTAACAAATACCGCCCGCTAACACTGCAGCCCTCCAAAACATTATCATGTGCCCACTAACACCAACATTGTAGCTCACTTATGCTGCAAGTCCAACAAGATTTTGTATTCAGACACCTCGGGTTTAATACCGGCACAAATACGTTGTTGCATCTACCGAGGAACATGCAATCACATTAACACGGTGATTTTGTATATGAGGTCGAGTTACATTTGTTCAATTGTCTGAAACATAACGTGTCAAAAAAATTGTCTGAAACACCGAACCATCGGGTCACTCATATTATGTAAATTCGACAATATTTAAGCAAACACGATAGAGACACTCCCGGAGAGAAACAAGAATACCATCCATTTCAAATGAGTCACAGGGAACATAAACCCGGGAGTTTGATAAATGGATAAGACCACATCCAACTTCGCAAACCACCGAAAAATAGCCGTTCCGGTCAGCTTCAGCTCCTCCTCACGATCGAGAGTTTCCCTATTCATCCACAACTGTATTCCAGCCCTATTCCAAGAATGCACATAGCAGTACGAACAGGACACGCACGTCGCTGCCCTGCCCAAGACGTTTCCTGCAACTTCTTCCTTCCCGGTAAGTAATCCTCCGATCCAAAGCAGCACGTCGCCGCCGGCGTGCCTCCTCCACTCGCCGCTGGCCGAGACACCGACGGGGCAGGTACGGAGGCAAGCGGCGCTGCTTCCCTGCCGTGGAGGCCGTGGCCTGGGTCCGGCCACGTCGGAGGATAGCGTTGGGGGACCCGAGGAGATCCGGGACGCCGTACGCTACACCAGTGCGAGGCCGCCACGTCAGGCGAGGATGGTTCCCTGGTGGGGCCGGCGTATCTCGGGATCCGACGGGATAAGGCGCCAAAGAGAATGGATTGGATTCAGCTGGACATGTATCTTCTGTAGCTGCTCGTTTTCCTTTTTAAAGCTTCCTTTCGCAGACAAAGAGTGTGGATGTTGATAGCAGATAAAGGCTGGCAAAGGCAAAAGCTGATGGTAGTAGTAGCCACGACCTAGACTACATGGTGTAATGCAACAATAAAAATAAAATACCAACACGGCGGTCCTGTCGCTTGGGAAAGCCTTGCGGGGCGAAAAAATAAGAGCATCTCGAGCATCCCCATGGGCCCGTGTCTCAAATCGCTGCCGGTAGCAGAGATGTAACACTATGTGGGTGGCGGCAGTGGCAGACTAAATGCTGGGAGGACCTTCTCACAGCGGCGAGCCCAACACGGCCTGCTTCAATACACAAATTCGACCAACACAACGTAATTTAAATTTGTATAAATTTTGCTTAGTTTTTCAAGAAAAGTAACCCAAAAGGCCGGCACACGTGAACTGAACTAAACCCTAGTTTACTTGCAGTCGGAGACGTTGAAGTCGAGGTCATCACTGTTGTCATCCTCACCTCACGCCTCGTCGAAGTTGTCGTCTTCTCGCTCTGGCTTGGAGTGACCACTGGCACAGGTCACAGGAGCGCTTCTGGCGCATGGCGTGGCAACGAGGTCGATGACGACTGTTGTTGTCCTCCACAGACCAGCACTGCATGAACTCATCGATGGCTGGCAGAATCATGTTGTAGGAGGTCCCCTGAGCGTCCCTTCTCTTGTCGCGTCAACAGGGTCATTGGGGTCCACGTAGGCCACCTGGAGCTCCACCTCCCACCACTCCTCCTTCCTCTCCTGCTTGGTTCGACGGAGGGACAAGTGGTCGCACGGAGGTGAAAAATGCTTCTCTTGCTTCAAGTAAAGCATCACCACCCAGGAACTACCCCGCGAACCCTGGTCGCGGATGTCGCGAAAGATGATGCCACTGGTGTGGAGAGAATGGGGTACAGCATCGAGCACGGCAAAAGGCACGGAGATGACGAGCGTGATGGCAAGCAAGAGGACATCGCAGAGAAGAGAGGCATGGGCGGAAGATGCCGCGAAGGAGGCGATTGGTAGTTGTGTTGGCCCAGCATTGCATCAACGTCGCGCTAGTGCCACCATGCGCTCTGTCCCACATAGTTGAAACGGCTGGTGAAGGGACCGAAGAGGTCGGCGAGCTCCGCCTCCCGCTTGTGCTGAAAAAGAGGGAGCTAGAGCATCGAGTCGCCTAGCGCCCAACCCTGCTCTGGCCCGCTGCGCCGGCATCAACAGTGGTCCAATAACCTATTTGTATTTTTTATTACTTTTATATTTCTCTATACTACGGTGAAATTTTGAGGCAATAACCTGTTTGCACGGCCTCCGTCGATCTTCTTCGTGTGGGGGGTAGGCACCTTGAGGCTGCACCGGTGGATTTGGGCTGCGGGCGGCGGCGCACCAGTAGCACAGGCTGGTAGCTCGGATGGGAGGCGTGGAGGAGAAGAATGGGATCTGGTGCGGTCTTGGAGGCTGCTGCTCTTCGGCGATGCTACTCCCGACGTCGGCTTCATCTCTGGGTTCGGCCATGGGCTCGAAAGGGCCAATGGCTGACCCGCTCATTCCGCTTGCGAGAATCCATACCACGGTGTGGGGACTGGTGGTTCGGCCTGAATAATGGTGGCGGTCCTAGGGTTCAGCGTGAAGACGAAGAATAACTGCTTGTTGCCTGCCATCGTTGATATGGACTGGAGATACGAGTTTCAGAAGGCTACACCGGCGAACTCCCATGGACGCATCATGCCTGGAAATTGCTGGATCAGAAGGTATTCGGTCGATCGCACCCATGTTTTTTCTGACCTTTTGGTTTCAGCGGGAGCGTTGCGAAGCTCTGCTATTTTCAACGATGCATGGTGAAGTCAGATGTGTAGAATGTCAGGAAAGCTGGAACTTGAGGGCAACACTGGTGATTTGAGCGAGTCGCCATTTGGTTTCAGCATGAGCGTTGCGAATCTCGGCTGTCTTCAACGATGCATAGTAAAGTCAGATGTGTAGAATGTCAGGAAAGCTGGAACTTGAGGGCAGCGCTGGTGATTTGAGTCTTTATGGCAATGAGGAACTAGCCGTGTGATCTGTGACTCGAGCAGCGACTCTTTGGGGGCGACAATACATGAAGAGTTTCCAGTCTTACTTTGTAGGGTGAAAATCCAAGGTCTAACCTTAGGTGGTTGGCGTTGTTCTAGTGGTGTTAATGTCGTGCTTTGAGAAATATTTCTGGTGGTGTTAATGTCGTGCTTTGAGAAATATTTTTTGTAGCGGGATTTTTTTATAATTCCTCTTCTTTTTCATGGGTTGTGTGCATTCGTTTCCTCTTCTTTTTCATGGGTGGTGTGCATTTGTAAGACCCATACGTTGTTGCAGATGTTGGGTGTATAATTGGGAGCTCCTCCCTCACGCTCGGGCGTCTCTTCGCATTGGCGCGGCACGGTTGGGCTGAATAATTACACGACCCATTTATGGGCTTCGTTCCATAAGCGCGCACGATCGCGTGAGCCATCGCTACGATTGCTTCGGGATTTTGTTCGACTACTACTTTATATCGGGGCTGACACTTGCGGTATATAAATAGGTACGGATGTTATTCACCTAGCGTTATGGGACTACTTTTTCCCGCGGCAACTGCTTCTTTTTTTAGAGAATGTGAAACTTTATTGATCAACCAGCATCATTACATAGTTCTTCTTGGATCAGCTCCAGGATAACACCTACCGAAATATTACAAACCGAAGCTTCGGCATTCCGAGCTAATTTATGAGCTACCACATTCAGTTCACGATGATAGAATTTAAATGAACACGACACGAAGTCTGCCGCTAGAATTTTGATGTCAGATACCACTACTCCAAGGATGGATCTATCAACCATAGTCGAAGAGTCCGACACCACCATGGCCTCCAAGACACCGTGATCCTTAGCCACCACCAGACCACAACGCACTGCGATCACCTCAGCCACATCAGGCGATGGGCATCCGCCCAGCCCTTCACTGACCGAGAGGAGAAACTCCCCTGCATGATTACGTAGCACGATCCCGCACCCATTCGGAAGGAAACAACGCCGCGTCTACATTGATGCAAATTATACCAACAGGAGGATGAGTCCATCGAGCTCTGGGAGTCGATGTTGTTGTTCTCTCCGCACCAGCTTGTCTGTAAAGATGTGTGAGGATCATCTCGATGTATGCCAAAGCCTTATTTGCTACCCTCATGACCTCCGCATGCCCCTCATTATTCCTCACATCATTGCGTGCCTCCCATATGTGCCAAAGGGTGACAACAAAGAGCATGCACCTCTGATTCTCGTTTCAGGAGATCAAACACCCACCGGCGTAAATTGTGCAAGTCCTTCTTGGCCAGATTAATTGTGAAGGTTTCCTTGATCTGCTTGCACACGATTCTAGCAAAGCGACAAAGAAGAAATAGATGCTCCACCCTTTCAACATGGCCACAAAATTGGCACTTGTCATCTGTTGGGATGTGCCGCTGAACCAGTTGGTGACCGGTTGGGAGACAATCATGGACCATCCGCCACAGAACAATCTTCATCTTACTAGGTGCTTTCACTGCCCACACTGCCTTCCAGTTCGACTCATCGCACCGTCTGTCAGAGCTTGAGCCCTTCCTAGCCGAACATTGTTGAGTGTAGAACTTCTCAGTACGTGCAAGATTGTATGCTGACCTGATAGTGTACTGCCCGAACTTGTCATGTGGCCACAAGACAAAGTCCTCGCCCCTATGATGGCTAATGGGGACCTGCAGAATAGCCTCAGCAAGTTCCTCATGGAAGAAAGCGCGGACAGTGTCCACCTCTCAACCCGTGCCTTCTTCATTCATCAGGTAACGGACCCTGGTCGTAGAGGGTATTGGCATCAAAGGTTTGATCATACCTTGTTGATAGTTTGGAGTCCAGTTGTCTCCCATGATGCTGACATTATTCCCATCGCCAATCCCCCACCTCAACCCCTTTTTGATTAACTCCCGATCGAAGAGGATATATCTCCAGGTAAAAGATGATGACCTCGGTTTCTCAGCTGACAGAAAATCCGAGCCAGGGTAGTAGCAGCCCTTCAGCACCCTCGCACACAAAGAGGAGGGATTAGTAATAAGCCGCCAACACTGTTTGCCCAACATTGCTTGATTGAAGAGCACAAAATCTCGAAAGCGCAGACCACCGAGGGATTTAGGAGAAGACAACCATTCCCACTACCGCCAGTGCATTTTCTTGCACCCATCCTCAAAACCCCACCACTAGTATGCAATGATGCACTTTACCTTGTCACACGTTGAGAGGAGGCCTGAAAGCAGCTCATAATGTAGTTAGGAATTGCTTGCACTACTAATTTGAGCCAACCCTCTTTCCTCGCCCGAGACAGAGGGCGCCCTGAGCCACTCAAAGCACTCTGCCACACCCTGTCGATGATGAACTTGAAGGATGTTGTAGTGGCTATGGAAATTTTGGTCGGTATACCAAGGTATGTATCTTGCAAGATTTCATTGGATACCTCCAACTTATCCTTCACATAGCTTTGATATCATCCGGGAATTTGCTGCCAAAGAAAACTGAAGACTTCTGCAAATTCACCTTCTGCCCAGAAGCCTCACAATATGTGTTGAGAACGATTTTTAAAGACTCTACACTCTGTGGGTCTCTACGAGCAAAGAAGATACTATCGTATGCAAAGAGTAAATGTGATATAGAGGGGCCTTATCGACCATTTATTAATCCTTGTAGCTCACTAAGGCCCTCCTTCTTCTGCATCAAACATGATAAACCTTCCGTACACAACAGGAACATATAGGGGCTGATAGGATCCCCTTGGCGGATTCCTCTTGAAGGAGTCACAGGGGGAGTTGGCACCCCATTAACTTTCACAGCATATCTAGATGAAGTAACACAACACATCACCGAGTTAATCCAACTATCAGCAAAGCCAAGCTTGACCAGACAGTTATGGAGGTATTCCCACTCAATACGATCATAAGCTTTCATCATATCAATTTTCAGTGCAAAGAAGGGAGACTTCCTCCTCTGACGTCGCACAGTATGCACGCACTCATATGCAATGAGGGAACTGTCAGTAATCAGGCGCCCTGGCACAAAAGCACTCTGATATTCAGATATAACATTCAGTAACAAGAGCTTCAGTCTATTGGCGACAACTGTGGATGCAATCTTGTAAAGAACGTTACACAAACTGATTGGTCTAAATTTAGATAGATGTTTCGCATGTGTTACCTTTGGGATTAGGAAAATAACCGAGTCACAAAAGCCTTCTAGAATATCATCACCACCCAAGAAACTCCTCATAGCGTCGCACGCCATGTTCTGGACCATATACCAATGGACTTGATCAAACATGGCGGGAAATCCATCCGGGCCAGGTGCCTTAGTAGGTCCCATTTGGAAGAGTGCCTCACAAATCTCCTCATTAGAATAGGCTTTGCACAACCCTTCTTTCATATGGTCATCCACCTTGGCAAGGATTGCATCGAGTACCGCCTCCATAGATGTAATCGGTTCCGAAGTGAACAGAGTCTCACACCAATTGTGAACCATTCCTTTGATCTCAGTAGGATTGGTGCTAACCGAGCCATCCTCTCGAGATAAAGCATCAATACGGTTTGTTTTCTTCCTCACCGTAGCTTTATTGTGGAAGAAGGCTATATTGCGGTCACCCTCCTTTAACCAATCAACGCGTGATATTTGGCGAGTCATGATCTCCTCCCGCTCAAACAACTCACACAATTTCCTTTCCACCCTTATCTCTTCCACCATGTTGGCCACAAACGGTCCAGAGCTCCGGATCGAATGCAGAATTCGTTCAAGCCTCTTGATCTCTCGAGTGACAGAACCAAAGGACAGTTTACTCCAGTCCTTTAAAGTTCCCTCCATCTGATTCAAACTATTCCAGGCAACATGCATGGCATTCGGCCCACCAGAGTTGGCGGACTAGCCTGCTTACACCACTCGAGCATAATCCTCGGCCCGACGCCAAGCTGCTTCATACTTGAAACCATGCTGCATTGGCTCATCAAGGTGACGCTGACACTGCTTCAATGAAATCAATATAGCATAATGTTCCGAGGAGGTAGTAATTATATTCTCCACCAAACAGTGATGAGAAAGCCGCATTTACCACACCTCTATCCAAAGAACCTGGATGTTACACTGTGGATCATGACGATTGGTCCACGTAAATTTGGGGCCTAAGTAACCAATATCCGTCAGATTACAAACATCTAGGCACTCCCGAAAGAGAGCCATCTGCGCTTCTGATCGATCAGTCGAACCATAATGCTCATCTTGCAGCAAAATCTCATTGAAGCCTCCACAACAAATCCACAGACCATTCCATTCTCTACGTAGCCGTTTGAGAGTGTCCTAGAAGAGATGACGAAGCTCTCGACGCGGCTCCCCGTATACAAAGGTAGCACGCGAATCAGCAGACTCATTCGAGGACACAACCACATCGATTAAATGTGTGTTAGGCTATTAGCCCCTTTCAATGAAACCGTGAAAGGTTGCTTCCAAAAGAGTGCAAGGCCACCACTACGGCCCTCGCAACGGACAACATAGGAACCCGTATATCCTAGAGACCACATGAAATTCCTTGCTCTACTATTCCACATCTTTGTTTCAGATAGAAAAAGGACACCGGGTCTGAATGACTTCACCAACAAGCAAAGTTCACCCACTGTCACGTCAGTCCCTAATCCATGTCAGTTCCAGCATAGAAGACTCATTGCATCTGGCGGGACTACACCACAGCCGCCACATGATCCGTCGATCGAGAAGGGGTTGTTCTTAGTATAGGGATCGCAACATAGAAAACAGAAAAATTCCTACGATGGGAACTATGTACCAAGATCTATCTACTAGATACAAACAACGGAAGAATGTATATCCGTAGAGAACATACCCTTGAAGACCGACAAAGCTTAACGAGTTAAACTCGTGGTTGATGTAGACGATCTCAAGATCGAGAGGAAGTCCTAGCGCCGCAAAACAGCAGCACATCCGTGCTCGCACACACGTACAAGACACCGAGCAACCTCCGCCTCCTCGCTCCAGCGATGCGGCGGAAGCACAACCCTTTCTTGCGGAATAGCCACCGGGAACATGTATCTCGTTAGTCCGAGACCATGGAGGATAAATTCTAGAGGGAGAGAGAGATCCTTCACGAGGAGGTGTTAGTGAGAGAAAGAGGGAGGGGGCTCCTTTTATAGGGAGAGGGGGCACCCAAGGGGCCATGCGCCCAGCCATGGGGCTGCCACTCCCCTCCTTTCATTCATGTGGGTGGACACTCAAAAGCCTTTCAATTTCCTCCACTCAAAAACCCACTCAAATTCCCATTAAATTTCCACCAAATTTAATGCAAACTCTCATTAAATAAAACTCCTTTTATTTATTCAGAATTTTTTCAATTACTTTAATGACAAACATTCACATATAACCCCTTGCTAGTATTCACATGCAAAAACACTTTCTGCAATTCCACCAGAAAACCTATTTCGGTATCTACTGAAATAAATCCATGTGCTTGTTATTCTTTTCGGCATGAAACTTTTGCTCCAATTGGTTGTCAGTGTACCTTAAGTGTGCCACCCTACGGTTCACGAATAATGCGGACATGATCGATACCCTTCTCCGATCAATAATAAGAAGCGGGACCTGGAGATCCATACTGACTCCCACACATTCAACGATGACTTTCCTATGATCGTCTGAACCTTTTATGCTAGTATCTTAATCCCTTTGTTTCACGATATATTACATGTCCGAGATTCGATCATCGGTATCTCCATACCTAGTTTGATCTCGTTACCGACATGCACTCTTTTCTCGTTCCTGTGATATAACATTCTAGTGATCATATCACTTGCTTGCAAGCTAATCAATGTGATATCACCGAGAGGATCTAGAGCATATCTGTCCGTCATCGGGATGAACAAATTCCACTCTTGATCCATGAGCCTCAACATAACAATTTAGTAGTTCTAAATCCAACTTTATAATCACCCAGTTACGGTGTGACGTTTGATGTCATCACGAAACTCTTCCGGTGTTAGTGATTGACATGATCTCATGGTCTAAGGATTAGGATCACTCCGTAAGTTGTTATAGCAATATAAACTCAATGACTTTGATCGTAATGCTATACTTTGGATGAATGTTCATCACATCATTGCACTAATGTTGTGACCTCGTTATTAACAACATCCAATGTCTAAGATCAGGAAACCTTTGATCATCTTGTTAATCAACAAGCTAGTTTATAAGAGAGGCATAACTAGGAACTTCCTTTTTTTATTAAACACACATGTATTAACGTTTCTGTATTAATACAATTATATCATGAAAAATAAACATTTATCATAAATAAGGAATACGATAATAACCACTTTATTATTGCCTCTCGGGCATATTCCCTTTAGTCTTCCACTTGCAGTAGAGACAATAATCTAGTTTAAAAACTTTGCGTATTGAACACCTATGGCTTTCTGGTGTTCCAATTACGCAACTGCAAGTGGTTAACATAATCTACGGATCTGATATTTTAGGTCCGTGTGTATTTGCATGTCTTTGCGTCTTCACGCATCACTCATTCTCCAATGAGATGGCATTGTATAAATTTGGTCTTTTGGTGAGACCTTTAGTTCCTTGGGGTTAAAACATGTCGATACTATTATCATACAATATATCTCTAGTGTTAGCCCGTTGTGAACCACACCTTAGTTTGATAACAAACTACTGACTCAAATTCCCTCCTTTGCTGCTACTATAGCAGTCATATAGTTAGCCTCTTTGTTGTAGTATCCGTCACAATGTCTTAACTTTTGAATTCATCCAAATCCATCATGGAATCTCCTTCCATTACATTGTGCCACCCATAGTTTAAATTGAGATAAACTTAATTTGTGTCTCGTGACAAAAGTAGTATCAATGTAACGCTTTACAATGAACTATTTGTAATTGTTTGTCACCTCTACACAAATATATTCTTAGTTCTTCCAAAAGATCATAAGAATATCCTTACTATCGTCCAATGATCATTTTATGATTCATTCTGGTATATGCTCATAATACTTAGAGCATAGGACATATCTGGATGTATACATATCATGGTATGATTGATCAAAACATCCTTGTGATTTCACTCATCTGTGTCAAAGCACTTGAATCTTGTTTCACTTATCAAGTGTCGATACACTTAAATGTTGATTCAATTCCTTTCCATGCGACAAGAACAGTTTCTTGTCGTTTCTATACTTAACTCCTTCAATATCTCATATATGTACGTTTGACATAACCATATTAGCGTCACAGTCTATCCACTATAGACATTCATGCTAAATATTCGGGTTTTGCCTATGTCTTTCATCGAAATGAAATTCTTAACCTTTGTCAATAAAAGATACATCATTTCCAATCAACAAGATGTCTTTCACATAATGTATTAGAAATATGTATTAGCGCTCCCACTTAATTTCTTGCAAATGCAAGCATCTTCATCGTCTCTAGATAAAAACTCTTTTTCATCACGGTGAAGATTCCAACTCCGCGATGCTTACTTCAACTATTGAAGTTTGCATGCCCTTTTAGCATCCTTTGAATTAACAAAACCCTTTGGACCGTGTCATGTACACGTCCTAGGTAACCATTCTATTAGAAGAACTTTGTTTTGTTTATTCATCTACCATATAAATTATATGTAGTGATTGCTACTTTAATCCGTCCAGACTAAATATCGCTAAGAAAGATCAAATCTTGTCATAGTCAACTCCTTGAACATTGTCGTAAAATACTTTACCGACATGTCGACTATTTCATAGATGTGAAACATCCATGTCTGTTTCTTTATAGATCCAAATACGACCGATAGGTTTTTACACCTTTCCGGAGGGTCTTCCAAGTTCAAAACTTGATTTCTCGTGTATGGAACTATCACGGATTTTATGGCTTCAAGCCATTTGACAGAGTCATGGCCCATCATCGCTTCTTTGTATGTAGTCGGTTCATCATTGTCAAACAATAATGATTTACTCTCAAATCTCAATATTTGATTGTTTATCCGACGACTTGGTTCAATAAGAACTTAGATCTCCGTGACCACAACCTTTGAGGCACATAAGCTATGAGCATTATGGCTGCCCTCGGAACAATTTCCGGCTCTGTGCAACTCAGCACATTTAGCTAAGGTTCGTTAACCTTATCAAAGTTCTATTGTCCTCCCACTTAACTTTTGCGAAAATTCCTTTTTCAAGAAACTTCACATTTCAAGCGACAAACCCTTGTGTCCTCGGTGTTATGGAGGAATAACCAATTTTTATTCAAAATAACCTACAAAGACATGCTCATCCGACTTTGGTTGTAAACATCTTACTTATGTTTAGCATACCAAAATTTAAGAAATGACAACTTGAGTTTTACCCCAAACCATAACTCATATGGTGTCATTTCAATGGATCAAGATGGAGCTCTTTTTAGTGTAAAATCGGTAGTATCTAAAGCATTAATCTTTTAAAACATAATGCCAGTTTTATAAATAACAACTTTGATCCAACCATGTCAAACAAGGTTTCATTAGAAATCTCAAACAATCCACATTCCTATGGTGTTTCGGGAAATGCAAATCTAGGTGTTTTTGCTAAACTTGCAACTCAAATAAATCCCTTTATGATAAATCATAATTCATTTATTTTTCTTGTTACACTTGTAACTCAAATAAATCCCTTTATGATATAATCATAAATCATTTATTTTCTTGTTATCACTTCATCTTGAAAGTCTTTGAAACGTTTTTCAAATATTTCATACTTCTTTTTCATTAAGTGAATATTCACTCAAATTTCCAGAGAAAGCATATGAAGTTGAAGTCCATGGCTTGTGACTACACATAATGGACTACATACATCGATATGTATAAATTCCAATAATTTTGTCGATCGTTCTTCTTTGGCCTTTGAACGAAGTTTTAATTATCCCGAGGAAAGTCTCACAAGCATCACTTGATCAAATCAAAGAGTCCAAAAATCCATGAAAATGGAGATTCTTCATGTTTTCTTTCCAATATAATTTAAATGGCGATGTCATTTCGTAAGTGATCTTTCAATCATTTGTCTTGCGACATTTTAGTATTAGGTTTTATGGATGTGATTTTTCCAACTAGATTTGTAAATCATCCATCTTATATGGAATACGGTAATTATTTGAACAACCTTTGTTCTCATAATACTTGATTTAAATAACAATTATTAAAACAAATCTTGAAGTCAAGCTTTGATGTCAACGAGAAATACAAACAACGGTTTGTTTGTTTTCGATGAACATCATCACATATTCTCTTGCTAGTTACTTAGGCCATTGTGGTTCATGAATTGCATCGTTCCGTATGAAACTTCATACCAACCAATTCGGTATCCAATAGCCAAGAACCACATTGTTTAATAAGCAAATAATACAACCATCACATGTATATCATCTATATACCTAAAATGGATATTTCTAATCTTTTCTGCTAAGTATATTTTATAGATTCTCTTTCAGCATTTCCTTTTCCCTTTTAAAATAATCTATCTACATCAACTGTGGTGCCATATACATGACACATAGTCCAAAGCATGTATATTCAAATAATAATACCTTTGGACTTGTACTTTGAAGTAGATCACCATCATCAAAATGATTGGCATTCTTTCGAAATCCATTCTTTAGTAATCTTTTAGTGTAGTAAACACTTTACATACATCTTCTATTCATACTTATCATGATCAAGTTAATGTAGCTTATAAAGATGAATCGTGAGTATAACGTTACTTTCCAAAACCCTTTTGGATGATTAGGATGTCTAGCATCTCCAACCTTTGCAAATTCTCATCTAATATGAGAACATATATTATACTCTATCATATTGCAACCAAAACATTGTTTCATATATCGTTATATCTTCCACACATGATGGTTTCTGAAACAATTCTTTCAGCTCCTAGATAAACTTGATATTAAAACAATCAAGAATCATGGAGGCAAACATGATACTTAAGATATTAACACTGGAATTGTTACTCTCGATTTAATACTAATTATCAAATTTCACGGAGTAAATAGAGTTTTGATGAAAGTTTGCAATAGGACTTTAAACTTTAGATTGACACTCAACACAATACGATACCAGTTCGTAAAGTATATATCCAGAATTCTATAGTTATATTATCTCAATTACACCTATGCATAAGATAGTGAACGAATGCCAATGACTACAACAAATTATGCAAATTCACTTTGATTTAATTTATGATAAATTGAGTTCTACTAATCCAAATTAGAAATGAACTCCCACTTAGAAACAACATCCCTCGTGTCTTTTTGGTGATTACATGAACCAAATCCACTACACCAAGTCCGATCATCACGTGAGTCGGTGTAGCTTCAAAGGCGAGCATCCATATGGTCATCATATCAAAACATATGACTCATGCTTAACCTTTCGGTCCGTGTTCCGAGGCCATGTCTGTACATGCTAGGCTCGCCAAGTAAGAACCTTAGTATTCGCGTGTGTAACTGTCTTACACCTGAGATATGCTCGTGGATTCAAGTACACCCGATCATCACGTGATGTCTTGAAGCGACGAAACATTGTCGGTGCATACTTAAGGAAGAACACATTTTTATCTTGATATCTAAATGAGGGATCATCTTATTATGCTAATAAAACGCCAAACAAGCAATACAAGATGCAATCAAACATCACATGTTAATAAGTGAAATGATATGGTTCTTGCACTTGATCTCCATCATGTGCATCATGGTATGATCGCCATTATACCTCTATTTGTAAGGCCAAGGTCTATGGAACTTACACGTTATGTGTGTTGTAAGAGTATCGACTTATACTTCTACTTACAACATCACCATATCATGACACTAGCCCAGCAACAATCTAAACTAGACGCCTCTAATTTATCCATTGCAAGTTTTACGTGGCTTAGGACTTTTGAAGATAGAACCGTTCATATCTACGAACATGAAACACAACGAGGATAACCAAATTGTTGACAACTCGTTGCAAATTAGATATTGACTATAGTAGGAGAGACAGACACCCTCTAGCCACTTATGCAAAATTAGTTGCATGTCAAGCGTGGAATGGGTCTCATGTGCGAGGACATGTAAAGTTTATCCGGGCCGCTTCATCCCACTATGCCGCCAATATCCAAAGTACAACTAAGAAGCAATAAAATGATGATCATCGCCCACATACTCATATGTGTACTACCCGTGCAAAGTATCTATGCATAGATCCGGCTCTGATACCACTATAGGGATCGTAGCATAGAAAACAAAAAAATCCTACGATGGGAACTATGTACCAAGATCTATATACTAGACACAAACAACGGGCGGATGTATATCCGTAGAGAACATACCCTTGAAGACCGACAAAGCTTAACGAGTTAAACTCGTGGTTGATGTAGACGATCTCTTGCCGATCTCAAGATCGAGAGGAAGTCCTAGCGCCGCAAAACATCAGCGCATTCGTGATCGCACACACGTACAAGACACCGAGCAACCTCCGCCTCCTCACTCTAGCGATGCAGTGGAAGCACAACCCTTTCCTGCCGAATAGCCACCGGAAACATGTATCTCGCTAGTCCGAGAGCATGGGGGATAAATTCTAGAGGGGGATAGAGATCCTTCACGAGGAGGTGGTAGTGAGAGAGAGGGAGGGGGCTCCTTTTATAGGGAGAGGGGGGCACCCAAGGGGCCATGCGCCTAGCCATGGGGCTCCCCCTCCCCTCCTTTCATTCATGTGGGTGGACACTCCACTCACACAAAAGCCTTTCAATTTCCTCCACTCAAAAACCCACTCAAATTCCCATTAAATTTCCACCAAATTTAATGCAAACTCTCATTAAATAAAACTCCTTTTATTTATTCAGAATTTTGTCAATTACTTTAATGACAAACATTCACATATAACCCCTTGCTAGTATTTCATTTCACATGCAAAAACACTTTCTGCAATTTCACTCGAAAACCTGTTTTGGTATCTAGTGAAATAAATTCCTGCGCTTGTTATTCTTTCCGGCATGAAACTTCTGCTCCAATTGGATGTCAGTGTCCCTTAAGTGTGCCACCCTATGTTCACGAATAATGCGGGCATGATCGAGATCCTTCTCCGATCAATAATCAGAAGCAGGACCTGGAGATCCATACTGACTCCCACACATTCAACGATGACTTTCCTGTGATCGTCAGAACCTTTTACGCTAGTATCTTAATCCCTTTGTTTCATGATATATTACATGTCCGAGATTCGATCATCGGTATCTCCTTACCTAGTTTGATCTCGTTACCGACATGCACTCTTTTCTCGTTCCTGTGATATAACATTCTAGTGATCATATTACTTGCTTGCAAGCTAATCAATGTGATATCACCGAGAGGGCCTAGAGAATATCTATCCATCATCGGGATGAACAAATTCCACTCTTGATCCATGAGCCTCAACATAACACTTTAGTAGTTCTGAAGCCATCTTTATAATCACCCAGTTACGGTGTGACGTTTGATGTCATCACGTGTCACATCCCAAAATTCTCCTAATTTTGGAATGTGAAATAAATAAATAAGTTTGATTAATTGTTTGACTATGTTGAAAATTCTCAAAGAGAAGAAACTTTTTGAATAGAAAATCCTCTCAACCTTGAATTCAAAATCTTATATTCTCTCGTTATGACCTAAGTAGCCATATAGACAAAAGGGCATGGATTTAATTTGGATCGTAGAATTGGTGTGTAAGATTTCAAAATGAAAATCATGAAGCATTCATAAGCATTTCATTACATCCATGCAAATTTCTCACAAACTGAATCCAAATCCTGGTATCTAAATCCTATAGTTGATTTGCCCAAATGTTCCTAAAGGAAATTAAATTGACTTTATAAAACCCATTGCTGCTAAGGCATAAATTATTGATAATTATAGCCTAAATAGATCCAATTAATATTACAAAATTTTAGAAACAAAATTGAGCTCATTTGGAGCTAGTATGAAAAAGTTATGGAATAAATACAAACAAATAAAGATATAAATAAAATGGAATATACAAGGATTTATAAACCCACTATTTGCAAACTATTAAAAAGATTACAAATATAATCTATTTGATTTTAGAAAAATTTAAAAACAAGAATCGTGTCATTTGGAGTTCGTATGCAAAAGATATGAGGGAAACAAGTAAATAGAAAAAAAAGGAAAAAAACCTAACGGGCCGGCCCACCCGGACCGACCAACCAGGCAGGTACACAGGATCGATCCCATGGGATCGCTTTAAAAAGCGTGCGAAATCTGTTTTGTCAAACCTATGTCTATTCAAACTCTTATAACTTTTTATCTACAACTCCGAATCGACTTCCGTTTGTTTCTACTTGTTCCCTACTCCAAAACCTATCTCCCCACCGTCCTAAACCTCCATATAAACTCGTGGATCCACAGCTGTACGAGTTTCTCTTCTCGAAATCCTGAATCTACATATGCCCGAATCTTATTTTACTTTTTAACCCATCTAGACTTCGTCGTTTGCCTTCGGTCAAAAAACAAAAGTTGTAGAACTCGTCGAAATATTTCGATCCCAGTAAACCTCACCTCTTTTCATCCACCACAGTCGGAGAATTTCGCACCGTAATATTTCAGATCTGACTGTGTAAATCCAAGATGTACTCGCGCTCGTTTCTTCAAATCTAAATTCTTTTGGTGAGAAGGTAGGACTAATGATTCCCCACAACTTTCGTGTTCTAAGTTTTTCAATTTGACCTACGGATTTGTCTCTCTAACACAGATCTATTTCTTGTCTATTCTAAGCCAAAATCGGGTCAATATCTTCTTCTAGCCACCGGATCCTATCCAGATGGTCGAGATCCAATCAAACCGGTGCGTGCCATGTCGTCATCCCGGTCAGCTTCCTCATCAACGCCACGTCATCGTCAGGTCAGCATCTAGTCCCAGTCAGCATGCAAAGTCAACATGTCCAGTCAGCGGAATGTTCTCTGGAATATTCTGTTCGAATTTAAAATTGCATATTATAAATCAAAATTGTAAAATTCATTAGAAATTCATACCACGTCCAAAAATTGTGTATAATATATCAAATTGAAGATAATTTTACGTAGAATCTTCTTATCAGAATAGATCCAACTTTTACTATACGTGGTTACTGCAGTAATTTAATTAGTTTTAATAGTCTTTTAGGTTAATAAATTCATAGAAAATTATCTGTAACTCCGAAAAATATGAACAATATATCAAATTAAAGCTACTATAATGTAGATTCATAATATCTGGATGGATCCAGCTTTTGCAGACTATTTACCCCGTAGCAATTTAATTAGTTTTAATGGCTTTATAAATCATTAAATTCATAGTAAATTAATTGCTTGTCACAAAAATATAAATGATATACCGATGGAAATCTGGTTCCATGTAGATCATCAATATGCAATTAGTTCAGCCTTTGACTGTAAGGTTTTGCCGTGAAGATTTAAATGGTTTAATGGATTATTTAGAGTAATAAATTCATAAGAAAATAAATACTATTCAGAAAATTACAAATAATATATCCCTGGAATCACAATTCCGTGGAGACTACAGATATAATTTTAGTTTGATTTTTAGACAACAGAAACTATATGAATCACTTAAAACCTATTAAACACTATTTAAATCATACAAAAAGATCTATAACTCCGATTAGGGTGAATCCAAGTGCTAAGGTTTTTTATTGACAATATCTATACAGAGAAATTGCATGACAAATTATTTGGTACTGTTAAAACAGAAATTCATATAGAAATATTTAAACCCATTGAATAGTGTTTTAATCATAAGAAAATATCTATAACTCATTTTTAGGTGATTCAAATTGCTACTGTCTCTAAATTGCATTACCTCTATCCAGTAGCATCTAGTTCACAATTTAATACGACATAAACATATTTAGTTCAATTAAAGTGGTATACACCATATTAAATCGATACAACTTTAGTAATAAAAGCTTTAGTGCATTAAATGACTTTCCACGTGCATCATGTAATCTAATTATGTTCAGAACACTAAATGCAACCATTGTGACTCATTAAATCGTCATGCATGCATCTGTTCATCATTGTTTTCTTGTAATGTTGCACTGTTGTATGTTTGCAATGTTTTGAATGGTGTTTGTTGTGTTTGCTTCAAACGTTAGATTGCGGGGAGTGCAACTACAGTGATTGCAACTACTATGATTGCAAGTATTATGGTTATGACGAGTGCAACCATTATATCTATGAGGATTGTGAGGATTATATAATCAACTACATCTACAACAAAAGCAAGTGGTGCTATCTTGGTCATAAATGTCCTACTGTTTTCCTATGCATTGTAGATGTTTTGTAGAATTGCATCGGTAGGAATTGATGTGTATATGCTATGCTATATCCCATATTATTCCCTAGTATTCCTTGTTTCTGATCTATCGTATTGGTAGATTGCTTAGATATGCTATTTAGACGAGGAAGGGAATCACATCATGAAAAGTTATATGTTTTGAAAGGCTTATATTTTGCTAAATGACAAACCAATATGTTTTAATGAACCACCTGGGCGGAATGGCATTGATTGGGTCATCGAGTGTGGATTTATGGTGGGGAATGCCGCCCAGGACACTGAGAAAGGATTGGTTTCTTTATTTGGTAACTTACGTGTACAACCATGTGCCAATAATGGAATGGGCGGTTGGTTGGACTCGGTAGGTTGTTGTAACTCGAACCCACGTATCCAGAGATGTTGAATAGTGTAGGTTGGACCGGTGCGTGTCGGGTTTGGGGAGCTACTTCCCGAACGTTTCCTTCTTGGACTTCTCCCTATCATCACCCAATATGAGAGTGGTGGTACGAGATGGGCTGGCCAAGTCACATGGGTAAAGTGTACTAACCCCTGCAGGGTGTATAAACTAATCGATTAGACGTGTCCCCGATTATGGACAATTCGAGCGACCTGTTACTGATGCTATGATATTTCTCACTCATCCTTATTTCTTAATTACTTAAAATTTGTTGGGTGAACATAATTAGGTAGGAGCACCTGGGAGTGAACCAGAGTGTCCTATTTATCGTCTTGGAAAACTTCTTTGTTACAAATGTTAGGATAAAACTGTTGCTTTATGCAAATGAGCCTGAACTCCACTTGGCCAAATAAGCATGTAATTGATAGATACGTTGTTAACCACTTTAGCCTACTTGCCATACATTCAATTTATTGACCATTCATGGCTGCAACGTTTCATGTTGCAGGTTATATCGTATCTAAGTGATCGTTCATAGGTCGCGAGACTCCACTCAACAATTGTTCGCCTGTGGCACATTTGGATGATGGAGATCTACCTTGTATTCGTTTTCTGCTGTGTACTTGAATAAATAATGTAAATTATGGATCATATTCATTGTATTTATGATACACAGTTATATTTGGTATCATTTTGTACTGTGTGTGCAAGTGAACCGATCCAGGGATTGACACTATAGACATGAACTCAGCCTTATCAGGCGAGGGTGTTACAAGATGGTATCAGAGCTGTGTGTTGACTGTAGGATCGTGACCTTAGAAATGGATTAGCAATAGAAGACCTCTATTAGGAGAACTATCATATTTTATACTTATTAGATGTTCTTATATTTCTTGTCTATCTTTTCTATAACCTCTTCTTGTTCAAATTTGTAGTTGTCAATTTTTATGATACCTATATCAGAGTTAGCTAAGTAAAAGAACAAATAGTATGACATAAATAAACATCTCATCAAGTTTGGTTAGGTCTGGACCACCATATTTTATCTCTTTAGGAGATCATCGCTATCGTGTTAACATATTGTTCTTACCAACTTATGTGGTATGACAATATAGGTTGCTTGCTTGTTTGTACTGAACCATATCGTGTGATGACTTGTTTAGGATCTATTGTTTTGAAACTCTAAAGTTGCTGGAGTTTTCGTGTGGTTTTAAAATTATTTTAATGGTGTGAATTGATTAAAATTAGTGGGATTACTGCTGTAGTTTTCTGCCTGACCTGTTGTACCGTGCGATTTTTCGTATTTTATTGGTAACTTATAAAAATCTGAAAAATAGGATCTGGAGCGTAATTACCTGTAGTACATGCAAACAAATTGGCTAAAATTTCTGACGAGTTTAGGTCAGTCAGAAAAATTCGTGAAACCTGCTGTACCGTTTTGACAGATTTAGTTTAGTGCTTATATGTTGCTATGTTTTACTCTAGTATTGTTCCCAATGCTTTCAAACTATTTTGTGGTTATATACTACTAAGTTTAGACACCTGTAATGTTATTATATAAGTGTTTGCTTCTGTGTTGTTTGCTTATGATTGTTTTCTTGTTTGTGACATTGATTGCTTCATATAGTTATGGGTAGGGTTATTTTCTTGGTTGTTTCTTTCCTATAGAATCTATTCTTCCCTATCTTGAACCCTGGGAGATATAATGATGTGTTAAGCGGAAGGTTTTACAACACAATGCATTTAGGAAAGAGAATGCTTCACCTATCCTCAAGGCTTGTTGGTATGAAGTGTTGCACATGATGTTATGTAGTAGATTACCCAACCTTAAAGTTGAAGTATCGATAGCTTAGTTTTAGTAGTAGATTTATTGATTGAATACATGGGAGTATACATAGAGCATTAGTTCGTGCCCATGGAAACATTCTTAAAGGCAAGTGAGGATGCCCGAGTGATAGAAAAACGTGATTCACCTATCCTCATACAGGGTAATGATTGGGTGCAGGATGGATTGATCACCATTCCTACTACTCTTATTATTCGATCTTGTACTGTTGGCTTTGCGAATCTTGAGTGCCCTTTTCAACCTTAGCAGAGACTCGACGTTGAGCCTAAACCCTAGAATGGTATATTCTTACACCCTTCTAAAAGCATCCATTGCTAAGCGTAAGAATGAACAATAAGGATGAATTTCAACCGTGTTTAATGGGTATCGTGAAGCAAACGTTTCCTAATTGCCCACCATGAGAGTTTCGCTAGTTTAAGAAGTGCTTCCTCAGAAACTATCAATCATGGAATTAGAGTGTGCATTGAAAACCAATTGAGCCAAGTGAATCCTTGAGAAGTGACCTAGTCAGATTTATTTTAAGGGTGGTAGCGCCCTAATGGATCCCCGAACCTTTCTTTCTTTCTAGCCTTCCCAAATCTCGGGACGATATTTCTTTTAAGGGTGGTAGTCTGTCACATCCCAAAATTCTTCTAATTTTGGAATGTGAAATAAATAAATAAGTTTGATTGATTGTTTGACTATGTTGAAAATTCTCAAAGAGAAGAAACTTTTTGAATAGAAAATCCTCTCAACCTTGAATTCAAAATCTTATATTCTCTCGTTATGACCTAAGTAGCCATATTGGAAAAATGGCATGGATTAAATTTGGATCATAGAATTGGTGTGCAATATTTCAAAATGAAAATCATGAAGCATTCATAAGCATTTCATTACATCCATGCAAAGTTCTCACAAACTGAATCCAAATCCTGGTATCTAAATCCTATAGTTGATTTGCCCAAATGTTCCTAAAGGAAATTAAATTGACTTTATAAAACCCATTGCTGCTAAGGCATAAATTATTGATAATTATAGCCTAAATAGATCGAATTAATATTACAAAATTTTAGAAACAAAATTGAGCTCAGTTGGAGCTAGTATGAAAAAGTTATGGAATAAATACAAACAAATAAAGATATAAATAAAATGGAATATACAAGGATTTATAAACCCACTATTTGCAAACTAGTAAAGAGATTACAAATATGATCTTACAATGATCTATTTGATTTTAGAAAAATTTAGAAACAAGAATCGTGTCATTTGGAGTTCGTATGCAAAAGATATGAGTGAAACAAGTAAATAGAAAAAGAAAAGGAAAAAAAAGAAAAAAAACCTAACGGGCCGGCCCACCCGGACCGACCAACCAGGCAGGTACACAGGATCGATCCCATGGGATCGCTTTAAAAAGCATGCGAAATCAGTTTTGTCAAACCTATCTCTATTCAAACTCTTATAACTTTTTATCTACAACTCCGAATCGACTTCCGTTTGTTTCTACTTGTTCCCTACTCCAAAACCTATCTCCCCACCGTCCTAAACCTCCATATAAACTCGTGGAGCCACAGCTGTACAAGTTTCTCTTCTCGAAATCCCGAATCTACATATGCCCGAATCTTATTTCGATTTTTAACCCATCTAGACTTCGTCGTTTGCCTTCGGTCAAAAACGAAAGTTGTAGAACTCGTCAAAATCTTTGAATCCCTATAAATCTCACCTCTTTTCATCCACCACAGCCGGAGAATTTTGCACCGCAATATTTCAGATCTGACGGTGCAAATCCAAGATGTACTCGCACTCGTTTCTTCAAATCCAAATTCCTTTGGTGAGAAGGTAGGACTAATGATTCTCCACAACTTTCATGTTCTAAGTTTTTCAATTTGACCTACAGATTTGTCTCTCTAACACAGATCTATTTCTTGTCTATTCTGAGCCAAAATCGGGTCAATCTCTTCTTCTAGCCACCGGATCCTATCCAAACGGTCGAGATCCAATCAAACCGGTGCGTGCCATGTCGTCATCCCGGTCAGCTTCCTCATCAACGCCACGTCAACGTCCCAGTCAGCATGCAAAGTCAACATGTCTAGTCAGCGGAATATTCTCTGGAATATTCCGTTCGAATTTAAAATTGCACATTATAGATCAAAATTGTAAAATTCATTAGAAATTCATACCACGTCCAAAAATTGCGTATAATATATCAAATTGAAGATAATTTTACGTAGAATCGTCTTATCAAAATAGATCCAACTTTTACTGTACGTGGTTACTGCAGTAATTTAATTAGTTTTAATAGTCTTTTAGGTTAATAAATTCATAGAAAACTATCTGTAACTCTGAAATATATGAGCAATATATCAAATTAAAGCTACTATAATGTAGATAAATAATATCTGGCTGGATCCAGCTTTTGTGGACTATTTACCCCGTAGCAATTTAATTAGTTTTAATGGCTTTATAAATCATTAAATTCATAGTAAATTAATTGCTTGTCACAAAAATATAAATGATATACCGATGGAAATCTGGTTCCATGTAGATCATCAATATGCAATTAGTTAAGCCTTTGACTGTAAGGTTTTGCCGTGAAGATTTAAATGGTTTAATGGCTTATTTAGAGTAATAAATTCATAAGAAAATAAATACTATTCATAAAATTACAAATAATATGTCCCTAGAATCACAATTCCGTGGAGATTACAGATATAATTTTAGTTTGATTTTTAGACAACAGAAACTATATGAATCATTTAAAACCCATTAAACACTATTTAAATCATACAAAAAGATCTATAACTCCGATTAGGGTGAATCCAAGTGCTAAGGTTTTGTATTGACAATATCTATACAGAGAAATTGCATGACAAATTATTTGGTACTATTAAAACAGAAATTCATATAGAAATATTTAAACCCATTGAAATAGTGTTTTAATCATAAGAAAATATCTATAACTCATTTTTAGGTGATTCAAATTGCTACTGTCTCTAAATTGCATTACCTCTATCCAGTAGCATCTAGTTCACAATTTAATACGACATAAACATATTTAGTTCAATTAAAGTGGTATACACCATATTAAATCGATACAAATTTAGTAATAAAAGCTTTAGTGCATTAAATGACTTTCCACGTGCATCATGTAATCTAATTATGTTCAGAACACTAAATGCAACCATTGTGACTCATTAAATTGTCATGCATGCATCTGTTCATCATTGTTTTCTTGTAATGTTGCACTGTTGTATGTTTGCAATGTTTTGAATGGTGTTTGTTGTGTTTGCTTCAAACGTTAGATTGCGAGGAGTGCAACTACTGTGATTGAAACTACTATGATTGCAAGTATTGTGGTTATGACGAGTGCAACCATTATATCTATGAGGATTGTGAGGATTATCTAATCGACTACATCTACAACAAAGGCAAGTGGTGCTATCTTGGTCATAAATGTTCTACTGTTTTCCTATGCATTGTAGATGTTTTGTAGAATTGCATCGGTAGGAATTGATGTGTATATGCTATTCTATATCCCATATTATTCCCTAGTATTCCTTGTTTATGAGCCATCGTATTGGTAGATTTCTTAGATATGCTATTTAGACGAGGAAGGGAATCACATCATGAAAAGTTATATGTTTTGAAAGGCTTATGTTTTGCTAAATGACAAACCAATATGTTTTAATGAACCACCTAGGCGGAATGGCATTGATTGGGTCATCGAGTGTGGATTTATGGTGGGAAATGCCGCCCAGGACACTTAGAAAGGATTGGTTTCTTTATTTGGTAACTTACGTGTACAACCATGTGCCAATAATGGAATGGGCGGTTGGTTGGACTCAGTAGGTTGTGGTAACTCGAACCCACATATCCAGAGATGTTGAATAGTGTAGGTTGGACCGGTGCGTGTCGGGTTTGGGGAGCTACTTCCCGAACGGTTCCTTCTTGGACTTCTCCCTATCATCACCCAATATGAGAGTGGTGGTATGAGCTGGGCTGGCCAAGTCACATGGGTAAAGTGTACTAATACCTGCAGGGTGTATAAACTAATTGATTCGCCGTGTCCCCGGTTATGGACAATTCGAGCGACCTGATACTGATGCTATGATATTTCTCACTCATCCTTATTACTGAATTACTTAAAATTTGTTGGGTGAACATAATTGGATAGGAGCACCTGGTTGTGAACCATAGTGTCCTATTTATCGTATTGGAAAACTACTTTGTTACAAATGTTAGGATAAAACTATTGCTTTATGCAAATGAGCCTGAACTCCACTTGGCCAAATAAGCATGTAGTTGATAGATATGTTGTTAACCACTTTAGCCTACTTTCCATACATTCAATGTATTGACCATTCGTGGCTGCAACGTTTCATGTTGCAGGTTATATCGTATCTAAGTGATCGTTCATAGGTCGCGAGACTCCACTCAACAATTGTTCGCCTGTGGCATATTTGGAGGATGGAGATCTACCTTGTATTCGTTTTCCGCTGTGTACTTTAATAAATAATGTAAATTTTGGATCATATTCGTTGTATTTATGATACACAGTTATATTTGGTATCATTTTGTACTGTGTGTGTTAGTGAACCGATCCAGGGATTGGCACTATACACATGAACTCAGCCTTATCAGGCGAGGGTGTTACAAGATGGTATCAGAGCTGTGTGTTGACTGTAGGATCGTGACCTTAGAAATGGATTAGCAATAGAATACCTCTATTATGAGAACTATCATATTTTATACTTATTAGATGTTCTTATATTTCTTGTCTATCTTTTCTATAACCTCTTCTTGTTCAAATTTGTAGTTGTCCATTTTTATGATACCTATATCAGAGTTAGCTAAGTAAAAGAACAAATAGTATGACATAAATAAACATCTCATCAAGTTTGGTTAGGTCTGGACCACCATATTTTATCTCTTTAGGAGATCATCGCTATCGTGCTAACATATTGTTCTTACCAACTTATGTGGTATGACAATATAGGTTGCTTGCTTGTTTGTACTGAACCATATCGTGTGATGCCTTGTTTAGGATCTGTTGTTTTGAAACTCTAAAGTTGCTGAAGTTTTCGTGTGGTTTTAAAATTATTTTAATGGTGTGAATTGATTGAAATTCGTGGGATTACTGCTGCAGTTTTCTGCCTGACCTGTTGTACCGCGCGATTTTTCGTATTTTATTGGTAACTCAGAAAAATCTGAAAAATAGGATCTGGAGCGTAATTACCTGTAGTACATGCAAACAAATTGGCTAAAATTCCTAACGAGTTTAAGTCAGTCAGAAAAATTCGTGAAACCTGCTGTACCGTTTTGACAGATTTAGTTTAGTGCTTATATGTTGCTATGTTTTACTCTAGCATTGTTCCCAATGCTTTCAAACTATTTTGTGGTTATATACTACTAAGTTTAGACACCTGTAATGTTATTATATAAGTGTTTGCTTCTGTGTTGTTTGCTTATGATTGTTTTCTTGTTTGTGACATTGATTGCTTCATATAGTTATGGGTAGGATTATTTTCTTAGTCGTTTCTTTCCTATAGAATCTATTCTTCCCTATCTTGAACCCTGGGAGATATAATGATGTGTTAAGAAGGTTTGACAACACAATGCATTTAGGAAAGAGAATTCTTCACCTATCCTCAAGGCTTGCTGGTATGAAGTGTTGCACATGATGTTATGTAGTACATTACCCAACCTTAAAGTTGAAGTATCGATAGCTTAGTTTTAGTAGTAGCTTTATTGATTTAATACATGGGAGTATACATAGAGAATTAGTTCGTTCCCATGGAAACATTCTTAAAGGCAAGTGAGAATGCCCGAGTGATAGAAAAACGTGATTCACCTATCATCATACAGGGTAATGATTTGGGTGCAGGATGGATTGATCACCATTCCTACTACTCTTATTATTCGCTCTTGTACTGTTGGCTTTGCGAATCTTGAGTGCCCTTTTCAACCTTAGCAGAGAGTCGATGTTGAGCCTAAACCCTAGAATGGTATATTGTTACACCCTTCTAAAAGCATCCATTGCTAAGTGTAGGAATGAACAGTAAGGATGAATTTCAACCGTGTTTAATGGGTATCGTGAAGCAAACATTTCCTAATTGCCCACCATGAGAGTTTCGCTAGTTTAAGAAGTGCTTCCTCAGAAACTATCAATCATGGAATTAGAGTGTGCAATGAAAACCAATTGAGCCAAGTGAATCCTTGAGAAGTGACCCAGTCAGATTTCTTTTAAGGGTGGCAGCGCCCTAATGGATCCCCGAACCTTTATTTCTTTCTAGCCTTGCCAAATCTCGGGACGATATTTATTTTAAGGGTGGTAGTCTGTCACATCCCAAAATTCTTCTAATTTTGGAATGTGAAATAAATAAATAAGTTTGATTGATTGTTTGACTATGTTGAAAATTCTCAAAGAGAAGAAACTTTTTGAATAGAAAATCCTCTCAACCTTGAATTCAAAATCTTATATTCTCTCGTTATGACCTAAGTAGCCATATAGGCAAAATGGCATGGATTAAATTTGGATCATAGAATTGGTGTGCAATATTTCAAAATGAAAATCATGAAGCATTCATAAGCATTTCATTACATCCATGCAAAGTTCTCACAAACTGAATCCAAATCCTAGTATCTAAATCCTATAGTTGATTTGCCCAAATGTTCCTAAAGGAAATTAAATTGACTTTATAAAACCCATTAATGCTAAGCATAAATTATTGATAATTATAGCCTAAATAGATCCAATTAATATTACAAAATTTTAGAAACAAAATTGAGCTTATTTGGAGCTAGTATGAAAAAGTTATGGAATAAATACAAACAAATAAAGATATAAATAAAATGGAATATACAAGGATTTATAAACCCACTATCTGAAAACTAGTAAACAGATTACAAATATGATCTTACAATGATCTATTCGATTTTAGAAAAATTTAGAAACAAGAATCGTGTCATTTGAAGTTCGTATGCAAAAGATATTAGGAAAACAAGTAAATTGAAAAAGAAAAGGAAAAAAATTAAAAAAAAACTAATGGGCCGGCCCACCCGGACCGACCAACCAGGCAGGTACACAGGATAGATCCCATGGGATCGCTTTAAAAAGCGTGCGAAATCTGTTTTGTCAAACCTATCTCTATTCAAACTCTTATAACTTTTTATCTACAACTCCGAATCGACTTCCATTTGTTTCTACTTGTTTCCTACTCCAAAACATATCTCTCCACTGTCCTAAACCTCCATATAAACTCGTGGAGCCACATCTCTACGAGTTTCTCTTCTCGAAATCCCGAATCTACATATGCCCGAATCTTATTTCGCTTTTTAAACCATCTACACTTCGTCGTTTGCCTTCGGTCAAAAAACGAAAGTTGTAGAACTCGTCGAAATCTTTCAATACCGATAAACCTCACCTCTTTTCATTCACCACAGCCGGAGAATTTCGCACCGCAATATTTCAGATCTGACGGTGTAAATCCAAGATGTACTCGCGCTCGTTTCTTCAAATCCAAATTCCTTTGGTGAGAAGGTAGGACTAATGATTCACCACAACTTTCATGTTCTAAGTTTTTCAATTTGACCTACGGATTTGTCTCTCTAACACAGATCTATTTCTTGTCTATTTTGAGCCAAAATCGGGTCAATCTCTTCTAGCCACCGGATCCTATCCAGACGGTCGAGATCCAATCAAACCGGTGCGTGCCATGTCGTCATCCCGGTCAACTTCCTCATCAACGCCACGTCGTCGTCATGTCAGCATCTAGTCCCAGTCAGCATGCAAAGTCAACATGTCTAGTCAGCGGAATATTCTCTCGAATATTCCGTTCGAATTTAAAATTGTACATTATAGATCAAAATTGTAAAATTCATTAGAAATTCATACCACGTCCAAAAATTGCGTATAATATATCAAATTAAAGATAATTTTACATAGAATTGTCTTATCAGAATAGATACAACTTTTACTGTGCGTGGTTATTGCAGTAATTTAATTTGTTTTAATAGTCTTTTAGGTTAATAAATTCATAGAAAATTATCTGTAACTCCAAAAAATATGAAAAACATATCAAATTGAAGCTACTATAATGTAGATTAATAATATCTGGTTGGATCCAGCTTTTGCGGACTATTTACGCCGTAGAAATTTAATTAGTTTTAATGGCTTTATAAATCATTAAATTCATAGTAAATTAATTGCTTGTCACAAAAATATAAATGATATACCGATGGAAATCTGGTTCCATGTAGATCATCAATATGCAATTAGTTCAGCCTTTGACTGTAAGGTTTTGCCGCGAAGATTTAAATGGTTTAATGGCTTATTTAGAGTAATAAATTCATAAGAAAATTAATACTATTCAGAAAATTAAAAAATAATATGTCCCTGGAATCATAATTCCGTGGAGATTACAGATATAATTTTTGTTTGATTTTTAGACAACAGAATCTATATGAATCATTTAAAACCCATTAAACACTATTTAAATCATACAAAAAGATCTATAACCCCGATTAGGGTGAATCCAAGTGCTAAGGTTTTGTATTGACAATATCTATACAGAGAAATTGCATGAAAAATTATTTGGTACTGTTAAAACAGAAATTCATACAGAAATATTTAAACCCATTGAAATAGTGTTTTAATCATAAAAAAATATCTATAACTCATTTTTAGGTGATTCAAATTGCTACTGTCTCTAAATTGCATTACCCCTATCCAGTAGCATCTAGTTCACAATTTAATACGACATAAACATATTTAATTCAATTAAAGTGGTATACACCATATTAAATCGATACAACTTTAGTAATAAAAGCTTTAGTGCATTAAATGACTTTCCACGTGCATCATGTAATCTAATTATGTTCAGAACACTAAATGCAACTATTGTGACTCATTAAATCGTCATGCATGCATCTGTTCATCATTGTTTTCTTGTAATGTTGCACTGTTGTATGTTTGTAATGTTTTGAATGGTGTTTGTTGTGTTTGCTTCAAACGTTAGATTGCGAGGAGTGCAACTACTGTGATTGCAACTACTATGATTGCAAGTATTGTGGTTATGACGAGTGCAACCATTATATCTATGAGGATTGTGAGGATTATCCAATCGACTACATCTACAACAAAGGCAAGTGGTGCTATCTTGGTCATAAATGTCCTACTGTTTTCCTATGCATTGTAGATGTTTTGTAGAATTGCATCGGTAGGAATTAATGTGTATATGCTATGCTATATCCCATATTATTCCCTAGTATTCCTTGTTTATGAGCCATCGTATTGGTAGATTGCTTAGATATGCTATTTAGACGAGGAAGGGAATCACATCATGAAAAGTTATATGTTTTGAAAGGCTTATGTTTTGCTAAATGACAAACCAATATGTTTTGATGCACCACCTGGGCGGAATGGCATTGATTGGGTCATCGAGTATGGATTTATGGTGGGGAATGCCGCCCAGGATACTGAGAAAGGATTGGTTTCTTTATTTGGTAACTTACGTGTACAACCATGTGCCAATAATGGAATGGGCGGTTGGTTGGACTCAGTAGGTTGTGGTAACTCGAACCCACGTATCCAGAGATGTAGAATAGTGTAGGTTGGACCGGTGCGTGTCAGGTTTGGGGAGCTACTTCCCGAACGGTTCCTTCTTGGACTTCTCCCTATCATCACCCAATATGAGAGTGGTGGTACGAGTTGGGCTGGCCAAGTCACATGGGTAAAGTGTACTAACCCCTACAGGGTGTATAAACTAATCGATTAGCCGTGTCCCCGGTTATGGACAATTCGAGCGACCTGATACTGATGCTATGATATTTCTCACTCATCCTTATTTCTTAATTACTTAATTTTTTTTGGGTGAACATAATTGGGTAGGAGCACCTGTGAGTGAACCATAGTGTCCTATTTATCATATTGGAAAACTACTTTGTTACAAATGTTTGGATAAAACTGTTGCTTTATGCAAATGAGCCTGAACTCCACTTGGCCAAATAAGCATGTAGTTGATAGATATGTTGTTAACCACTTTAGCCTACTTGCCATACATTCAATGTATTGATCATTCGTGGTTGCAACGTTTCATGTTGCAGGTTATATCGTATCTGAGTGATCGTTCATAGGTCGCGAGACTCCACTCAACAATTGTTCGCCTGTGGCACATTTGGAGGATGGAGATCTACCTTGTATTCGTTTTCCGCTGTGTACTTGAATAAATAATGTAAATTCTGGATCATATTCGTTGTATTTATGATGCACAGTTATATTTGGTATCATTTTGTACTGTGTGCCAGTGAACCGATCCAGGGATTGGCACTAGACCCATGAACTCAGCCTTATCAGTCGAGGGTGTTACATCATGAAACTCTTCCGGTGTTAGTGATTGACATGATCTTATGGTCTAAGGATTAGGATCACTTCGTAAGTTGTTATAGCAATATAAACTCAATGACTTTGATCGTAATGCTATACTTTGGATGAATGTTCATCACATCATTACACTAATGTTGTGACCTCGTTATTAACAACATCCAATGTCCATGATCAGGAAACCTTTGATCATCTTGTTAATCAACGAGCTAGTTTATAAGAGAGGCATAACTAGGAACTTAATTTTTGTTTATTAAACACACATGTATTAACGTTTCCGTATTAATACAACTATAGCATGAAAAATAAACATTTATCATAAATAAGGAATATGATATAACCACTTTATTATTGCCTCTCAGGCATATTCCCTTCACTTAGTTTCTTGTTCGAGTCTGAACTATGCACATCATCCTCAGGCACCGTCCTCACATCATCAGTGACTGCCACAATTGCTAAGGGACCGGCAACGGCAGGTAGGGCCTCCAACATCAGGGCATCACCGGGTACCTTAGACGTCTTCCGCTTCTTCCCAGCCATAGCAGGGTTGGTTTTCACTAGGGGAGCCTCCCTCTCAACCTCCTTCGAGCGGCCACGTCCATGACCTCTAGCAGTGCCTCGACCTTGGCCTCACCCAACACCGATACCACCCTTTAACGGGGAAGAGACCTCGGCCTCACTAGACTGGCCCAACCCAGCAGAAGGCGACGACTGGCCCCTTCCAGCAAGAGCTCCATGTGCAGACGTACCAGAATGATCAGTCGAAACAATATTGGTCCCTGATTTAGACCCTCCCGACTTCTTAGCAAAATCATCAACACACAACCTTTTTGTAAAATAAGGGAGGTCACCATTCTCATCTCGTTCTTCCGGAGTAACACATGATATATGATTGTGACCTACCAGCCCACAAGAGAAGCAATACATTGGCAGGCGCTCATATTGCACCGCATAGCTCTTAGTCGTCTGCAAATGGCTAGAGAACACTATCACCGTGCACATGAGGGGTTCATCTACCTTCTCTTCCACCCTCAGCCGCATGTATCCACCACAGCATCTGCCAAGAGAATTAGCTTCAACCTTTTTCACTATGCCAGTTGGCTCGGCAATCAACTTCCCCCTGTCAGAGTTCATCAATCTATTTGGAAGGAGAAGGATTCTGGCCCAGATGGCTAATCTATCAAAAACAACTTGCCGAGGATGCACCTCCACATCATATTTCTTCATTAATACGGCATGTTTGCCAACAACCCATGGAGATCCTTCCATGGCACGATCCCGTTCCACTTTTGAACAGAACTCAGCGACTAACAGACTGTCCCCCACCGGGTTGAGAAGCAGATCTTTTGGATTGCCCCACGCAACCCTCAGTGTCGTAGAGATCGTCTGAATATGCAGGGTGTTCGGGGCTAGAACCTTTCCCACAAACGCCCGCTCTGGATCGACAAGCCCCAGATCATCAACATCATCAATCACGACCGCTTTAGATTCGGTCGCCGTCAGACGAATCCTCGCCATCATATTCTCAACATGATCCCTAGAAGAAGATCCTTCCTTCTCACTTCCAGCCGTCGCTGCGGCATCTTTCCCTTTCTCAGATCGCAGTGGGATTGAGGAACCATCACCACATAGATCAGAGAACTCATACACTGAAAGTGTAATATGGTTAACCTAGAGGGGTGAATAGGTTTCTACAAAATTCTTTATAATCTTTTGCAAGTTTTAGGCTTTGCGGAATATAAGTGAGCCTAAATGCAAACTAGGTGAGGCAACCTAGATGATGAACAAGATACTTCAAGCTCAAAGGCTATCACAAGGTAAACAACACAAGTAAGAGACTGGTTAAGGAATAACCAAAGCACGTGGAGACGAAGAAGTATTCCCGTGTTCACCACCTTTGGGAAGGGGGCTACGTCACGTTGGAGAGGTGTGAGGTTCCACGAAGGATTCCTCACGCGCCACAAAGGCTCACCTTCTTCTCCGAGCCTATCCCACGAAGGAATAGCTCACTTACTCGTGGTAGACTTTATGGTAGTCTCCAAACCCTCAAAAACTTTCCACAGAGCAAATCACAAGCTGAATGCCTCTGGGCGACCCTAGCCGCCTAGGATTTCCCACAAACCCAAGAGTAACAAGCTAACTCGATGAACTCAAGGGGGAATGAACTTTGGCTTGGTGGAAACATAGATCGGGACCTCCTCTTCCTTTCTACCAAAGGGATTTGGATTTGGTTGGGTAGAATAGGATATCCTCAAGCTTTTGTGTTTCAACAATGGGAGAGAGAGAGAGCTTCAAGAAATGAATGTTTGCTGAAATGCCTAACCTCTCAGTGGAGAAGAAAGGGGTATATATAGTATGGGGATAAAAGGAGCCGTTTGGGGGTTCCTGCAACAGAATCGGCAATAAGTCCGGTCGGACCGAGTTACTCGCCGGAAATTCCGGCGATAGCTCCGGCGGACCGGACCACAAGCCGGAAATTTCGGCAGCGACCGGAATTCTCGGCGAGCAGCCGAAAGTGCTTGCAGTAAGCCATTTTGGTGCTTACCGAGAATTTCCGGCGGCGACCGGAAATTCCGACGGCAGCACCAACGGTGCCGGCACTTCTGCCGATTTCACAGTAGCCCCTTTGGACTCATTTTTCATGAATATTTTTCTCTCTCTCTTCGAACGGGTGTGTGGCGGTGGATGATGAGAAGTATATTTTGTGTAGAACAACCCCAAAGAGCGCATCGAGATCACCCCTCTTAATAGTGCGGTGTTTCCTATTTGGATCAAGAGTAAATAAGAGAGAATAATAAATAACACCACCGTATCTTCATATAGAAACGAATGGGGCATCACACATCGCCTTTCACCAACAACCTACGGACTCTCACCTGTAGAGAAGCTAGTAGAAACATTAGTACGCTCTCTAGCTTCGATGTCATAGTTAACCAAAACACAAGATAAGGGCTATTTGCCCTTTCAATCTCCCCCTTTTTGGTTAACAATGACAAACCGAGCTAGAGTCAAAAGATGATATTATGATATGATTAGATACACAGATATCTAGCACATAATAGCAAGCACATAGTGATAGGAAATCCAAGTACAATAAGAGAAGTACAAAATTGTCCAGACACACACATAAATAGTTCGACAGAGCAAATAAAAGCACAAGCCCATGAGAGGCAAACGAACAAAGGAGGGCTTGTGCAAGAGGCAAGTCATGAAGGAAGCGACTCTACTCTCTCTCCCCCTTTGGCATCGAGACCAAAAAGGAAGAAATGAGTGGAGAAATGATCTAGCCAGCAGAGTTGTCCTCATCGTCATCATCATCATCGGCTTCTTCGTCCTCTTCTTCTTTGTCGTCACCCTCGTCTTCGTCCTCGTCATCATCCTCATCATCATTCCCTGTAGGTGTAGCACGACGCTGAGAGGAACTGGAAGTGGCAAACCCGGGGAACATTGATGGATCAAAACCCATAAACATGTCCTCATCCAGCGATGGCTTCTCGAAGTTGACATAAGGAATAGGAGCTAAAGCATTACCCAAGTCTGGCACTGTGCGACCACGTTCTGTCAAGAAGGCATTGTGCTGCCTCCTATTCTCCCGACTGAGCTCTAAGCTGCTATGGGCAACATCATAGGAGGAGCGACACATATTCCATAAGTTGTTGAAGAAACGGGCAAGTCCTTTCTTGCAAGGAAGAGCACGGGGAAGGTCCCGACGGGAGCGCGAACCAGCAGAAAGAGGATCATGAGCAAGCGTGGTCCGGCGCTCAGACGACATCATCCGAGGGAGATCCACATGAGATCCCCGACGAGGTAAGGTGAAATCCTCCATATCTTCACATGTACCTTTGGGGATAGCAGATGCAGGGACGGTGGCCTCAATCATACGCTAAACATACTGACAGAAGTTGGGAGTCATGCATTTCTTGATGGACCGCTGAATCTCACAGTAGATGAAATCACACCCATTGATCTTTCACAGGCGACGAGGATCACAGTAGTACAGCAGGTTCTTGTGGTGACCACGGACATCAACTGCATCACTAGCCTTGCTCACAAGAATGTAGCGGAAGAACCGAGCAAGCACCATATAGTAGTAGTACATGCCTGACAAGCTGGGAGGTTGTTATGTCGGAAACGTATCTATAATTTTTGATGTTCCATGCTTGTTTAGTATCTACTTTGCTTTGCTCTGTCTTTCTTTGAGGTGTGTTTACATCTTTTCTGGAACTAACCTATTAACAAGTTGCCACAGTGCCAGTTGCCTATTTTCTTCTGTTTTTGGTTCCAGAAAGGCAGAAAATCAATATTCTTGGAATTGGACGGGACAAAAGCCAAAGTCAATAACTTTTCATAGGGAACACGAAGTCCAGAGGAGATACGGAGGAGAGCCTCAAGGGGGCCACACCCCCTGGCCACACGGGTGGGCCCACCCCGCGCCTGGGGGGTGCAGCCGCTACGAGCACCCCCTCAGCCTCCCTCTTCGCCTATAAGAAGCCCCCGATGAAGAAACCCTAAGGACCCGATCAATATTCCACGAAACCTTTTGTAGCCGCCGCCACCGTCGTCCCTAGATCAGGGGGATCTGAAGTTCTTCCCGGCACCCTGCCGGAGGGGAGATCATCCCAGAGGCCTTCTCTCTGGTATGATGCGTGAGTAGTTCCACCTTGGACTATGGGTCCATGTAGTAGATAGATGGTTGTATCTCCTCCTTTGTTATTTCATGTATAGACCTCGTGAGCTGCGTTCATGATCAAGATCTAATCTATTTAATCATGCATGTTGTGTTTGCAGGGATCCGATGGATATTGAGATTATTATGTTGGATTAATTAATGGTTTTGTCTTTATGATTCTATCATGTCTGTGTTATTTGTGATCTTGCATGCTCTCTGTTGTTAGTAGCTATCTTGTCCAAGTAGTTGCTAATTACTCCAAGAGGGGGTATTTATGCTCGATAGTTGGTTCATGCCTCTAGTTTCCAAGGGAAGTGACAGAAATCTCTTCGGTTGTAGATGTGATGTTGCTACTAGGGAGAAAAAAACGGTCTCTTGTTCATGGAACATGTGGACTGTTTACCTTATACACTTTGCTTAAAGCAGTTGTCTGTTGCTTGCAACTTAATACTGGAGGGGGTTCAGATGATAACCTGAAGGTGGACTTCTAGTCATAGATGTAGTTGGATGGCGGTCTATGTATCATTTTGTATTGCCCAGTCGAATCTCATAGGATTTTTCTGACTAGTATTGCATTGTTATGCCATACTCAGTTCTGTCAATTGCCCTAGTGTAATTTGTTTGCCCTTCATGCCATGTTGTTTATCTAAGGAGAGCACCTATAGTGAACTATGGACCCCGGTCCAATCTTTACCATTGATACATCTTCCACTGTAACTTGTTTATTTGCTGCAAACCATTACCTTCCACACCATATGTTTAATCCTTTGTTACAGAAACCGGTGAGATTGACAACCTCACTGTTAGTTGGGGAAAAGCCTTGAGTTTGTGTTGTGCAGGTCTCTGCGTTGCTTGCAACACCTCTGTGATGTTTCCTTCCTCCTACTGGTTCGATAACCTCGGTTTCTTACTGAGGGAAAACTTGCTGCTGTGCTACTTCACACCTTGCTCTTGGGGTTCCCAACAGGCTCCACGTCAATCACGTGCTAGCCATCACAAGCTTTTCTAGCGCCGTTGCCGGGGAGGCTAAGGACGTCTTCACAAGGGGAGTCCTCCACTTCCTCTCTCTTTACTTTGTTTTTAGTTTGCTTGGTTTTGTTTGCCTCTTTTCAAAAAACCCAAAAAAAATAGTCTAGTTTGGTTTGCTTCCTTTATTCAAAAACACAAAAAAATTAGTTCCTGCTCTAGCTGCTGCTGCTATTTTTGGCTTGCCCACCTTTGCCAAAATGAACTTTGCTGAGAACACCAAGTTGTGTGACTTCACTAGCACCAACAACAATGTTTTCCTTAGCACACATATTGCTCCACCTGCTCCTAATGCTACCTTTTATGAAATTAAGCCTACTTTGTTGAATCTTGTGATGAGAGAGCAATTTTCTGGTACTAGTTCTGATGATCCTGCTGCCCATCTCAATAGCGTTGTTGAACTTTGTGAGATGCGGAAGTATAAGGATGTAGATGGAGACATTATTAAGCTCAAGCTTTTTTTTCCTTTATCCTTGAGAGGAAAAGCAAAAGAATGGTTGCTTTCTTTGCCTAAAAATAGTATTGACTCTTGGACTAAGTGCAAAGATGCTTTTATTGGAAAGTACTATCCTCCTGCTAAGATTATATCTATGAGAAGTGACATTATGAAATTTAAACAACTTGATAATTAACATGTTGCTCAAGCTTGGGAAAGAATGAAATCTTTGGTTAAGAATTGTCCCACTCATGGACTCACTGCTTGGGTGATTATTCATACTTTTTATGCAGGTTTGAACTTCTCCTCAAGAAACCTGTTGGATTCAGCTGCTAGAGGTACCTTTATGAGCATCTCTTTGGGTGCTGCAACTAGACTCCTTGATAATATGATGGTTAACTACTCTGAATGGCACACTGAGAGAGCTCCACATGGTAAGAAGGTAAATTCTGTTGAGGAAACTTCCTCTTTGAGTGATAAGATTGATGTTATTATGGCTATGCTTGTTAATGGGAAAGCTCCTTTAGATCCTAATAGTGTTCCCTTATCCTCTTTGGTTGCCCAAGAAGAGCAAGTTGATGTGAACTTCATTAGAAACAACGATTTCAACAACAATGACTATAGGAATAATTTTGGTGGTAACAACAATTATAGGCCTTATCCTCCTAATAATGGCAATTCCTATGGAAGCTCTCACAACAATGCTAGAAGTGCCCCCTCTGAACTTGAAGTCATGCTCAAAGACTATATTAGTAAGCAAACCACTTTCTATAAGGCTATAGAGGAAAAGCTTTTAAATGTTGAGAAAAATATATCCTCTTTGTCTGAAGCTCAGTCCTGCTTGATTAATAAAATGGATGCTAAACCTGAAACCATGGAAAATAACTTTGCTACTACTCATGCCATACAAGTTACGATTGATGAAAATGTTAGGCTGTTAGCTCAACTTCATGCTAGGTGGGAAAGGGAAGCTGAAATTAATAGAAACAATAGTGTGTGCACCATCACTAAACCACAAGTAGTCCATGTTCCTCCTCCTACTATGCCTAAGCCTCTTGAGCCTACTACTAGTGATGCTAAGTTTTATTTTGATATTGATGGTTGCAATATTTCTAAAGTGATTATGTTCTTGCAAAAGCTTGCTAGAAGTCCTGATGCTAGTGATATGCATGTTGCTTTCACCAAACACATTACAGATGCTCTTGTTAAGATTAAGGAAGAGAAGTTAAAACACAAAGCTTCTATTCCTAGGAAAGTAGAAGATAGTTGGGAACCCATTATTAATATTCAAGTGAATGACTTTGATCTCAAAGCTTCATGTGATCTTGGTTCTAGTGTCTCTATTATGCCTAGGAAGATTTATGAAATGCTTGATTTGCCACCTTTGGAAGATTGTTATTTGGATGTCCCACTTAATGATAATGCTAAGAAGAAACTCATGGGGAGTATTAATGATGTTCTCATTATGGTTAACAATGTTTATGTCCCTGTGGATTTCTATATTTTGGATGTTGAATACAATGCTTCTTGTCCTATTACCTTGGGAAGACCTTTTCTTAGAACAGTTGGTGCCATCATTGATATGAAAGAAGGCACCATTAAATATCATTTTCCATTCAAGGAAGGTATTGAACACTTCCCTATGAGGAGAGAGAAGTTTCTTTTTGCTCCTCCTTTGAAAGCAAGGTTTTATGTTAATGCTTCATCATTTGAAAATACTTGATTCTTCTTGCTTCTTGTGCCTAACTTAAAGGCGTTAAAGAAAAGTACTTGTTGGGAGATAACCCAAGAGTTTACTTGAGTCTTGGAAGTTATTAATTCAGTAATAACCTCTCCTTATCCTTTTTTTTATTTTCGTGCCAATAATGACCTCTAATGAGAGGGAAGTAAGGTTTGGGGAGTTGTTGTCCCGAAACAGATTTCTGTCCTCCACCATAAAAAATCGTGAGGAGTCTCTGTAACTCGGATGGAGCTCAAAATTTACGAATACATCCCCCAGTATTTTAGATAACTTTAGTTAGCTCAAAACTTTTTGATTTGAGCAACAGAAGATTTTCAAAAAAACGGTTTCTACCTGCTGGTCTGTTTTGACAGATTTCTGCCATTATTTGCATTTGCTTCTTATTGATTCCTTTTTGAGTTCTCTTTTGGGGAATTGTGTTTTTGAAGGATTTGCTACAGTAGCTTGTGTTTTTAGTGAAAAGTCTTGATGTTACAAATCTTTGCCTAAGGTATAATATCTTTTGAATACACTAATGTTGCTAATGAAAATTGTGTGAAGGAAAAAATTTCAGGTGTAGAGAGAGAATGATGTAATGAGATGAAGAATGGACAAAACCTCAAGCTTGGGGATGCCACCATGGTTTCACCCCAAGAAATATCCAAGAGGTACAAGCGTCAAAGCTTGGGGATGCCCAAGACATCCCCTTCTTCATCAATAAAAAGCTCAGGTCTGTCTAGACACTTCATTTTTATTGTTTCATGCACTATTGTGTTGTTCTTGAAGCGTCTTAGTTTTTGTTTGCTTTGCATAGGTTGTTTAGTTTGCTTGAATAAAGTAGTTTGGACCCCCGTTCTCGTTGTATTTTTTTGCAAATAAGTTGCTTGGTGTTGGAAAGGAGTAGGAAGTTCCTGCTTGAAAGTGCAAGAGGAGCTTGCATTGACTGCGACTTAGACTTTAGCATGACATGCTAGGTGTTTTTTTGACTTTATGATTAGTGATTATTGCTGTAGCATGTCTTGTTCCAAACAATTGGGATTGCTTAGTGTGCCTTGAATAAATTATGCGTTGTTTTAGCATGCAAAAGCATAGTATTGTTGTATTCTCCTTTGATGCTTTGTTTGGGTTGACTTGGCACATGCTCACACCATGTTATGACTATGACAAGTCACCATAGCCTCTATGATCATTTAGTCCTAGACTTGTAGTACCACTCTATGCTTTGATTAGTAATGCTTTGTTGCTCTGCATGATTATGGCCATTATGCTCTCTTAGTTGGTTGCTCCCAGTCTTTTGCTAGCCTTCACTTGTATGAGTAAGCTCTACTCATGCTTCCAACTCCCAAGAAACCAAGTTATTCCAAAGTGTCCACTATAAACTCCTATGCATGGTGTGTTATACCATTCCAAGTATATTCTTGTTTTCATCTATCTTCCAATTAAAACTATTTTGTTATGTGAAAACTTAGTGATTAAAGCCCTCACGAACTTGATGGCACACTTTATATTCTTTGCCCCTAATAAACTTGAATCATTGTGTCGTCTATGTTGTATATGCTTGCACTTATACGTTGGAATTAGTAGAACCATGCTGTCATGGGGAACGTTTTCAACATTGCACTTGTACTTTGTACTCAGTTGATATCATGTTGTTTTGTCTATGGATGTCACCGGTGTGAAATAAAGAGGGAGCTTGTAAGTCCATGGAGTAAGTATTTTGTGTTAGAGAAACGCCTGGGTCGCTAGCCTAAGCCATGCCTAATCATGGTGGAAGCTTGCAGCATCACCATAGTGAGCTATCTATGAAGCATCGTCAATAAAAAGCTATGCATATAGTAAATAAAAAGATCGCTGAGATGCTCATTGTCTACTTGCCTTGTCATTTTGGTTATGGGATAGCTCATGTACCATGTGCAAGGGGTACCACGTTGGCGGTTCTCTATGATATGCAAATACTTACAATGACAAGAACTTACAGGTGACTGAAGTTGAGTAGCATGAGGTGTGCCCCTCGTATTCAAGGGACTTGAGATTGCAAACTTATACTTTGTCAAGCATATACTACATAGTTAGTTTAATTTAACCTTAAACACTTCAAGATGCTTATGATAGGGGCAATGAGGGCTGAAAGCTAACAAGTACCATAATTTTTGGGAGCTCTTTTTGAAACTTGAAATCCCTGCTTCCCTTTACAAAGGGCCTTTCTTTCACTATTATTTGAGTGTCCACCTTCTACCTTTAGGCACCATTAAGAGAGCATAGTTGACATTCTGTGTGTAGTGTCCCAAAGCTTATTGATTGATGCATATTGTGATATTACTTGTTCTTGTGCTATTTGTTTCTAGTCACCCTTGTAAACGTTGAAGGTGTCCTATGCATCTATTTGCTACTCTTTGAGGGACAAGCTGATTGCCACTATGCTATGTTTTCTGTATGTGAATCAAACAAACGTTTTTCAATGCATGTTATTCATGATCTTTCTTTGTAGCCTTTCATGTTGCATTACATAGTTACAATGTCCTATTGTTAGAACTCCCTCTTTCATGCACATGTTTAGAGTTCTTTGATCCCAGCTTTCAATGCTTGCAAAAGATTTGATCTTTATTGTGAAGGTGCATGTCACCTCAAAAATTATTTCTTTTATGACTTACCTACTCGAGGACGAGCAGGAGTTAAGCTTGGGGATGCTTGTTACGTCGGAAACGTATCTATAATTTTTGATGTTCCATGCTTGTTTAGTATCTACTTTTCTTTGCTTTGTCTTTCTTTGAGGTGTTTTTATATCTTTTCTGGAACTAACCTATTAACAAGTTGCCACAGTGCCAGTAGCCTGGTTTCTTCAGTTTTTGGTTCCAGAAAGGCAGAAAATCAATATTCTCGGAATTGGACGGGACAAAAGCCAAAGTCAATAACTTTCCGTGGGAACACGAAGTCCAGAGAAGAGACGGAGGAGAGCCTCGAGGGGGCCACACCCCCTGGCCGCGCGGGTGGTCCCACCCCGCGCCTGGGGGGTGCAGCCGCCTCAGGCACCCCCTCGGCCTCCCTCTTCGCCTATAATAAGCCCCTGAGGAAGAAACCCTAAGGACCTGATCAATATTCCACAAAACCTCATGTAGCCGCCGCCACCTCGTCCCTAGATCGGGGGGGATCTGAAGTTCTTCCCGGCACCCTGCCGGAGGGGAGATCATCCCGGAGGCCTTCTCTCTGGTATGATGTGTGAGTAGTTCCACCTTGGATTATGGGTCCATGTAGTAGCTAGATGGTTGTATCTCCTCCATTGTGCTTTCATGTATAGATCTTGTGAGCTCCGTTCATGATCAAGATATAATCTATTTGTAATCATGCATGTTGTGTTTGCGGGGATCCGATGGATATTGAGATTGTTATGTTGGATCGATTAATGGTTTTGTCTTTATAATTCTATCATGTCTGTGTTGTTTGTGATCTTGCATGCTCTCTGTTGTTAGTATCTATCTTGGCCGAGTAGTTGCTAGTGACTCCAAGAGGGGGTATTTATGCTCGATAGTGGGTTCATGCCTCTAGATTCCAAGGGAAGTGACAACAATCTCTTCGGTTGTCGATGTGATGTTGCTACTAGGGAGAAAACAATGGTCACTTGTTCATGGAACATGTGGACTATTTACCTAACACACTTTTCTTAAATCAGTTGTCTGTTGCTTGCAACTTAATACTGGAGGGGGTTCGGATGACAACCTGAAGGTGGACTTCTAGTCATAGATGCAGTTGGATGGCGGTCTATATATCTTGTTGTATTGCCCAATCGAATCTCATAGGATCTTTCTGACTAGTATTGCATTGTTATGTCATGTTCAGTTCCTATCAATTGCCCTGCTGTAATTTGTTTGCCCTTCATGCCATGCTGTTTATCTCAGGAGAGCACCTCTAGTGAACTATGAACCCCGGTCCAATCTTTACCATTGATACATCTTCTAGTTTTACTTGTTTACTTGCTGCAAACCATTACCTTTCACACCATACGTTTAATCCTTTGTTACAGCAACCGGTGAGATTTACAACATCACTATTAGTTGGGGCAAAGTCTTGAGTTTGTGTTGTGCAGGTATCCGCGTTGCTTGCAACACCTGTCTGACGTTACCTTCCTCCTACTTGTTCGATAACCTCAGTTTCTTAGTCAGGGAAAACTTGCTGTTGTGCTACTTCACACCTTGCTCTTGGGGTTCCCAACAGGCTCCACGTCAATCATGTGCTAGCCATCAGAGGTGCATGGCTAGGCTCACTGGGGTAGCATTAAAGGATCTGGTTGCTGAAGGCCTTCTCAGAGTGAATGCAGAAGCCAGAGACACAGTCAGGAGGGTAACCCAGGGCAGAGCAGAAATCAGCAAAGGAAGCCGAGTACGGCTTGGCGCCGGTCATCCAAGTGACAATGCGAGAATCATCAGTGTGAAAGTAAGAAGTGCAGAAGAACTAGCGAATGAGATCTGACATGAGCTTAACCTTGATAGAGGCAAGAACAAAGACATCCATCTGCTTCAGGGCCACATCCACATGCTCAAAATCTGTGGAGAGGTAGTGAGCATAGTGATCCTCATTGAGATACTTGGGAGGAACAAAGAAACCCCGCTTCATACGAGTTAGCTCATTGTAGAAGTCATCCCAAAAGCACTTCTAAGTGTCAGTCCAAAACATTCTGTCAGCACCAAGATAGGTGCGGTTGGGAAAGCGGTACTGATTCTGCCTCCTCAAGTCCCGCCACTGATTCACAGAGATATCCGAAGCAGTATTGTAGTTGGGAGGATCTTATTCTTCAGTAGGACCAAGATTGGACTTGCCCTTGGAAGCGGATCTTCCAGCATATGCTTTCTTTTTCTGCCCACTTGCAGAACTAGAACCCCCTGCGGTAGCAGCTGCTTGTTGACGCTGAGTGAGGCGAGGAGCAGGAGGAGGAGCCTGTTGAATAGTAAGCTTTCTCTTTTTGCCGGTGTCTGGCTCAAAATCGATGTGGTCAGACGTTGCACAAGAAGCACACAAGAACGCAAGGCAAAGAAAGCAAATGAGTGTATATGCCATAAAAGGAACTCACAAGAACACATATTGAAAGTTGGGCAAGCGCATGGACATAAAAGCAAGCAAAATAGCAGTTTCGGCTCCAGGTCCGGTGGAACCGATCATGTCGCCGAAAGGATCGGCGACGGTTCCGGCGGACCGGAAGCTCGAACGGAATTTCCGGCGAGCATTTTGGTCGACCAGAACAGTGACTGGAAATGTCGGCGACGGTATCGGCTCAACCGGGCCTGGGACCGAAAATTCAAGGCAATCGATTGGGGAACTGTCCATGACTTAGTACTTGCGCAAAAAACAACATGTGGGAGAACATGGGTGAAACTAGGATGGCACTAGCCTAGTTACTCTACTAGGGGGTAGAGAGAACTAAGGGAGCACAAGCTTGACCATGAAAACTAGGGTTTCACCACCAACAAGAAAGGTAAAGAGGAGATGAAAGAGCATAATACCCTCGGATGCCGAAGAAGAAGCCATGCCCCCTTGCCAAAGATAGGCAAGAAGAAAGCACCACACGAGAAAGAGGGAGAGCACTCCCCGATCTCCCAATGCGGGCAAGGAGAGAGCAAAACCTTCGGTGAGAAGACTTGTAGAGGCCCGATCTACAACTTGGTGGAGTGGGGAGGGATTTGGGTGGAGGGAAGGGCCTATGGGGGGTGGGGAAGCTTGGGGCGGCAACCATGGAGGAGGGGAGGGCATGGGGAAGAAGGAAGAAAGAAGGTGGAACTGCCCCATGCGCGGGCTATAAATACCCATCTCAGAAAATTTTCGGCAGTAAGTCCGGTCGAACCGGCTCCCATGCCGGAATTTCAGGCGAGAGCATCGGCAAACCGGCCCCGTGACCAATATTTCTGGTGGCGAACGGAATTTTCGGTAGAGAACCGAAATCGTATTCTATAAGGGTTTTCGGTCTGCTGCTGGAATTTTTGGCGGTCGACAGGCCGGCGGACCAGAAATTTTATGGAGACAACGTATGAGGAAATTTTTCTGGAGATGATGAATTGTGAGGAATCATATGAGCATATACACAAGATCCAAATGAAAACCAGATAAAGCACTGTCCATTTGACAAGGTCATGAAGAAAAACAAAGAGCAACCATGGACATAGGATTTAGCTTTTGAACATCAAGGCACCCAATACACAAAACCAACCATTTGGCGGAGGATTTCTCCCCCTATGTTTAAGCACACATGTCATGGCGCCTCAACGATAGATGCTTGGACCCATATCATGACACGAGATCAATTTATGTTGCACACATAGGTAAGCATCAAACCAAGACATGGTAAGATGACCATCCCTACATGTGCTGCACAACTAGGCTACATAGCACGTTAAGAGCAAGAATATAGTGCAATAAGCAAATCAATCCAAGTTTTGAGGATCTAGGATATCGAGTTCTCGCCTCAACATGACAAATCGGGCTTCATCCAAAGGCTTCGTGAAGATATCGGCCAATTGGAACATCGTACCCACATGAGTGAGATTGATATCACCATTTGCGACATGGTAACGTAGGAAGTGGTGGCGAATGTCAATATGTTTGGTGCGACAATGTTGGACGGGGTTATTGGCGATCTTTATTGCACTTTCATTGTCACCTAGAAGAGGCACCGTACCAAGAGACACACCATAGTCTTTCAAGGTTTGCCTCATCCATAACAATTGAGCACAACAAGATGCCGCGGATATGTATTCGGCTTCGGCGGTGGATAGGGCTGTGGAGTTTTGTTTCTTGGAAGACCAACTCACCAACGACCGGCCAATGAATTGGCAAGCCCCGGAGGTTGATTTCCGGTCAATCTTATCACCTGCCCAATCGGTATCCGAATAGCCAACAAGCTCAAAGGTTGACCCCTTTGGATACCAAAGCCCGAGAGTAGGAGTGAGAACAAGGTACAAAAAAACCGTTTGACCGCCATCAAGTGGCACTCCTTGGGAGCGGATTGAAAACGAGCACACATTCCAACACTTAACATGATATCCGGCCTAGAAGCACAAAGGTAGAGCAAGGAACCAATCATAGAACGATATACCTTTTGATCCACGTCCTTCTCACCAACTCCAAGACCAAGTTGTCCATTTGGTGGCATGGGAGTCTTCATGGTATTAGCCTTGGCCATCTCAAACTTATTGAGCATGTCCTTAATGTACTTCTCTTGAGAGATGAAAGTGTCGTGAGGCAGTTGCTTTATAATGAAGCCTAGAAAGAACTTCAACTCCCCCATCATGGACATCCTAAATTTCATAGTCATCAACTCGGCAAAAGCTTTGTTGTGAGATTCGTTAGTTCCACCAAAGATAAGATCATGAACATAAATTTGAACAATAAATAAGCCACCCCCTTTAACCCATTTGGTGAAAAGGGTGGAATCGACCTTACCCATGCTAAACCCATCCATGAGTAGAAAATCCCTAAGGTGCTCATACCAAGCACGAGGAGCTTGCTTTAGTCCGTAGAGAGCCTTATGGAGTAGATACACAAGGTTGGGATAGCGTGTGTTTTTGAAACCCAGGGGTTGAGCTACATATGCAACCTATTTCAAGGTACCATTAAGAAATGCACTTTTCACATCCATTTGATAAAGCTTGAAGTTATGGAAAGATGCATAAGCGAGCAAGAGACGAATAGCTTCAAGACGAGCAACGAGCGCAAAAGGTGTCCTCATATTCAATACCTTCTATTTGGGAATACCCTTGCGCCACTAACCTTGCTTTGTTTCTTGTGACGACCCCATTCTCATCTTGCTTGTTCTTGAACACCCACTTGGTCCCAATGACATTGATGCGATGATCTTTAGGCCTCTCCACTAGAGACCAAACTTCATTGCGGGTGAAACACTCGAGTTCTTCTTGCATGGCAATGACCCAATTCGGATCCTCCAAAGACTCATGAACCTTTAGGGGCTCAAAGTTGGACAGAAAAGCATGATGCCCACAAAAGTTTGTGAGGTTCTTATTCTTGGCACGGGTCTCGATCCCTCTTGATATGCTTCCAAGGATATTGTTGACTTAGAGTCCACTTGCAATGGAGGCAGCCTTGATCTTCCGAATTGTGCCTTCATGATCAGCAAATTCATTTTTTGAGGGGCCTTTATCTTAACACCATCTTGAGCTTGACCTTGGGATGGAGGAGATTGATCTTCTACTTGGTCTTGATCAAAGTGTTCAGGGCTTGGTTCTTGTTGTTCGGTTTGCATGGCATCTTGAGTGAGATGTTGATCTTGTGGTGCATTTGATGGCTCAACTTGGGTAGAGCTTGGCTCTTCTTGAGTTGAGCTTGATTCTCCCCCATCATCTTGTTGAACATGAATGTGAGACTCGGTGGGCAAGATATGCCAAATACCCATCAACTTGATGACTTGAGAGGAATCGACATCACCTACATCATGAGAAGAAACTTGCCCCTCATGGGGGCCATTATTCTCCAAAAACTCCACGTCACAAGATACTTCAACACAACCATTGGTTTTGTTGTAGTATCTATAGGCATGAGAGTTTTCCGCATAACCAACAAATATACCCTCTATAGTTCTAGATTCGAATTTACCGACCTTTTCCTTTTTGTTCTTGATGAGGCACTTGCACCCAAACACACGAAAGTAGTTGACATTGGGCTTCTTACTTGTGAGAATCTCGTATGGAGTCATGTCAAAGGGAGCTCGGAGGAAGAGCCGGTTCGTGTAGTGGACCGTGGTAGCAATGTCTTCTCCCCAAAAGTTGTGGGGGGACTTGAATTCACTCAACGTTATTCTTGCCATCTCAATGATTGTCCATTTCTTCCTTTCAACAACACCATTTTGTTGAGGGGTATAGGGAGCTGAGAATTCATGCTTGATACCCTCATCTTCAACAAATTCTTGCATGGTGTAGTTCTTGAACTGGGTGCCATTGTTAGTTCTAATTGTCTTGATCTCCACTCCATGAGTGTGTTGAGCTTGCTTGGCGAAGATCATGAATTCCTTGTAGGTCTCATCCTTCGTCTTGAGAAGAAAGACCGAAGTATACCTTGAGTAATCATCAACAATGACAAGACCATATCTTCTTATACCAAGGAGTCATATGTTGACGACCCGAAGAGATCCAAATGGAGATGTTCCAAGGGTCTTGATGTGGCCACCTTGGTAACGGAAGGATGATGCTTCCCAATTTGCTTTCCTGAAATGCAAGCACTACACACACGATCTTTCTCAAAGGAGACACCGGTTAGTCCAATAATATGCTCACCCTTTAGGAGTTGATTGAGATTTCTCATGTTGACATGACCTAGGCGACGATGCCAAAGCCATCCCTTGTCAGCCTTGGCCATTAGACATGTAGGAAGAGATTGGCTCTCTTTCGAGAGGTCGACCACATAAAGGTCATCTTCCATGTGTCCAATTAGAACTAAGATGAGATCATCACCCCTAAAGACCTTCACAAAAGTTCTAGAGAAATAGGACTCATAGCCGGCATCCGCAAGATGTTTAATTGAAAGCAAGTTGTAACTAAGGTTTTCAACATGTAATACGGTCTCTAGAGTCAAAACCTTGGAGATCACCAACTTACCATAACCTAGTACCTTTCCTTTAGAGTTGTCTCCAAAAGTGATGCTTGACGTTGAGTTGACATCGTGAATGAATTGGTCAAGCCCACTTCTACCACCGGTCATGTGATTGGTGCATCCACTATCAAACACCCATTTTTATCCACCAGAGGCATAACCCTACAAAATCATTTCTTTGATTTAGGAACCCATTGAGTAATGGGTCCCCTAGCATTAGCAACAAGATCCTTTGGTACCCAAATTGAGTACCATCTATAAGCATAACCATTTCGAGGGCCAACATACTTGGCATATACATCTCCTTGAGTGCCCTTACATAGAACATAGGAAGGATTGGACTTTCCCGCATATTTATGATTGGGATTGCCCCTCATGGCCCCCCATTCACAACATTCTTTTGACTTGGTCAACCACCTTACAACTTCTTTTACAAAGGTTATCTCCTTTGGTGGAATGGCATTGCTCTTGTTGTTCTTTGGACCAAAACTGACACCTTCCTTGGAAACTCTCGTCCTTTGACGGGATAAAATCTCATCTAAGATCTTTCCCTTGGAGGTAGGTGCACGACCCTCTTTCTCAAGTTGCTCCTTCAACCTCTTATTTTCCTCAATGAGGAGAGTTTGATCAAAGGTAGGGTTATAGGTACAAGAATCATTTTCAACAATAATTGGATCCTTCAATGTACCAAGAGCCTTCTCATAGGTCACTCGAAGTTGGTCATGGTTCTCTCCAAGTTTTATGAGCTCACACTTGACAAGCAAATTAGCCTTTTCAAGGTGCTCAAGGTCCTTAGTAAGAGAAGCATGAGCAACCTCAAGCTCTTTCTTTGAGGCATCAAGCTCTTGGGACAAAGAGTTAGCCTTATCAATAGTGTCCATGTCTTTTGCTTTATCAAGTTCAAAAGTTTCAAGTTGTAGTTTAAGAAAAGAATTGGTATTCTTTTCCTCACAAAGCTCTTGCTCAAGAAGATTGAATCTTTGTTTCTCATCATCAATATGATATTCCAAGCTATCAATGGCCTCATCACGTGAGCTAACAAGTTCCATTAATTGCTTGACTCTAGCATGAGCAATGGGAGGAAGAGACTTCATGATAGCATACGTTTCTTTTATATATTATTCACCAAATTCATCACTATCACTATCATCATCATGGTTACTCTCAAGATCATCCAAAACGCTAGATAGGGATGGAGGAGATGAGATTACCTTGGAGCTTGTTGCCATAAGACAAGAGCCGGTGACCTTGGGAATAGGAGAACTCTCGATGTAGTCCTTGGCGTAGTCGTAGGTGAGAGGTGAACCGGGTTCAACATATGCCAAACCGGTCACACCCACCACTTTCTCCTTATCCCCACACTCCATGTCAGACTCGTCCTTGGAGATCCTTGCCATGAGGCAAGTGGCAGTGACCTTGGGAGTAGGAGAGTCGTCGGTGTAGTCCTTGGTGTCGTCGTAGGTGAAGTGAGACCCGGGTTCGGCGAAGGCCAAACCGGCCACTCCAACAACCTTATATTCATCCTCTTACTCCTTGTCAGATATGTATTCTTGACCTAGGAAGCCCCTGACATCACACATATTGTTCATCTTGTATCTTTCGTTGATGGGGTTGGGCTTCAATCTTGGTTTGGCACCCTCTTCATACTTGGGCTTGTCAATCCTCTTCTCATATGGACATTTATCGGCAAAGTGGCTCGACTCATCACAATTGTAGCACGTCCTTTTCTTCTCACTTGATCCCATTGAACTTCTCCTTCTTCGTAACTTCATGGTCTTGGTGAAGAGAGCAAGTTGAGAGAGCATATCATCAACTCCGTCAACATCGCTTTGCTCATCACTAGCAACGTCTTCTTGCACATGCTTGGCCTTTAGTGCTAGGGAGTGGGAGGACCCAATAGCACGGTTGATCTCCTTGATCTTTTGCCCTTCATCCGCCAAGTTATATGTGGCAACAAGATAAGAGACTAGATCATCGAGAGTGAATTGATTAGCTCTATCAAGGAGTTCCAAGTTCAAGGCAAGCTTCTTATCGGTGACCGCGATCATAGAGACAATCTTGGACTTGATGAGCTCATCATTCAAATTGAATCCATCATCATACTTCTCACATCCTAGGCCACCAATCTTCACGCGGAGGGCAACAAGTCTCTTGTATTCTTAGCGATGGTCTCAGCATCGTGGTTCATGAACATGTTCATCTCTGACTTGGCAGCTTCATACTTGGATTTTTGGATAAGACACGTTCCCTCTTGGAGAATGACAATCATATCCCAAAGACCCTTTGCGGTGGGAATGTCGCTAACTTGATCATGGAGAGTGCGGTGAATGGAAATCCTTATCTTGTCACAGTTCGTTGCATTTAGTTGACGGTCATAGTATGATACGTCGGAAACGTATCTATAATTTTTGATGCTCCAAGTTTGTTTTATATCATTTGTCTTATGCTTTGTCTTTACTTTGAGGTATTTTTATATGTTTTTATGGACTGACCTATTAACAAGATGCCACAGTGTTGCCTGTTTTATTCTATTTTTGGTTCTAGAAAAGGCAGAAAATCAATATTCTCGGAATTGGATGGGACAAAATTCAATCTTCCTATTTTTCCCGGAGCAACACAGAAGCACGAAGCAGAGGTGGAGGAGGACACTAGGTTGGATGCACCCCCTATGCGCGGGCTAGCCCTGGTGGCGCCCAAAGGGGGTGTGGGTCCCCTGGCCCTCCATCGACCTTGCCTCCTTTGCCTATAAGAAGCCTCCGACCCAAAAAGCCCTAAATAATCTGGCGGAAATCCACGAAAGCCTCCATAGTGTCGCCGCCATCGAAGGGGAGATTCGAGGGACAGAAAGTCTCTGTTCCGGCACCCTGCCGGGACTGGGAAGTGCCCCCGGATCCATACCCATCGATCTCCACCACCATCATCATCACCGTTGCTGATTCCCATGATGTGGAGGGAGTAGTTCTCTCTCGATTCTAAGGGCTCTACCGGTATCTATGTGTTCATATCTCTCTATGCATGATCTTGTTTGGTCATGAGCTTTGTAATCTAGTAGATCTACCTTGCTACTCAAGTGCTTCAATAGATCTCTGCTCTCCCCATGTGTGTGAAAGTGACAGCGTGCACGCCATGGTGGCACTTAGGCTAGAGTCTACATAAATACTCATCGTGCTTTAATAGATCTATGTTTTCCCCATGTGTGTGATAGTGACAGCGTGCATGCCATGTGTGGAACTTAAGCTAGATTACATATATATTTGTTATGAGTTATATTTGGAGTTGGATGTCTTTATGAACTTGTGGTGTTTGTTGGAACCATCTAGGGCTCAAGGTGACAGTGTGGGGTTATTTAGATGGGGAAGTCGGACTTTGAGGTGTGCTGTTATAGCCCTACCATGGATTAGAGTGTCCAACCGGAGAGTAGTTAAGAGTAGTATCATGAAGAGAGGATATTTATATGAGAGAGTGTTCACTAGTGAAAGTATGATCCCTAGGCCTTGTTTCTAAACATTGAAACACCGTTTGCATCTAGATCTGTTGCATGTTTGCTTGCTTCCATCTTTGTTTCAGCTTGCCTTTAGTTTACCCCATGGCAACAACAATTCAGAAGCTACAACAAGCTGTTTTCTGGCGCCGTTGTCGGGGAGGTTTTGGGCTTTTACCTTTCCTCCACGCCATCAGCTTATTTTCCGGCGCCATTGCCGGGGAGGTAAGGTAAAAAGTACTCACATCCTTGTGTGTGAATGCTCGAAGTTATTTCCTTTAGATTCTGCAATTTTGTCTTTTTGTTTCTTGTTTTCACTAGTTAGTCTTAATGGAAAACAACAATAAAATTATAGAGCTCTATAGTATTTATCTCGAGTTAGGACATGAAGTGTTTGAAGAGAAAATTAAAAAACCTATGGAGCTTTATTTGCATGCTAATAGCAATGTTATTAGTATGAATTCTTTGGACACCATTATTGCTAATGCTATGGAAAATTCTAAGCTCGGGGAAGCTAGTTTTGATGAAAATGATCTTTATAGTTCCCCAACTTTAGAGGAGAAAATTTGGTTTGATGATACTTTACCTCCAATATATGATGATTACAATGATGAGTATGATATTTTAAGTCCATCTACTATTGAGGATAAAGATCATTGTGATTACAACATGCCTCCTATATTTGATGATTATGGTGATGAGAATAACAATGATAGCTATTTTGTTGAATTTGATCCCACTACTTATGTGGAGAGTAATATTCATTTTATGCATGTGGCTCATGATAAGAATGTTTTATGTGATAGTTATATTGTTAATCTTATTCATGATTCTACTGAAAGTTATTATGAGAGAGGGAAACATGGTCTTATGTATCTCAACAATATCAAGTTTCCCCTCTTTATGTTGAAAATTTTGAAGTTGCACTTGTTTTGTTTTCCTATGCTTGTTGCATTGTGCTTCTTTGATTTATTTTCTTACAATATTACTATGCATAGGAAGTGGGTTAGACTTAAATGTGTTTTGAATTTGCTTCTTTATGCTCTCTTTTACTTCAATTCATATTTCTTATGTGAGCATCTTCTCAAACTATCAAGCCTAACTTAAAGGCGTTAAAGAAAATTACTTATTGGGAGATAACCCAAGAGTTTTCTTGAATCTTGGAAGTTATTACTTTAGTAATGACCTCTCCTTATCCTTTTTGTTTTATTTTTGTGCCAAGAATGACCTCTAATGAGAGGGAAGTAAGATTTGGAGAGTTTCTGTCCAGAAACATATTTCTGTCCTCCACCGTAAAAATTTGTGAGGAGTGTATGTAATTCTGATTGAGCTGAAAATTTATGAATAAATCCACCAGTATGTTAGATAACTTTCGTTAGTTCAACACTGTTTTATTTGAGCAACATAAGGTCTTCTAAAAAATCGGTTTCTACCTGCTGGTCTGTTTTGACAGATTTCTGCCATTATTTACATTTGCTTTTTATTGATTCCTATTTGAGTTCTCTTTTGGGGAATTGAGCTTTTTGAAGGAGTTGCTACAGTAGCTTGTGTTTTTAGTGAAAACTTTTGCTGTTCCAAAGCTTATCCTAAAGGTCTATTATCATTTGAATACACTAATGTTGCTAATGAAGATTGTGTGATGTTTTGTATGAAGGAAAAAATTTCAGGTGTAGAGAGAGAATGATGTAATGAGATGAAGAATGGACAAAAGCTAAAGCTTGGGGATGCCACCCCGGTGTCACCCCAAGAAATATCCAAGAGGTACAAGCGTCAAAGCTTGGGGATGCCCAAGGCATCCCCTTCTTCATCAATAAAAAGCTCAGGTATGTCTAGACACTTCGTTTTTATTGTTTCATGCATTGTTGTGTTGTTCTTGGAGCGTCTTAGTTTTTGTTTTTGGTTTTTCTTTGCTTAGTTTGCTTGAAAAAATTTGGTTGATCCCAGCACACTTCTTTTGGAGAGTGACACACTCTGTTTTCATTCCCTAGAACACACTAGTTTTCACTCTTATTGTTCTGTGAGTGTTCTCTTTTGCTAGCATTGTGTTTAGCCTTAGTTTTCTTGTGCTTTTTGCTTAGAAATTTTTAGTTATTCTTTGTGGATTTGTGAGACAGGCTCACTGATCTTTGTTGATTATTATCTTTGTGAGTTGTTTCAAATAAATCGATTGGTGTTGGAAAAGAGTAGGGGGTTCTTGCTTTAGTGGTACAAAAGGTAGCTTGTTTTGACTGTGACTTAGACTTTATCATGTCATGCTAGGTGTTGTTTTGACCTTATGCTTAGTGATTATTGTTGTAGCATGACTTGTTCCAAACAATTAGGATTGCTTAATGTGCCTTGAAAGAATCATGCGTTGTTTTAGCATACAAAAGCATAGTATTATGGTATTCTCCTTTGATGCTTTGTTTGGGTTGACTTGGCACATGCTCACACCATGTTATGACTATGAACAAGTCACCATATCCTCTATGATCATTTAGTCCTTGACTTGTAGTACCACTTTATGCTTTGATTAGTAATGTTTTGTCGCTCTGCATGATTATGGCCATTATTGCTCTCTTAGTTGGTCGCTCCCAGTCTTTTGCTAGCCTCCACTTGTATGATTAAGATCTACTCATGCTTCCAACTCCCAAGAAATCAAGTTATTCCAAAGTGTCCACTATTGAAAGGGCATTTATTGTCATAATCACTTTTGGTGTTCGTTAACAACAAGTAGATCATTTTACAGTTTGTCACTGTCCACAGGTTGGTATTATGATATGTAAAAAGCACCCTCACACTTGGAAAAAGTCCCTACTCATGTGACACAATTCTGGAAACTCTAGACTGGAATCTTCGGTCTGCCAAGACCGGAGTCTCCGGTGTGGTCCAGAGTTTCTGGATCTGTCTCCGGTGGTGACTTCAGGATCTGGGCTGGGACATTCTGATTGGGGGTCCATAGCCCGCTCCGGAGGATACCCCGGAGTCTCCGGTGGTAGCTCAGTCCGGAGTCTCTGGTGTTGGACGACCGGAGTCTCTAGTCTTGTTGGGTCATGGATGGCCTGGGTCATTCAGATGGGTGGTCCGGAGGCTGGTCCGGAGATTGGCCGGAATCTCCGGCGTAGACCGGAGTCTCCACCGGTCTGACTTTTCTACAACAGTTAGAAAACGGTTCGTGGAGGGAGCTTCCTATAAAAAGGGACCCTTATCTTCTTCCTCCAGTTGCTCGAGCTGCTCAAGAACACCAACTCCATTAGAGCCACCAAATCTACAAGATCTCTTCATCCAACCATCCAAAGTCATTGATCTTTGGAGAATTGAAGGAGGAGGCCTTGATCTACATCTTCACCAAGAGAGATCTTCATTTCCCCCTCATTCACTTGAGGGCCCCCAAGCTCTAGTGTTTCATTGGAAACCCTAACTTTGATTTGGTTCTTACAAGCTTGTATTTGATTTGTCTTGACAGCTTGCTTGTATTTGGGAGCCTCCAATTAAGTTGTGCATGTGTGCCCCAAACTTGTTGTAAAGGTGCCAGCTTCCACCTCGAAGGTTGCCGATATAGTGGAAGGTGGATCGAGCCCGTTGGGGTGAGATTCATCGGAGAACAAGGGAGGCCTCTCGTGGCGTTGGTGGTTTGAAACCACCCCCTCTCCAAACGTAGACGTACTTCCCCTCAAAAGGAAGGAACTACGGGAAACAAATCCGTGTGTCTCCGTGTCCACCACTTTGGTTACTTCTATCCTTTACCGCACTTTACTTACTTATTCTTGCTTGTCTTGTGTTAGCTTATGCTCATTTGTCATATAGGTAAATTCACCTTAGTTGCATTATCTAGAGAATTTACCTTATTGTCAAACCCTAAATTGGAAAAGAAAGAAAATTTGAAGTAGCACCTATTCACCCCCCTCTAGGTGCCCATACGCTCCTTTCGACTAAAAATTCCTATGCATGGTGTGTTACACCATTCCAAGTATATTCTTGTTTTCATCTATCCTCCAATTAAAAAGGTAGTTTGTTATGTGAAAACTTAGTGATTAAAGCCCTAACAAACTTGATGGCACACTTTATATTCTTTGCCCCTAATAAACTTGAACCATTGTGTCGTCTATGTTGTATATGCTTGCACTTATACGTTGGAATTAGCAGAACCATGCTATCATGGGGAACGTTTTCAATATTGCACTTGTACTTTGTACACAGTTGATATCATGCTCTTTTGTCTATGGATGTCACCGGTGTGAAATAAAGAGGGAGATTGTAAGTCCATGGAGTTATGTATTTTGTGTTAGAGAAACGCCTGGGCCGCTAGCCTAAGCCATGCCTAATCATGGTGGAAACTTGCAGCATCACCATAATGAGCTATCTATGAAGCATCCTCAATAAAAAGCTATGCATATAGTAAATAAAAATATCGTTGAGATGCTCATTGTCTGCTTGCCTTGTCATTTTGGTTATGGGATAGCTCCTATACCATGTGCAAGGGGTACCCCTTTGGCGGTTCTCTATGATATGCATATACTTACTATGACAAGAACTTACAGGTGACTAAAATTGGGTAGCATGAGGAGCGTCCCTCGTATTCAAGGGACATGAGATTGCCAACTTATACTTTGTCAAGCATATACTCCATAGTTTGTTCACTTTAACCTTAATCACTTCAAGATGCTTATGATAGGGGCAATGAGGGCTGAAAGCTAACAAGTACCATAAATTTTGGAAGCTCTTTTTGAAACTTGAAATCCCTGCTTCCCTTATGAAGGGCCTTTCTTCCACTATTATATTGAGTCTCCACCTTCTACCTTTAGGCACCAGTTAAGAGAGCATAGTTGCCATTCTTAGTTCTATGTGCATTGTCCCAAAACTTATTGATTGATGCATATTATTGATATTACTTGTTCTTGTGCTATTTGTATCTAGTAACTCTTATGAACTTTGAAGGTGTCCTATGCATCTATTTGCTACTTCATGAGAGACAAGCTGAATGCCACTATGCTATTTTTTCTGTATGTGAAACAAACAAACGTCTTTCAATGCATTGTTATTCATGATCTTTGTTTGTATCCTTTCATGTTGCATGCATAGTTACTTTGTCTTACTGTTAGAACTCCATCTTTCATGATCATGTTTAGAGTTCTTTGATCCCAACTTTCAATGCTTGCAAGTGGTTTGATCTTTATTGTGATGGTGCATGTCACCTCAAAAATTATTCTTTTTATCACTTACCTACTCGAGGACGAGCAAGAGTTAAGCTTGGGGATGCTTGATACGTCGGAAACGTATCTATAATATTTGATGCTCTATGCTTGTTTTATATCATTTTTCTTATGATTTGTCTTTACTTTGAGATATTTTTATATGTTTTTCTGGACTAACCTATTAAAAAGATGCCACAGTGCCAGTTGCCTGTTTTCTTCTGTTTTTGGTTCTAGAAAAGGTAGAAAATCAATATTCTCGGAATTCGATGGGACAAAAGTCAATCTTCCTATTTTTCCTGGAGCAACACGGAACCACGAAGCAGAGGTGGAGGAGGACACCAGGGTGGCCGCACCACCCTAGGCGCGGGCTAGCCCTGGTAGCGCCCAAAGGGGGTGTGGGCCCCTGGCCCTCCATCGACCTTGCCTCCTTCGCCTATAAGAAGCCTCTGGCCCAAAAACCCTAAATAATCTGGCGGAAATCCACGAAAACCTCCACAGCGCCGCCGCCACCGAAGAGGAGATTCGGGGGACAGAAAGTATCTGTTCCGGCACCTTGCCGAGATGGAGAAGTGCCCCTAGAGCCATCTCCATCGATCTCCACCACCATCTTCATCACCGTTGTTGATTCACATGATGAGGAGGGAGTAGTTCTCTCTCGAGGCTAAGGGCTATACCGGTAGCTATGTGTTCATCTCTCTCTCTCTCTCTCTATGCATGATCTTGTTGTGGTCATGATCTTTGTAATCTAGTAGATCTACCTTGCTACTCAAGTGCTTCAATAGATCTTTGCTCTCCCCATGTGCGTGAAAGTGACAGCGTGCACGCCATGGTGGCACTTAGGCTAGAGTCTACATAAATACTCATCGTGCTTTAATAGATCTATGCTTTTCCCCATGTGTGTGACAGTGACAGCGTGCATGCCATGTGTGGCACTTAAGCTAGATTACATATATATTTGTTATGAGTTATATTTGGAGTTGGATGTCTTTATGAAATTGTGGTGTTTGTTGGAACCATCTAGCGCTCAAGGTGACAATGTGGGGTTATCTAGATGGGGAAGGCGGACTTTGAGGTGTGTTTTTATAGCCCTACCATGGATTAGAGTGTCCAACCGGAGAGTAGTTAAGAGTAGTATCATGAACAGAGGATATTTATATGTGAGAGTGTTCACTAGTGAAAGTATGATCCCTAGGCCTTGTTTCTAACCATTGAAACACCATTTGCATCTAGATGTATTGCATGGTTGCTTGCTGATTTCTTTATTTCAGTGTGGCACATGTTACCCCGCGGCAACAACAAGTCAGAAGATATTTGCTAGCACCGTTACCACTTGTATTTCACTATCTCTTCACTGAACTAGTGCACCTATACACTTGACAAGTGTATTGGGTGTGTTGGGGACACAAGAGACTTCTTGTATCTTGATTGTAGGGTTGCTTGAGAGGGATACCCTTGACCAATTCCTCCCTGAGTTCTATAAACCTTGGATAATCCACTTAAGGGAAACTTGCTACTGTTCTACAAACCTTTGCACTTGGAGGCCCAACAACTGTCTACAAGAATAGAAGTGCGTAGACATCATAGTACTCTCCTGGAGTGAGGTTGTTGGGATCGTGCGGGTGGAAACAGGTGCACACGATCTCCCAAAGCCCAATGCTGCAACTGCGAAGATGAGATTCCATAGAAGTTTTCCAATGAGAGAAATGAGTTCCATCATAAAAAGGTGCAGGACCCGAACCATTAATATGAGGCATGATGTTCTTTTGCTTAGGATAAACATAAGGAAATTGATTAGGGGGCGTGGAGGTTTTTGACGAGCCGCTCTCATGAGCGGACTCGGCATCCTTATCCTTTTCGGTGTCCATTGGTCTCCCTTGAGGTACTACCAATGGGTTACCAAGAAAAGCCCCATCGCCAATGGCCTTAAGTTGTCCTTCTAGGTAACTCATTCGAACAAGGAGATCGGAATCAGCCTTGGCCTTTTCAAGGGCACCCTTGGCTAAGATTTCACGAAGCTCCTTGACCGAATAAGTCTTATCCTCCTCATCATCGGAGAAAACCATCTTTTCTCTTAGGCGGTAAAGCCCTTAAAAGAGCCCTTGGCTCTGATACCAATTGAAAGTGTAAGATGGTTAACCTAGAGGGGGGTGAATAGGTTTCTACAAAATTCTTTGTAATCTTTTGAAAATTTTAGGCTTTGCGTAATATAAGTGAGCCTAAATGCAAACTAGGTGAGGAAATCTAGATGATGAACAAAATACTTCAAGCTCGAAGGCTATCACAAGGTAAACAACACAAGTAAGAGATCAGTTAAGGAATAACCGAAGCACGCGGAGACGAAGAAGTATTCCCGTGTTCACCACCATTGGGAAGGGGGCTACATCACGTTTGAGAGGTGTGAGGTTCCACGAAGGATTCAACACGCGCCACAAAGGCTCACCTTCTTCTCCGAGCCTATCCCACGAAGGAATAGCTCACTTACTCGTGGTAGACTTTAAGGTAGTCTGCAAATCCTCACAAACTTTCCACTGAGAAAATCACAAGCCGAATGCCTCCGGGCGACCCTAGACGCCTAGGGTTTCCCACAAACCCAAGAGTAACAAGCTAACTCGATGAACTAAAGGGGGAATGAACTTTGGCTTGGTGGAAACGTAGATCGGGACCTCCTCTTCCTTTCTACCAAAGGGATTTGGATTTGGTTGGGTAGAATGGGAGATCCTCAAGCTTTTGTGTTTCAACAATGGGGGAGAGAGAGAGCTTCAAGAAATAAATGTTTGTTAAAATGCCTAACCTCTCAGTGGATAAGAAAGAGGTATATATAGTATGGGGAGAAAATGAGCCGTTTGGGGGTTCCTGCGACAGAACCGGCAATAAGTTCGGTCGGACCGAGTTACTCGTCGGAAATTCCGGCGACAGCTCCGGCGGACCGGACCACGCGCCAGAAATTTTGGCGGCGACCAGAATTCTCGACAAGCAGCCTAAAGTGCTTGCAGTAAGCCATTTTGGTGCTTACCGAGAATTTCCTGCGGCGACCGGAAATTCCGGCGGCAGCACCGGTGGTGCCGGCACTTCTGCCGATTTCACAGCAGCCCCTTTGGACTCATTTTTCATGGCTATTTTTATCTCTCTCTTCGAACGGGTGTGTGGCGATGGATGATGAGAAGTATATTTGGTGTATAACAACCCCAAAGAGCGCATCGAGATCACCCCTCTTATTAGTGCGATGTTTCCTATTTGACTCAAGAGTAAATAAGAGAGAATAATAAATAACACCACCGACTATTCATATAGAAACGAATTGGGGGTCACACATCGCCTTTCACCAACAACCTACAGACTCTCACCTGTAGAGAAGCTAGTAGAAACATTAGTCCGCTCTCTAGTTTCGATGTCATAGTTAACCAAAACACTAGATAAGGGCTATTTGCCCTTTCATCCACCATGACAATATTCGCCTTTACCCCCGTCGCACCCGCCATGACACCGGATCTCCGATCTCCTTCGTGCTCAACCAAGGGCGGGTAGTTCTGCTGAGAAAACCTCTTGATCACCCGGAATCAAGACAACCGACAGAGAGAGGATGGACCGACTCGAGGAAGGGTACGTGATCGAGGAGGATCGCCAAAGACTAGGGGAAATGCGGTCGTGATCGTGGTCTCACCAGGGTCATAGCCCTAGAGATCGCGAATCGCCAGAGCGCCGCCAGCCCTAGCCCTAGAGACAGTTTATCCAAATAAATGATGCGGCAACTGCTTCGGTTAAAGCTATGCACGCATGCAATGTGTCTTGCTGTTTCCGTTAAATCTATGCACGCATGGATGCAAGGCGCGCGTGCCTAGGTCAAAGTAATGTGCCCACAATTTCAAATTTTTGGATTTATAATCCAGTGTTAGCTGCCACAGAAATTAGATTAAAAAATTAATAAAAGACACATACACATGTGTTGATTCTTCCTATGCTTTACATAAGACATATAAAGACTAGTGGAAATAATTTACGAAAATCCAATGTACGGAGCGTACAACTAGAACTAACTCGGTGATTAACATTAACAAATGAACATTTACAAACAACAAATATGTGGAGCAAAGAAATTAAGGTCAGATGAACAAATCATATCGACAAGTGAGACAAATATATAAACCATATATGCAACTAAGTTTAGCATCTTAAGAACAAATAAATGATAAAAGAGGGAAAAAGTATTAAACGAATAGAACAAATTACCTACAAGGGAACCAAAAATTCAGACAAAGAAATACAAAAGTTTAGTGTCCATACAAATAGAATAACAAATTATGACAAAAATTGGACCATAATGAAAAGGAAATTGGTGCACACCGAACAGGAACAAAAACAAAAACACGGGAAATAATTTGGAACAAAATCATGACTACAATTGGGACAAGGACTATAGGGTTCAAAAAAACAGATCACATCTACATGAACCAAGATTTGGAAGTGGAGGAATAGATTGCATGGGCATGAAGAACAATTAGATTGGACTGGCTAGAACAAAATAATGACCACAGTTGGGACAAAACTAAGGTTTTCTAGGAACAAGTCAAAACAACACGAGGAACAAAAAAATTAATGTTTAAGGATAACAAAAATCACAAATATGAGGAACAAACTTTTCGCGCTTGAGAAACAAAAAGTAAGTGCATTGGGAACAAATTATTTTGGCAAATTGGAAGTAAATCATGAAATGAACTAGAACAAGCACTATAGCATCAGAGAAATAAATTTACACAAGGAAAAAAACTTTAACGGCCAGGAAATAAAAGTCACGTATATGGGGAACACTTATTTTGACTAATTGGAATAGAATAATGACTACAGTTGGTACAGAAACTGTTAAATAGGTTTAGTTGTAGTATTCTGTCATGTATTTGTACACACGTGTACGTATGTAATCTGTGCTGATCATTATATATAATGACCCCATGGTGAGCCAATTGCCCCACGGAAACCCTAAACCCTTTTTAACTTGGTATCAGAGCTGCGCGACCCATTCCACCGTGCCGCCGCCGCAAAACCCTAGATAGGGCGATCCGCCGCCGCCGCGATGACTGTGTCAGCGCTCACACTGGCCACCGTGGGTTCCTCGTCCATGACCCCCACCCGCCCCATCATCGCCCCGCCGTCTTCCACGGCCCCCGTTCCCGTCGTGATGCCGATCGCGGTCCGCCTGGACCGCACCAACTACATACTGTGGAGGACGCTGAGCCTTCCCAACTTCTCCGGTGCCCGCCTCCAAGGTTTCCTTGACGGCACGGCCACCGCACCCCCGCCGACCGTGACCACCGGAACCGGCGATGCCGCTCGTACCATCAGCAACCCCGACCACCAACAGTGGTGGATCCTAGATCAGAAGGTCCCCGGTCTTATTCTCGGGTCCATGACCGAGGATATCGTAGCCCAAATCATTGGCTGCAAGACGGCCGTGTCGGCTTGGGAAGCCGTTGCCGCCATGTTCGGCGCCGAAAATTGCGCCAACATCCGTCACCTCCGACGTGAGATTCAACGTTGCGCAAAGGGGACAAGTCTGTCAGCGAGTACATGAACCAGGTGAAGTCTATGGCCGATGCCATGGCCGCTGCCGGAACCCCTCTCGGTGATGACAACATCATTGACTATATGCTGACTGGGCTAGGTCCGGCTTTCAACCCCATCGCCGCCTCGCTGAATTTTGCAGTAGTCCCGATCACTCTCGGCACGTTCTACGCCAACATGCTCAGCTTCGAGGCCCTCTAGAAGCAACAACAGACGGAGGTCAGTGACTGGTCCTCGTCGGCTAACGTTGTGTCGCGCCCGGTCTACCACACCAATCTAGGGCGCCAAGGCGACGGAGGAGGAGGAGGACGTTCTGTGTGTAGTGCCCCGCAGGTCCAAGGCGGCCAAGGCCAGCATGACCACGGCCAGGGTGGTGGTCGCGACCTCCGCAACAACGGAGGAAACAGCGGTGGCGGCAATGACCGCAACGACAACGGAGGAGCCGGCAATGGACGCAACCAGCGCTGGTGCCCCTAGTGCCAGATTTGCAAATACTGGGGGCATGAGGCGGAAAACTAAAGTAAGCGCTACGACTACAACAAACGTGCGGGTAACTCCGCCTCTACTTTGTCCACCGTCGAGCCACCGTGGTGGATCATGGACTCTGACGCTTCCGATCACTTCACCAGCGACCTAGAGCGCCTCCACATGCATGAGCGCTACAGAGGCAAGGATCAAGTGCAAGTTGCCAACGGTGCAGGTTTCTCTATTTCACATATTGGTCACTCGAATTTACCCGGTTCATTCCTCCGTTTGAAAAATATTCTTCATGTTCCTCATATCAACAAACATCTCATCTCCGTATTTCGTCTTTGTTGTGACAATGACGTCTTTATTGAGTTTCATCGTCTATTTTTGCTTGTCAAGGACAAAACCACGATGAAAACTCTGCTTCACGGTAGGAGTCATAATGGGATGTACCCCATCCCGTTTAGGAGAGCTTCCACCACTCACCGCCAGGCATCCTTCGATGTCAAGACCACTGCGTCTCGGTGGCATCATCGTCTTGGGCACCCTACCAATAATGTCGTTCAATCCATTGTTAGGAATAATGATTTAGAGTGTTCTTCCAATACTCAGACCTCTGTGTGTGATGCTTGTCAACGTGCTAAAATTCGACAATTGCCTTATAATAATTCCAGTCGTGCTTCTACTATGCCTCTTGAGTTAATCCATTCTAATGTTTGGGGTCCTGCTATTGCATCCTTAGGAGGGTATAAGTACTATGTTAGTTTTGTCGATGATTACTGTCATTTTAGTTGGATTTATCTTCTTAAGCACAAGTCTGATGTTGAGCAAGTTTTCTACAACTTTCAAGCTCATGTTGAGCGGCTCTTAGACTCTAAAATCAAAGTTGTCCAGTCAGATTGGGGTGGTGAGTATCACCGTTTACACCAATATTTTCAGCGCCCGTCATATCTCATCGCGTTTCGTGCCCTCATACCTCGCAGCAAAACGGGGTGGCCAAGCGCAAGTGATACGTCGTAAACGTATCTATAATTTTTGATATTCCATGATTGTTTAGTATCCACTTTGCTATGTTTTGTCTACACTTTAAGGTATTTTTATAAACTATCTAGAACTAACCTATTGACAAGATGCCACAATGCAAGTTGCCTGTTTTCTGTTGTTTTTGGTTTCAGAAAGCTAAAAAATGAATATTCTCGGAATTGGACGGGACAAAAGCCAAAGTTCATATTTTTTCCCTGAACGATACGGAAAATCAAAGACGAGACGGAGGAGGACGCCAGGGTGGCCACACAGGGGGTGTGGCCCCCTGACCCTCCACCGACCTTGCCTCCTTCGCCTATAAGAAGCCTCCAACTCAGAAACCCTAAATCATCGACCAAAAATCCACAAAAACCTCTGTAGCGTCTTCGCCACTAAAGGGGAGATTCGGGGGACAAAAAGTCTCTATTCCGGCACCCTGCCGGGATGGGAAGTGCCCCGGAGCCATCTCCATCGATCTCCACCACCATCTTCATCGCCATTGCTGATTCCCATGATGAAGAGGGAGTAGTTCTTCCTCAAGGCTAAGGGCTCTACCGATAGCTATGTGTTCATCTCTCTCTCTATACATGATCTTATTGTGGTCATGAGCTTTGTAATCAAGTAGATCTACCTTGCTACTCAGATGCTTCAATAGATCTCTGCTCTCCCCATGTGTGTGAAAGGACAGCGTGCACGCCATGGTGGCATTTAGGCTAGAGTCTACATAAATACTCATTGTGCTTTAATATATCTATGCTTTTCCCCACGTGTGTGAAAGTGACAGCATGCACGCCGAGTGTGGCACTTAAGCTAGGTTACATATATTTATATTTATTATGAGTTATATTTGTAGTTGGATGTCTCTATGAACTTGTGGTGTTTATTGGAACCATCTAGCGCTCAAGGTGACAGTGTGGGGTTATCTAGATTGGGGAAGGCCCTACCGTGGATTAGAGTGTCCAACCGGAGAGTAGTTAAGAGTAGTATCATGAAGAGAGGATATTTATATGATAGAGTGTTCACTAGTGAAAGTATGATCCCTAGGCCTTGTTTTTAAACATTGAAACACCATTTGCATCTAGATCTGTTGCATGTTTGCTTGCTTCCACCTTTGTTTCAACTTGCCTTTAGTATACCCCATAGCAACAACAAGTCAGAAGCTATTTTCTGGCACCGTTATCGCTTGTATCTCACTATCTCTTCGCCGAATTAGTGCACCTATACACCTGACATGTGTATTGGGTGTGTTGGGGACACAAGAGACTTTTTGTATCTTGATTGCAGGGTTGCTTGAGAGGGAATACCTTTGACCACTTCCTCCCTGGGTGTGTTGTTGTTCTACAAACCTCTACACTTGGAGACCTAACAACTATCTACAAGAATAGAAGTGCATAGACATCAAGCTATTTTCTAGCGTCGTTGCCGGGGAGGTTTTGGTTCTTTTACCTTACCTCACCGTCAATATATTTTCTGGCGCCGTTGCCGGGGAGGTAAGGTAAAAGGTACTCGCATCCTCTTGGTGTGTGAGTGCTCGAAGTTATTTCCTTTAGATTCTGCAGTTTTGTCTTTTTGTTTCTTGTTTTCACTAGTTAGGCTTAATGGAAAACAACAACAAAATTAGAGAGCTCTATAGCATTTATCTTGAGTTAGGACATGAAGTGTTTGAAGACAAAATTAAAAAACCTCTAGAGCTTTATTTGCATGCTAATAGCAATGTTATTAGTATGAATTCTTTGAACACCATAATTGCTAATGCTATGGAAAAAGTCTAAGCTTGGGGAATCTAGTTTTGATGAAAATGATCTTTTTAGTCCCCCAGCTTTGGAAGATAGCTATTCTATTGCTTATGATGATACCAAACCTCCAATTTATGATAATTACAAAGGTGAATATGATATTTTTAGTCCACCTACTATTGAGGAGAAAATTAATTGTGATTACAATATGCCTCCTATATTTGATGTCTATGGTGATGAGAATAACAATGATAGCTATTTTGTTGAATTTGCTCCCACTATAATTAATAAGAATGACTATGCTGATGTGGAGAGTAATAATTATTATATGCATGTGGATCATGGTAAGAATGTTTTATGTGATAGTTATATTGTTAATTTTATTCATGTTGCTACTAAAAGTTATTATGAGAGAAGGAAACATGGTTTTATGCATCTCAACATTATTAAGTTTCCCCTCTTTAGGTTGAAAATCTTGAAGTTGCACTTGTTTTGCTTTCCTATGCTTGTTGCTGTGTGTTTTCATGACTTGTTTCTTTACAAGATTCCTATGCATAGGAAGTGGGTTAGACTTCAAAAAAAATTATATTTGCTTCTTGATGCTCTCTTTTACTTCAATTCATAATTTTTATGTGAGCATCTTCTCAAACCTTCAAGCCTAACTTAAAGGCGTTAAAGAAAAGTACTTGTTGGGAGATAACCCAAGAGTTTTATTGAGTCTTGGAAGTTATTACTTCTGTAATAACCTCTCCTTATTCTTTTTGTTTTCTTTTTGTGCCAAGAATGACCTCTAATGAGAGGGAAGTAAGATTTAGGGAGTTGCTGTCCCAAAACAGATTTTTGTGCTCCACCATAAAAATTCGTGAGGAATCTCTTTAAGTCGGATTGAGCTGATATTTTATGAATAAATCCACCAGTATGTTATATAACTTTCGTTAGTTCAAGACTTTTTGATTTTAGCAACAGAAGGTCTTCGAAAAAATCGGTTTCTACCTGATGGTCTGTTTTGACAGATTTCTATCATTATTTGCATTTGCTTCTTATTGATTCCTTTTGGGGTTCTTTTTGGGAAATTGAGCTTTTTGAGGGAATTACTATAGTATCTTGTGTTTTTAGTAAAAGTTTTGCTGTTCTAAAGCTAAATCCAAAGGTCTATTATCTTTTGAATACACTAATGTTGCTAATGAAGATTGTGTGAAGTTTTGTATGAAGGAAAAATTTCAGGTGTAAAGAAAGAATGATGTAATGAGATGAAGAATGGACAAAAGCTCGAGCTTGGGGATTACAACCCGTGCCACCCCAAGAAATATTCAAGAGGTACAAGTGTTAAAGCTTGGGGATGCCCAAGGCATCCCCTTCTTCATCAATAAAAATCTCAGGTCTTTCTAGACACTTTGTTTTTATTGTTTCATGCACTGTTGTGTTGTTCTTGGAGTGTCTTAGTTTTCATTTTTAGTTTTATTTTTCTTGGTTGCTGCAATAAGTTGGTTGGATCACAGCACACTTCTTTTGGAGAGAGACACACTCTGTTTTCATTGCCTAGAAGACTCTAGTTTTCATTCTTATTGTTTTGTGAGTGTTCTCTTTTGCTAGCACTGTGTTTATCCTTAGTTTTATGATCGACCGACCTTGCCTCCTTCGCCTATAAGAAGCCCCCGACTCAGAAACCCTAAATCATCGACCAGAAATCCACGGAAACCTCTGTAGCTCCACCGCCACCGAAGGGGAGATTCGGGGGACAGAAAGTCTCTGTTCCGGCACCCTGCCGGGATGGGGAAGTGCCCCCGGAGCCATCTCCATCGATCTCCACCACCATATCCATCGCCATTGCTGATTCCCATGATGAATAGGGAGTAGTTCTTCCTCAAGGCTAAGGGCTCTACCGGTAGCTATGTGTTCATCTCTCTCTCTCTATGCATGATCTTGTTGTGGTGATGAGATTTGTAATCAAATAGATCTACCTTGCTACTCAAGTGCTTCTATAGATCTCCGCTCTCTCCATGTGTGTGAAAGTGACAGCGTGCACGCCATTGTGGCACTTAGTCTAGAGTCTACATAAATACTCATTGTGCTTTAAAAGATCTATGCTTTTCCACATGTGTGTGATGTGACAGTGTGCACGCCGTGTGTGGCACTTAAGATAGGTTACATATATATATTTATTATGAGTTATATTTGGAGCTGGATGTCTCTATGAAGTTGTGGTGTTTTTTGGAACCATTGATACCTCAGAAACGTATCTATAATTTTTTATGTTCCATGCTTGTTTAGTATCTACTTTGCTTTGCTTCGTCTACACTTTGAGGTGTTTTTATATATTTTCTGGAACTAACCTATTAACAAGTTGCCAGAGTGCCAGTTGCCTATTTTCTTCTGTTTTTGGTTCCAGAAAGGCAGAAAATCAATATTCTCGGAATTGGACGGGACAAAAGCCAAAGTCAATATCTTTCCGTGGGGAACATGAAGTCCAGAGATGAGACGGAGAAGCAAACCAGGGCGGCCAGACCCTCCATAGGCGCGGGTGGGCCCACCCCACGCCTAGGTAGGGTGTGGTTGTTGGGCCACGCAGAGATAAAACAAAAAAATTCCTCTAACGTGGTGATCCCAAGATTAAGCTGAGGTAGAAGGCCACGAGGTTTACCACTAGACACGCAGTTGCGGATTACTGATGAAGCGCGTCAGTTGATGCAGTGCAGTCCTCACGATCCGATCGTCCTGGTGCTGATCGCACAGCACCTCTGCTGGTATCCACACGTACAAGGAGGAGCACTGGCGGCAAACTGCTAGGTTCGTTATGACGGCTGGACTGCTGTGGAGCTAGGGTTTCCAACACATGGAATGACCTAACCGAACAACGATTAACCTTTCTGGGTTATGGTGCTCCACTATATATAGGGAGTGAACGTGGGCTCTGCTCGCGCGACCCATTCACTAAAGCCCATATAACACTAGTCACCGTGAGTCCAACTCACTAACTCAGTCCTAATCAGGTTTAGGTCCAACCCAACCAGATTACATGTTCAGATCCAATCCGAACTTGCTCCTGCTCTTAAGTGTGTGACCCCGCAGGCTCATGGCTACTTGGACACGATTGGAGTCCGACTCTCAATCGATCAGTCGGTAGCGGCTCCTAGCAGAACGTGCCGACTCCCAAGTACTAAAGAGTCATGACGACTTGCCTTTCCAATGCGACTTATGTCCGAGTCCCTTTTGCCTCACGATATACCTTGTTAGACTATAGGCGAATAATTGTCATCCCTTAAATAGTCCGACTCTCTTCTCGATCCGAGATAAGTGATTCACCCGACTAACTCTTAGTCGATCGCCTCGGTTAACACTTAACCGAGTCGTGCATGGACATGCTTTCCAAATCATATCTCACGAGAGGGCCCAGAGAATATCTCTCCAAGTGGAGGGGCAAAATCCCATCTTGGTTATTCACATCACGCAGCTTGACTCTCAGTCGACCCAAACTCTGCCTTTATAACTGCCTAGTTACGGATCAGCGTTTGACAGAACCTAAGTCGGTGATCCTCAACTCGGACTATGCAACAACCTCAGGTCTAAGGATTAAATTGATTGAGATATACAAATGACAACTTGTTCGTTGTACCTCAATATGGGTCAATCCGACTCGCTAAACTCTTTAGCCGAATCTGTGTAAGTTGGAATAGCATCTCCATGCCCATGACAAGTGGAACCGAGTCATCAAGCCAACTTTCACATTGGTCTAAGTTGTGTGTCCAGCACAACCTCAATGACCAAGGATATTTAGTACAAACAACATGAATGCATAGTTCCACAACCGAATCACATATTCAATGATACACATCAGATGTTTATACAAGGACAACTTAATAACTCTATGAATACAATGGGAAATATCATCATACATGATTGCCTCTAGGGCATATTCCCAACAGTCTCCCACTTGCACTAGAGTCAATCTTCTGACATCACATGTCTAAGCATCTAATTCCCATGGCTCTCAGGTGCGCCTCATGCTTCGGCTGTGGTAACGGCTTTGTCAACGGATCCGCAATATTTGCATCCGTGTGTACCTTGCATAACTTGATATCACCCTGATCCACGAACTGGCGAATCAGGTGGTATCGCATGAGTATCTGCTTGTTCTTCTGGTGTTATCTAGGTTCCTTGGCTTGTGCAATAGCACCATTGTTTTCACAATACACGTCCAACGGATTGGACGAGCCCTGAACCACACCAAGATCCATGAGGAAATTCCTCATCTAAACAGCTTCCTTTGCTGCTCCGAGGCGGCAATATACTCAGCCTCTATTGTAGATGCAGACACAGTCTCTTGCTTGGAACTCTTCCAGCTCACAACACCTCCGTTTATAATAAACACGTATCCGGATTGCGAACGAGAATCATCAGATTCGGTAAGATAACTCGCATCCGTGTAACCCTTTACACTGAGTTCATCTTCACCACCATAAACCAAGAACATATCCTTAGTCCTTCTCAAGTACTTTAGGATATTTTTAGCTGCTGTCCAGTGGATCTCTCCAGGATCAGCCTGGTATCTTCTCACAACACTCAGAGCATAGGAAACATCCGGCCTAGTACAAATCATGGCATACATGATAGATCCGACTGCAGAAGCATATGGAATCGCACTCATCCGACTTCGCTCATCAGTTGTCGAAGGACACTGAGTCTTGCTAAGTTTTACACCATGGGACATCGGTAAGAACCCCTTCTTAGACGATTCCATGTTGAAATTCTTCAACACTTTGACAAAATAAGTACTCTGACTCAATCCAATGAGCCTCCTTGATCTATCTCTATAGATCCGGATTCCGAGGATGTATGTTGCCTCACCCAAGTCTTTCATTGAGAAACTCCTTTCCAATGATTCCTTGGTTTCTTGCAACATCTGGACATCATTTCCAATCAGTAATATGTCATTCACATATAAGATTAGAAAACTTACTTTGTTCCCACTAAACTTCTTGTACAAACAAGAATCATGATCACTCTTAATGAAGCCAAACGATTTGACTACCTCATCAAAGCGAATATTCCAACTCCGAGATGCTTGCTTCAACCCATAAATGGATTTCTGAAGTTTACATACTTTGTCAGCATTAGCCGGATCGACAAAACCCTCGGGCTGTATCATATACACGTCCTCGGTTAAATTTCCGTTAAGGAAAGCCGTTTTGACATCCATCTGCCATATCTCATAGTCGAAATAGGCCGCTATAGCTAACATGATCCGAACTGATTTAAGCATCGCAACGGGCGAGAAAGTCTTGTCGTAATCAAATCCTTGAATTTGTCGGAACCCCTTCGCGACAAGGCGTGCTTTATAGACGGAAAAATTTCCATCCATATCAGTTTTCTTCTTAAAGACCCATTTGCACTCGATAGGTCTTGCACCGTCTGGCAGATCAACCAAGTTCTAAACTTGATTTTCATCCATGGACTTTAACTCGGATCTCATGGCTCCAAGCCATGACTCGGAATCAGATCCCACCATCGCTTCCGAATAATTTGCCGGCTCATCACTGTCTAACAGTAACACATCACGAACACTTCGTAATCTTGCCGATCTTCGTAGTACAGGTGCTGCTGCCGGCTCAACTACCATGACCGGCTCAACCTCCAAGGTTTTTGCTGGCTCGCCACTATCCGGTTCCTCTCAAATTTCTTTGAGCTGCACCGTGCTCCCACTTACTCCCCGACTGAGAAACTCTTTCTCATGGAAGACACCGTTCTGAGCGACAAACACTTTGCCCTCTTCTCGGTTGTAGAAGTAGTAACCCAAGGTTTCCCTTGGATACCCCACGAAAATACACTTATCAGACTTGGCTGTAAGCTTGTCCGACTGAAGTCGCTTGACAAATGCTTCACAACCCCAAATCTTAAGAAAAGACAAACTCGTCTTTTTGCCTGTCCATATCTCATGCGGTGTCTTCCCTACCGATTTTGATGGTTCTCTGTTTAGTGTGAATGCCGCTGTTTCTAGACAATAACCCCAAAATGATAAAGGCAGATTTGTCCGACTCATCATTGATCATACCATGTCCAACAAGGTTCGATTCCGCCTTTCCGAAACACCATTCCTTTGTGGCGTTCCTGGCGGAGTAAGTTGAGGAACTATTCCACAAATTTTCAGATGGTCATCAAACTCATGGCTCATGTACTCACCTCCTCGGTCCGACTGAAGAAACTTTATTTTCTTGCCGAGTTGATTCTGTGCTTCATTCTGGAATTCTTTGAACTTTTCAAAGGCTTCCGACGTGTGTTTCATCAAGTAGATATATCCATACCTACTCAAATCATCAGTGAAGGTAATGAAGTACTCATAACCACCCCTGGCTGTCGTGCTCATTGGTCCACATACATCACTATGTACTAGTCCCAACAAGTCGGACGCCCTTTCGCAACTCTTTGCAAAAGGTGTCTTGGTCATTTTGCCGAGTAGGCAAGATTCGCATGTATCGAATGACTCCAAGTCGAACGAAGTTAGGAGTCCATCATCATGGAGCTTCTTCATGCGTTTCCAACTTATATGACCAAGCCGACAGTGCCAAAAGTAAGTCATATTCAGATCATTTGGTTTCAACCTTTTAACATTTATGTTATAAACAGACTCAACATCAAGATTCAAAATAAATAACCCGTCCTGGACGGGTGCAAAGCCGTGAAACATATTATTCAAATACAAAGAACAACCATTATTCTTGATATTCGACTCATAGCCTTGCCTCATCAAACATGAAACAGTAATAATGTTTTGACTGAGCACTGGAACATAATAACAATTATTCAGTTCCATAATGAATCCGGAAGGTAAATGAAGTTGCATCGTGCCGACTTCCAACGCAGCAACTCTTGCTTTGTTGCCGACTCGAATATCAACCTCGACTCTTGCTACGCTCCTAGTTCTTACCAGTCCCTGCAACGAGTTGCAGATGTGAATAACTGATCCGGTATCATATACCCAAGAACTATTAGGTGCATCAGCAAGATATATGTCTATAACATTGCAAACAAGTGTACCTGAGTCGGAAGTCATACCTCCACTCTTGGCTTTGTCGGCCAAGTACTTGCTGCAGTTCCTCTTCCAGTGGCCATCCGCCTTGCAGTAGAAGCAAGTGGATCCGGCTGAAGGAGATGGTTTAGTCCCTGAGGAAGCGCTTGGGACCGGGTCCTGAGCCTGCTTTCCTCCTGACTTAGCCTTCTTCTTAGTCCAAGAACTCTTCTTGAACTTAGCCTTATTCTACACCATCAACACTAGACTGGCGCCCTTCTTGAGATCCGCCTCTGTCTGCTTGAGCATCCCATGTAATTCAGTGAGCTTCTTATCCATACCATGCATGTGGTAGTTCGAAATGAACTGCCCATATGCACTAGTAAGAGAGTTTAGAATTATATCTGTAGCGAACTCTTCGCTAATGGGGTAGCCAAGCCTCTCCAGAGACTGCACGTAACCAACCATTTTGATCACATGCGGACTCAGTGGATCACCATCCTTAAGCTTGCAACTCAGCAAAGCCTGGGAGACTTGATACCTCTTAGTCTTCGCCTGAGCCTGGAACATACTTTTGAGGCTTTCGATCATATCGTAGGCCTCAACATGCTCGAACTGCTTTTGCAAGTCCGGTTCCATGTGAGCAAGCATAAGACATCTAATATCCATGGACTCATCCTTAGCCCGACGGTAGGCATTGGTGGCTGCGACAGTCGCATTCTTGTTTGGCTCATCTGGAAGTGGGTTGTCTAGGACATGGTCCTTCTTTTCTTGTTTGAGAACAATTCTCCGATTTCGATACCAGTTGGTAAAATTAGTGTCGTTCAGTTTATCTTTCTCAAGGATAGTTCTCAATGCAAAACCGGATATCTGAGAGTGACTGCTACTTGGTGCCATGATCTACAACAGAAAATATGCAAAACACTTAAGACATGTATTCATAAAAGAGCAAGCATATTAAACATTTTAATATTTTATGCTCCCACTAGAACCAACACCCCTCCGATGGTTACTTAGTGATTCAGGATCCTAAATAAGCAAGTGGGCTAGTGAGCTTTAGCATCACCGCTAGCCGCCAAGTGATCTAGGTAGACAACTCCTTATCAATCGCATCTCATGCGACTCCTGTTGGACGGGTGGCATCACATGCCCCGGCTCCCATCCGACCTTTCCCCGAGACCCACAACCATTGTGATAGACCCATCTAGCTTACCGAGTGTTTCCACAGTAAGAGTCCGACTCGAACCCACCTAGTCGGAAATAATTGGCAGCACCTCAATTTTATGAGCCCACTACCAAAAATGTCTGACTTGTGATGGTGCAAACACTGGCGGGAAAACCGACTAGACCTTCTTTGAGGGATTGGATTTTACCGACTATCTAATAGAGGTAAAACTGAGACATAACAATAACACAAAATAAAGCATTTATAATGTGAAATGGTATGGCTCTCTTCATGGCGATCTCCATCTCCACAAATCCTGTAATCCAACTCGTGCCAACTCTTGTCACTTGCCGTCTTACTCCATGTCGCCAACATGTACAACGCCTTGCATGCCTTCCGGGTTCTCCAAATAGCTACACTATCTTAGTAAAGTAAATTACATAGAGAATCTGACACGCAGGTCGTTATACAATAAAATGACAGCACCTAGGCTCCAGACGGCTGACAAAAAACCGTGATTCGCAGATCAGTATGCATTACACACATACATCACATGCACATGAACCATACCATTCCCAACTTCCTGCAAAAACAAGTTGTGCATAGATACAATATCTATCGGCGTTGTGAAACTCGCAACGACATCTAAGGCGCTACGACAGGGCGAAGCCGGCGGTCCCCGACCATTGTTCCGATTCGACCATTGTGATACAAGTTATACATTTTCCCGAAAACGTAGATCTCATCTACGATCCGGACATGGATTCCGACCATTGTTCCGATTCGATCAAACTTTTTGATCTTCGATCACCACCTCTGGATTTACGTGTCACCGTCTATCCCAATGGCGGAAGCCGACCGGTAGGGGTATGTTGTTCCACGACCTCAGTTGTATGATCACGGAAATCAGATCTACCATTCCCCGAGCACAGTTGGTCCAATCAACCTCGTACAAAACCGATCTATCTTATAGATCGACCACCAAAACAGCACATAGATCTCATCTACATCCAACCGCATATCACATATGCGAGATCTTGAGCCTAAAACCAGAAGCTATCGCTCTGATACCACTGTTGGGCCACGTGGAGATAAAACAAAAAAAATCCTCTAACGTGGTGATCCCAAGATCTAGCTGAGGTAGAAGGCCACGAGGTTTACCACTAGATGCGCAGTTGCGGATTGCTGATGAAGC